>CM077103.1:20411163-20433239 GCA_039619505.1 Cimex hemipterus | reverse complement strand
CCTTCTCACAGTAATTTGTTTGGCACGACCCGGATTCCTTCTCACAGTAAGTTGTTTGGCACGACCCGGATTCCTTCTCACAGTAAGTTGTTTGGCACGACCCGGATTCCTTCTCACAGTAAGTTGTTTGGCACGACCCAGATTTCGAGCCCTAAGCTCTTCATCAGATTGAAGGATTTCCACAACCACGTTTCTCGACAAGAATTGCAAAAGACAATGACATAAGCCATTAGACATGAGCTAAAGGCTCGAAATCCGGATTGTTGCGAAACAACTTACTGTGAGTAGGAACAATCTTTTTAAAAAGGATTGAGATTTTTCTTGATGTCGGCGAGATGATGGACTTGTAGTCTGGGCTTTTCGAACATCCCGGTCTAACTTTCCTCGTTGGTTTGATCCTCGCGTTTTGCCACCTTCGTTGGTGGTTTTGTAGTGTTTATTGAAAAAATATTTCATGACATAATCATTGACAGAGGACACTGCAGTATAATAACCAGCAAATTCGCCCCTGATGAGGCCAACAGGCAAAAGCAACGTGGATAGGCACGCCCTGGAAGAATACCAATTTACAGGTTAATACCACGCGTCAAGAACAAAACAGTAATTACGAATATTTTTCAATTAATTAAGGTTTTTAGTTGAGATAAAAAAATCAGTGTCGCGAGCGGGATTCGAACCCACGACCCTCGGCTAAATACGCCGCAACTCTAACAGTTGAGCTATCGTGGGTTCGTACCCCGCTCGTAACCCTGACTTTTTATCCCAACCGAGACCTTACACGGAAAGAATAATTAATTGAAAGAATTATCTTGATCAATTGACCTCTAAAACGTAAATGGGTTATTTTTCGGTTTTAAATTCCTTGCCAATAAATCGGTAGGTTGAGTAAACAATTTGAACCATTCACAGATATGAAACAGAATTTCGTCTAGTCTCGCTGGGATATCAAATAATGGAATGATGTTGGACGCCTCTAGATAGATTTTGATTAATTGTTCGGTAGTTAATTGCTCATTATTTCCCTTGATGTAAGAATCATTAATCACGACATCATCCTGACAAAACTGATGTTTCTTATTTACAAACCAACAACTCTACAGTCAATGTACTCAGTATAGAAAGTGAATTTTTTTCTGTAGCTCATACGCTCTTAAATTACCGTTGAAATCGTTGTAAATGGGAAAGTTTAATATGAAAATTGCAGATGAGCAGGAAATTCACATAGTGATTGCTTCTTGGCGTCTGCCAAGCGATGAACGAGTAATTAGGTCGTCTTTGAACATCCACATCGATTTGTCCGAGCTGCATTGGACGTTAGTAAAATGAAAGGAAAATATGTTGATTTTAAAGTTTTTAAATGTTCAGTACAATACTTACTTCAAAACCACCATTGAAGATGGCCAAACGCGTGGCATAGACAGAAGCAGCGAGGATGGGCCGACCCTGGTCGTACAAAACACTCTGCTAGATGTCATCCCAACATCTCTAGACCGTAAACAATTCTGCCCTGGAATCTTGCACCGGAGACTACGGCTGAAACTCAAATCCTTCCTATAAGTTTAGTTAGTTCATTATCTCATCCTATAAATCTACAATCTGGTAGTTATTCCATGATACCTACCAAACCTCAACCTATGTAATGTCCTTTCAGTCTTCCCCAAGGGAGCATCCTAAGCTGTTCTTTTTCAGCATATATACACAAAAGACTCTCAACGATCTATCTCAATCACCCTTGTTTTTCTGACGATACAGCAATCCCCTCCGGAAAGGTCGATCTTTTCCTACCAGTTCCACCTACTTACTTTAGAACAATTTAAATGGAGAATAAAAACAAACGAAAACAAATCCTAATTTATGACTTTTAACCCCAAAACCAGCAAATTCCTTCCAACTTCACAATCCAGTACTTTGCAAAAGGTGGAATTACATAACCGACATAAAATGGCAAAATTGAACTACAATTATAACTAAAACCAGCCATTCATACGTTTTCCACAAAAAAAGAAATATTTTACACAACTCTTCCACATATATGATCTTACGCCGAAAATTCGCCGGCTTCGCTCCGTGGAGACGGGCGGGGTTACTTAACATTAAATTTAAAAAAATAAATAAATACACAAAATGGGCGCCACGCTGTTTATACAGGGTGAATTGCTACTCGTGCTACAAACTTCTCCAGTAGATTCTTCACTCTAAAATGAACAAAAAAGTTCATATTGTCCATGGTCCGATTCTCAACCATTTCAGAGTAATTTCGCTTTTTATCGATTTTGAAAGATATCACGTCCTGGGGTCGGAAAATCGTGATATCTTTTAATCTAAACATTTCTCTGAAAATCTAATAGCACCGTTGAAATTCCCGTTAATTTTTCAATAAGAAGATGACGGTGGCAAAATGTTTGGGCTAATTTTTTGTGTTTTATTTCAGCCAGAACTACAAAAAGAGTGGAAAATTGTGTAAATCGGAAAGTGTATAAAGTAATCCAGAGTTTCTAATTTTAGTCTCAGAAGGCAGCAAATTTGAGGAAAACTACCTGATTTAATAACGCTTCCAACGCACTCGTCATTTTCTTATTTAGTGGTTGTGAGACCAAGATGTTGATGACAAAAAGAGAAAACCTGTAAAAACCACAAAAAGTTTTTTCACTTTGTTTTTCTCTCAAAATCATAATTCCATTGAAATTTTTTAATTTAATTTAATGCCCATTTAGTATGTAATGCTTAAGAAGTTTACAAACAGCTAGAAGGTCAAGGAAGAAAGACCCAATAAGTCTTTTATTTACACAATTGGAATTAGGATTAATACCTAATAAGATAATGGTGTTTACTCACAACGAATGAAAAGATTTGAATTTTGTTCATTGTCTAAAGTGTACTCGTGCAGTTAACAAAATTTGTGATAATTTCTACATTTTCGTATGAAGAGTATGCAGATATGCATCTTGTTTATGGTTTCTGCGGTTGTAGCGCGAGAGCAGCGCGTCAAGAATATGGAGTTAGGTATCCTCACCGACGTTTACCTAGTATCGGGGTTTTCATTAGGCTCCACGAATGTCTCCGTAGAACAGGTAGATTCCCCACAAATTTATGCGAATTAGGTAATCAGCAAACTGATGTTGGTTTGGAACAAACGGTGATCGATCGGGTAATGGCTCAACCAGATATCAGCACACGAGACCTCGCGAGAGCATTCGGGATCTCCCAGTTCAAGGTGTGTGAAATTTTGAAAAAGGAAAAACTATATCCCTACCACGTTCAAAAGATTCAAGTATTGCATACTGGTGACAATTATCGTAGGAAGGAATTTTGTTGCTGGCTTGTACAATCTGACACTGAGGAACATCACTTCTTTCATCGAATTTTGTGGTCAGATGAATCAAATTTCACCCGAGACGGAGTATAGGGTCTTTCTTCCTTGACCTTCTAGCTGTTTGTAAACTTCTTAAGCATTACATACTAAATGGGCATTAAATTAAATTAAAAAATTTCAATGGAATTATGATTTTGAGAGAAAAACAAAGTGAAAAAACTTTTTGTGGTTTTTACAGGTTTTCTCTTTTTGTCATCAACATCTTGGTCTCACAACCACTAAATAAGAAAATGACGAGTGCGTTGGAAGCGTTATTAAATCAGGTAGTTTTCCTCAAATTTGCTGCCTTCTGAGACCAAAATTAGAAACTCTGGATTACTTTATACACTTTCCGATTTACACAATTTTCCACTCTTTTTGTAGTTCTGGCTGAAATAAAACACCAAAAATTAGCCCAAACGTTTTGCCACCTTCATCTTCTTATTGAAAAATTAACGGGAATTTCAACGGTGCTATTAGATTTTCAGAGAAATGTTTAGATTAAAAGATATCACGATTTTCCGACGCCAGGACGTGATATCTTTCAAAATCGATAAAAAGCGAAATTACTCTGAAATGGTTGAGAATCGGACCATGGACAATATGAACTTTTTTGTTCATTTTAGGGTGAAGAATCTACTGGAGAAGTTTGTAGCACGAGTAGCAATTCACCCTGTATACACGGAACCGTAAAGGAAAACAAAATAATAAAATAAAATACAACAAAGAAAATTCACTAACCGTAAAATTAGCTTTAAAAAAAGAACACAATATTTACGTAAGACAGAGAAAAACAAACACATTTATTTCAACAGAAAACTAAAACATTAATCTTAAAATCTAAAACTAAACTTTCCTGCGAACTAGTGTCCAGATCTGCTTCCTTTCCAGGTGATTAAAATCCCCGCTTCTGGGAGTGTGGAGCACCTTCCCTGCAGATGAGTGGGTCGGCAGCCGCCTTCGTTGATGGAAAGGAATCGATTTCTTCTTTTTTTCTGATCCTATGATCCGGCCAGGCCGTAGTGATATCCGTCTCTACGCACACTGTCCTCCCCCCGACTCACTCCTCCGAACTCCCTAAGCCTATCCTAGGCTGTCTTAATTTTCATTCACCCACCGCCAATCAGTACAGGTGGCATTATACCATGTTACGTGTTACGAACGTAACAATGAACATTTGGCTACAAAATTAAACCATCGAGAATACAATCCTTCCAGGTAAAACCCTTCAGCGTGATCACCGAAAAATGCTTTTTTCTTTACTAGTAACCGATCATTTGTTCAGGGGGCGTCGGTGGCCCCAACGGTTTAGGCATTGTTACGGCGCTCATCACTGTAAGGTTACGTCCCGGGTTAGAAACCAGCGTCCCTGCATTCGAACCCGACATACTTACATATGGGCTTTTTCTCAAAAACACTGGCACCCCAATGGTTTATATGACCTCTGCTGCTGCGAACCCTTTAAAAAAAATACGGGAATTTTCGCATTGCCGTGAAAATTTTCAATACACAGCACCAAATTAAAGAAGAAATCTAATTTTTTTTCGTTTATTAACGTTTCATTCCATTTGATCGAAATTGGATCACCACCAAGATGATCAGATATGATTCCAGAAATGATCAGAATGAACAATTATCCTATTAGGACAAAATCACATGTTCTTTCGTGTGAATCACCAACCGAAACCAATGTAACCCCTGAAAGCCAGTATCATTTCTTTGATTTTCTACGGTGGAATTAGTTTAATCAAGATTTCTAAGCTGGAAAATTAATTCGCTAAGGCGTAATATATTCAGCTGGAAGACTTTCATCGCGAAACACATCTGCTGTTGACAACCCTCGCAAAACTTAAAAAAAAAGTCAAGCATTCCTAGCTATATCCTGATAGCTAAAATCCACTTCAAATTATTTCATCATTTCAATTCCCTCATCAGTCGTGACTAACTGCGCACATAAAGCCATCCAACTCTTTGAGAGCCAAATTTTAGCAGAGTCCTTAATTCACGTACATTGATTTTTGGCGTTTTTCATAAGCTGTTACCAAATAATTTAAACTGTTAAAATTTGTCTTATATCAAGGGGGTACATTTGTAGCAAAAACATGAAGAGCAGTGAATTTTACGAGATTTCGTACCAGTTACTCACAGGGTTGTTTATACATTTTTTAAAAATCTTTCCCTAAAAAATGTAATAATGTGAACCCTGCTTTCTTGAAATGAATATACACACACGTTTTTACTTTTATATGAAAACATTTTATCCTGAATAACCCGGAATACACGTCCTTAAAATTCCATATGCTTTTTACTTCAAGCGTTGTGGCTTTTGAATTGACGTTTTATGGGACGCAGCTCTACGATTATGGAAAGCCTCTTCAATTCCATTTACACGGAAGCGGGAATCGAAATTTACATCGGTTGGTTGAACTAAACTCACGTCAATTCGAGGGCGGTCTGAATGTCAAAGGGCCCTTCACAGTGAAACAGAGATGAAGGCTCCTTTTTACGATGTTCAAAGTAATCCGAAGTCTAGGGGGTTGATATTGGATTTGAGAAGGGTGTTTCCCACCCCTTCGGGCCCGAACGCTTGATTTATTTCCTCCTGGGGTTATTTGGGAAGGGTTTTCCACCCTCGGGCCAGCGCCGTCGGCCATTCCTTCTAATCCACTCGGGGATCATCCAGTACGTTAACAATTAACACTCTCTTATCCTCGCTACACATCGGGTTCAATTGGGATTTTCGGGCCAGATCAGTGATGAAGGCGAGGCTCTATGATTTCCCACAGGAGCATTCGCCGTTTATTGGAATCAGTGCTGAAAGAGGTGATGTTTTTGTGAACAAAACCTTAAATCTGACATTGTATGTCCCTTCTCCTAAATAAGGTTTTAGATGTTGATAATTCGAAGTAATTTATTGTTAACTTTAACTTAATTCTGCGCAAATCCAGTTGTATAAGTTTAATTTTTTTTTCGAAGGTTCCAGTAATCTCTTATATTTTCCCAGCACTGTACAATTCCTCACCGCAAATCCCTTATCTATGTTATTTAATCCCAGTTAATTCAGAGAGAAGTTGATTAATGAAACGCACTAAGTAACACTAAGTAAAAAGAATTGTCCGATCTGAATCTCAAACCGAGAAGTGGCCACGAAATCGTCGTCATGATAAGTCCAGATGGTGACTGTTATCGCCGAGATAACAAAATGTACGCACAGTCAGCACAGCGGCAGCCCACTTTGCTAATTACTTACAGACGAAGGGGCTTTGAGGAGTTGAAATTTCGTGCGTGGGTGTATTTCCGCAGGTCAGCAGGAATTTGGATTCGAAGCTTCCGGCTGTGCTGAAAATGCTGGGTTAACTACTCCATATCTCGAGTTCTAATTTTTTAATTTTAAGTTTTTAAACACTTGAAAAAGACATGGTAAAAACAGAAGGATAAGTACCGACTGTTAGCTAACTTATAAAGCCAAAGTTGCATAAATTTTCTGTTTACTAAGAAAAATTAGAAAAAACCTAAATTAATAGTTGATTAAAGCAGTTACCGGATTAAAGTTACCAAGTTACCGCTACCACATGACTGTTAATTCATAGTAAAATTGCATTTACTCAGGTCTTCCAAAATTCAAGAAAATGGCTTTTTTTACGAGCGTACGCAACAGCAGAGGTCATATAAACCTTCAGGGTGCCGGTGTTTTTGAAAAAAATCGCATTTGTAAGATTGAACCTTGCGGCAACCGGCGCCCCCATATTTTCTATTATTTTAACTTCCGCCCTTGTTCACTTTTTCAATATTCCCAAACTGACTGAGCATTTTGTTTGTTATAAATTTATAAGGATTTATGTTTTAGTGATCAATTGACCAAGTTACTTCTTTCAATTAATTAATCTTTCTATGTAAGGTCTTGGTTGAGATAAAAAAGTCAGTATCACGAGCGGGATTCGAACCTAAGACCTTCGGCTCAATACGCCCCTGGTCAACAAATTGATCTAACGCGACTTCGACCTGGCAAAAAGTGAGAAAATTAAAACGGTTGTATGTTGAGATGGAGATTTAATGTCCGTGAGGATCGAAGTCACGATAGCTTAAATGGTTAGACCATCGGCGTATATAGCCGAAGGTCTTGGGTTCGAATCCCACTCGTGACACTGACTTTTTTATCTCAACCAAGATCTTGCATAGAAAGAATAATCGAGATTTATAAGGTTGTTCAAAGAAAAATCAAGGTTTGTGTATTTTTCGAGACAATATTGTTAAAAAGTAAATAACCGAAGAAAATGCAGTGGGAGAAGAAGTGGTACTTGCTGAATCGTTAGTGATATTAACCCAGGATTAGCATGTTAGCTATTATTCGTAAGCCTTAATTTAGAATTCAAATGCCACGGTAAGCCTCCATCTAAGTGCAACTGCGCGTATTTTCAGATAATTAGGATGTTGACTTCATATAGGAGAGACGTCATATTCAACAAGCAAACAGAGAATATAAAATTTTGGGGGAAAAATGACCCTGTTTGATACAACCTAAATATAGCTATTGTGTAGCAATACGATCCAACACATGTTCAAACTTCTACCCAGGCACAATAAAATACACGGAAGTAATTAATATCTTGCCTCACCCTGTTTTTAGCCCCACGCCTGACGCCGCATCAGCGAAAATTGCCCCCGGGGTTGATCCAGCTCAAAAATGTCCACTGGTATAAAATTCCGTAATTAAAAAATGTACTCAAAACGAATCCGATTTTTTTTATGCCTGCTTTTCTAATGTGTTTCCGTATTTGAAACTTTTCGTATATCTCATCTCGTTTAATATATATTATTTTTTTAAAAATCTTATTATTAGATGAAAAACGAATCGCCAAATCGCCTTGAAATGCATGTAAAAGACAGTTAACTTGTACTCTTAAACTTAGAGTATATAAACTATAATGACATTAGAGCTGTGATGGAAATTATTCCCATTAAAATAAGAAGAGATATTTACGATGTTATATTTTTATATAAATTTTTGTGATGATTAGTGACCGTTGGTCGATGATTATTCGGAAATCGTGAGATCTGATGTCATGTAGGTTTCAGAAAAACATTTCCTTTACCGTGCGCGTTTCGACCGTTGTTGAGATCATCTTCAGAGCCTGGGATTTACATTGTTTTTAATTTTACAAATGCATGTAGGAGGTGGAAAAAAGTGAATTTATACAAAGCTAGAAAATTGCAGATTACAAAAAATAAATTTATACAATGCTAGAATTTTAGATTAAACAATAAAAAATATTTTAAAGAAATAATTTTATTATTTTAACTCTAAAATTTAGTAGCATTGCATAAATTCCCTTTTTAAAATCTAAAATTGTTTTTAAATAAAATAAATTTTTTCCACATCCTACATGTATTTGTTAAATTTTACACAATATTTTTAAATCCTAGACCCTGAAGATGAAAAATGAATTTATACAATGCGAGAAAATTTTAGATAAAAAATTTTTTTTAAATATTTTTATTTTTTGTTGATTATCACTACTATTATTCCATTATTATTTTGAATCTAAAATTTACTAGCATTGTATCAATTTATTTTTTTTTAATCTAAAATTTTCTTTGGATAAATTCACTTTTTTCCACATCCTACATGCATTTCTTAAATTTAAACTATGTTTGTAAATCCCAGGCCCTGAAGAAGAAAAACAAATTTATACAATGTTAGAAAATTTTAATTAAAAATTTATAAAACATAAAAAAATATTATTTAACATTATTTTTATTTTTTAAAATTATTTTTATTTTTTGTTTATTTTATTTTATTATTATTATTATTTAAAATCTAAAATTTACTAGCATTGTATCAATTTATTTTTGAAAATCTAAAATTTTCTTTGAATAAATGCACTTTCTTCCGCATCCTACGTGCATTTGTTAAATTTAAACAATGTTTGCAAATCCCAGCCACTGAAGATGATCTCAGTAAAGATCGAAACGTTGTACGATAAAGAAAATGTATCGCATCTGACGATTTCCGAATGATCATATTTATAAAAATAAATTCAAAAGGTGCGGTTGAGATAGGAAGTTGGTGTCCGATTGGGTCGAAGTCATCATAGCTCAAGTGGTAGAGCAGCGGCGTATCAAGCCGAAGATCTTGGGTTCGAATCCCGCTCGTGGCACTGGCTTTTTCATATCACCTAAATACCTAATTAATTTTCATTTATATAAATAGTTAAATTTTATTATAGAAAACTTAGGCAACGAGTTTATTTAATCTTCCTTTGAAATTAACTTGTCATAAAAATCTATTTTTCTATCCCTTTCTGTAAGGCTAACTATTTATCAGAGCAACCTACATCAATTCAGTAGAGGTAGATCTATTCTGTAATGGCTAGCAAAGTTTAAAAAATAAAATTACATCCGCTTTGAGTGTTGCTCCAACGTAAACGATATTTGTATTTGTATGCGAATGGTGTAACTATTGCTCACTTCGAACTGTATATTTGCATTAGGGTCCATAGTTGGTTAGAAAGGAAAAGGAAAGTGCCAAAGAACAAATATTTTGCATCTATTTTGGAATTTATTTGATTTTAGGAGATGCCAAAACAAAGCAGACAATATTATTCCATTTTTTCAAGTTCACTTTCAGATTTTATTTTTATTTTGAAAACCAAAAGTCTCTGAAATCTCAAAATATAAAAAATTATGACTACCAGACAAGTTTATTTTTTAAACACATGTTTGAGTTTGATCTAGTTATGCAGTTTTGATTTAGAGGACACTTACAAAATTTAAATGCAAATCTTCCAAATTTTCAGTAATTTACACTTTTATTCAATACTCAAAAATGATATAAAGTCCAAATTATGGTATTTCCGAGAGAAGAAAATCAAAAAGCCTTTTTTTGTTTGAACTGTGTTTTATTTTTAGAGGGAGGTTATTTCTCTTCACGTGGGACAGGCTGGAATCCAACTCGCTCTGCCGCTCTGGAAGCTGTACTGCGAGGAGCACGGCATCCAATTGGACGGGAAAATATCAGAAGGAGCCGCGTGCAATGGCAGTTGCTTCTCTTCTCACTTTACCAGAACCCAGGACGACAGATGCATCCCGAACGCTCTTTTGCTCGACTTGGACCCGTCGGTGGCAGGTAAACTTCCACCTTCTTCCAGTATGGGTTCATTCCTGAAACGATTCGCTTCCAGGCAGCGGTAAAAAAGATGTGGTTGTTAAAGAACTTTTCGGCAAGGACAACTTTCTGACTTGGAAAGAGGACGCTGCGAATATTTTCCAACGCGGCTTTATAATGGGGTCTGAACGAATTTCGCAAGTCGGAGATAGACTGTCCTCGATGCTGGAACTTTGCGATTCCTTCCAAGGTTTCATAATCTTCCGTTCCGCCGGTGGAGGGACTGGCTCGGGCTTCACTTCTTCTCTTTTTGAACACCTCTCGGACAACATGAAGAAGAAGTGCAATATAGAACTAGCCGTTTATCCATCCAAGGTGCATACATCTTTACCACATTTTATGAAAATTAAGTTTGTTTTAACATGTGATAAAACTTAGTATTATTTTCCTATGTAAACATGATCACCAGATGTGCATGTAAATCACTTATCATCCCTACATCACCTTTCCTGGTTTTTCAACTAGTTGAAAAAAAAAAAAAATAATCCAGGTTGATCATGATTCAGTACATTACCAACGCATAGCTATGGCTTAATGTTTTTATGAAATTAGCAGTCATTCATATCAACCTTACATCACTTTTCTTGGTTTTTCATCTAGTTTTAAAAAAATAATGATCTAGGTTGATCATGAATCAATATATTACCAACTTATAGTTATGGTTTTATGTTTTTATGAAATAAGCACTCTCTCATATCAACCTTACATCACCTTTCCCGGCTATTCATCTATTTAAAAAAAATAATGATCTGAGTTGGTCATGATTCAGTACATTACCAACTCATAGCTATGGCTTAATTTTTTTATGAAATAATCACTCACATATCGAAAACCTGTTTTTTCAACACGATAGTTTGTCAGAGTAGCAATCTAATTAAAGTGAACATTTATGTATTAGGGCAAAATAGATCAAAAATTACTTTCAGCTTAAGGTCATCTTTCTTCGTCCCAATAGTTAAAGAATTTTATGCCTGGACACAATGTAGCTTCCAAAAGCTAAAAATTTATCGTAAGAAAATCTGTAGGTTCAATTAATTTTCTTTCTTATCCTTGCTTCTCAACTGACCAGAATGTTCGATGTTTAGGATCATCCCTGGAATACCATCGCTAGGTAATCTGTTAATCCCTGGAGCCACTAAAATCGTCTCGCGTAGATTACAGGATTAATAGTTTAGATAATTGGAAGGAAATTTAGACCATCTGGATTTGGGAAGGTCTATGGCAGGGGATACTTAGGTCGGAGTGAATGGTATGGTTTCTGACATGGAAGTGGGTATGTGAATTGCAAGGACTTTGGATTGGACTGACTGATTATGATATACTTCAATTTTTCTTTCCTGTCCCAATCTAGCTCCGAAACACCTAAATTTTGGAAGATCTAGATAGTAGCGGATGTTTAGGTCAACTGGAGATGGCAGATTTCTAAACCATGTCCTATGGGTGCAATTGTATTTTTCAGAAACGTTAGACTGCTTTCCAGTAAACGTTTGAATATCTCGTTTCTCTGCAAATAGTTTGCTATTTTAAATGAAATACAGCAAAAAAGACAATCCGTCGTTAACATTTTACCCAGGCACAATTCGCGGTAATCTTGCCTCGCCCTGTTTATAATCTGACGTGAACGTATCGTTCAACGAAGAAAGTATTTGGGCTTTTTTTCTGGCAGTGATTGTTTACTGTGCAATCAAGTGTAAAAGTATATCATGTTAAGTATGGAGGGGGCCGGTAGCCGAGTGGTTAAGGCGTCAGACTCTCGG
This sequence comes from Cimex hemipterus, assembly GCA_039619505.1. Taxonomy (NCBI): domain Eukaryota; kingdom Metazoa; phylum Arthropoda; class Insecta; order Hemiptera; family Cimicidae; genus Cimex; species Cimex hemipterus. The sequence continues at coordinate 20,420,965 of CM077103.1, read as the reverse complement.
CTAGTAGACCCCGCGGTCGTTGGTTCGATACCCATCGTCGCCTCTGGAATTTTTCTGACGCCTAAGGGGACCGGTGGCCGCAATTAAAAGAAAGAAGAAAGAAAGACCCTGAACCTGGTCCCAACCCCCTTCAAAAATGAGTTTCTTCGACGGAAGAACACTGGTACAACGGGGGCTCAAGTTCACTTTGTGTTGTGAACCCTCCCCCAAAAATGGAGCCAGGGTATAGTACAATAAGCTGTACAGCTCAGCTGCAGTGCTCATGAGGGAACTCCTCCAATCCCTGGTATCCATCCATCCACATATCATGTTAAAAAATTACCATGTTGTTTTCCAACCAATGGTCCTATAGCACAGCAATCCTGAACATCGTTCGGGTTTTCTACCGGAAAGGTTTACTGAAATGTAACGAGTCTCGGCTCATCACGTCATTTTATAGCAAAATGGGTTATTGTTTTTTCTTGTCTTTTTTTTCGTATATGGCAGGTGCAGTAGACCTTAGATGATGATCTTCCTGTATATAGTCCGCATGTTTTAGTTAAATGTTACGATCCTAAGTAGCGTATGGGCTTAGTTGTTGGAATACAAATATTATGTAGTTAGATTAAAAAATATTTTTGGTATGTGGTGAGATAGACATTGATTTAAAAACTAGTTAAATGCGCTCTTACAGTATAAAATTAGTGCATTTTCAATCTAATCGAATTATTTTTCGAGATAATTTTGTTGCAGGGTTCCGCGGTTTTGGAACCATACAACACAGTGCTCGGTTTGCATCGAATGATGAATTTCGTCAATTGTTCTTTCGTCGTTGATAACGAAGCGTTGTTTAACATGTCTAAGAAAAACGTGAGTTCATATAAATCCAGTTTCATCGACGTGAATAGGCTGGTCGCCAACGCTGTGAGCACGATAACGGCAAGCATTCGTTTCGAAGGATGTCTCAACGTGGATCTGAACGAGTTCCAGACAAACCTGGTCCCGTATTCCAGAGTTCACTTCCCTTTCATGTCGTACGCCCCGGTCAAGTTTCCCGGCGTGACCAAGACGGAAAAGCTGTCGATTCGGGGCTTGACCAAGTCCTGTTTCGAAAGCACGAACCGGATGGCGACGGTAGAAGCCGAGAAGGGCAAGTACGTCGCGTGCTGCTTGATTTACAGGGGTGACGTCGGCCAGCAGGAGGTCTCAGACGCTCTCGGCCAGGCCAAAAACTCCAGCTCTGTTCAATTCGTCGATTGGTCGCCGACCGGTTTCAAAGTCGGCATGAACGCGAGTCCCAAAGGAAAAACGGACGACCAGGACCCGTCTCTCGCCCTCATCGCCAACTCGACTAGCTTGGCCGATTACATCGCGAAGCTGAACAACAAGTTTGACCTCATGTACAAGAAAATGGCCTTCGTCCATTGGTACTTCGCCGAAGGGCTCGAGGCCAACGAATTTATTGAAGCGCGTGAAGATACCAGCAAACTTGAAGAAGATTATATTAATTTAAAAGATTAATTTCAATTGTTTTATTGTTAATAATATGTGGAGTGGATTGTCTTGATAAACAACACCTGTAACTTTGAACATTAAATTTAATAACCCTTATTTTTTGTTTATAAGTGAACTCTGATTAAAGGTCTAAACTTACTTCACCGTCTTGTTACATAAAAATATTATATACATACAACGAAGTATGAAGCATCATCTCATTAATGATGTTTTACGAACGCCATAGAATCAGATTATTTTACGAAATTTATTTGTTTTGCTCAAATGAATCTGTGTTTCAAACTTCATAAAGCTCCTAGATTCTATCGGATTACACTTCAATTCATATTATTCGTTACCAACTTAATTAATTCCATCTTAAGTACGTCCTATTCCTGGAAATCATCCGTCATCCGTATGATTGCCAATCTCAAGAAACATAGCAGGGAGACTCAACGGTCTGTAATCAATTCTAGGGAAAACAAACCTTATTCACGCAGGTGTGCCTCAAGGAGGCGTTCTGGCCTCCACACATTTATTTACATGTGTACACAGCTGGCATCCCGTGCCGTCCTCATAACACTGCTGGAACATTTTTCTCTTGCAACTCAGATCCTGTTGTTTTCACTAGAAAATTTCAACACCTCACACTACTAAATTCAAAAAATAAAATAAAATAAAATCAACCCTGAATAATCACCCCCACGTGATTCGCACTCCGAAAAAAATCCTCCCTCCTGTTAGCTTGAATTTATTCTAGCCTTAGTGAAGTATAAAATAGTACATATAAACTGGCAGGTTCGAAAAAAAATTAAGAAAAATTATTATTTAGGAATGTGTAGAGATTAGTGACCGTTAACGGATAATTATTCAAATATCGTGAGATGCGGTCTGGTGTGATGTAGGTATCAGAAAAACATTTTCTTCATCGTGAAAAACAAATTTAAACGTAATTTTTTAGAAATGGTTTACATCAACAAGGATAAACACAGTATCAATTACAGAACAGATACATGCAAACTCAGTCGCAGCTACGCCAACATCATTAATCAAATTCAATACAGATAACATACATATATCATCACATTACATTCCACACATCAAATAATTTTCGCATAGTCTAATTGTCCAACAATCTAATTTTCCTTTTCCCATTTATCCCTTTCTACATAATCCTAAAAGAATAAAGTGGCTGAAACATTACCAACACATTGTTTCCCTTTGTCGGCTCTTTTCACCTCAAAGAAGCCGACGACCTATACAAAATTGTCTTTTCTATACCCACTTCCTTCCCCACCACTTCAAAATCAAACATATATAAACATGAAACAGTAAAATTTCACTGGCACTCTCAACAAGACATGGCACAATTACACAGAAGACAAACACTTTGAGTGAGTAGAAATACTTTGATAGAATATAAAATATAATTTTTGCATTGTATAAATTCCATATTCTATATGTATTTTCTAAATGTAAATTATGTTTGTAAATCCCAGGCCCTGAAGATGATCTCAATAAAAGATCGAAACGTTGGCACGATGAAGAAAATGTTTTTCTGATACCTACATCACACCAGACCGCATCTCACGATATTTGAATAATTATTATTTAGGGTTCATGAGAAGCGGTGTGGTGTGACGTAGGTTTTATAAAAACATTTTCTTTATAGAGCCAACGTTTCGTTCTTTATCGAGATCATCTTCAGAAGTCAAAGTGTTTGTTTTCGGCGTAGATGTCGTTCTTGTATGCCTTGTGAGTGAACTTTGTTTTCTTCTGTGCTGGCACTCTCACGACAGACTTATCTACGGAAAACAAACACTTTGAGTTCTGAATATGATCTCAATAAAGTTCGAAACGTTGGCACCACGAAGAAAATGTTTTTCTAAAACCTACGTCACAACAGACCGCATCTCACGATCTCCAAATAATCATTAACTAACGGTCTGTAAACACCACACATATTTAGGAAAAATCTTTAAGCTCTATGTTATGTACCCTTCGAAACTTCTCATACAGAACGAAATATTCCTTTTGTCCATGTAACAAATAAACTACCGTTCGGCGAGTTTCAAAACACCAACCACCATAAATCCTCAAGTCGGGAAACTCTCTACAAATTCCTATAAACTCCCTCGACAATTATATCGATCCCTATCAGGTCATGGTGACAGTTATTATGATACTAGTCTTAATATTCTTAATTGAATAGTCAACATTATAGTCTCATTGAAATACTGCCAGTGGGTAGTTTCTACTATTTGTTTGTTGTTCTATCTTCTTTACCATTGTTACTTGTTAGCTATATTAAAAAAAATATATATAAAACTTATAAAACGAACTGCGGAGATAAGTTCTTAGGAAGGATCAGGGCATCACTGGATACCAAGTTCTGTAGCGAGCTGTAAAATCAAATCCACCCATAAGTATTAAGATAAGTTCCAGGGACATTGTTCAAATACAAAGTCGCCATCTTTGAGAAGTGAAAAAGCACAATATGGACCCCTCATAAACTTACGCCAGAGGTTTCCTCAAAAATCATTCTGAAAACCTAAGTGATACTAGTGTTTATCGCATGTTGGTTGTGAGGGTTGCAATGCTATTTTCTGGGGAAATTTTGATACACGATACACGATCGATCAACGTCATGAGTCTGTCGTTGATAGATGTCCCATAAACTTTCAACTCTACTGCGATAGGTTTTTTTCCCTTGGCTTTGCATCAATGCATCGGCCATGCGTTTTCCTTCGGCGTCCTTAAGAATTTACTATGTTTCTTTCACTACGTGTTGTCGTCTTTTATATTTTGATATCGTTCTTCTGTATAAAGGTCATTAAACTGTCAAATACTGGAATATTTTTAGTGTCGCTCAATATAGTTGCTATATTTGTTGGGGACGCTACTCCGTCCTTTCTTAAATTATCATATAATTCCTCTCTATCATTTTTTCTGCTAGGGCATGATAATATGACATGTTCGGGTTGGCATATGTTTCTCCGTCACAGTCGCAATTTGCGTTGTCTGTGAGGGATATTTTGCTAGATGGTGCGGAAGTTGGTTGTCGTTAAGTCTAAGTCTGATAATGGTAGAGAAAAAGTTCCTTGATATAATAAGTCTGTGGAACCATGGTTGGTAGGGAATGGCGGGTTGTATTCTTGCATAGTATTTACCCTTTAATTCGTATTCTTTTTGCCAATTCTGTTTGGCCATTTTATTTATATGTGCTTTGATTATCGCATGCTGTTCTCAACTTAAATGGGCTCCCATTTTTTGCAGCATCTTTAGCCGATAGGTTTACTTCCTTGTATTTATTTAAATCCTCTATCAGTGGGTTTCGTCAGTTTTAGCCTGTTCTAAAGCCGTTAGTATGCTAAGGCTGTCTAATACGATGGCTGCGTCTTCATACATTAGATTCTGCGATGGGTTAGAAAGTATGTACGCCAAATTATCACAGCTTTAGTTAATTGTTTCGGCCACATAACCTTCGACTAAGGGCTTATCGCAGAGGAAGAAAAATTAGTATCGATCTCCTGTCATATTGTATAGCCCAGCACTTCTTCCAGTATAACTCGTTTCCTACCATAAATAAGTTACGTTACAAGAGCTATTTGACAACCTCCCTAGAAATGAATCATCATGGGAACGAACAACTGGACGGAAGATGCGTAATGACAGTGGATCTTTATACGGTATATAAATGAAGGGAATTCTTTTTTAAAAATTGTGCACGCGCTGATCGGTCCCAATAAAAATACAAAATAAAATACAAATTATATTAAAATACTAACTTGTTAACTGTGGCTTGATTTTCTCGACAACCAGGGAGGAGAGCCATTTAATAGCCAGAACCTGCTATAACTCTGGCCAAAGGTAAATCAGTCTGCTCGACCAATTAATATATGACAATTAATTACGGTTTCCAGTTGAGATGAAAAAACTTAGTGGCACGAGAGGGATTCGAACCCACGACCTTCAGCTAGATACGCTGCTGCTTTACCACCTGTGCTATCGTGTCCTCGATCCACTCGGACATCAACCCCTCATCTCAACCTCACCTTACGAGTTTTTCCTCCTTTCGCCATATTTCAAATGTCGTGTAATCGATTTGGATTCTCGACGACAATTGAAACGGCGACAGAGAGCTTTAGTGAAGTGTACTTCATTGTTAAATCGTTATTCACTGTTTTCGTGGTCCGCTCGACCAATTAATATATCACAATTAATTACGTTTTTTAGTTGAGATGAAAAAAAGTTAATGGCACGAGAGGGATTCGAACCCACGTCCTTCGGCTAGATACGCGGCTGCTTTACCACCTGAGCTATCGTGACCTTGATCCACTCGGACATCATTTTCATCTGTTCAGGTGGTAGAACAGCGGCGTATCTAGCCGAAGGTCGTGGGTTCGAATCCCTCTCGTGCCATTAACTTTTGTCATCTGAAATGAAAACCGTAATTAATTGTAAAACAGAATCCTAGTCTCCATCCGAACCCTGTATGATGTGTCGCATTAAAGATGCGGGAGGAGACACTCGCGCTATTTTGAATTAACAAAACGAAAAAAAATGCTTCTTGACAATAAGAGAAAAACTGAAAAGCGCTCTTCGAAAGGAACTCTGGGGACCCAGTAACTCCTGTAAATCGCTCGAAAGGTTGAGCCTTTGCTTAAACGGTTGTAAAGTGGGGCAATCGACCAAAATATGTTTTACTGTCAAAAAGATGCGTTCTCCACTTCGCGTACATCGAGGACAAATTGGAAGGTTGTTGCCTATTAAAAATCTATTATGAATTAACCTGATATGACCTATTCGCAATCTAGAGAGAACTACAAGTTCTTTTCTCTCAAGTACTTCAGTTGGCCATTTATGTACAGCTGGCTTAATTTCTTTCGTACTATCTCTACAGGCATTCCATCTTGCCGCCCACTTTCGTTTGATAATGTTTTTAACATAAGCGACTATATCATCTGGACGGAGAAGAAATTGATCTGTTCTTTGTGGATGGTTTGCAGCGTTTCTTGCCTGTTGATCAGCTTTTTCATTTCCAGAAATGCCGACATGACTAGGAACCCTAACAAATACCACATGCTTGTTGAGTGTTCTGAATTCACAGAGATATTTGTGAATTTCTAAGATGTAAGGGTAAATCGAGAAATTATTTTGATTGCTTCGAGACCACTTTTCGAATCAGAGCAAATAATGGCATTACCAATTCCTGACGATTCCTTTGTAATGCTCAATGATCTTCTGATTGCATTAAGTTCAGCTGTGTATACGCTAGCCTCATTGGATAAAGACCGGCTGAAGTTATACTCATCAGCAAATATCCCACACCCTACCCCAATTTCATTTTTACATCCATCAGTATAAAATACTTTATAATTGAGATAGTTATTTAAAATTCGCAAGAATTCTGCCTTGATCATCAGAGAAGGTGTATCCCTTTTGTTCAATAAGGCCAGATCTTCGATAATGGTGGCAGTGGGTAATGCCCACCCAATCTAGCAATTTAAAACTCTCAACCGCCGGCAAGGTATTCCCTCCTAATCTCAACATCTCAGTACCACGGTATTATTATTATTATTATTATTACTATTATTAATTATTATTATTCGTCCACCGCACTACAATCAGTTGTGTTCTATGACTTGATCCACAACGACCGAACGCCTGACATCTCCCGCACTGCACCATAAGTGGACCTGACTTCATCAGTCTTTCCCACACAAGCGCAACGCCACATCAAGAGTATTCATAAGTGAACTTTTAGTTTAATTTCAATATATTTTTTTGTAACTTAGTTTTTTTTTCTTTCTTTTCTAAATTACTAATTATGACCTTATTTCTTTAATTATTTTTTAAATTTAAAAATAATACAATAATGTTATTTGATATTACTACTATTACAATAATAAATTGACTTTGTTTACCTTTTCCGTACTTATCTTTCTTTTTATTATAATATATCTACCGCTATCTTAAGGATTTTAATATACAGAAGCTCTAGGTCTAATCAGGTGAGTTTGAGGTGAGTAACACATTTGGGAAAGAGATTACCTCCCACAAACGGACGCGGTCGCTGAATACCCGACACACCATATTGCAACTATGCATTGATATATCAGTGTATGTATTATATTTTGTTATAAAGTCGATTTTTTTTTACTTTTATTCTATTATTTTTTGTTGTCAAACTTTCGCGAGATCTCACGGTGTTTCCTTCCCACGATTACTGATTTAATGATGTGCGTTCTAGTCGTTTTCTCGTCCGTTTATTGCTTTTCTGTTCTTTTCTTTTCATACTTAAACCATGTTTTTTTTTTTTTTTTACTTATGGGATTTCTTGTAGAAATTTGCATAATATCAGACAGATCGTACATGACCATCTTGTTTCCCTCTTTTCTCGTCGATTCCATACATCCTGTTCAGTTTTCACAGGAATAAATTAAAACAGACTTCAACACATAATACAGTTTTTGGCCCTAATTTCTTCTTGTTTATGTGGGATGGGAATAATTTTTTCTTCACTCTTGTTAATTACTATGTGCTTTTCACCTGAACGTCGATAATAATTATAAATTGATAAACAATGCTTAAATTATACAAATACCAGTAGAGTGTGAAGAAACGAATTTATACAAAAACAATAAGTCTATTTAAGCAATGTTTATAAATTTCAGACTCTGAAGATGATCTCAATAAAGATCGAAACGTTGGCATAATAAAGAAAATATTTTTCTTAAACCTACATCATATCAGATTGCATCTCGCGATCTCTAAATAATCATGAAGTAACGGTCACTAAACACCACACAAAATAATTATAAAAAAAATATCTACGTTTTACTCTAAAATGAATTTTCATGGGAGATTTCAATTGAGACTCTTCAAAAGTAAGCTAACATAAGAAAAAAAACAACTGTAACAATTGTTCTTTTTTGACCCTTCCACACTGTCTTTTACAACTAGGTGTTACAACACCGCCTCCTGCGTTACAAAAGAACTTTGATCAATGTTATTCCAATTATTAATCGTGAAAATGGTCCTTTTATCAGTGGGGGGAGATGAGGCGTTGTTGTGGAAAGGGAGCCCTCCACCTCCATTTCCTCCCGTTTCCTCCGCCTAAACTCCAATGTGTACTTCCGATTCTTTCAGTCGGGCAGAGTTAAGATTGATGCCCGGTCTAATGGGTTCTGCGGGGCTTATCGCCGATCAAGTCCCCCACAGCGCAGAAAATCGATTTCCCATTAAAATCGCATCCTGGAACGGATCCAAAATATGTTTCTATACGGTAGGAGCTTCGTATGAAAGGACATTCCCATGGAAACAAACCGAAAAAGCGCGTTTTTTGTAAAAATAAATTCTCGAAGAGAGAAATTGATCTTTTAATTCTTTAGTTGGCATTTCCGATACATTTCAACATGGATATTTTTATGGGCTGAATATGCAATGTGCAACTCCATTTTCAGTGCGATTTTTTTTAAAACTAGGTTGACAATGATTAGTATCATATCAGATTTTTGTTTGAACGGGTCAGGTTTAAGGATGGGTCAGATTAGGCTAACTTAGAGTAAGACTAAGGAACGGGTTAGGTTTTACATTTCTTGTAAATTGATCAAAAATATTCATCCTTCTGTTATTGTCAATGTAAAATGTTCGGCTGTATCATTTTTTTACCACTTCCAGTAAAATGGATATTATAAAACCGGTTATGTTGGATTTTAATTGATTTTGAATCACTCAAATCTGGACAAATACTAAGTTAAATCCAAGAATGAATGTCAGTTGGTAGAAATTGATCTTTTAATTCTTTGGTTTACAATCCTGATACATTTTAACAGGGATATTTTTATGGGGTGAATATGCAATGTGCGACTCCATTTTCATTTGTAGGATTCCGATAGGAAGGGTTTGGGTTTTGAATGTGCCAGGTAAGGTTTGCTTAGTGTTAGCCTAAGTATCGCGTTAGGTTTTTCAATTTATTTCTTAGGGCAATTCTTCCTTATACTAGATTGAAACCAACCAATGTATAAAACCGAAAACAAAATAATGAACCAATTTCCTTAATTGGTTTTTGTTTTGTTTCCAAGTTTAATTTTAGTTGATGGATGAAGCTTAATATTGTTTTGTTCTGCGTCATTCAAAATAAGTAAAAAGATAATAAATAAATATATGAATGGATAGATAAATATAGAAATAAATATAAATATATCTATTAATTTTGTCATAGAATAGCATAGATATAGTACTTGAGATTGAGAAATTGAGAGAGAGAGAGAGAGTGAGAGAGAGAGAGAGAGAGAGAGAGAGGAAAAGAAAGAGAGAGAGAGAG
>CM077103.1:20386755-20401163 GCA_039619505.1 Cimex hemipterus | reverse complement strand
TATATTTACTTTTATACATATACTTTTATCTATACTTTTTATATTTACTTTTATCTATACTTTTTATATTTACTTTTATCTATGCTTTTTTATATTTACTTTTATCTATGCTTTTTTATATTTACTTTTATCTATACTTTTTATATTTACTTTTATCTACACTTTTTTATTTTTACTTGTATCTATACTTTTTTATATTTACTTTTATCTAACTTTTTGATATTTACTTTACATATATAATCTTTCTTCTCTCTCTTTCTCTCTCTCTCACTCACTCTCTCTCGCGCACTCTATTATTGGTATTTATTGTTTTCTCCCCTGGTTCTTTTTATTTTTTATCTTCCTAGATGCATATCATTTGCTTGTTCTCTTCTCTCTCTCTCTCTCTCTCTCTCTCTCTCTCTCTCTCTCTCTCTCTCTCTCTAATTATTGGTATTCCTCTATTGCTCCCTTTGTTTCTCACTCTACCTCTTCTTTTACTCTTTTTCTTTCTCACTTGATCTATATTTTTCTCTCTACCTCTCATTCCTTCTGTCACTCCCTTTTACCATCCCGTATCGTCTATTTTTCTATCTCTAATTATCATCTGAATTCTTTGTTTCGTGTATATATTCCTTCTTCCCTTTCTGTCTCCCCCTCTCTCTCACACTCTTCTTTTCCCTTTCAATCTCTTTCTTACTTAACTACATATACGTCATTCGTTTCCTGTGGGTCGGTTTGTAGGAATGAAATTTAAGCTCAACCTCGAATATATTTTACAAATCTAAATTGTACCATTAGAGATTTGTTGGTAATGAAATGTATCAATGATTAAATAACTATTTTGGTTGAGAAAAAACCGTTTCGATTTGAGAATATCAATGTGTTCGACAGTATGAACTAGAACAGGGTCAAACTAACATGTGCAATATCATAAAAATATTCTTGTCATCAATCTAAACTAAGTACCGTCATTTCAACTTTTGTACAAATACCACGGCGCCTATATATCAGCTTTTTATCCTACAGATCATTGTTTCATGAAAATTTAAATTCCATGTTCAACAGTCTTCAACGGTGCTTGGAACAGTTAAATTAAGCCCTGATCTAGACCTCGTAAATACTTCTAACCGGGTAAGTCCCTAAGATGTTTGTCTGTGATAAAGGAGAGAGGCAGTGATAAACATCTGTTGATATCACCACTCCTTCTTCCCTCAGCAACGAACATAAATCTTCTATTTACGACTTTCTTATAGGACTCTCACCCGCCCGGCTACATCAAGATACGGGCGAACGCCTCGTTTGGCCGGTCCTAAAATCGCTCAAATGCATGCTCAGCTTTCCAACTTTGTTGATACCATTCATAGCGAAAATTTTTCCTTTTTTTTGGAAAGACGCCATAATCGGCGAAAATGCAACTTTACACCGGATTTAAATTCACTCGTCGAATTTCTTTTGGTAGATCTTGATTTATAACATCATTGTGATCAAATCAAAGGTGATCAAAAGCTTGGAAATGGCATTTTGTATGGTAATGGTTCTTCGATTAAATCAGAAATCAGATTAAGTTTCTTTTGTAATACTATGATGATTTGAGTGTGAATCTTATCTTTTTGACAGTTTTGACAGTAATTTCAATGATTCTGATTCTTATATGTCTTATTGGTTTATTCTTTACAGAATTTATTTTCAATTGAACAAAATCGTACAATACATTGACATGTATTCAGAAACTACCCACGTCGAGTCTCCCACAGCTGAACAACTTTTTCAGAATTGTGCAATATCTAGTCAACCTTTGTTTCTATGTGCCTTACACTCTTCTTCAAGGAGAATTCTGATCGATAAAATACGGAAATTGTAAGCTTTGATAGAAGACGTTCTTCCCCAAGTTTGGTAAAAACGTGGGTAGAATCGTCAAGCGGACTAACCGCATGTATCGGATAACCAACCTTAAACGCCACATTCGATTTCTCCAAACATAATTTTTTATCTGAAAAATAAAAGGAACATTCAAAACCGGGGTTGTCGTTTTATTTTTACTGGAGCTTATCGATGACATTTTTTTCCAAACCTAGTATATTCTTAGTTATTCAAATATCGTGAGATGCGGTCACGATATTTGAATAATTATCCGTTAACGGTCACTAATCTCTACACATATATTCTTAGTAGAGCATGATCTAATAACTAAACTGCTGTTGCGTAATAAATTATAAATTAGCTTTAAAAAAAGTTTTATTAGACCAATAAAACTTTCTACGTTATGATATTTGAAATAACCTGTTTCAAATAGAGAGATCTTTGAAAAATCGTAATCTTAGTAGTAGCGTAACAAATTCTTTGGAATAAAGCTCAACTTTTGCCAATGATACGCTCGGTTCTTGGTGAACAATTATCTAAATGGCCGTATTTTTCGTATCAGCAGTGTGTAAGGATCTAGGAGTTCCTAGAAGGATCTAGGAGAAGGTACCTGCGAGTTGGTTCGACCTGATTATAACCTTAACGTCGCGCCATTTGATTATCGTAGTTGACTGCTATGGAGATTTAAAATTAGATGAGGTATCTTTTACCCCTAAACGGAACAGCAATGTTTTCAAAAGGTGAACCATCTTGTTTTAAATTATTTCGATTGGATAAAGGACTACTTTGTTCACCAGATACATGGTTCGCTTAATTTCCGATCCTCTTTCAGACGAGGAGGTCTGGTTGATTCAACTAAGTTGCCCGGTTGATTCTCAAATAGTTTATTGCCGTGTGAAAACTCGATTTCACACCAAGCAGTTTGTGGAATCAACTTCTCTTTCCAACGGGAGGTCAGTATGTTAGGCGTTTTTCAGAAGAGGCAACTGGTTGAACGGATGAATGTCAAGGAGTGTAACAACGTGCGAGTGTTTGACAAGCCACACTTTTCTTCACTTGGTTTCCTCCTTTACCTTCACACGGCAGTAAACTGTTAAGAGTCAACCAAAACGCCTCGTCTGAAAGAGGTCAGGCCTCTTCAGAAGAGGCGCCTAGTTGAACCAACTAGATTGAACGGACGGGTGTCAAAGAGTGTAGCCTGGTACAAAATGTTGAAGAGTCGCCCGAACCGTTTCACATACAGTCAACTCGCCCTCCCAGGCAGGCCAGTGATACAAGTGCCGCCCATTGGTTGACTGAACTGAAAAGACACTGCTCGGCATTCGTCCGTCACACCAGTCGCCTAGTTGAGTCAATTGAGTTCACCATGGATAGCGTTGCAATTGCAAGTTTCAATGAGCAGTTCATTGAGGATGTTCGTATTGGTCTGGGTTATGGGGTATATGGTGTGAGGAGTGTTGTCATAAAACAAAAAGAAGCGAAGCTTGGAGGGAAGTAGCACAACAGTATTTGAGAGAAAGCGCCCGTCTCCCAATTTTATAACACATGATATAAACCTACAATTTTCTTCACTGGGTTTCCTCTTTTTTTGCTTCGCGTTTTGCAGGAGAGCAAGCACAGGAAGTGCTCCTGCTTCCGCGGGTTCTAAAATCGTAGTGACCTCCCGTTGGGAAGAAATGGTGATTCAATAAGTTGCCTGGTGTAAAACCAGCAATGAAAAGTTTTTACACGGCAGTAAACTGTTGAGAGCCAACCGGGCAACTTAGTTGAATCAACCAAACCCCCTCATCTGAAAGGCAGCAGATGTCTCTTCTGAAGGCGCCTAGTTGATCCAACTGGTTGAACGGACGGGTGTCAAGGAGTGTAACGTGGTAGCAAAATGTTGGCGACATGCTCCAACCTTTCACATGCAGTCAACACGTCCTCCCAGGAGAGTGGCAACAGATACTAGCGCCGCTCATGTTCTCATAACCCCCCTCCAGTTGACTTAACTAAAAAGCCACTGCTCGGCATTCGTCCTTCACACCAGTCGCCTAGTTCTCCATGGAAAACGTTGCAATTTCTAGTTTCAATAAGCAGTTCATTGAAGATATTCGTATTAGTCCCGTGTGGGGTATATGGTGTGAGGGGAGTGGTATGGGCATATGGTGGGATTGGAGGAAAGGAGCACAACTGTATAACGCAAAAGCGCCCGTTTTCCCAATTTTATAACAACTGATAAACCCACACGTTTCCTTCTTTTTTTGTTTCTCTTTTTTGGAGAAGAGCAAGTACCTTGTTCTTCGGGTTCTAAATCGTAGTGACCTCTCGTTGGGAAGAGAGACACGTTGAGTCAACCAAACCGCCTCGTCTGAGTTTTGTCTAAAATTGTTTATATCCTTGAGATCGAGATAACTGGTCGGTGGTAGTATATCCTGTAAGGGGTGCACGTGGCAATATGAAAACTATGGGGGTGTAAAATTGGATGAGACTATTATTGCCTCAAATGGTGTGAAATTATTTTATACATTATAATTTTTATAGATATTTTTAAAGTACAAGGAGTTTTATAGCAATGTGATAAAACCGTTACTCTTTTATTATTTATTTTTTCGTTAACCATGTTGGGATGTGATGTTTTTCTCGAATTAATTCACCTTGTGTTTTCACGTAATAAAAAACAAAACCATGTGGCCCCAGATCCAATTCTAGGAGACGAGACACCTGATGGAAAGTAATTTGAAGAAAGGAAGGAAAAATTGGACGTGTTCGTACAAAGGGGCGGGATTCATCTCCATTAAAGTAGACACCAGTCCTTTTTCATTCCGTCGACAGACATTTGAACAAGGCAGTCGACCCCTGCGGTTTCATATCATCCTGAAGGCTTTTTGACGAACATCCTTCTTCCCCTCCGAGTGCCCGGTTATTGATCACCAGGCATCGGTATGCCGAGTCACACCCCCGTATCACTGTCCCCCGGGGGCGGCTGAGGTGATTAGCCGGGGTGGCAAACCCTACCCCAACTCCGCCTTTCCAATCCGAAAACCGGCGGGAAGAACAAGTGATTGCACTGCTCTAGGAAAGACAATTTCACAAAATGAACCCTGTAAACGTTTAATTTTGAAATTTTCACTCACAGTTCGACCGAAAGGGAAAGTTTCAACGGGGTCGATATTCCATTTTCTTGAACTTTTCATGTACCGAGGCCAATTAGATTTACTAGAAAGTTGTCCGAACTCAATTATAAAAGAAAAGAAACTTTTTTTTTACAATACGCCTAATCACATTATTACCTCAATCCCGTAATTAACGAGATTCACGGATTGGACCTTTTATTTAAACAATCCGGGACTTCTTATTCCGCCCTTTCAAGACTTCACCTGAAGAAACGTGAATGAAAACCAGGTCCCACCGAATAATTCCGAGTAATGATTTCGAATCTAAATCCTTCTTTTCAAGTTTCAGACAGTCTCCAATTTGCATTTTAGATTTGAGTAGGGAAAAACCTTAAACCTCTTCTTCAATAAAGAAGCTTTATCTTTCCTCCATTAGCAAAATTAACAATTAAAATACAGAATATCATTTCCTTCCAAACATACAAATATTTTCTCTAATAAAGTTCCGACCTTAGTCTTTATTGAAATTTGGTCTTTTGGCCGAGTTATAAGGATAATTTATTTTTCTAATCCCCAGGTTTCTTAAAACCTTTCCTATTTTTAAAAACATGGACACATAATTGAATTGATAAATTGTTTTGAAAATACATTTTTTAAATGTGAAAAAGTGCGATGAGGGAATTCTTATTTGAATGGTGCTGTGTTTTATTTTAGAAATTCGTGAAGATAGATTTAATCACACCATCCTTTATAAAGATAAAATATATAATAACGACGTTTCGATCTTTATTGAGATCATCTTCAGAGCTCAAATTGTTTGTCTTCTGTGTAATTGTGCCATTCTTGCCTATCATGTTGAGAGTGAGTTGCAGAATTACACAGAAGACAAACACTTTGAGCTCTGAAGGTGATCTCAATAAAGGTCGAAACGTCAAACGGTAAAGAAAATATTTTCCTGAAACCTATGCGACACCAGATCGCCGCACCTCATGATGATGTGAAGGAAGTACAGCTGTTCAGAACACAGGTAAACATTATGTTTTATGGCGAAAAGTACGGAAAAAACCCACAAAAGGTGCGGCTGAGTTGAAAAATTAGTGTCCAAGTGGATTGAAATCACTATAGCTCAAGTGGTAGAGTAGCGGCCTATCTAGCTGAAGGTCATAGGTTCGAATCCCGCTCGCGACAGGTAATTTTTTATCTCAACTAAAAACCTTAATTAATTGAAAGATATTAATTGGTCAATCGGACCACGAAACTAATCAAGTTAGTCATGTTTTATTTTTTAAATTAATTAATTTTTTTTTGACTGGGGCTTCCGACATCTAGGTCATTTCACCCCCCCCCCATCTATGTCTGCTTATTCTATTACACTTTCAAACACTACATTCATACACATAAATACATCCATACAGTACACTCATTCCGTTTGGTCGGTGGAGTAGTCGATATTCCTCCACCGACCTATACTCAAACTAATCTTGATGGGGGGGGGTCGATGGAGTACTTTTATATATATTCCTTTATCGACCCCGAACATAAACTCATAAAGTCTCAAAGTGACGCTATACTTAACTCTCACTCCTCACCATTCACGCTAATAAATACATGCACACAGACAAAACATATAGACATAACACAAAAGCCATATTTATACAATAAAAAACCTTAATTTTCCCTAAAAAGCAGAAAGGGGACCCTAAAATTAGCTACCGTGCGCGAGAAGTCAGTTTAAGTCCTGCGGAGTGCCTACACGTTTTCTGAATTGAGCAAAGGCATGACACGCCTCGATTATGTGGGACACATCGAACAGCCTTTTTCTGCATAAGGGGCACCTGCGCGGGCTATGTTTTATCCTACACAAAAATTGCTTAAAGCACGTTCAACGTAGGCAATTCTAATGAAATGAATAGAGAATGAAAGAAAAGCTAAAAATAATGAAAAACCAATTCTAAAAAATAAAAAATACAGAAACAGTGGTCTTTAGGAAGCCTAAAAAATTCCTATTCAATTCGTTCGGTGGGGTCAAAAATAATAATTTTTTATTGGACCTCGTGGTGAGTGATTTTTTAATGAAAGAGGAAAAACCTTCATTCATAAAAGACTTTCGGGAGGGGGTACAGCAATATTAAAAACCCATTTTCAGATAACCCACTTTTTCGTGTTTGTTATTCGGTTGGATGATTATTAGTATACAGAGTTAATATTATACAGACAGACTTTAATTCATGGCATTTAAGTTAGATTCTATCATGGTTTATTTAAATAGAAATTTATTTTACTGAAAATCTAACGAAAAAGATTCGTAAGAACAGACTACCGAGCAGGCATAAAAGCTCTACCACGTAAAAAGTCAGATCTAAAATTGTCAATGAAAGTACTCAAAGGGGGGCCGCAGTAGCCGAGTGGTTAGCGTGCGAGCTGTTCGATTCCCGCCGTCGCCTCTGGCCGTTTTTTCACGATACGCCCCCCCCCCCTAAACGATAACGAACATAAGGAAAAAAGGGTATCCAAAATGTTCAAATTTGGGGAAACACAACAACGTGACAATATCTTGTGGGCCAAGACATAAAGGATTTCACAATAATGGAAAAGCGGACAAACTGGCCAGATCTGCAGAATAATTTATAGAGTCTGAATTTGAAGTATACTTGGGATAACAAGGAATTCTTCCTTTTCAGAATGGAAGAAAAAGCTGTAGGAAAAGTGGCCAAACTCTAGAGGTGCCATATACAATTTATGATTGATTAAACCTTAGAAGTTAAAAAAAGGTTACATTGACAAAAAATCCTCAAAAGGACTAACTGGCCTCATACAGAGGTATTGAAGGACTAGAATGTAAAAAGGTCGCATCTAAATTAGTCAGTGAATGCAGTCCGAAATCTTCAATGTCTATGAAAACGTAAAGGGGTCCATCCACGCTCAATATTATTGCACAATGTGGGTTGCACAATATTTTGACGGAGGCCCTACACTGCTCAATATTATTGCGCAATATTTTGATTTGTGCAATAAATTGTATCATATGCAGGCAATATTGATGAATGCACAATCGCTAGCACAGGCGTACAACCTTCTAGGCAATATATTGTGCAATTAGTTGAGTGATAGTGATTTGTGTTGTTCTATTATCGCTGAGGGTGCCAGTCGGTGTAAGGTCCCCAGTTGTCCCTCAAAAAGAATTTCATTGATGGCCTTTTTAGCAAACAATTGTTGCTGTGGAACCATTTTCTTGAGCTCGACTTGCCAAGCTGCACCTATTTTGTCGCAATCGTCTTGAGGTTGTTGAAGGCGCTTGGTTGCCAATTGCACCAACTCAGTAGTCGAATCGTC
Organism: Cimex hemipterus; assembly: GCA_039619505.1. Classification (NCBI taxonomy): domain Eukaryota; kingdom Metazoa; phylum Arthropoda; class Insecta; order Hemiptera; family Cimicidae; genus Cimex; species Cimex hemipterus. The sequence continues at coordinate 20,392,893 of CM077103.1, read as the reverse complement.
AGCTTTTATTTTCTTATTTTGTTCATCATTCGCCTAGAAAACAAAGGAATTTTCAACGACATTTAATCCCACAGAGCTGGAAGGCCACGATAATCGTCAATGAATTCGAAAATGAATTGCCTATCAGCTTCCTTGGCAGCCAAGACGACGCGTAATCTACCACGTGTTGATACTGACTGATGGGATATTGCGCAATATTGTCTATAGACGGCACAACCTTTTCCCGTTTGCACAGTATATTTTCAAGGATTTGAATTTAGCACAATATATTGCACAACCTTTCAATTTCGACTACATACGATCAACTATATTGTAGAAACCTAAATATTGCACATTAATATTGAGCGTGTATGAGCCGCTTAACACCCTGATGATATTGGGTATAGGACACAAAGGAATTTGGGATAGAGAGAAAGCAAGGCTATATCTACTTGGGATGACACAATCACAGAATTCTCCATCCCTCAATGGGTCTACAAAATATGAGAAGAGGTACCAGAGGTGAGAAGGGAACTCCGGAGGTGCAAGATACAGTAAGCTTATGATAAAAGAATTCTTATCAAAACTGCCAAAGACGTGCTACAGTTCTAGAGAGTAAAGCTCAGGTAGGTTCACTACCATCTGAGAAAATACTTACACAGATTCAATAATGTCCGCATTTGTAGATTATACAGTGAGGATGAAGACACTGCCACTCATATCATCTTCGCGAAGGAACCGCTCAATGATTCCGAGGATATAAAAAGAACCAGCGGGGTATCAATGACCTAATAGTTTGATCGAGTCGATTCTTTCAACTGAAAACAAAGGTAGCAACCTCAAGCAATAACCTTCCCAGGGTAAAGGGCTCTACCACTCAGTATCAAGGAAAATCAACTTTGTTATTTCTTCCGATGAATATCATTTAGCGAGATTGGATGCGCTTCATCATGGGATGCCACGATGCCACCATCATTCTCCAATGGATTAAGTAAAGCATACATTTAATAGAAAGATTCGGCAATATAATGAAATGGTAGAGTTGTACGTGAATAACAGCCAAAATGAATTGGCCCCTTGGTAGCAATTTGGTCCGGTATGGAGATAGGTTGATCATAGTCTATTTTGGCCATATGAATCCTATATACTGACTCTGATTTAATTAAGTTAGTCAACGAAAAAGTCATATTGTGCCTACAACGTGTAAATATTGAAGAACATATTGCATTTTGTTCTTTCTCGACACGCCGGTTCTTTTTTTCTATCGAGTTCACACTTTTTCGCCCCGAGGGATCTCTTAGATTAAATCTCGCCTTCGGTCTTTTGGGTTGAATCATTTCTCAATTATGGCATGTTCGGGGCCTACGCCTGTCAGACGGGGGAAACGAAGTCTTTCCCAATAAGCAGCCCAATCGATTCCGCCCCTGCTCAAGACCCAAGAGGAAGTTTCCCAAGTTAATATCGCCTTCTTTATTAAAACTGTGAAAATGTCAATGCAAAACTTTTATTAAAACATGGTTGGCATGACTTTTATACATAATCACAGTTAATCAGTTTGAGGCGCAATCATTGGAAAAGCTCACGACAGGCTTCTTACAAAAAATGAACCTGTATCATTATATTATCATATCATTATCTGTATTTTGTGAGTTTTTTCTTTTAGTTGCTTTTTCTGCATTATCGGCCCAGGCTACAGCTCCGTATGTATGGGTCTTACTATCATATATATATTTATTACGCAGGGCGGGCGACCAGGACCCGAGGGGTTAAAAGCCTGTAAGCCCGTACCCAATCCCTAAAAGGTCCGGGACCTTGTCGGCTCACGAGTCCTGCATAAACCTTTTGAAGCTATTCACATACCCCAAGATTTTTGACCATTTTATCCTGGGGAGTGTTTTGGTTATGTCCTCTCCTTCGAAAATGTCAGATCTTTCCCTGGCATGCCTATCGCATTCTGTTAGGTAGTGTCCAACCGTTTCTTCTTTTGTTTCGCAGAAGCGGCAAAAATCTTCTGGTAGAATATCCATTATGAAGAGGTGTCTTTACAAAGTGACAATGGCCCGTTAGGATACCTATCAGCCTCCTAATTCCCCTCCTAGAGTTGGAGCCCCATTTCGCTTCCTTAGGTTTGATTTCCTTCAGAAACTCCTTCGATTGCCTGCATCCGGGGGACGTATTCCATTCTTTAAGGAATTGTTTCATACCCCAGCAACTTATACTCTCTTTCGCTATGCTTAAAGAGTGGGGTAATACTGGTTGTGGCCCGACAAACGCAGTATTTGATCCTTCCTTGGCCAGGCTGTCCGCCTCTTCATTGCCATAGTGTTTCTTATGAGCTGGTATCCATATGAGGGTTACCCTAGATGTTGATAATTCTTTTTGTAATGATTTCAGACTGGCCTGACTATCGGAAAAAAATTTTGATATCTTTTCCCTTTATCCTGTTATCCATAAGTGTTCTGCAGCAGACATTAATGGCCCAGACCTCTGCCTGAAAGACCGAGGTATTATTACCAAGAGGGCAGGAGATGCCGATCCCTAATTTAGGTATGTGCATTCCAGCACCGCTTCCCTTATCCTTAATGAGTGAGCCAACGATGAAGCAGTCTAGGCTACGATGGTAATCTTCAGACCTATAGTTATAGTCACAGGGAGTAACCACCTGTCTTACTATCATAGTGTACATCCAAAGCAGGTTACATCCCCAGTTCCTTCCTGCTATTCTTCTGCACACCATCAAAGTTCGCGTCGCCTTCATGTGATAGAGCCGATATGCTTCTTAAATTTTATTTTCTAGTGTGATGCCCAGATATTTGACTTCTTTCCATCTCGGATCTCCATCACAGTGTTATTTGCCTTATGTGTTCTAGTTTTCTTTTCTTTGTAAAAGCCACTATGGTCCGTCAAAAAATAATCAGCGGTTTTACGCAGTTCTTCTGTGATTTTCATTCCCTCCTGGATTATGTCACAGAGAGTTTCTTCAAATTTTCCCCTGACATTCGTGAATTAATAAATAAAATGTTAAGGTTGTTTTGTTGTGTTTATGGGGTCGTTAAAGTCGATTTAGAAAGCAAAAGGTACAACGAGCTCACGGAATGTGATAACTGGTATAAACCTGCCACCAGACCTGGAATAATGTCTGAGAAAATGAATTTATTATGTTAAATAACAAGAGCTTATTAAAGCTAAAAGCTTGTAAATTAACGATAATTAACGGCCTTGGTATTTACTGCTTTATCACGCTGTAAAATAATACGTAGAATAAAGCGTGAATGTTTGCCCAAGGCAATTACCACGGTGGAATGTTTAGCATTATTAGATTACAATAGGAATTAGACCTTTTGTCGTTTTGACTGACTTAGAAAAGAAAACATAAATAATTAAAACAAAAGCCTCGCGTTTCATCATGCTAATTGCATCTTTAGATTGTCATCTTGGCCAAACAAGCGGTTCAATTAGCCCCTCGTTCGATAATCTACGCGCCACACGCTGAGCATCACTTTAGTCGGGGTTTTGCTTTAATCCCGGAGGATTCCCCCGAACACAAATCCCTCTCGAGTCATCAAAGAAAACTGGCCGGAAATTTTAAATTTAAATGAGCTTCAGACTCATTGCCTCGCTGATTTCTCCCCTGCATATATATATATATATATTTTCTCATGGTTCTAAGAAGTGTATGTTTCCAACTTTTTCTTTTCCAGACCCTGGAGCTGGGTTTTGTAACACTTATATAATTAATCAATATCTAACTGAAGTAATACAGAATAAAATAAACATAAGAAAAATTGACCAATGTATTTTATAATTCACTATTTTTCGTGGCCCGCTTGATCAATTAATATATTACAATTAATTGAGGTTTTTAGTTGAGATAAAAACGTCAAGGCACGAGAGGGATTCGAACCCACGACCTTCGGCTAGATACGCTCTCTGCTATCGTGTCCTCCATCCACTCAACTTGAAAAATGGAGGGAAAATTCAAAAGGTGGGGAGATGGGAAGTTGATTGAAGTTGGAGGATTGAGTGGTAGAGTAGCGGCGTATCTAGCCGAAGGCCTTGGGTTCGAATCCCGCTCGTGACACTGATTTTTTTAATCTCAACTAAAAACCTTAATTAATTGAATTTTACAACAGAATCCCAAAGTTACGGAAAATACCAACCATACCACGCACCAAAATATGAAAATCTTTTTTTCAATTTTCACCCTTTTTTTCTTTTTTTTTCTAAATTTAAAAGAAAGATTGAAAACATGACGAATATTGACCCGATATTCATGTAAACCTGGTTTCCATGAAGTTTAACCACAGCCGGTCGGGAACTTCAATCCATGATTCACCCACCAAATCAACGATTTAAGGCCAATCATGATTGATAATCCTTTGACAGGCGCCATCGCGTAAAATGTCCAGATCTTGCCGACCGGCGGCATACTTGCGAACCCTGATGAGTAAAAAAATCAATGGCACGAGCGGGATTCGAACCCAAGGCCTTCAGGTAGATACGCCGATGCTCTACCACTTAAGCTAGCGTGACCTCCACCCACTCGGACACCAACTTCCCATCTCAACCTCGCCTTTTGGAATTTTCTCTCCTTTTTGCCATTTTGCCAGTTGAGATGGGAAGTTGGAGTGGATCGAGGTCATGATAGCTCACTTGGTAGAGCAGAGGCGTATCTAGCCGAAATTTTTTATCTCAATTCAAAATATTAATTATTTGTGTAATTTTACCCTTTAAATCCACTCAATTTATTTATTGTTGGCTAAAAAAAACACACAACCCTTTTTACCCCCTACAGGATTTCTAATATAAAATTATTATATTTTCGGCTGAAATTACTTACATCGGACATAATGTTTGTGTAATTTTATCCTTTAAATCAACTTTCTTGCACAATTTACAGCAGTTTTTTTAGAACGGAACATTTTGTCTTGATATCTTTTCGGCAGGATTCACAGGATGACGCAGTGAATCCGCTGAAGCACGTTTAACCTTAGATAAGTAGTGTGATCAACACGATAGGTTTTAAAAATGTTAATTGCAGAGTAAAGACCGAGGGAGAAAAATAACACGCTTACGGTTAATAACGTACTAGTACGGAACGTGTATCCCGATGGGTTTTCATACTGTTAGAATTTCGCCAAGAACGAGCTTTCTTCTATCAAGGTAAATTGTGCAAAGTCTCGTGATGTTTGAAATCGAATAAACCTTTCCTTATTTTTAAAAAAAAACCTCTACTTTAGTCGTGTTATCTCGTTTCACACACGGCCGGTCCGGGCAGGTGTCGCTTATCCACTCAGTGTCCGGAATGTTTATTATACGGGACCGGGGCGCCGTGTACCCGAACCATCTCGCTTTTACATCCTGATGGACAGGACGTGGCGATAAATTTCAACGATGGGACATTGTAATTTAGAAAGGAATTCCCCGGGTGACAAGTTGACGACCGCTATTCTCTCACGTCGCCCCTCGCTATCACAATATTTACAAAATTGGGTTGTTTTTTTTTTACTGTAGCCCTTCTGATTTATGTTGTGATTTAAAAATAAAATAAAAAAAGACTGGAATGTTAAACGCATTCAGTTTAGATCAATAAAGAGAAAAAAATACTAGAGTTATTTAATAAATTAACACCCATGTCCATGGAATGTCAAATAATTCACGAATACGGAATGTTCCGAGTTCAAATTAACACAATCCGAAAAACATCATAAGAGTTAAACCTATTACAGTAATAAACGTGATTACGCAGAATGTCAGCCTTGCTTGAACACAAACCTGGAATGTTTATTAAACTTAAAGAAAAAATAATAGCAACACCCAACAATTTGTCTCAAATAGTACTTAACCCTAACTTGTGCCGCATATTTTTACTATAACATCATCTCAAATATATAGACCATGTTTATTATAAAGTAATTCATACTAATATATTGGAATTGGAATACATTAAATATCTTTAAAAAAATAGATTAGACACACTTCCTAGAACTAGATATCTTCCCCCTCATTGTCTTCCTCTTTACTTTTATTTTTGTATCTCTACCTATATTATTCTGTCTTCTATCCTCGTCTCTTTAGCCCAGCCCTCTTGCATTCCCCTCCTCCTGCTGCGTTCAATCACTCTCTCTCTCTCTCTCTCTCTCTCTCTCTCTCTCTCTC
>CM077103.1:20186471-20204097 GCA_039619505.1 Cimex hemipterus | reverse complement strand
TATGTTGTCTGTTATAACATTTATTTTTTTATTAACATACTTTTATGCTATTTTCTTATTTTACATGCTTAATATTTAAGTTTTTTTCCTTTTAAAAAAAATAAATATTGAAACATTTTTCAATATTTTTGTAAATTGGATTAATTCTGCAAAATGTATTATCGTTATATCTGGAAGGGAATAAATAAAAGTATGAAGGGAAGTTTGGTACAGAACTTTAGAGGAAATAGACTGATGGACAAATTTAAAGCACCACTCAATTTTACTTTAAAATGAAATCCGTTAAATTCAAAAGGGAAAATGGCAAAAAAGGAGGGAAAATTTAAATTCAATTTTGAAATTATCCTGTTTCGAAATGGCTTACTGATTAACTACTCAAATTTTACAGGCCTAAGTTTAATTTACGTTTCTAATTTTAAAAGCCCATCTTAAGAGGAAGTAGAAAAACAGGGTGACTTGGTTTCAGTGAAGATACAATTGGCAGCTTGCTGGAACTTGACCAATGCACAGCCATGTGCTCAGACACAAAAAATATTGTTTGCGGTTAATGAGAATGAAATTAATTTACGACTAATTAATTTAGGTCTGCTATTGACTTCAATGCCCATCATTGAACAATAAATATACATATTATAGTTTACTAGCACAAAATAGACCAACTGCTGAATATGGTATGGTATGGTAAAAAAGGATACTAGGATGTGGGGTTTATGCTTCCCAGGCTCTGAAGGCTTTTGGTTTATTGTACCTTCCTAATTCCTTAGTTCAGAACAATAGACTCAATCCTTATAAGTATCACGTCATTGACTGTTGCTGCTGCAATTTGATTCTCTAAGTTTTTTTCCGTACTTTAGGTTAAATCTCCATTGAGCTGTCGCTTCGCATTCAAAGGTGATATGGGTGGAGGTTTCCTCCTCCTCAAGCATAATCTGCAAAGGATCATCGTTGTGTAAGTGTTTTCTCAGATGCCACTGATTGGTTGGTAGTAGTCCTACCACTCCTCTGAGTTTGGCCCTCTCCAATTGCGCCAATGTTTGGATCCATTCTGCGCTGGAGGATTTTACATTTGTTTTTGTTACCCAAGCACAGGTTCAGGGCCTGTGTATGGTCATGCAGATCCTCCTCTGGCCAGACTGTCTCCTTTCTCATTACCCAAATGTGACTTGACACCAAGGTATCATCAGGTTGTTGTGTGCATTCACTGACTAATTTTGATGTAATTCGTTTACATGCTAATGCTTTAATGGCTGCTTGGCTGCCTTATGATTTTTTTTTGCCAGTGTAACCTCTTTTAAGATTGTCCAGGGCCCAAGGATGGCATGTATCTCTTCTGCTTGAAAGACTGAAGTATACTTCCCTAATAAGTTTGATTGCTCATGTTTTGGGCTTGTACAGTAAATGCCCGATCCGGGTCCTTCGTTTGTTTTGGTGCCATCTGTATACCATATGATTGTATCTATCTGATGCTCTCCTGTGTTCTTCCTCTCCTTTGTTGCCTGTTGAGACTTTCTAGGCGGTTGTAAAGAATGTTTCCATGATCTTATAATCAGTTCTATTTCAAATAATGGGTGTTTGTTTTTGTTGATTATGGTTGTATGCACGAATTATTTAATTCCTTTTTCTGGTGCCTAACTGAGCTTTTCCTAGCTTCTCCTTGTATGAATATTTTCAGTGGAGGTAGGTTTAGCAGAAGTCTAATGCATTTGTAGGGGTTGTTCCCATTGCCCCTGTGGTGCATAGGTTTGTTAGTCTTTGTATGTTGCCTAATGTTTGGGTAGTTACTTTTTGTTGAGCTTTGTCCCACCAGATTAGTGATCCATAGGTTATTCTGGGTCTTATTACAACTGCTGAATATGATGAAATTGCGATATGTGAGACCTTGTTGTAATAATCTCTTTTAAGATTTTCCAGAATACAAGCATTAGTGTGTATGGTTTGAAAGACCAAGGTGTACTCCCCTAACGAGTTTGACTGCTCATATTTTGGGCTTGTATAGTAAATACCCGATCCGGAACTTTGTTCCACCAGATTAGTGATCCATAGGTTATTCTGGGACTTATTACTGATGAATATGATGAATCTAATCTAATTGGAAATGACTAATCCTCAGATTTACCACCGGGGGATGTCCAAGTTCATGCTATTTTGAGTACAGTTGGGAGGTGATGCTATGATGTAGGCTGGGATTTACACTGGAGGACGAACCATACTCCATATTATTGAAAGTAACCTCACTGCAGACCATTATAACCAAGAAATTATGGAAGAAATCATATTGTATTGTATAACCCTCAAACTAGTGATCTCATTGGCAGGGATTTTCAATGTTGGATGACAATGCTACACCTCACAGAGGCAGAATTGTCCCTCAATGTTTATAAAACCAGGGAATTTCCAATCTTCCCCCCCCCCGTCTACAGATCTCAATCCCATCAGCCACATGTGGGATGCTTTGCAGGGAATGCTTTTCGATCGCCATCCGCAACCAGTTCACCTGGAACATATATGGATTGAATTCCTTATGGAATCAGTGACGACCGTATTAACAGTATTTCTAACAGGTGCACGGAGGTTTTAGCCTACACAGGACACGGTATTATTAAAAAATAATATTGCGTCCAAAAAACAAAATTATTTAGTTAAAACTTTCCAGAATCGTTAGTTAAATTTTCCTTCAATAAAAAACAATTTCTTATACATTTTAAGGCAATTTATAATAAAAATAAAATAAAAATGCTATGTATTAGGAAGGGAAAATTATATGGACAAATTTGTTGCTTAATAGATGAGTTTAAAATTGAATTTCTGCATTTAGATTGCAATGTTTTTTATTTGATGAAGATAGTAAATCTAAAGGAAACACATGTTACTATTCCTGTTATTTAAGTTTTTATTGAACATTCAAACCATTACTCTCAATTACGAAGTGTGTACGCCAAATCACAATTAAAGATTAAGCTCATACAGCATAGAAGTCCGTGGATGAACAGGCTAATAAGTAAAAAGTATATACTTTTCTTGAATATTTCGTATTTAATATAGGGGTGCTGCAAAACGGAAAACCAAGTCGTGTTCAGTGCCATGGCTAAAGACATTAACGTACACCTCAACTTCTCCGGGGACTCCAAGAAGACAAATGTGTAGAAAGGGACGGTGGCCATCCCTCGTCCCAGGCTGTCCAAGAGAAGCTGTATTAAGATGATATTGTAACTGTAGATGGGCGGATTATCGAGGGTATAAAATAGCGCCCGGGCGCTGTTGTCTTTCGGAAAAACGTAAATGAAGAGCGAGTATATCCGGGCCCGGTCCAATTTGAACACGTGCTTAAAAGGGATGGAGTAGTATAATTGATCTCGATATACCAACTTTGCACTGTATTCTCCCGGTTCCATCAGAAAGAGATTTTTATTCAAATGCTGGTAAATCATTTTCGAAGTTTCACGGCTGGCAAATATCAAAAACATTTCATTGTACGAGATTGTCGGACTAGAGACGGAGATGATTGTTGCGAACGAAACGTCTACCAAACCGAACCTATTCTCTAAAATATGAGAGACCAAAATTTTGTTGGTGTCGTTTTTCCAAAACAAGTAAGTGACAATACTATGTCTCTTTAACTTGATATTAAAATCGGAACCGCCTTTCCCGTTAATAGATATTGTTCTTGTATCTTGTTCGGAAGACATGAATATATCGTTAACTGACTGTTGGGTAAATTTTTTCAAGATTATCGGCTTGATTGATAACCATTTTGCTGAGAGCTCAATGGTGTGGTTGATCGAGTTGTAAAATCTTAGGTGCGCGCAATTTGACTGGGTCTGTGAAACGTGACGTGTCCTGATGATCTGATAAAACATCACGACGTTCGCCGCTATAATCAATGCGTATCCTACGTAAAAATAACTGTATTCTCTCCTCATTTTGTTTGTTAGTGCTGGAATCAAGAAAACATGGAAAATCGGAAACATGAAGATATCCAATAAAAACGAAAGTTTTCTTGGGATGAGGGTGTATAGTTCCTTTTTCAACACGTCTGACTTTTCATACTGGTTACGAGTGAAAATGAATAGAGTGTATTCCAACATAGAAAACAAAACTGAAGACAAAATTACCGGCAGTACAGTGAAAAATTTTATAGTCTGGGAAACTACGATTTCAGGCGAATCCATGGATGCGTAATATTTGAAGTCTTTCTTAATTTTCGCCATTGAAGCTTTATGGACCGCCAACAGCTCGGGCTGGATAATACTGGTAGACGGGAACATTACAGTCGATCTGGATTTGTTTAACGGCCGGTTAAATAGCACCTGCGAATTCGCCTGCATAGATTGCAGCACCACGTTAGAATACTGGGGCCTCAGTTCTTCCGACGGTTGGCGGTTATTTTTTTTCTTTTTCTTAAAAGAAAAGATGAGACACATCTTTGCATATTTACGTTTCCAGGCCAATAATGCACATCTTACGCAGGCACAGACGATACCGACGTGAGTAGGGATTTTATCGAAAATCACGTTAAAATAAAACACGTACAGAAAGAAGTACGTGACAGTTATAAATATTACAAGTACGCATTTTACAATAGACAATTTGTCTTGGTCGAAGTAGTTAATGATTTCGCTGAGGCTCCTGCCCACAAATTGAACGTACACCAGGCCGAATATGAGATTTTTCGTTTCTTCTTCGAACAACGGTACCCGAAAATATCCCATGATCAAAACCAACCTTGGTATCGACGTACATATGAACGAAACCAAGCAAACGTTCAAAACGATTCGGGCGACTGTCACCACGGTATGTAAGTCGGAAAATTTCCCTGAGTATCCGATAAAAAAGCATATCGCAGAGAGGACGGCGAAAAAAAAATTCAAAAGGATCGGGACCGTTCTGCCTATGTAAGAGTCCGTAATGAAACCACCGAAAAATATCACTACTGCCATTGTTGCACCCACCCAAGGTTGAATGAAGCTATCCCGGATATCGGCGAACCTAAGAGAATATTCGTTGATTATGCTTACATGAATCTCCATCTTCATGATTCCTACGGCAAACGATAGCATGCCTTCACACAGAAGTATCAACAATTTCCCTTTCATGAGCTTCATAATAAATTTAAATTTGATGAAAAACAAAGCCTTGTTTCTATTAGAAATTACTTGTAAAACATTAACATATGATATTTACGAACTATTCGTCATATGTTGTTTTATTACCCAGGTATAAAAAATTAAGTAAGGAAGTTCAATAATTAATTATTTAAAATTATTGGTCTTGGGCTGGATTGAGGGGTGCCACCCGGGACTCTGAGGTCAAGGAACCTCCAGCGAGCTGAAAGGAGGTGTCGATGGTGACTAGACACGGACCCCTCCTTGATAAAGCCCTGCGCGTAATATTAAGATCAAAAGCATCAGTTGCGAGAGATCCGTGGGGTTCCATTCTCTCCAGGCCTGGGGCTGCCAATGCGCCGGGGTCTGCGAGAGCCGGGCTGCGCCGTAAACTCGCAAAGACTCAAGGCTTAATGACCAATAAGATTGCAGCCTTTAATAAAAAAAAAAAACAAAAAAAAAACTACTTCAAAAAATTATTTGCTAGTACATCTCAAATGAAAATGAAATGCAAACTAAGTGTTCCCAAATTTGTAAAGCTGTGAGCTACAGTTCAAAGAGATTGTCTTGTTGATTATCAAATTGACTTTTTCTCTTAACCTCCTGACTTACAGGTTGCAATTGTAAGAGTTCAGGACTTATTAGGGTGTAAGGAGGGCGTCGGTGACCGCAACGGTTTAGGCGTTGACAGGGCGCTCGTCACTGTAAGGTAAAGGCCCCGGGTTCGAATTCAGCGGCCCTGCTTTCGTATCCGACATTTCACAAATGGGCTTTTTTCAATAACACCCCCTGAAGGTTTGACCTCTCATTTTTGTACTGCTATAAATTTTTTTGATTTGAAAACGGATTTTTTTTTATCGATAACATCGTAGAATTCGTGCTAATCGGTTTATAAAATTATTGAAGACGTATCTTTAAATTTTGACTTAAAAATCATTTTATGGAATTCCACGTTCTAGCGGGAGTGTACAAGTTAAAAAAAATTAATAAATAAAAAATAAATTTTTCTTGTATAAATTGTTTGATTCTAAATAAAAATTTATGGTAAATGTAAAACCGAATGGCTGGTGTTAAAGCTGGGGGCAAAGATGCTATTACATTTTTCCTTCTTCTCGGGAAAAAAATAATAAAGTTTAAATAGTGGCGGGATGAGCCGAGAAGAGATGCGCGAGAAGCAGGAAGCAATCCGCGGCCGGTAAGATCCTGATCGGGGTGGCACTGGATCCTGCATTGGAAAAAAAAAAAACAAAGAAAAAAAGAGAGGAGAGAAAAAAACAAGGGGACAGTTGGGATAGACGTTCCGAGGAAGAGGTATCTCCGCGACGAAAATAATATTGTTGTTGTGTTGTTTTTTAAGTGTATGCGTGTGCGGTTTGTGAACCTAGTCGTGAGTTCGAAGAGGTCCTACAAAGAGGAATTGGCTGATCCCGGCAAGTGTGGAATAATCTCGGGAGTGGGCACATCTCCGATTTCTTACGAGGCCTGATAATCCCGGACTAGTGTCATTAGGTATAAGTTCTGGCCTTTGATGGCTTTTATTTGAGAAAGATTTGTTTGTACTTGAAAATAGAATAGTTATAATTAAGATTCATTTTTTTATCGTAGTTGTAAGGCCTAAGTAAGGTATTACTTTAAGGCATCTTGCTTATCTTAATGTAGTAACTTGGATAGAAGCAGGAAGACTTCATTATTTGGCTCCCATTATCCTGGTTGGAAGCATTATCAGGAAGACGAGAACCAGAAGCGCTGTATCGCTACCCACCCCCTTTCCCTTCGTCCTATTGTCCAACTCTTCTTTTCCTTTTATCCTCTGGTTTCGGTATTTATCCTTCCCCAAAAATACCGTGGCGCTCAACATAACACCTGTATATAAACTTTCACCTCCTCACCCACCATCACTTGTCTCTCCCTTAAACACGTTCCCCCCCTTCTTCACTGAGCTACCGCCAACGTACGTGGAGCTGCAGTAAGGAAGTTGTAACAATGCAGACCCGCACTGTCCGGCAAACATGAAAGTATTCATTTTGTAAACAAACTTTTCTCGTCATTTTTCCATTTTTATCCACTTGTAATCACTTTAACCATGGAAAGACATCAATCTTAAGCAGAAGTTCGCAATATTATTGTGAGGATGAGTCATCGAGGCCTGGTAGTGGATCTCAGCGCATTACGACGCTAGGGAAACACAGAAATATAATCATCGCTGCAAGACGGAACCTTTTCCGTAGTGCTCGCCAGATCCTGAATGGAGTACAAGATGTTTTGGCATGGCATTTATCAACGTAATCGTTTGTGGGAAGTTGGTCTCACACGGCCTCTTTGAGACGACCTGCAGAACAACACACCACCAGTAGAATTTGTACAGCGAGGGCCTAGAAGAGAATACCAATTGGAATGCTGTTATGTTACTGATGAGTCCTGTTTCTGGCTGTATAGTGATACCAGGCGCTGAAAAAATCTACCTAGAACAGGCGCGTCCAATGCCCTAGTTCATGGTGCAGTTCGGAGAAGGGGTTGCCAGGGTCTGGGCTGCTATTTACGCTGGAGGACGAACTGAACTCAATATTGCTGAAATCAACTTCACCTCAGTTCGTCATGTCCAAGAAATTATAGAGGTTTACATACCTCAAACCAGGGATCTCATTGGCAGGGATTTTCGATTTCTGGATTAAAATGCCAGACTTAGAATAGGTATGGTTGTTCATCAGTTGAATGAATGAATGAATTCATTTCCATGGATTACAACAAACTCAAAATATGCTACAAAATACTTTATGGCATGGTCCGTCAACCGGAGTTGATGTGAGCAAACACAATAATAATAACAATAATATGTCGGCATTTCTGGAAATGAAAAAGCTGATCAACAGGCAAGAAACGCTGCAAACCACCCACAAAGAACAGATCAATTTCCTCTCCGTCCAAATGATAAAGTGGTTTATGTCAAAAACATTATCAAACGAAAGTCCGCGGCAAGATGGAATGCCGGTAGAGATAGTATGAAAGAAATTAAGCCAGTTGTAAATAAATGGCCAACTGAGGTACTTGAGAGAAAAGAACTTCTGATTCTCTCTAGATTGCGAATAGGTCATATCAGGCTAATCCATAATAGGCTTTTAATAGGCAACAACCTTCCAACTTGTCCTCGGTTGGCGAAGTGGAGAAAGCATCATTTTGACAGGAAAACATATTTTGTTAGACTGTCCCACTTTACAACCCTTTAGGCAAAGGCTCAACCTTTCGACTGATTTACAGAGTTACTAGTCCGAAGTTTCGAAGGGCACTTTTCAGTTTTCTCAAAAAGAAAAAAAGAGAAAAAAAAGCTATCGTTTAATATTGCTATGAGTGCGGGTCTGGTCAGCCTCGCCAGGTCAACGTGCAGGTCGCCAATCTTTGTCAGAATCGAACATTCGACGACAAAATGAAATGTATATTCCACCGCTCTGGAATAACACAGAGGGCAGAATTCGACTACTTTTTCCATCCATTGAGTGTAATTTAAGAACAGCAACTCGCACCTCCATTTAAATAGACAGCGGAGCTCTCTGATAGACCGCACGACCGGTCCGCAGCAGGCTGCATATGCCTGCACAATGATCAAATTTTGCGTACAATGTAAAACGGGACGGGACTACAGTTTTTTTCTGAAGCTCCTCATGGTGTGAAGATTTCATTTTACTCAATAAGGTGGCCAATTGGCCACTCCATAATGACACGTCTTCCACAGTCAATTTACAATCATATCTCTTTGCCAGATCGATACAATTCCTAAACAAGAAAGTTTTGGCTTTTATTATTTCCAACGCAGAGATTCTTGGCAATCTATGAGGAAGCAACCTCTACATCTTTAGGCTGTAATCAAAGTGTAACATCTCCAGGTACTGCAGCCTTCTGGCTTATTGTACCTTCCTAGTTCCTTAGTTCAATCAATAAACTCAATCCTTCTTCTTAGATGTATCAGATCATTGACTGTTGTTGCTACAAGCTTGTCCTACTGGCCACTCCATAATGATATGTAATTCATCGGTGTTGATAAAACCTGGGAATTTCCAGTCTGCCCCTACTCCCATTGTCTCCAGACCTCAAT
This sequence comes from Cimex hemipterus, assembly GCA_039619505.1. Classification (NCBI taxonomy): domain Eukaryota; kingdom Metazoa; phylum Arthropoda; class Insecta; order Hemiptera; family Cimicidae; genus Cimex; species Cimex hemipterus. The sequence goes on along the minus strand of CM077103.1, from coordinate 20,194,908 downwards.
CCCATTAAGTGCAAGTGGGATGCGTTATCAGAAGGCGTGCAATGCACGTATTTATTTGTGTGACTGACATCTAATTTAGGGTCTTAGGGGATGAAACGACTTCTAACAACCCAGTGACATAACGGGGGGGGGTGAATATCAGGGGATGTAAAGACACAGTCACAACATCGGAACTCTTCGGGGTGAAAGTCCGAAATATTTATAACAAAATCACTGATTGTTCTGTAATTCTACATTCCTTGCATGTTTGTATATTCCACAACATCAATCGTCAATAATTATTTTCTAACTTATCTTCTATTCCAACGAGCAAACAAATCACTACCCGAACCACAAACATACAGTTTGAAAAGACCTGAAAAGAAAACGGTTCAGGACGACTAATTGGCCGAACCTGAAATAAGGTCGTTTGTAATGCCTAAAAACGACTAAGCAAGACAATCAGATTGATCGTGCCTTAAAAGAATTTCGTTCATTTTGGCTAGAGTTTTCTGTAAAAACGGTAATGTCAATTTACTAGCATAAAACGAGAGATAAAATGCTGAAACGTGTCTGGCTGATAAAAACCGGCGAGAAAAAGGCATATCATGACCATTTGAGTCTATCAAATTGCAGTTATCTAATGATTATTAGTTTTTATAGTGTAAAAGTGTTGCAATGGTTAAGTTTGTGCTTAATAACCGGGGATTTGCTGAAAAACTGCACAGGGTTGTTGATTCGTCCTAAGCAGAAGTAGGCTTCCACTGTAAACAAGGAGAAATCTGGCCTATTTCCACGAGTGTCAATCCGAGACGTCTCAGGAAGATTCCTTCGGGCTCGGTCAATCAGTGAGGATCGCCAATTAAACGCGTATCCGGCCGAGAAGAGTCGAGGGGGGAAGAAAAGGCCAAAATTAAATCGGTTTCCCTTTCTTGGTCTGAGAACCCCGTCCCCACCTGAGAAGAAAGTAAAGGAGACTTCAACGGAGGCGGTGGGGGGACGCAGGAGATAGAAGAAGAAAGCTGGTCCAGAACCGTGCCACTTCCCGTCCAGTTCGTGTCGTCCAGGAACCTCATGGATACTTTAAAATCAGGTATTTCATAAATACGTGTTTATTTTCGATTTTTTTTTGTCAGGATGTATTTCTTGAGATTGCCAAGTTTTTAACCGGGGCTTACCGAGTCTGACCAATTTTCGCTGAAGACACGGATCAGGTCAGTTCACCCACATGACCAGCCGGCTATTCAGTCCGAGATGAGGCTGCTCTGATGTTTTCATTTTAATACGAGCTCGTCATAACGGAATTTCGTAACCATATACCGTGAATCTTTTACTAATATCAACCTTATTACCGAACTTTTTCTATCTACAGTATTTTGAACGATATTTACAAATGATAGGACGTGTATGAAAATCGTTGCCGCAAACCACATATGGTCTATAATTAGTTTAACTGGTTGGTCGAACATTGATAGAAAATAATTTGCTGAAGTCGCGAGGACCGGTCAAGAATGAGGTAGTTTAGAAAAACACAGTTTGTGTTTCGACCTTTATTCGGGTCATCTTCAGGGTATAAAGTGTGGCGCTATTCTTATGGTGTCGTATTGGTTTTGTGTGAAAGTGTCGGTAGACAGTGTTGTCAAAATGATAAGCTTTCAACTTAGATCAATTTTAACTAGATCCACCTTCTCACAGATACCGTTTGTCGTGCTTATTTTAAAACTTTTAACTTCACTTTTGTAATGGATATTCGTTTTTTTATGCATTGTCGAAATGAAAGATCGTAAAAGATATGAAAGTAGAGGTCGCATTAAAAAAAAAAAAAAATGTCGGAAGGTGCTAATGTTCCGTTTTTATCTTAAATCGGCGGAAAAAGACGATTTTGAACTGCCTCGCTACTAAAATTGAAAACTAGAATTAAATTTTATAAAATGAAAAGAAAAAGAAAAGAAGAAGTTAAAAAAAGATTACAACACAAAATATTTATACGTACTGAAAAATAATTTTATTTACCCTAGAAAATTAAAAGAAAGCAAGATAAATGCGTCTTCAGTTCTTTTATGGATATTTAAATCGTTTTTGTAGACCCCCAAAATAAAATAAAAATTTAAAAAAATTAATTAAAACACAGTTTAATTGTATTCAATACAGGTTTCCAGAGTAGTCAACATTTCAGATGATCGATACGTGCGGTTGCATTTACGCTTCGGCTATCTTTTTAATTGGAAACTACGATAATGAGATGAATTTTCCAGAATTCTCTTTTTTTTGGAATAACCTAATTTTTTTCGGTGTTTTTGTAAAAAAAAAAGCAGCTCGCTTGTAAGTATACAGCGGCCATGCATTCGAACCAGGGCATGGACAGTTGCGGCCCGATATTTCTTATTCCTAGATTATACAAAATGCGTATGCACTTTGTCTTCTCGCGCTTTGTTTTTCCCTTCTTATCCTATTAACTTAAATCCGTATGTACGTTTAATTTATTTATTTCTTTCCTTATAGATATTTTTATTTCACTCCTTTCTCTCTCTCTCCCTCTCTCTCTCTCTCTCTCTCTCTCTCTCTCTCTCTCTCTCTCTCGATATTTCGTTCTTTCTAGTCTGTCTCGTCTTGCTCTGTTTTTTCTTTCTTGTCTTATTTGTCTCTCTTCTTATATCTTTTTATCTTTCTAGTTACATTATCTGTCCGTCTCTTTTTGCTTTGTTTTGTTCTTTCCTGTCTTATTTATCTTTAAACTATAACACTTTTATATAACCATTTCACTCTTTATATATGTACCCTTATTTCTCCCTCTCACTTCTCTCGCTCTGTTTTTTCTCCTATCTTATTACCTTGAACCTGTATGTACGCTTATTTATTGATTTTTCTCTTTATATATATTTTTATTTCACTCCTATCTCTCCATATTTCCTTTTTATTTTCTATCTACATTATCTCTGTCTGCCTTTTCTTGCTTTGTTTTTTTCCCTGTCTTATTTATCTTTAAACTATGTACAGTTTTATTTAACTGTTTCACTCTATTTTTTCTCTCCCCCACTCTCTCTTTCTCCATATTTCCTTTTCTCCTTTTACCTGCCTTTCTGTCTTTCCTTCCTCTGTTTTTTCTTTTCTTTTCTTTTTTTCTTTGAAACTACGAACACTTATATTTAAACATTTCACTCTTTATATATGTGTATATTTGTTTCCTCCTCTCACTTATCTCGCTCTCTCCCCACTCGCTCTGTTTTTTCCTTCCTACAGTACTTTTTCCTACCTATGGTTTAATTGATTAATTAATTTTTTTCTTTATATATATTTTTATTTCACTTCTCTCTTTTTCTCTCTCCGTATTTCCTATTTTCTTTCTAGCTACATTATCTGTCTGTCTGTCTTTTCTTGCTTTGTTTTTCCTTTCCTGTCTTATTAATCTTTAAACTAGGTACACTTTTATTTGAACATTTCACTCTTTATATATGTACACTTGTTTCTTCCTCTCACTTCTCTCGCTTTCTCTCCTCTCGCTCTGTTTTTCCTCGTATCTTAATACCTTAAACCTGTGTGTCCATCTATTTATTTATATTCGTTTATATATATTTTTATTTCACTCTCTCTCTCTCTCTCTCTCTCTCTCTCTCTCTCTCTCCACATTTTCTTTTTTTCTTTCGGGCTACATTACCTATCCGTCTTTTCTTGATTTGCTTTTTTTCTTCCCTGTCTTATTTATCTTTAAACTAGGTACACTTTTATTTAACCTTTTCTCTCTTTATATACGTATTTTCCTTTCCTATATCGTATCCTCCTTACACCTGTGTGTTAATTTATTTATTGATCTTTCTCTTTATATCTATTTTTATTTCTCTCCCTCATCTCTCGCTCTCATCATATTTCCCTTTTTCTTTCTACCTGCCTTTCTGACAGACAGTATTTTCTTGCTCTGTTTTTCTTTCCTTTCTTATTTCTCTTTGATCTACGTACTCTTTTATTTATCCATTTCACTCTTTATTATATTTTCGTTCTCTCTCCATCTAGTTTTTTTTCTCTCTCTCCCTCTTTCTCTTTCTCTCTATCGCTCCCTCTGGTTATGAGTTTTGTGTTAATACTTACATATAAAGGATTCCCTACCAATTGCCATAGTGCGAATTGTTGGCCCATAATTTTATTTTTTATTAAACCAATTATTTATGCTCCTCAGAATAATTTGGAAATTTTTGTCTACGTGGACCTAGTCAAACACCTGTTATCTCATTTTTATCTTAAGCAACTTTGCTGTTTCTTGTTTCGCTAATTCCCTAATGCTCGCTGCCTAGTTTCTATTGGATAATATGGTATAGAAATGTATACAAGTCTCAGGAATGCTGGACGGCTGTTAATTTTTACAGTTAAATCTTACTTTATATAAGTTGGAGGCATTTTCTCATTTTTTAAACCTCCTCTGACAAAAAATTGATTCAGTCGAGAAATAGGATTGTAGTATTATTGTAGTACCTACCACGTGCTTTTTAAGAGGTCAAGAGTAATACATATCTATTTATGAATTATGATACAAATTAAGTTTAACTGAAAATTGAACTAGATAATTTGTCCTATTGGTAATATCGTTATCGATTATTATAAGTTGAGTCGATTGTTACCTAATGACTAAATGAATTTTACATCAGGAAATATTGTTAATAAAAATAGTTTGGTTCGCTTCATGAGGTGGTTACTTTTTATCGACCTGCTACTTTAAGTTGGTTCAATTTTTTTACCATTTCTAATTATTAACTAACAATCGGTGACTACTTTCTACCACGAAAGTTATGGAATAGATTAACTATTTTTCTTTTCAATAATAATCGCCAGTCGGGTTTACCACCGATTGACCGTAAAATGATCGTTCGTTCAAAAGAAATAGTTTAGAAAAAAAAATCCTTCCTTTTATACAATTGATTTGATCTTTATTTTAAAGTAATAGGTCTTTGCATAAAAGTCTAAGAATCATACTGCATTGGTAAATTATTGTAGCATTAAAATCTTTCTAATAAAGCCTTTAAAAAAATATTAAAAAGAAATTTCAGTTCTCGCCATCTCCAGTACTGGAGTTTGTTTGCGAATATAATGAAATGATTAAATTCTTATATTGGACTAAAAAAGCAAGGCTAGGCTAAAATGATCAGAAACGACCAAATTACAGGTTCACCCCCCACATCTCAAGGACACGATCTTCGTAAAATAAAGGTTATGATCTTTGGATATGTACTGAAGACCGTCGAAGACATCCTTAAGTTCACCCTGAGTGAATCGACACCGATGGGTGAGATTTTTCTTTCGGGCTGTTCGTTAATGAGTCGCGAAAGTTTTCTATTTCGATGTACAAATTACACGGTAACCTATATGCCACATGGTGTGTTACATATCCTTGCCCTCCTCCCCCCCTCCGATGGTTTTTGTTGTAACAACCTGGTTACACGCTCCTTTGCAACTGAACATCGTTAGAAATCCTCGCACTTTACGGAACATGCGCAATTACAAAGGCCACGACAGAAGAACGATGTAAAATTATAATTGAATTGTTGACAAGGGGTCGGATTTTCGTTGGCTGTTCTTAACCAAGTTTTCAAAGACGATACCTGTACGTTTTTGACTTTATTGACCACTTTTCCCATGCGCTACCAACGTGGGATCACCGATTTTAACATAACTTTTTTTTGGTGATACTAGACTAAAGGGCGTTTCGCCTATGAGCTAATAAATGTTTTATAAAAACTAATATAATTAATTTATTTAAATATATTTTTCTACACTTTTTCTACATGTATTTCACGGTTGTTATGCTATAAAATAATAAGCAGGACCGTATTATTTATATAAAACGTTATTTAAAAACAACGAAAGTAAAGTACATCAAAAACATTAAAAAAGAAAGCAAGCCTGATATATTTTAAACACCCATTAAGTCCCCCGAAAAAATATTCATCGCAAACAAAAATATACATTTTTTCAAACGCAGGGCGGCTGGATTCGAACCCGGGACCTTTATCTTACAGTAATGAGCGCCGTTCCGACGTCAAAACCGTAGTGGTCACCGACGCCCCCTATCCTGATGTTAATGATTGTTTTTTTAGGAGTCAAGAAACTAACAGGCTTAGTTTTAAATGCCGAATTTCACCTATATGCACAAAAAACTGGAGGAAAAACAAGACGAAATTAAAGTACGTCAAAAACATTAAAAAAAAGAAAGCGAGCCTGATATGTTTTACGCACCCATAAAATCCCTTAAAAATGTTCATCGCAAACAAAAATATACATTTTTTCGAATGCAGGACCGCTGGATTCGAACCCGGGACCTTTATCTTACAGTAATGAACGCCGTTCCGACGCCCCCTATCCTGATGTTAATGATTGTTTTTTTATGAGTCAAGAAACTAAGATGCTTAGCTTTAATGTTAAATAATGGAAATGCCGAATTCCACCTATATGCACAAAAAATTGGAGGAAAAACAAAACGAAAGTAAAGTACGTCAAAAACATTAAAAAAAAAGAAAGCGAGCCTGATATGTTTTACGCACCCATAAAATCCCTTAAAAATATACATTTTTGGGCTGGATTAATCTCGGGACAATTATTATTTTTTGATGATACGTTCTAGTTAAAAATGGATAACTACTTTGAAAACTTGAATTTCAACCAAAGTCATACAACGTCGGAAAGCAGATATAATATAATTTTTCTTTCCGTCTTTGTCGACAATTTACAGATGTTAGGTCATTATAAGCGACAGAAATACGGACTGTATCTCATGATTATAATAATAGGTGATTATTTTTATAGTAATAATCATTAAAAAAATGATTTATTTTAACACTGGCAGTTTGTTTTTCTACTTTTCTTTTCTCCAAGGTTTTAGAAAAACATTTTCTTTTTCGTGCCAACGTTTCGATCTACATTGAGATCTTCTTCAGGGCCTGGGATTTACAAATATTGTTTAAATTCAACAAATCCACTTTTTCCACATCCTACATGTATCTGTTTAATTTCAGGCCCTGAAGATGATCTCAATGCAGATCGAAACGTTGGCACGTATAACGATCTTTGGGTGAATCCCTTTCACTCGAAGCAAATAAATTTCCTCAACTGTGTAAAAATAAAAATAAGAAAGAATATTTATAATTAAAAAAAAAAAAAAAATGAAAAGGAATTCTTGTGCCACAAAAAAAGATAAAGGTCTTGAAAAATAATATATTCGGATACTATACGGATAAATAAAATATATGTTAAGTACAGACATACTGGATCAACCTGCCATTAAAATTGAAAAAACAGCAGGTGCGTTCGATTGAAAAAAACGAGAGACAGTCCTTACACGTCCTTTGATAGCACAGCTCACACTGCCCGACCTGCTGTAGGGGATTAGCTTATCCTTTGAGATAAGCTTCCGTTTTTGAAAATATTGTTATACACGATAAAGAAATGTTTTTCTGAAAGCTATATCACACCAGAACATATCTCACGATTTCCGAATAATCATCGACTAACGGTCGCTAATCACCACATACTAGTTTAGAAGAGGGATGACTTGAGATAAGGCGGTGTCATTTACGTTTCAGGCGGTAGGTGTATTCTCATTTGTGGGCATATCAGAAGTAAAACATTGTGTACAACAGCGGAGTGAGTATTGACCCTTGTGGCACACCGGCAGTTTTTTTCCACTTCGTCCATCTCAAAGTCTCCGTACCTTGGTTTACTTCGAAAAATTTCGACTTAACAAATGTACAATCAGCTTGGGATAAAAAAAAAAAAAATTTCGTATAATAATCCCTCATGCCATACTTTGTCGAACGGCTGAGAAACATCTAAGAAACACTTCAGTCGTGTACAGAGTCTGCTCGAGACATAGAGTAATGAAATCTGTAACTCTGTGAAGTTGATGATGGTGGGCTCGAAAGCTAAATTAATGGTCTGGTAAAATGTAATTTAAAGTAGCAATAGAGAAATTCTTTTGTAAATTAATTTTTGGAATAATTTAAAAAACTCGTAACAAACTAATAGGGCGGTAAGATAGGATGCTTAAATTTTTATGGGGTTTGGGATCGGTTTAATTTGCAACCATTGCATGGATTAATATTTTTATGTGAGGTTTTGGTTGAAATTTAAAAAGTCAGTGTCACGAGGAGGATTCGAACCCACGACCTTCGTCTAAATACGCCGTTGCTCTACCACTTGAGCTCTCGTGCTTCGATCACCCATGCCACAAACTTAGTCTGAGACACAAATTTTTCATTTCCCAAAAATTGTGTATATTGAATTAGATGTTTAAAACAGAGGTAAATGTTTAAACAGGAATGAGCGAACACGACAGGCTTAGAGGATGTTTGAAGGTTTTGGTACTTACATTGATTGAATGTGCATGAATGTGAATTTGGTTGAAAAATGGCAAAAAAAGTCGGGAAAATTCGAATGGTTGTGGGTTGAGATGTGGAGTTGGTGGCTAACTGGATCG
>CM077103.1:20169522-20186461 GCA_039619505.1 Cimex hemipterus | reverse complement strand
ACCAGTGGCGTATCAAGCGGAAGGTCGTGGGTTCAAATCCCGCTCGTGCCATTGACTTTTTTATCTCAGCTAAAAACCTTATTTAATTGTAAGATGTTGATTGGATGTGAATGAATGTGAATTTGGTTGAAAAATGGCAAAAAAAGTCGGGAAAATCGAATGGTTGTGGGTTGAGATTTGGAGTTGGTGGCTAACTGGATCGAAGTCACGATAGCTCAGGTGGTAGACTAGTGGCGTATCAAGCGGAAGGTCGTGGGTTCAAATCCCGCTCGTGACACTAGCTTTTTCATTTCAACCAAAACTTTACATAAAAAGCTTAATTAATTGAAAAGCAGGTGAATTTCTAAAGGTACGTTTTGCCTAATGGTCCACTATTTTGTTTATCTGTAAAAATTGAAATCCTACAGTTAGGAAAAAAATCGATTTAGACCAGAAATATTCTAGTGAACACATAGCATCTTTTTTTTTTGTATGTTTACAACGCGTTTTAACCGACGTGAAACGCAGGTCTGGAGTTCGGAAAACTTCCGTATATTGTACTGTAACAAGAGGGATTCTTAATAGCCGTAACACCGTTTTCCTACTTCCTAGGGTGAGAAAGCCGAGGAATTCGCCGTGATGGTCATTTTCAAAAAACCGGCCGCTTTCTCGTGCCAAGCGCCCCGGGGTTTGTAAAGCTCTCGTGGTTAATGTTTAAATATCACTTCAAGTTCGGCCTAAAGCCACGACCCGCTTTCGACTATCAGAGTGCAGACTCAGCTGACTGTTTTTTTTGTTTTTTTTTGTTGTTGACATTTTACACAAAGTTGTCCAGGCCCATTTGAATCAAATCTCTCGGGTCGTAAATTCTACATTGGATACAGTTCTGGCCAAAAAACGGCAATGCAAAGCGACGCATTTCACATCAGGCCTCTTCTAAAAGTAAAACATCGGATTTGAACAATACCGACCGGACCTCGCACCTTCAAACTACCACTTGTTACAGTATGTATCTCCAGGGCGTTAAGATTAGATGACTGAATGTTAGCAACCGTAAATATCACGTCACTTACACAATTTTATCGCCAAAATCCTTATAAAAAAATAGATAAAGGCGATTGCAAAGAAAACGTTAAGTTCGAACTTTATAATTGTTTTTCTCCTTTGCCAGGTCTTTTCATTCAAACGTGTTAACTTTGTAAATTATGTGTGGAGATTAGTGACCGTTAATCGATAATTATTCAGATATCGTGAAATGCGGTCTGGTGTGATATAGGTTTCAAAATAACATTTTCTTTATCGTGCCAACGTTTCGACCTTTATTGAGATCATCTTCAGGGCTCAGAGCGTTTGTCTTCTGTGTAACTGTGCCATTCTTGCGTGTAGGGTGACACGAGGTCACGATAGCTCAAGTGGTAGAGCTGCGGCGCATCTAGCCGAAGATCGTTGGTTCGAATCGCGCTCGTGACAAGTAAAAAAGTAATTTCTTGAACGATGTTAATTGGCCAAGCTGACAACGAAATTAGCGAATTTAATTAGTTGTTTCGATTATACAAATACATGTAGGATGTGAAAAAAGTGAATTCATGCAATGCTAGAAATTTTAGACTGAATAAAAGTATTTGCACTCATGCAGGGTTTGTTTTCTGTGTACATTGATTTTTTTTTGCAGAAGTATGTGTTTACAAGTACAGAACTGACGTGTCGGCAAGAAAAACAAGCTTTTTTTCGGTAGCTGTTGAAGGACTTTTGTATTGATTAGGCAGTAGATGATTTAGGTCACGGGATACTTCATTGTAATTCTTCCTCGCAAAATCTAACTGCAGAATTGCTAAAACTAGAATGTGTTAGGTCTAGTACGGACTGCTGAAACTCTGCTCCGGAGGCATATGTACGTACATAGGGGTGGCAGAATCAATCTTGCGATAATACCATAAATAAGGCACAGCGGTACATGTCCTATGTTGGTGAGATGCTTTGCAGGCTGAGATTCAAACTCTTGGGAGAGGAAAAAATCCAGGATCTGAAGGATAAATAATGCTAAACTAAGTATCTAACAAAACGCCTTAAGCTTATTGAGAAGTTCTAGATAATAATGGAGATCGCACAATAGACAAATATTTGTCGCTTAGGTCGTAAAGAGGACCTTTAATAAAGTTTTAATATACTAATACAAGCCTTTTAATGAATTTAAAATGCTAACACCTTGTGTCTTTTTTTAAACAAAAAACAAACAAAACAACTGATATTTCTTCAGATCTAATGCAAAGAAACCTTCACTATTCAGAAATAACAAGACAAAATGGTACATTTTGTATTGAAATTTGGCATTTTATTATTAGTAAGAAATCAGAATTGCGAGTGTGATGATGAGGACGAGAGAGGGAAGAGAACAAATTCGGCCATCGCTCTTAATAGACATCCCTAACTTGAAGAATCGTGTAAGATAATCGTGATCTTGATAAAAGATAAAATTGTAGTCAAAGCCCTGGTAAAATCCAAAGCTGAAACCGTCGCAGATGAGAGGTGCTCCGGAGTCGTTGACGACCAGAAGATCGTTTTTCGAGACTGGCTCCAGGCAATTACCTTTCCCTTTGCAATTTTTCGAAAAAGGTGTTACGAGGGTGCGTTTAATACTGGGAGACCACTTTTTATTTTTCGGCTGACCCGGAGGCTCCAACGTCCAACTGACGATTACGCAGGTTTTTCCGGAGTCGAGGACATCTTTCCAACGCTTGCGAAATCCTTTTCTGTCCACCGCGATTGGTTTCATAAGCTGGATTTTATCGTTGATCTTGAAAGGCTTTGTCAACAACGCGAACGAGATGTCGAACTTTGGGTTGATCTGTCTCGTGGAATCGTACCTCCGAGCGTACTTGTGGTTTTGGTAGTCGGACACAGTCGGGTCGTCCGAAATGGGAGAATCGCAGCTCTTCTGCGCGGCTAGAACGCGGGGCGCGATAGAAACAATTGTCTTATACGTGAGCGATACCATTATTACCTTAAAACAGTGGGCTACTGTGAAAATCGTATTCGGCAAAATCAAGGATGCCATGCATTGAAAAGTCTTCTCTTCGCACACCGTGACTACAAAAGAACTATCCGGTTTGGGTGATCGCTGGCATTTCGAATCCTTTCCGGAAGCGGCTGCCACAAACAGAATTGCAAATAAAAACACTATCATCTCTACTCAAATCTTTCTGATCCTACAAGCTAATAATGAATTTTTCTAAATAAAATCTCTACATGTGTTATACCACGTTGCCTCTAACACCTAAATAAAAATAAATTAAGATATCCATTTTTATCAGGCTGTCCCAGCAACAAATGTGTACTGTGGCTTCCTCTTATTCTTACCTACCTTTTCTACCTTCACAGAAATTCGTCTGCCTCTCCCAATGGGTTCTATCATATGCCTATTAAGCCCGCTATTTCCAGCCTGCGCTGATCCTAATAGACGTTCAACTTTCTTGTTGTGTTGTCCAACCAGGTTCTGAGTTCAATTCGGCAATTATTTTTGGAAGAACAAATAAGTTATCATCATGGCGGGCCAAGCTCGTCGAAACTGCAGCAGACCTCGTTGTAGTATTAGATGTGTCTACTTTTGGCTAAATCCTTTGCCTTACTTTGTCTTAGGTGTTGTATCACCCGGTGCTTACTATACTACAATTACTCTTATTCCAGTCCGAAGGAGGACTATTTAAAGGTTATGCTGGTTAAGTGTATAACAGTCAGAGGGTTCGAATTCTCTTGATCCTGTCTTAAGTAGGCAAGATGATGTTGAAAAAAGAATTTGCCTATCTATATTTTGTATTGCTTTCCTACCAGTTCTTAGTTTAATTTATACAGCAATTACTCCTTTTTATGCCAGTCGGAAGGAGTACCATTAGCTGATTAGCTTAGTAAGTTATTCTGGTTAAGTGTACAACACCAAACAGAAAGAAAGTTCAAATTCTCAAGATCGTAGGTCTTAAGAAGGCGGAACGTTTTTCGAGAATGTATTTACCCTGTATCTACCATGTTTATTATTGCTACGTCAGCATATTCTTTTATGGCAGTACGAAGGAGGGGTCAGGGGGATATGCCGGTATGATTTCACCAGACAACTGAAGAAAGGTTCAAACTCTTTATAATAGAAGGCAAGAATTTCTTGAAAAAAGTATCTTTCATGTTCTCTACCATGCTATTGGATCCCTATGTCCTTAGTTTGATCCATTCGGCAATTACTCTTATTTTATGGCTGTCTGCAGATGAAACACTGAAAACTTACCTCATGGCAGGTTCTGCTAGCTTCAAAGCGCTACACCCGACAGAAAGTTCAATTTTTCTTGATCCCAAGTTTTATCATGGTTTACTGTTGAAGGGGTTGTAAGTTTAGGTGAGACGTTTTGGGTTGTTCCACCACGCATGACTTTTTAGATCCATCCAACTTTTTTTTGAATTTCAGTTTGAACCTTTACGGGCAGGTTCTGGTGTTCCTGAATAAGCCATCCATTCCAGATTTTCGATTGCTTTCCTTTGTGCCCAAGGACCCAGACAAGAGAAACAATTTGTCTGTTTCCTCTAAGTGCGCTCACACATTCAATGGGTATGTAATTAGGGTGGTTTGAGCGGAGGTTGATGACCATCTTTCGAAACTCTTCACTTATTGCGTTGAGTATTTGTGACAGTTTGTTGTAGAATGTCATCAATAATCATTGATGGTGGCCGAGAGCTTTATCAAGGACCAATAACCACGGTTTTCAAAATTCTCACACTACATGTTTTGTGATGGCCAAAAGGACCCCAGTCTCTTCGGTATTGATTTCATGAGCTGCTTTTTTAAGATGAGCAGTGTTTTTTTTTTCGAGGGTTCGCAACAGCAGAGGTCATATAAACCCTCAGGGTGCCGGTATATTTGAAAACAAAAGCCCATTTGTAAGTATGTCGGGTTCGTCCAGCGGCCCCGCATTCGAACCCGGGACCTTTACCTTACAGTGATGAGCGCCGTGTTAACGCCTAAACCGTTGCGGCCACCGACGCCCCTGGACCTCACGATAGAGAATTATGTTTTAATTTTGAACCCAAATCAAGTCAAATTTGGTTTTTATTTTCAGAAACGTACTTATGAGAAAATCTCGAATTGAGAGGATGATTTTAAAGACATTCGGTTAACTTTATTTTTCAACTGTAACTTTCGTTTGAACTATTTTATTGTCTTAAAGCAAGAAAGCAACGTGGTTAATTTGAAGCTTTAATAAACGATTACCCGTTTGTATTTTTATTATCAGCATATAAATGTCTTAAGTAAACGGAGGTGCTAGGGTTTTCAGTAAATAATCTCGGTCTCTTCTCAATTAAGCCTTACGAGATATCGTGGAAGCCGGCCAACCAGCTCTGATAATCACGTTTTGTCTCTGGGCACAACTTTCTTCAGGAGAGAGAAATGATCCAATGTCCCACTTTACCCCATGTGCTCGATCTATCTCGACCCCAATAATCAAACACACATCCTCCAAGCCAGTCGCGATCGCCCATTCCTGACTGTTTAAACATCTAATTCAAGATACACAATTTTTGGGAAAGGAAAAATTTGTGTCTCAGACGAAGTTCGTGGTATGGGCGATCGAAGCTCAAGTGGTAGAGCGGCCGAAGGTCGTGGGTTCGAATCCCACCTGTGACACAAATGTTTCATTTCAAAAATACAAACAAATTGTTTATAATTAAATTGAGTATATGTACAATTAAGAATAACTTGTGTAACTCTGTACTTAAACGAAGTTATTCGATTGCTAAAATAATAGAATCAATTAACAGTCAATATTTCAGATTTATTTAACTTTCTCTGTCCTCTTACACTCACTGATCCATCACACATGTTCCTAATTTCCAAAAAAAATTAATATTAATTCTATTAATTTGTAACGCTTTCATGGCCCGCTAAATTTATGGGTTGATATTAATTTATTTTGGAAATTTGAAACATGTGATGGATTAGTGAGTGTAAAACGGCAGATAGAGTGAAATAACTCTGAAATAATTTCTGTTAATTCAATTTGTTATCTATAGGTAAATGACGTTATTCGATTTGAAAAAACGATTGATTTGATTGACAGGCAATGTTTGAGAGTTATTTCACTTTATTTTTTTTCTTTTACTCACTGATCCATTTCATGTTCTAAATTACCAAAAAAAAGTATTGATTTATTAATTTGTGAAGCTTACATGACCTCATAAATTAATGAGTTGGTATTAATTTGTTTTGGAAATTTGGAACATTTTATGTATCAGTGAGTACAGAATGACTCAAAGTGAAATAACTCTGAAATATTGACGATTAATTCCACTTTACCTGTCGTCTTCGACTCACTGATCCACCACATGTTCCAAATATCAAGAACAAATTAATATTAATTCATTAATTTAGAAGGCTTTGACCACAATTACAATTGATTAAAATAATAAAAAGTTGGTGTTTAAAGATGGTTACAATGAATAATTTAATGATTCTTGTTGTATGCGATGGTTAAGATTGTTAGGACGAATCTTGGATCACACAATTTTTGGGACGGATTTTCGAATTTAACATTCGTTCAACCAATCTGGTCGCTCTGCACATCCTTCTTGCCAGCTTTCATCATAAATCCAATATATTTCGTGGTCCGATTGACCAAACAACTTCTTTCTATTTTCGAATTTGAAAAATGGCAAAATTCAAAAGGTGGGGGTTGAGATGGAAAGTTTGTGTCCGAGTGGTCACGATAGCTCAAGTGGTAGAGCAGCGGCGTATCAAGCCAAAGGTCGTGGGTTCGAATCCCGCTTGTGACACAAACTTTTTTATTTCAACCCAAACCTTACATAAAGATTAAGAAAGAAGAAAAGAATAGTACGTAAACTGCATAATTCCCGAATTTAACAGTTGGACGCCTGTGGTTGGAAATTTCACAGATTTGTGAAATATGCCAGTTTTGAGGAAAAAGGTATTAAAAAGAAAGTCGTTCTGGTCAACGTGTCGATGGCACACGGTACTTCATCCGAGGCTAAATTTCCATCGGACGGCTTTGAGGGCGGTCGTCTTACACCGCGATCCATCGCTGCGAAGAAAGAAAGCGATTTTCACCCGTGCGGGTCAATCAGTCCGTATAGTTTTCTATTTCATAGAACGGGGGGGGGGGAATCGCGTCCTTACTCTTGAGAGGATGACACCGCTCCAGCCGCCCTTGACCACACTTTCCGCGACTGATCGAGGGCAGGAGATCCCAGGTTTTCGTCAACCCGCAGAATCTCAGTAGTGTCTTAGCAGGATTTGTCGGCCGATCCTCGAGGTAAATCTTTAAGCTTCAAGATTTCTACAATCCAACTTGTGGTCATTTTAGTACGCTTATGAGTTGGCCTGTCATCTTCAGTGTAAGATCTCGGCAGATTGACCGACCAATCCAGCGAGGATAGAAAAACCAGACGGCCCAATTTCAGGTTCATTGAGAAATCTCACAAATTGGGAGTATTATCCACATGGAGTATTACATTATCCATGTTATCTTTTCTTATAAAAAAATCGATTTTATCTCTTTTTCTTTAATTTGACGCGAGTTCTGAAAACCTCGGAAAGAAGCAATCATTTTAAATTACTTACTTTCACTAAATGACTCTTGCTTGCATAAGAATTGATCATCGATGACGAACACAACCAAATCTCAATTTTATCTAATGAACTTAATCATATTCTCCGTGATAAATAATTGTAAACATTACGTGAAACGAGTCTAAAATATCGTAGGAAAATGTCATAGGAATTGGATTAATTACCGGAGAATTATTAATACGAATTAACTCGATTATTAAATGTGTTGAAAATGAAAAAAAAATGTGCGGTGATTAGTGACCGTTAGTCGATGATTTGTTCTGAGTGTTGTGAGATGCGGTCTGGTATGACGTAGGTTTCAGAAAAACATTTTTTTTCATCGTGCCAACGTTTCGACCTTTATTGAGATCATCTTCAGTGCCTGGGATTAATAAACATTATTTAAATTTTACAAATACTTGTAGGATGTGAAAAAATTATGAATTTATACAATGAAAAAATATATATTTTTTATTTATATTATTATATTCAATCAAAGTATTTTTCTTAAACCCTTTGAGTGAGCAGAAATACTTTTATTGTATACAATAAACTAATAAAAAATTTCATTGTATGAATTCATTTTTTTCCACATCCTACAAGTATTTGTCAAATTAAAACAATGTTTCTAAATCCCAGGCACTGAAGATGATCTCAATAAAGATCGAAACATTGGCACGATGAAGAAAGCTTTTTTTTAAACCTACGTCGCACCAGACCGCATCTCACGATTATAGTAATAATTGATTATTAAATCAATCATTAAAAAAATTATTTATTTTAACACTGACAGTCTGTTTTTCTATCTTTTCTTTTATCCACATCCATTAATTTTTTGTTGTTGTAGAAAATTGTCGTTCTTTACTAAATAGGCAACTCAAATTTCCTGGAGTGTTGCTTATAGTAACCGGCCGACATGAAGGTGTTCTGTACGTCCATAAAAGTTAAGATATCTAACCCGGATCGCCCAAAAGTAATGTTAAAAATGATATAGGATTAAAATACAAAACAAAACCTGGCCTCGTTAAAAAAAAAAAATATTACGCAGGGCTTTGATTTTTATATTAATTATATCTGAACCAAAAATATATTTCTTGAACAGATATTTACGAAACCTAGACTTCATGTCGATAATGCTAAAAAAATATTGATCAAAATCGTACCGAAAGTAAGTTCAGAGGATCTTCCGTGGGTCACCTTAGTTGACTTATCAACGCGACTATAATCGTGAATTATTCTCAACAGCCACAATTTGCGGAAACGCTGCCAAAAAATATTTTCTTCCTAGTAAGCTTTTTTCTTGTAAATCTCCACGATAATTTCCTAACGGACCCACATACCCCGTGAACATGGTTATTTCATATTATTGCGTAATCGTTGTAAACTTTGTTGTCAGCGATGACTATGCAGCCGCGAGGCGGTAGTGGGCAAGCCTAATCCATTTGGCACGGCAGTTTAGCCTCATCCCGTTTCCCGGCCTATATTAAGCAAATCCTAAGCACATACAGGCTTGAGAAAGATATCAACTTTTTTGTCTCTTTAGAGATGGTTAAAAGCGGAAATATTTACTATATTCATCTCGAAAATAGGTCATTGCTGGTCTGTTTTCATTTTTACTATCAAGCGGTGAACCGTTCGGTACTACTTTCAATTCCAATTTATTAATATTTTTGTAAGGTGTGTGATTAGTGACCGTTAATCCATAATACTCGTTTTGCTATTGTCTCTGTATGTATAAACAACCCACCCTGGGAGCCATGGCCCAGCTCGGGTTTTCATACGCAGCCCCTTTTCTCTCAATCCGAGCTCCTTCATTCTATCCTGTGACCCCTCCCAACCCTTGGTTTCAAGGTGGTATCCGGGTACAAAATAAAGGTGCAGCCTAGAGGGCGTGGCAACCTCCTAAAGCACAGGCTGTACTCGTGTCGGCCCATGGTCGGCATGAGCGTCGAGTGCCTTAGCAGAGTCACACGAGGGCCAGTGCACTAGATCCTGTCTGCAGACACGGGGGTGGGGAGGGTGTATGACCATCTGTACCACGGGGTGACTAAATTGTTTCCAATTTCAGCCCTAGTTACACTGAGAATGGATTCGTGGTGGTTTGTGTTGACGCACTTGGCGGGAACTTAGAGGCTGTCTTCTATTTGTGTCATTCGTGAAGCTTGCTTATGGCCAGCTTTATCACCCCGGCCTCACGGGAGACGTTGCGACCGGACGACAGCGTGTAGGCGTTGAGGACACGATGATTACGCTGAATAGGCCCTCGAATGGGTGAGTAATCGGATGGGAGCGGGTAGTGAATCGGCTTCTCTGACTCGAGTATGCTTTGCGTTGTTGTGCGTATGACCTGCGTGGTACCCTAAGTAACGTGAAGGATCGGACCACTTAGGTTAAGCCTATGGCGTCTCTCGAATGCGCATGACAGGTGTAGGCTGAGCTCGACAACAGACCTTTGAACGTAGGCAGTACTAATCTAGAGGGTGGTTAGCAATTCCACTGTAAAAAATAACCGTGCCGGAGCGGTTCCGGTAGTATCTACGCTGGGGAAGCCCCTACACTCGAGGAGATAGATTCGCCTATGTTGGGAGTACGCGGGAGAGCAGGCTGATGCATTTCTGCATGTTACGTGCGGCGTACGACCCAATGCACAATGCAGGCCCGACCTTTAAGTGTGGACAAGAGGTGAGCGAGGTTGTCTTCGGCCCTTATCGGCTGGGGCGCCTCTACACCAATGCTGCGGCGGTAACACAACTCCGTCGTATGCGGAAGTGCGTCTCATCTTGAGACTCAAACCGTCCGTTAAGGCCGAACAGGTCAGGTGCGGAGGCTAAGGATCCTCTTGTCTTTTGACGAAAAGTACTCGGGAACGTCATGTATGTATGAACAAATCCGTTAGTGTCTATCTAGCCACTGTTTTTTTAAAACGTGAATTGGTTGTCCCTTCGGCCATTAATGTCATCGTATCATTTCATAATGATGAATTGTCATTAATATTTCTCAGATGTTTATTGACGAATGCAAAAATTTACCAGATAAAATTCCACTGAAATCCCTGCAAGATAAACAATTTCATCTGTTTTTAAATGATTTTTGGTACAGATTTATTGAGAATTTAAAAGGAAGTAGTGCAAGGCGTTGAAGAGTGATCCGATCATGACGGAAGTGAGAGCCGCGTACATGTTGGAACTGCTCGTATTGTGATGTGCTCGTTTCTTAATATTTCTAGAATTTTTCTTCCCGCCGCTAATTTCAATTTCGAAGAATCTCGTTTTTTTGTCGAACAAGACGAAAGTGTAGCCATCGCCTTGGTAAAATCCGAACAAGAGTTTGCCGCACAGTAGAGGTGCTCCTACCTCGTAATCGTGAAAAATTTGGTAATCTAAAGTTGGCATCATGCAGTGTTCTGGCCAATTACATTCATCCGCGGGTTTTACGTCTATGTAGCGTACAAGGGAGAACCATGTGGGATATTGATTCTTCTTTTTCTTCTTCATGGCCATGTCTTTAAGCATAATTTTCCGGTCTTTATTCCAAGCATGTGCAACACACTTTAATCGGTTATTAACGACGTCTTTCCAATTCTTGGGAAAACTAAAAAGACCGGGCAAAGTTGCTGTTTTGTAATAGCCATCCGCCTGAAAAGGAGGATCCAAATATCCGACCGCGACGTCGTAAATGTACCTGTCCTTACTTTCATTACGGTAGTTGACATGCTTTTTTACTTCTACAACATAAGGGTCAGACGACGCTTTTGGCTTCGAGCACGGAGAGGGGATTACGCGGAGAAGAATCCGATTTTCGTCCGACAGAGAAACATTTCCGCTCAAACAGTGAGCGGCAGAAACGAACATATCTAGCCTTACCAAAGATGCCAGGCATTTGATGGTCTTGCCTTGGCAAATGTTGTATAATAACATCGAGACTGGTGCGTATTCATTATCATCGCCGGTTACGTTCAAATCCTTCCCAAAGGCCACTGTTACGCAGAGAAAAACACAGAACAACGCAAACATTTGACGATTAAGTTTATACACATGGTTTAACTTTGAACTTTCAGTTCAATTAACACATGTCGTATGTACACATGTCTATACTTCTCAATAAACAGAATAAGAGTTAAAAAACACGTTGTTCATTTTATTTTGAAATTTTTACTTGTTTTTAATGAAATTGTAACAAAACTCATGAAGGAAGGAGATACAAAAATGTTTAGTCGTTATTTTTAGTTGGATGATGGTACCATGGCTTTTCGAACTATGTCCGGGGACCCCTTGTAAAAATATGCTGGGGTCCGCGGCGAACTTTAAGAAAAATTAGAAAATTAAAAAATAAACGCAGAATTAATACATAAAATTAAAAACAACACATATTGGAACTAAAATTTTTTAAATAATTTGTCTATGAAATAAATGCCAGGCCTCTTTCATGAAAGTTTTGCAATCTGTTCGATTACACGACAGGGAAAATGGCAAAAAGGAGGGAAAATTCAAATAGTTGGTGTCCGAGTGGACTGAAGTGACGATAGCTCAAATGGTAGAGAACCGGCGTTTATAGCCGAAGGTCGTGGGTTCGAATCCCGGTCGTGTCACGACTTTTTTTATCGCAACTAATACCTTACATAAAGATTAATTGGAAAATGTTAATCGGACCCCGAACTCTAATGGACTGTCAAGTATATCGACTCGCGGCTATTGAATCGAAAACTTTTCACAATACTATGTCACCATATGGGAAACCTTCGTCATTCCCTGATTCACCATAAAGAAGTGAGGTGGCTGTCTCGTGGGAAAGCTTTCACGATTACTGGAATTACATTCTGAAGTCTTATCTCTGTTTATGGACCACAACTTCAAATTTGCCTACGTTTTCAATTATGAGAAACGGCAATAATTATTTGCGAAGGAAGGGTATCGCAACTTTCGATCCTAATGATTAAATTCTCGCCTTCGAAAGAAAACTCCACCTTACACATCACATGGTGACTGCAGCAATATTGAATTAATGTAACAGATTTAGCTCTTTCAATTAATTAACCTTTATGGAAGGTATTGGTTGAGATAAAAAAGTCAGTGTCACGAGCGGGATTCGATCCCATGAGCTTAGGCTAAATACGCTGCTGCTTTGCCACTTGAGCTATCGTGATTTCGTTTTACTCGGACGCTAACTTCCTATCTCAACCCAACGGGAGTTAGTATCCGAGTGGATCAAGTCACAATAGCTCAAGAGGTAGGACAGCCGCGTATTTAGCCGAAGGTCGTGGGTTCGAATCCCGCTCGTGACACTGATTTTTTTAAATCATGACTCAAAACCTGTAGGTTCCAATCCTGTAGAGGCAAAATGGCTGTTTTTTTTCCAACATTAAATAAATAAATTGAGTTGATTTAAAGGGTAAAATTACACAATTAATAAAGGTTTTTTAGTTGAGATACAAAAATCAATGGCACGAGCGGGATTCGAACCCACGATCTTCCGCTAAGTACTGCTGCTCTACCACTTGAGCTATCGTGACATCGATCCACTCGGACACTAACTTCCCACCATGACTCCACCTTTCGAATTTTCCCTCCTTTTTTGTTGCCATTTTTCAAATGTCGTGTAATCAGGGTTCGATTCCCTGCGACATACGAAATGGCCATGGAGAGCTTTAATAAAGATATACTTCTTTTAACTTATCAATCCATTATATTTCGTGGTCTAATTGACCAAATAATTTCTTTCAATTAATCTTCATGTAACGTATTGGTCGAGATAAAAAAAGTCAGTCTCACGAGCTTCATTTAAAAATAATTATTAAAAAATGCGGGATGGGATAGAAAGGGCTTGGACAGAAGGCTAAGTCGAAAAATTAGAGTGGATCTCTGGAAGAACGCTAGAAGTCTTCTGTTACAGTTGTGACTGATTTTCGTCCTTGCGATTTTCTTAATTGTTCAAATCTTCAAGTGATTCGGGTGCATTTGTTCTCGTCAAACTCATCTTTTTTATTGCATCATTCTAAGATCAACTCGCGGTGATCCTGAAAATTGACGTTGGATATGGGGGATTCAGGATTGTACATAACACCAACGCTCGCACAGGTTTAAAAGTGTGGTATTGTAATGTATTGGCCAATGAGCAGCGTGGAACTAAGAAAGTTATCTTGTGTGGGATGCCGGTTTAGATCGGTTCCTATCTGGGAACTTTGAAACAGATATCAATTAAGTACTTCATCCTTAAATAAAAAGGATTGAAAAGAACGTGTTTTAGATTGTAGAGAAAAAAAAAGCATAATCTTTGTGTTACGAATACAACCAAATGAAATAGGTTTTGTCAGACTTTCAGTCGGTTTTATTTTTTCATGTCTCATGTTCTTCGCGTATCCCATCCGAACATATTTTCATTTCTATTTCTTTTCATCCTAACCTCTTTTCAAGAATAGAAAGAATCTTATTAGACAATAAGAATAGAAGGAAAACGGGCACTTTAACAAGGCAGAAACGTTTTTAAAAGGGATCACGTACACGACGAGGAGAGTTCTTTTTAGCCAGAAGCCGCGGTCGGACTGAAGGCGAAGCTCCTGACACCATGATTTTAACTGCCCACAAACTCCAACTTTATTATAAATATCTAGAATGTCATCATGTTTGATGAAGGTAGAAAGGATTTCTCTTCAAGGTAGGTAAATCGATAAAAGGATAAAAACGCGTAACTGCTTTCAAATACTGTTACAACATACAGAACTTCTTTAAAGATGAGCACTATTAAGGTAATATCAGTCTATTAAAGCCTGTATTCTAGAAATCAATTTTGGGTGATTGATTAATTAGTGGGCAGTTGAAGTTTTACACGAAATATTGTATCTATATGGAGTTCTTCGAAAGTAAAAGTCAAAAAAAGAGAGGCGCTTTCTATTAAACCTCACACACCATAATGATTCCATTTACAAGGAAGAGGACAATAGGAAGCCTAAAACCTCTACATTTAAACGATACCCCAATCTCATTTTCCAAGGAAGCTATATACCTAGGGATCACACTAAACCAGCATGGAATCAACAATCAACAATCAACTAAAACCATCCAGAGGCAATAAGTGCCTGGGGGAGGTTCAGAAGGCCCTACGCCGAAATCTCGGGATTAAATACCGAAATGGCACCTTCGGTCGTACACCTGCGTCTTAAGGCCGGTGGTATGGTAGACTAAGACTCTGTAGATCAAAGAAATCAGGATATTAAGTGGCACCCAAAGACAATCTTGTCTCAGTATTACTGGAGCCATGAGCAGTACGTCAACTGCGGCCTTGGAAGGGTTGTTCAACCTTCCATCAATTCATATTTCAATCCAAGGAGAAGCGAAATCAGCTGCCCACAGGCTCATAAATGGAAAACAATCTGCAAGGATAACCCTTGTAAATATAAACAGTGGAAATTGAGAGAAGAGATGCAGGTAGATGCCATAGTAGGTATGCCAATCGATGACACTACACAAAAATACAATTGTTGTAAAAAGTACAAGATACTCATACCAGAACGGGAAGGATGGGGCAAAGGAACTTCGTACTGGCAAATCTAGTGGTACACTGTCGGTTCCAAAACTGACAAGGATATGGGGGTCGGATGAATCCAAAGGCTGAACTGACAGAAATAAAGGCTGTAGCGGGCGTAGGGGCGAAAGTCGGCGACCCTGGGCATTCGGGGCGTAGAGAGAGCAACATGGACTCTCTAGTCCTGAGCCCTACTGTGGCCTATCTTGCTACAAATAGGATACGATCAAAACAGATCCTTAATGAGTACTAAACCTGGTGGTACAATACCACAGGTATGAGAAACGCGAAGATTTCATAAAAGGGCCACTGCAAAACTTACAAAGGAACTACTGGAAGGCATCCGCTACTGAAGCAGGACTAAGGTTGAACTCCTGACTGGCATTAAGAAATCACATGCACCGTAGGACTGAAGGCAGAAGAAACAGTGTGCACAGCATAATACATTTTATGTTACTGTGAATGTCTATGTAGGTGCGAGTTCTTGCAACTAGGTCAAGAAAAGCCAAAAAACAAACATATACAAAGTTTGGATAGTGTTCCAGTATCTTTTATACAAGGAAGGAAATTTGTGTTTACACGTGAATAGCTTTAATAACAAATTTTTCTGAGGCATCCCTGGATTTTAAATTTTAGGGTTTTAGCATATTTTTATAAGTTATGAAAGTCATGTTAGGCTTTGTGATAAAATCCTGATTGACACGTTTCTCTTAGGCATAGATGTAGATGCGTTGGGAACAATGAACTCCCAGCTCTCGCCCGGGAAAATTCGTCCAATTATATTGACGCTTCTTTTCACTTCTATAACGAGGGGGCTGACCGATATTATGCCGGTGATTCTGAAAACGAACAGTTTACCCGGTCAGAAAATATTTTAGCGCAAATTTGCAAAACGGAAAATCAAAATTAAGGGGTTACCTGAGAGGATCAACTGCATTATTTAAGTACATGTTCATGTCTTTGAGCGTTTGTTTTAATAATCTATAAACCAAATTCATATATTTGGGATTTAGGAGAAAAAAATCCTTCGTTGAAGTTTCATGGCGAGACTCTGAGTGAACAGAGTTTGGTCCGTTTTAACCTCGTTTCAACGGTATTGTTCGCGATTCGGCACGCCCTCGGTCCCACCAGTCGGACAACGCTGTTAATTAAACGCCGAAGCCGTCGAAAGTTATCTCCGAAATGAGGAAACGGCGTGCTAATTGAAAAATATCTGACGAAGCCCGGCCTCCAACCAGGCTGTTGGCACATCGACGCTGATCAAGTCTGATCTCGTGTCGCGGAAACACGCTCGACGGTTACAATTATTAATAAAAAGGAGAAGAAACAATAACGCTTTTGTTGGGAAAAGACCTTCCGATTTTTCGCAATCCCGTGACCCAGGCTCTCGAGCCCATGACCGTGAATCTCGTGCAATTTTCTCGAGAGTTCCTTAAAGTAGGTCAAACCCAAGGCACAATTCATAACAAAAATAATAAAATAGATTATTGTGGCTTTTCAAATCATTTTCCGGACTTTCTAAGATACAATAGTATCTAAACAAGAAACATAAGCCCTGCTTAAATTACATTGCTCATCAATCGAAAAAAAGCACAAATCTCCCAAGGAATCTTCTTGCAGCATCACTCATTTTCATTTCACTGAGTTCTATTTCACTTTAAGGAAAGAATTTATTTATTCACTAGCATGTAGTATCTCAAGCGATTTGATGCTTCGCTGTGTAATTTACTCTTTCCGATGTGTAATTCCTCCGGGGGGAGAGATAATTAGTCAAACAAACAGGTAGATAAATATAAACCTATGTAGATTGATATAGTGAGAGACTAAAAGAACGTGCGTGTG
>CM077103.1:20118391-20145589 GCA_039619505.1 Cimex hemipterus | reverse complement strand
ACACACACACACACACACACACACACACACACACACACACAGACACAGACACACACACACACACACACAGACACACCGGCGCGCAGCTCTGTAGCTTATATTTACTGGTATGTTCTCTCTTTTCTCTCTGAATTCTTTCTTCCCCTTCTATATTTTATCATATATTGTTTCTGAACTTGCGCGCGTAGTACCGATGTAAACTCCGAGTGGGAAGTGTTCTAATTTTTTCAAATTTGCATTCCTTCAATTTTCATCATATTAAAAAGATGGGGGGTCTCGACACGACACGCAAGAATGGGAACTTACGCAGAAAACAAACATTTTGAGCTCTGAAGATGATCCCAAAAAAGATCGAAACGTTGAATCGATAAAGAAATTTTTTTCTGAAACCTACACCACACCAGACCGCATCTCATGATTTCCAAATAATCACAGAGTAACGGTCACTAATCACCACATACTTAAAAAGAGGTTTAACAATAAGTATTTTACAAAAATGACAAGCTAATTATAATAATAAATAACTAGATAAAAATTCAAATTGGCCATGGTAAATATCGTGTATGTTCAAATAATAAACATGTAAGTTTTACTAAAAGTAAAACTGGTTTTTAAATACAGCCTCATTTTCAACAGGGATAAAAACCTACCCGGATTTTGTCAGTTTGGGTCAGCTTTTCCAGCAATGACTTGTACTAGCAATGAAGAGTATTTTGTGCTTGGCTGGCTAAACAAATAAAAAAATCTGACGAGTCTATGAGCTTTTTCAGCTGTGAGAAATCAACCAGGCACGGGCTGCCTCGCTATCATCTTATATTCTCACACTTTCAACTTTCCTATTCTTTATCATATTTCTCATTTTTACTTTCGTCAGACCCGCATCTCTTCCTTACCCTCGGCTAAGCAGGTGAACGTTATGCTTTTGGGTTACGACGTCATTAACTCCTAACTTTCTTATTAAGCTTATTATCTTATGCATTTTTCGCGCTTAGCTTTGATTAGGTTAATTAAATAAATTAACATGTAGTATAGGCGTTGAAAAAAATAAATCATATTTTTTTATTGTTTACCACGAGTATTTAAGATAATATAAAGGCAAATATAAAAATTACCCATATTTTATTGATTAACGCAAAAACACCTTTTCAACATAACTTTCAAGCTTTTATTTTCCAAGTTAGAAGTCGGTACCGATGTTTGGATGTTAGGGCCTCAGGAAAAGGTTATTGTATTTTATTTTATGATGAAGCTGTGCTAAATAGATCATTCGAGTCGTGAAAGGCGTCCGTTATGGCGGAGCGCGTGATAACGGGCCTCGAATGTGGAGTACTTGTTTTCTTCTAGACGGAACGCTGCTAATTTGTGACAAAGGTTTTCACCACAAGTCGACCGAGAGACAGAAATGAATTTATTTCGTTTTTGTGTACCGGTATGTAATAAAAAATAAAGCGATGGCCTGAAAAAGAAAGAAAAGAACATCGTCGATATGAATTTCCCCGTCCTAAGTGAAGCAATTTTGCGCTTACGGAAATTACGTATGGACTAAATTTTTCAGGAATACTGTTTTTTTTTTTACAGAATAACTACTTTTAGTCATTGTAGTGATGGTTAGAAGAAAAATGTTTTTGTGTCGTACCAAAATATGGACGTTATATGTAAATGATGAAATATTGCACGTCCATTTTTAAGAAAGCTTGGAGATAAACAACTTCTTGCTATAAAATGATGATATGAGTATGTAATGAATATATGAGCAAAAGTACAGAAACATACAAACACCTGATTTATCATCCCACGAATTGAACATCAGATCCTAAAAGCATTAGCACGTAAATGTGTCACAAAAGAGTCGGTGGATGTATTCAGAAATCTCCAAAACCTGGATAAACATCACAACCTGCCAGGGCACAAAGGATTTTGGGTAATGAGCAAGCCGACAAATACCAAAGGCCCAGAATCGATAAATGAACACAAGGACAAACAGAGCAGAGAAGGTTGACTGAAGGACCAAGAACCAAGAATTTATAATCGTGATAACGTGATAAAACACACTCTTTGTCTTAGAATTTGTCCACAAAAAACAAAACGGGAAGTGGACGAAAACCAGAAGAGTAAACTCAGGTAAACTCAAAAAAAAAAAAAAAAAAAATCACCAAAACTAGACAACACACAGCTAGAGAAAACGCAGCGAGGTGATAAGGCAAACCGGTCAATGGCATTTGAGAAAACACCTTCACAACATAAGTATATTCAATGACGACCCCTATCGGTTATGGAATGAGAAGGAATAATCTGTCATCCGTGTTATCTTCAGATGCGAAGCGATCGCTCAATAGCGACATAAACTAGGGCCTCTTTCGTAAAATTGGTCGAATCAAAACAAAACTAGAAAAGGTACCAAACACAACAAGCATCAGGTGTAGAACCCTGATCGAAACTACAACTACTGTACTTTGCCACAGCTATAAAATGGTTCAATTTGTGAGAAAGTTAGGGCAGTATCTTGCATCTGAAGAAACACCTACGGGAAATGAGAAAACGAAGACCATATCTGTAGGTTATGGTGAGGGAAAAACTGCCAACAGTATTACCTTCTAGTGAGAAGCAACCACTCAATGGATATATATCCTAGGGTCAGAAGCCGAGCCGGGAAAAAGAATTGTAGCAACGGCGTTTTCCTTTTTAAAAGATTTTCATGGAGAACTGAACGAAGAAACTAAGAAAAGTACACTCCAAAAGACTGCTCGGTTTGAGAATACCATTATAACATGTATTTTAGCTTAAAAGACTTAGGTGCCCTTCAGTAACGGCGTGATTTGCTTATGTTTTGGGCTGGGACAGAAAATTTTGTTCTACTCCTGTATAGACTGGTAAAATTTTATGGGACGAAGAGGATGTTTCTGGGATCATGTCATCAAAATCCATCTTCATTTTTAGGATACTAAGGATATGTTTTTTTGTGATTTTTTTGTGTGGTCTATGATGGTGTAGGTGTAGCTTATATCCATGTGACCACTGAAGATGGGAAATATCGAAAGGCGAGTAGCAGGCCTAAAAACCTAAGATACTCACTCCAATATTCATAAAATAATGTCAAAGAAATGATAACTAAAAATTGAAGCTGGTATAAGATATTAGCAAATGGTTGCGCACGTTTAAGTAGTAAAATTATACTGATAACTATTATAATAAACATATTCGCTAAACCATATTCAAGGTTATAAAATCGATGTCCGAACTTTCGATGGATCGTTAAAAAAATTGTAATGAGAAAGCAAGCGTGTTACATAGTCAGACGGTATTTATCGTAACAACGGTCAAGGTTGTGAGAAAGCTGGAGAAATTTATCGTCTGAACCTCCTGAGTGCGACGTATAAAGGATGGGCCATTTCGCTCCAAGCCGTGAGCCCAAGGGTCGTTTGACCGTCCGAGGATTGAATCATACTTTCCCCCGTGACTTGTGACCCCTAGAAAGTGACCCTGGGATCGGCGGAAAGGAGAAAAAGGGGGGAAAAACGAAACTTGACTCACGATCTTTACTTTCGCCGGTTTTACTCTCCACCGCGATGTTCAATGGCAGCGAATTGCATATGAATCATACTTAAATCGAGACGTATTTTTTAAGGGATCTTTGAATCATTCCTCGCATGATTGGTCTTGCCAAGTTCTCAATCATAAAAATAAACGAAAAAGGAACACGCTGCAAAATCCAAACTTAAAAAGTATTAGGTAACTCTAACTAAATTGCAAAAACTGCCAGTGGCATTTTTTCAACATTTTCATTATTATTCAGATATCATGAGATGCGGTCTGCTGTAATGTAAGTTTGAGAAAAGCATTTTCTTTATCGTGCCGCGTTTCGAGCTTTAATGTGATCATCTTCAGTGCTCAAAGTGTTTGCCTTCTGTGTAATTGTGCTCTGCTTGTTACTCGACACGCAAGAATGGCACACGTTCACAGAATAAAAACACTTTGATCCCTGAAGATGATCTCAGTAAAAGCTCGAAACGTTGGCACGACAAAGAAAATGCTTTTCTCAAACCTAATTACACCAGACCGCATATCTGAATAATTATCGATTAACGGTCACTAATCTGCACATGTTAAATTAATGCATAGTACATGTAAATATTAATATTATTTAATTTAAAAAAAGTCAGACGTGTCCCTGTATCGTCTAGGAAGTAGATATTTGATAGAAATGATGAAGGTAATGCATAGAATTTTTGTAAATAACGGTTCTACTCACAGATTTGTTGTATACAATGATCCAGATTTCAAACATTAAACGCTCGTCATCTGCTTGAAGTGGTTACAAACGCGTCACTCGACATGAATTGTAACAGTCTCTTACAATTCATGTCTTGAGACGTGTTTGTAAATCCTTCACTCTGATGATGAGCTTTAAACTTTAACGTTCGTGAAAACAACAAAACTATCTTGTAGAAGGATTCATATTTTATACAAGAACTTTTTTGTTAAATTGCAATAAAAAAAAAAACGGTAAATAAATTGTGTCCAACGCAACTCAGCAGACCGACTCCAGTCCATGCTCTGTGTATTAGAATTTGTTTATCAATGCCGTATAAAAGAGAAAAAATTAAACATATTTAACATTAAATATATTTCATATGAAACTTATATTTACTTAAGAAAACAAAAGTTAGAAGTAATTGGGACGGCTTATACGTATAATATATTTCCCACTATTGTTAATAGATATTGTTCGTTTTTTATTCCCTTTCTTATTTTTCATTAAGGTTAATCCTTATTCTATTGCTTTTAGAAGCTAAAAGTTGTAGATCTTTTTTTTCTTCGATTCTCAGTTTATTTAAACCTGATCGATTTTAGATATTTCCCAACTATTGTTAATAGATATTGTTCGTTTTTTATTCCCTTTCTTATTTTTCATTAAGGCTAATCCTTATTCTATTGCTTTTAGAAGCTAAAAGTGGAAGATCTTTTTTTTCTCTTCTTCAGTTTATTTCTACTTATTCGATTTTATCCATTGTCGAGTTCGTGACAGTTATATCAACCCTCGTGGTGCATGTATTTTACTCACAATTATTAAAAATTGAATTGCTTAAGTAACATTACGTTTACAAGAAAAAATGAACTTAACTAAATACTAAGAATAATTAAACATAGCTAAAACAAATTTTCAAATTTTAATTTAGTTAAAATAAAAAAATCGTTAAACAAAAGTCAAAGTCTTTTGAAAATTAATTCTCGATAGGATGTATTCTAGCCTTACAGTGTTGATTAGATCTAACCTAGAACTGTCTTGGTATCTTTTATTTAGTTTTGGGTGTTTGGATAGTAACAATGTCGGATTGATATTTGTCTAATTATGTAGATATATTACTTATTGAGTGATAATGATATGCCCGTTGACCGTTACTGGTACTGTATATACATCATGTTTTTAATTTTTTGTAATTATTTCAATTGATTAATCTTTATGTAAGGTATTGGTTGAGATAAAATTTCAGTGTCACGAGCGGGATTCGAACCCACGACCTCTGGCTAAATACGCCGCTGCTCTTTCACTTGAGCTACCGTGACTTCTAGCTAGGTTCAACAAGAAGATCCCACTAGAGAAAAAAATGGTGATATTCAACAATACCTTGAGGTTTGTAGTATGCTATCGTGCACAGGTCTAGGGCTACTTATACTTGAAGGAAATAGAAAATGTACAGACATATTTCATCAAGAAACTGCTCCGCCTGTCAACTAGTACCGCAGACTACATCCTATATATTGAGTGATTGAGTGCTCGGTCACACCACTCTACAGTCACACTCCTGCATTTGACATATACATATAAGTAAAGTACTGAATCACACATCTGACAGACTGATGCAGTTTTTGGCCGACGTAGTAATAATCAAAGGCATATCATGGCACAAGCAGCTGTCAGAGTTAGGTAGGCTGTACGGTGTAGGAGTAAGTAGGGAAGAAGTGAAGCCCTCTAATACCACGGGCCTGATAAAAAATGGGAGGACAGCAAAAGGAAAGACCTGCTAACCCGCGCGAGAAACAGCTTACACCACAACTTGTACGCAAGACTGGATTTTCACTTTCGGCGAAACTACATGGGCTGCTCTGATATGACAGCCTATGATGTGTCTCTGGTCGTGAGGGCGAGGGGTGAATTACTTCAGCTGAACTGCCAACCGTGGAGACAGGACCGAGCAATCATTTGCACCTTATGTAACCTTAAGGTCCCTTCATGGTAGTGAGCTCCGTTGTGAGGTACTTTGGGAAACTAAAGCTGGATATAGAAGAAGTCATTGCAATCCACATGGGAAGGGATAGCTGGAGGAAGCTTGTGGTGTACCTCACTCACGCCCTGGGGTACCAGAAATACCTCGTTGACCAATTCAATTTTTAAAATCAAAGGTCATTCTAAAGATTTAAAAAAAATAGGGATTCGTTCAAGATTCAAAAAGTGATACTCGACAGATTAGCCGTCTGTGGCCATTGTCAATTTAGTTTTTTCTTTTGAAATGTGGAAATGGGGAATGCTATGTGCACACAAAGTGTTCATTTAGATCAAAAGACGTTATTTTGGTAAATTAAGGCGGTTCAAAAGTTTATTTTTGACAACTTGATATAAATTTTAATGTTGCCACGCCTTAACTAGTACGTTCGTACTTAACGGAAAATCGAAGAAAAGGGAGTCTCACATTTGCAAAATACAAATCACCCGATACTTGAGTATACCGAAGTGATAATTCATCTTATTTTCCACTAAATTCGATTCGCCTCAACAGACTTTAAGTACGAGTCCTGCTTTCCCAACCTAGTGTCGTATTTTAAGCTCTCTTGACGCTTAGCCGACTGCAATTGGGGAAAGCGGCCCGATGCAATTTCATAAAGCGTAACACGTGAAATTTTTAAGCATGGGTGACCTCCACGAACATTCCAGCTAAGGGGGAGTTCATGTGCCGTCCAAGAAACTTGGGCAATCGGTAATCGACCTCTGCATTGTTCTATTGCAGTCATTTCGAAGTGTTATATTAGTTCTTAGTAAGTTATTACGACGAACAGTGTGCTATTTCTTTTGCTATGTTGGGAAACAAGTTTATCGCAATATTTTAGTTTCAATTATTATAGTTCGGGCGCGACGCCGTAGTAAAGAACAGATCTCAAAAGAAATACCTAAAAAATATTCATTTTAATTATGCTTATTAGACTAATTGAGGTAAGACAGTTGTAACGCAACCAGCCTGCAGAACCGCGAGTCAATTTTACAGTTTTAAAACAATATTTTCTTTTATTATGATCATTTTTGGCCCTATTTGCTTGACAGCCCTCGCTCTAAACAGGTTTTCAAACTGATATCTAGTTAAACGGTACTGGCACGCTTTTGAGAAGACCCTCGTCAGACTATGAACCAACAAGAAAATAATCAATATTTCTTTTTTTTTTTTAAATCTTGGAATTTCAACTTAGCAGAACTAGTTTTGTGCGCCCCCGTCGAGAAAGGGCTGGTTTTTAAATTTAAAACGAAGAGTCATATTTTTGAAATTCCAGTCAAAAAACATGGCACAACCGGTTCCCGTTCTCCGTCGGACTCATCGCCTTTGAGTCTGGTTCCGTTAGACCGTTACGATTTCGCGTTCCAAACCATAATCCTGGGTTCATCTCTCTTCAAATAACATCGAGCATGTCAGAGATACCACATAACTGATTATGATTTATAACCCGGGAACATCAATATTCAGATTGGAAATCGTAATAAAATGTTCATATATTAAACAGTCAGCATGTTGTGCAAGTGAGATGTAGAAAGGAACTTGTTTTATGGAGAGGTCTGTCTATTAAGGCTATTTTTTTACAATAACTATTTCCTTAACATCTGACTCGGTAGAAGAATTTTTATAAAAATTGAGTTACTATTCTTGATTTCTTTAAACGAAAGGCATGCTTAAATATTAGCGAAACAACACGGACCATCTTTTAAAAAAACGTATCAAGGTCTAGTAAGCACACCAGGCCAAACAGTAAATTAACTGTTTTTTAGGACAACTTGGGTAGTTCTCTTCTTTCACAAATATATCCGTATTGTTTGGATTATCTTAAAAGTTATGCTTTTGACTGTCGATCCGTTCCAAAACCCCTCCCAGATAAAGAAAGAAAGACAGAAAGAGTGAGATAGTGCTGGAAAGAGGGAGGGAGAGGGAGAGAGAGAGAGTGTGTGTGAGAGAGAGAGAATAATCGTAATAATAAATAATAAATTAATAAATAAAATAGTAATCAGATACACGAATCACTGAAGATGGCAAAGAGCCGACCAATAGAACGAATTTAGGCAGACCAAAATGATCGGAATTGTCCAACATACAGTTTTATACAATTTTGAACACTTAAGAAATGATAAAAAGAAAGATAGTTTTAGTGTTGTTTAATAGGTTAATGTTTAAATAGGTTTTTAAATAAGAAAAACCATGAAAAAATAGAAATGAGATATCAATGATTAATAAGAAAATCACGATGGTTCAACTTTTCGGCTCCCATATAAAGTGCCATTTAACTTAGAAGCTCACAATAGTTAACAATTAGGGAGATAATCAAATATACCAATCACTGAAGATGGCGAAGGGATGAAATAAGTCAAAACATAAACTTAGTATTTGTTTAAATAAGAAAAACCAAGAAAAAAAAGGCATGAAATACTAATGATTAATTAGATGGTTTAATTTTCCGGCTGGACCATCAAAAAGATAAAATTTTCTCATAATTTGGAAGCATGGTTTTGCATATTTAGCCTGTTTTCTTCCCGCTGAATGTTAGTTTGTTTTTTTGTAATTTTTATGCATGTTATTAGATGTTATTTTATGCTCGCAAGGATATCGTTGTGACGATTCAACTGTTGGTCTCTTTTTCCTAAAAAACTGACATTGAAATGACAAGGTGACAGATGCGGATGATTGATTCTTGTGAATACACTAGCCTTGGATATCTATGAAATGCTTCTTAACCCTGGGCGCCGTGTACCCGTTTGTTGTTGAAGATTTGATTGTCCGTGACTTCTGGGACCCAGTGGTTGACACAGTTTCCCCGACAACGGACATAAACGTAAAACGCTGACGAACAGATTCCTCCAAGGGATTTTGACAAGGGAGTGGGAAAAGCGAAACGATGAAACGTCAAGACGAAAACCGGCGGCAATTTGCGGTGTCCAATCAGACTTTCCCCCGGGGTCCAGTGCGTTATGATCTGTCGGAAACTTTTAGCCGTTTTAGGCTGCGGCTCATCGACATGCCGCTTTCTATTCAATCCATTGGACCGTATGTTATTTTGGATGGTCGGATGATCTCGGCTATATGATCATTCTAGCAAAACAATTAATTTAATTTCGATTCTTAATGGCCGGGAAGAAATTTAACCCTCAACTGAGATCATATGGTCTCACAGGAAAAAAATAAACAAGAAAATACTTTACACCTCGATTCATGACAACCACATAAGAGACAGGATGACAAATAGATAATCAAATATATAAACAAAAAATATAAACAAATATTCACAAATTTCACGCATCACTTATTTTAATAACTCCTTCTTCAATTTACGTCTCCAATTAAAAAAACAACATTTAAATAATAATAAAGGTGCTCGAAAGGTCGACAACTAATTACTTCATTTTTCACATACATGCTCATCATTCTTCACAAATTTTTCCTATCAGACATTGACCTCCCCCCCAGGCAGTCCTATTGCTTAAAGCACCTTTGCCCTGGTGATATTTATTAGCGCAACTGGGACACGGTTGGGAATCGAAAAGCAAACTGTATTGACTAATCTACTGAAAATCCTTTTACTACTTGTTGAAACGGAAGTCTGGGCAATTGAAAAATTTAATTGACGCCTAAGTTAAACGGACCGGTTTACAACACTTAAAACATAAACCAGTCTTCTTAAGCAACATCCAAAAAATGTTATAATATTTTACATCAGAATTAATTTTTAATTACCAATTTCCTTTTGATATACTTGCCTATTTTGTTTCTTAATAATAGTTACTACCTACCAAATGGTTAACGCTTAAAATAGCTTTATATGACAGTGCTCACCACGACCAATATTGCTCTATTGTGCCATTAATCTTTTCTACCAGATACCAAGGTTTTGTTAAAATCACCCGCCAGGACCCTTCAGTCCTTGGCTGATCCTCTACCAGCAATGGCATCTCAACCTTCAGGAGACATGTTCTGACACACAAAGGACATATTCCGTTGTTTCTTGTTTTCGTAAGTTTAACTTTTTACATCGACACAAGCAACTCAGCAATCCACAGCCATTCTAGTCCTAACACCAGATTTAGTAATTCTGCCGTTAGTTACTGCTATGGTCTTTTAATGAACTTTTCTGTTACATATATTTTTAGCTTATGTATATTTTCATTAATAATACATGCATGTAACGAACTTTCTTTTCTCTCTTTCTGTTGTTTTATTTCCAATCTATATGGACATATTTATTTCCTTTCATGTGTAGGGGGATTGATTGAACTGAACAACCCATTTGTTTATACTTTTTATTACCACTACCCGTACCCCTTCCTCAAGGTTTCTTTCAACTTCGAACATACATCTTCTTCCATTCTTATCTTTAATATTTTATCCCTCCCTCTTTCTCTCTCTTTCTTTTTTTTCTCTCTCTCTCTCTCCACCATGGTCTTTCTTTGTCTTGCGTTCCCTCCTCTTTTCTGTTATCTTTCTCTCTTTCATTCTCATTTTTTCCTATGTAATTGATTGTTAAACCTCTCTTATTCTATGAAACGATTGCTTTATTTTTCTCTACTTTTCTTTCTTTTACACATGTCTTTCTTTAATCTTTCCAATTCTTTCCTATTTCCTACTTTTTTTAGATTTCATCTATAGGCTCTCTTTGCTATCTTACAATTTCACTCTTCTCTCTTCCTTCCTATATTAAAGTATTCTTATATTACACTTATAATATTCTTGTTCATCTATGTACCTACCTATGTTTTATTTAATCATACCCCTTTATCTAACTCATCACTTTTCGCTCCTATCTCTCTCTATCTATTTCTCCTCTCCCATTCTTTCCTGTATGTACCTTTCATCTATCTATTTCTATAATTATCACTCACTCTCTCTATCTATCTATCTATCAATCTATCTACATCTCTCCTCACGTATCCCTTCTTTATTTTGGTTTTACTAATATTGTAGGATAGTATGAGAGTTCATTCCCTGATGTTTGGTAACATGCATGCTTTGAGTCCTCTAGGATACTTATGTCTTTCGAAATTCTGATTGATTATTTATCCTGTATATCGGATTCACAGAAAACTGGCTTCTCCAGGAAGAAAACTGCAAAGAGTTCTAAAATACGAAGTCAATTATTTTTATCAATAAAAGCTCTTTAGAAAACATTTTACAAGATTGAAGACGGGAGAACTGATTCTTCAGAGAGAGATCGGAATTTACCAGCTTTCAGCGGTGAGCCGAAGGGCTTTATTAAAGAGATCAAACCTTAAAAATCCCATTGGTTATGCCCCATCTCCAGGGAAGAACGAAGATTAGTCATTGGCATCCTTTCAGGACGTTGTGCTTCTGGAACACCATGGCCCATTTTTACGATCGTAAGAACCTGACAGATCAACAGTACTAGTTTTAACCCGTTGCGGTGGTATTTGTTCCTTTTAAAAATTTTGGGCCATCGATTACCAAATTTATTTGTAATTTTGTTGAATTGTTGATTCCCTAGGAGACTCGAGTTTTTCAGTTCAGACGCAGATAGAAGATGTAGAACGTGCATTGCCCCTATCCAATTTTGTTATCCGATCATAGAAAAACCGATGAAATTGGCATACGCAGAACTAGAATAGTCAATTCCTACGTCGATTCCCACAATCCTATTGGCGTTCCGCTCTGCTTCTGAAGCAAATCAGAGCAACTGGCAATTATCACGGGGCGATGGCAAGTACCATTGGATTATTCAGTATTTTTCCTATTATTTTTCAACTTTCATTTTCAGCTTTCAATTTATAACCGCTTTTTAACAATACGGTTAGTTTTTATTGGATAATTTTACGAATTGGTAAGAAAACGCTAATTAATAACGGTAACCTGTGTAAAGATGGATGGGATAGCGCGGTTGCACCGTTTTTTCCAGAGACTGCGCTGACTTTATTTAGATTTTCAAACGCTTTCTGCCCGACTGGTTAATTTATGATGCAGTTAGAAGGAAATAACAAAGAAAATGATTTATGTCGTGATGATTTGAAAAGCGTTGAATGAGCATCGCATATTTATCACTTCCTCGTGTTTATCTTTATATAACAATTCGCGTGATACAAATATTCAAGGAAGACGTATATCTTTAATAATGCTTTATATAATAATATATAAACGGACCTTAATTCAAGGTAAAGAATGAAACCACGAAGAGCTAGTTTAAAAAATGACACCTGTATGAAATCATTAAATTAATAACTATAAAAATAATAAAAAACCGCAATTGCTGAGATGAGGCAACGTTAGGACTATAAGAAGACCGAGGCTGATTGCTAGCACGTGGCTCCACTCATTCTTTTGTTTATTTTATTGAATGGAATCATTTTGCTTTCTTTTGCTTTAACTTGGGGATGAATAGTTTATAATTGTGTATGTCGTAAACTGATTGTTGACGTACCATTAACGTTAAGGTTATAAGCAGGGAAAGGTAAAATTGGCAAGGTAAAATTTGGTTGTAGCGACCAAAGGCGGTGATACTGCCCCCCTCCAAACCAGAATCAGATTCTGCCAAATTGATATGACTACTGGTGGTTAATAGGGAAAATTTCTTAAGACCACCAAAGGCGGTGACAATTAGTGTCCGAGTGGATCGAGGTCACGATAGTTCAAGTGGTAGAGCAGTGGCGTATTTAGCCGAAGGCCGTGGGTTCGAAACCCGCTTGTGTCATTGACTTCTTTTTACCTCAACCAATACCTTAAATAAACATTAATTAATTGAAAGACATTATTTATAAAAATTTATTTCAGTTAAACAAACCAGGTTGAACTGCTTTAAAATTATTATATCTAGTTTATTTTAGCTGCTATGCCTTTTGTGGATTTAGAAGTTCTTCAGAGAACTGTTTTATATGTTTGTATTTTAATGCACAAAAATTCTTACAGTAAATATGAGCTGAATGAATTTTTCAGATAAATTTTAAGAGTTCTTTATAGACAGCATTACATCTTACTTGTGCTGATTTTGTTTGTTCAAATAGTATGAATGAGTATAGTACAGCCAAATTGGTATTGTAGAGTAATTCTAACGTAAGAACTTGCTAGGTGATGTAAGGCTTTCGTGTTGGTATAATAATATACCTCGGATAAAAATGAAGTACAGAATTCCAACAGGCTAGATTGAGTTTTCGTCAAGTCTTTTATAATCTAACTAATCGTTTTTGATAATTTCATTTGGTTCGAATGTTGTCCACAGGGTTTTCGTAATTAACAATTAGGTCTGTTTTGGGGAAAGCGAGAGTGGAAAAGAACGATCACCAAAATAAGTCAGATTTTACACCGTTTAGCATCAACGAGAGTGACACTGTCAGGAAAATTGCCCCGTTTTTCCGGGCGACTTTTAACTTTTTTCCTCATTCCGCAACGGCCGAGAGAGCAGACCGAGAAAAGTGTCATTCAAGGGAAAAGCTAGCCTCAACAGGTCCCGTGGTTTCATGAGTTGTTAAACCAATCTCATAAGTAACACAACGTCAACAGCAAAGCCACAAGAATCAAAATCGAAAAATGCAATTTTCGAAAAAAAAAACAGAAATATTAATTACAGCTTTTATGTAAGGTATTGGTTGAGATAAAAAGTCAGTGACACATTCGAACCCACGAACTTAACCATCAATTGAGCTATCGTGACTTCGATTCACTCGGACACCAACCTCCCACTTCAACCCACCTTTAGAATTTTCCCTCTTTTTTGCCATTTTTTATCTCAACCAATACCTTACATAAAAAAATAATTAATTGAAAGAGGTTATGTGGTCAACCGAACCCCGAAATACAATGGAATTAATTATACCGAATTGCCAAAACGTAGATCAAAACAGTGAAGGTTGGCTGATCAGGATTATTGGAAACGTGTAAACTGTTTTTATCTTTTGTTTACTAGTTCTATAATACTACAAACTATGATTGGGATGTTTTCAGCGATGTTTATCTATTTTTATCCTATATAAAACTGCTATTACATACAGCTAGTCGTATTCGTCATTTCTTCCTTAAAATTAGCGTGATATAACGGACGGAACTATTCTAAATTTGCAAATATTGGGTTCAACTTAAAGCGCAAATTTAAGATCTCAATGCCTTTTTTGGTTTGTTTATTCTTTAGAACATGTTCTAAAATAGATTTTTGTCTTAATGTTACAGAGAAGGGGTGGCATCTGTAGTACGGTGGCTCCTAAGGGAAGCGGAGATGCCTTCTTTGGAACCAAACCCGAACGGGGCCCTCGCTCTGCACTATGCTGCAGCGAGAGGATGCCTCGACTGTGCAAGACTGCTGGTCGACACGAGCACCGGCCTGACGTAAGTAACCCCATAAAATTACAAAATTTCTGATTAACTAATTGCAATAATTATACGTAGAAACAACTTTAAGACCTTAAACTTTAAGAGATAAGAACTTCAACCTCATTGCTTGTGTGGTCAATAAAAGAAAAACGTATGTAGAAGTCTATTTTTTGAAGTATTTCTCTGGATTGGAAGGAATAGTTTAAAAAAGGTTTTCATTAAAGGCCTTTCAAGTGGATAGAACCTTACTATGGTCATGATGAATCAGGACTTTACTTTGGAGATGAGCCAGCAATTTACTTATTTGGACTTTATTTATTCTCGGCAATTACGTTGAATTACTCGGTTTCGGTTGCGACATCTTCAGTGAACAACTGCCCCGGATAGATCAAATTTAATTACCAACAACTGCGAATTTAGATAGACTCAATAGTCAAGTCCGGTTTTTAAATCACCGGTTTTAAAAAACCCTACATTTGACTCCGTTGACCAAATAACTTCTTTCTTTAATTAATCTTTATGTATGGTATTGGATGAAATGAAAAATGGCAAAAAGGAGGAAAAATTCGAACGGTAGGTTGAGATTTGAGTTGGTGTCCGAGTGGATCGAAGTCACGATAGCTCAAGTGATAGAGCAGCGGCGTATTTAGCCGAAGGTCGTGGGTTCGAATCCCGGTTGCGACAATAGCGTTTTTAGTTCAACCAACATTTCACATAAAGATTAATTAACTAAATTTGAAGTTTTTTGATTTCAGCGACTTCGCCGTCCAACAACTTTACTAGAGTGGTTGACAATTTTAACCAGGATTTGAAAATCAAGCTTTGTCATTATGGGGAAATTCTTTGAGTAACCAAGTTTGTTTTTCACAAGTCCCGATTGTTTTTAAAATGTTGATATTTCTCGTTGAGGTCTGCGGAGAAATGAACCCGTAAATTCGTCGTTACCGATCGGTTTTGGTCTGCCTATCCTCGCTGGTATGGTCTGACGCATTTCGGCATTTCGCCAACATTAGTGTTGTTATAAAATGTTATTGTGAAAAAAAAATTGGAGGATTAATGATACTATATATATTTCATAAAAGAGCGTTTTTTGACCTTCAGGAAGAGAATGGTAAATTTGAAATTGATAAAAACGTATCAGTAAACTGATCATATATAAGTGTAAGCTACCTTAATAAAAAAAATCTGAGCTGTAACGATACCATCGTGTAAGAACGCCTTTTGACACTCAGGAAGAGAACAAAAAGTAGATAAAAATTAAAGCCTTTTCAAATTGGATAAAGTATGCTAGAATCGTTAAAAATGTTGACCATTATTAACGGATCACTGCTGACATACCCACACACTCAAACGCACAAATCACAACATACGGGGACGACACCGCAATCTTATCAACACACTCCAATCCTATCCTAGCAACAGAAGCATTCCAACAAAACCTGAACCTTATTACCACCTGATGCAATCTGTGGCGGATCTGGTTAAACGAGCAAAAAAGCCAGACGTTCAGACGACAAACCTGTCCACCAGTGCACATTTACAACAAGTCCGCTACCTTGGGCTTTACTTAGTTAGTAGAGTTACGACTTACTTGGAACCCACACACATGATTAAAAACGACAAGAACTTAACAAAAGATTTGAAATTTGGATACCTTCTTGGACCAAAACCAAAACTAAGAATACATAACCAACTAACCGCTTACAAAACACTCATCCGAACTATTTGGACCTACGGAGTCGAGCAGTGGGGCTCGGCCAAATCATCCAATATCCAACGCATTCAGTCCTTTCAATCTAAATCCTCCGGCGTATCCTCAATGCTTCCTTTTATGTCGCAAATCGAACGATCCGTGAAGATGTTAAAATCTCTTTTGTGAAAGATCTTGTCCAAACGCGCTTCTTCTCTTTTCACTCTAAACTCTCCCTCCACCATAACTCACTAGGCATAACTCTTTCCTCAACATCTCACCCTTACAATCCTCCACGCCGTTTAAAACGACGATGGCCTCATGATCTATAAAACCCACCGAATTAACTTTAACTCCCCCCAATTAACTGATCAAATTACACCAGACCGCATCTCACGATATCTGACTGATCGAATTTTGTCAACATTGGTATGTACTTTCGGTACACGTTTTGTCCTTTCACGGTAGGCTCCAAACCGGTTTTAAAAATTTTGCCATTTGATCTTTAGAGAGATAAGTGTGCAAATTGGTCATTATCGATGATTTTTGACCTGCATCATCGCTGTTTTGCCAGTCACACCCGTTTCGCCTTTTATTACTTTCAGTCTATTATATTTATTGGTCTATTGACCAAAATACAATTACTTAATTTTATTATGTATCATTTTGTTTGAAATGAAAAAGTTAGTGCCAAGAGCGGGATTCAAACCCATGTCCTTCGGCTAGATACGCCACTCAAGTGGTCGAGTAGAGGCGTATTTAGCCGAAGGTCGTGGGTTCGAGTCCCGCTCGTGAAACTGACTTTTTCATTTCAACCATAACCTTAGATAAAAAGATTATGTTCTGTGTTGATTTTTCAAAATTTGTAGATTACATTGTTAAAGAGGACCCTTTTGCCCTTTGACTTTTGACCCTCAGGAAGAGAACAAAAATTTTTGAGAACAATGAAAGCTACTCCAATTAGTGTTGTGACCATTAGAAATAGATAAAATTTTGTCAACGTTTGTAAGTGCTCTGGTTGCAAGGAGTACATTCACGAGAGGTTCAAAATCGCTAAAAAATGATGAGCGTTGTCCTTGTGGTCAAGGGGGAGGTCAACCATTAAATTGGTCGTTACCGATCATTTTTTGATCTGTCTGTCTTCCCTTGCTCGGCATAGGAAGAGAATTGAACTTTTGTAAATATTTTAGATAAAGCCTTGTCAATTGGATAAGATTTTGTGACTCTTCATCGTTCTTTTCCCGGAGGCTCCAAAATATTCAATTTTAAT
This sequence comes from Cimex hemipterus, assembly GCA_039619505.1. Taxonomy (NCBI): domain Eukaryota; kingdom Metazoa; phylum Arthropoda; class Insecta; order Hemiptera; family Cimicidae; genus Cimex; species Cimex hemipterus. The sequence continues at coordinate 20,128,077 of CM077103.1, read as the reverse complement.
TTCTTCGTGTGGTCTGAGGAAGCTGAAATTGGTCGTTACCAATGTTTTTTGTTCTTTTTATCTTCGTTATTTTGGTCTATCACACGCATTTCTGCATTTTGCCATTTTCAGTGTTGTGGTAAAATTCGTTAAAGCACTTTCAACCTTGCCTAATTGTTGGAAAGTTTGACTCTTGTAGGTCCTTTGGGTGTCGAAGAAATGCAGTGAAAAATGTATTACGTTTGTTAAATATGTATTTTTTCGTTTAGTTTGCTATTTATGCATTTGATTTACTGTATATTTATTTGAGTGAATAATCTGGCGTTTTCGGTTCTGCCCTACTTGTACTGCTAGACTTTTATCCTCTCTTTACTTTGCCAATACTAAACAGTTTATCTTGCTAATATGCTGGCTCTGAAGCTTCTGAAGTCCAATGAAAGGCAAACATAACGTTATGTACGTGAGAAAAAAGTTTTATAGTTTTCTTGCTTGGTGCCTGTCAGCTTGTCAATCACGTGAGAGTAACTTGTGTTTGCAATACAAAGTTCAATCAAATCAACTGGCTATCGTGGGAAGAACGTCAAACAGATTAACAGCCAATGCCAATGTTAAGTCATTGGCCTTACTCGGAAATCATGATCCCGGCCATAGATAGAAGTTGTTGTGAAGTCAGCACGTAAATCAAACGGCTTCAGCCGAGCCGAATGTGACATAGGCAAGGTCCAATGAAAGGGCAAGTAGTTCCCGTTAGCCTATAGCCTGTCCCGTTCTCCGACGGCCATCTCGTCCCATATATACTCGCTCGCCGGCGAAATCTCACAGCCCCAATTACAAAGAGGCGCCCTTCCCAGGGCGTTTTGCATAATTTCTCGACTGGGACATGAAATGCAATTGGTCTCATGGATTAGTACTAGCAGGCGGTACAATTATCACTGCTTAGATGTACGATTTGTCTGTAAATTACACCTTTTGGATTTCAGGGCGAACACTCAGATGGAGAACGATGTGACGCCGGTCTATCTAGCGGCGCAGGAAGGGCACCTCGAAGTGCTCAGGTTTCTCGTCCTCGAAGCTGGAGGGTCTTTGTACATAAGGGCGAAAGATGGAATGGCCCCTGTCCATGCTGCTGCTCAAATGGGCTCTCTCACATGTCTCAAATGGATGGTAAGCAAAGCGAATAGTATTTCACACTCAGCTTTTTTATCGTGTCAATATTTCTACTTTTTATATTTTGTGCCGAAACTTCACGATTGAATTTTACCTATAATTATGAGACCCAAACTTTCAAAAAAACTTCTTCAAATAACAACAGCTAATTTACTGTATAACCTGTAAATAAGATTGTGAAACATCTTATGCACTGTGTATGAAGATGGTACTTTCTTGTGCCAACACGATTCACCGGTGGTAACCAAACCGCACTTTTAACCGATGCGGCCGTATTCGGAATCTTCATTGCCGACAGCACACGTAATGATTGATTTCTCGGTTTATAATCACTTCTGCCTTCAGAAATCAATTTATTGATGACAAAATAGCAAACAAAATTACGAGTGTACAAATTTCGATTCTATCATAATCAAAGTATAAGAGAAAGTGGATGAAACACTTCGAAAATGCGTGCATAAAAAACAATAAATCTATAGTGACATAGATTATAAATTTTTTGATCTTTCAGTATCAGACTCAAAACAGTCATTTATTTAGCAAAATATTTTTTTTTTAATTTTGATATTGATCGTTTGGATAAATCCTTATATGCAAATTTGTGGGATGATTCCAATTATCTCTGAGAAAAATATTAGCTTCTTTAAATAGTTCGAAACGTAAAACATGACTAGTCGTTAGTAAAATTGAAACTAATTAGCAATTGACGATACTGGTCAATCGAGAATCAATTATTCTTTTTTAATATCTGATATGGTTAATTCGTCTCGGTTGTTCTATTATTTTCATCATTTTTACTTATAATCTCTTTTTTATTTTTCATTTGTTACAAGGGAAATTACGGCCTGATAGTATTGTATAAAAAGCATTGTTGATGATAAAAATGTCTGGCAGTTTGGCCATTCCAATATCATGGAAGGATTTTGCAATTTTGACTCCGTAAAATATTTTTCTAGTTGGAGTAAAAGACAAGTAATTAATAATTAATTCTTGTATGTTCTAGGAACAATTTTGACCGTGAATTTTTACATTTCTAATTTGTGTTTAACAGTACACTTTTATGTATCTCGCAATTTTTTTGTCGATGTTAAGTCCTATTTGCAACTTAACTGGGTTATTTATCCATACGTGTCTAAAAAAAGTAAATGTGTAGAGATTAGTGACCGCTAATCGATAATTATTCAGATATCGTGAGATGCGCTCTGGTGTGATGTCGGTTTCAGAAAAAACATTTTCTTTATCGTGCGGACGTTTCGATCTTTATTGAGATCATCTTCAGGGCTCAAAATGTTTGTTTTCTGTGTAATCGTGCCATTCTTGCGTGTCGTGTTGAGAATGCCATGAAGATGATCTCAATAAAGATCGAAACGTTGGCACGATAAAGAAAATGTTTTTCTGAAACCTACATCACACCAGAGCGCATCTCACGATATCTGAATAAAAAAATTAAATTCGAGTAATATGGAGAAACATCATGGGAAAATCCATTTAGAAAAAATGTCATTAGCTTTTATGGACGGCGAAAAGTTATCAACCTATTTTGAGATAGTTTTTAGTGCTGTATTTAATGTACAACAGTGATAATGATCTTTATGTAAGGTATTGGTTGAGATAAAAAAGTCAGTGTCACGGGCGGGATTCGAACCTTCGGCTTGATATCCACCTTTCGAATATAATTTTTCCATTTCTCAACCACTTTCCATAAAGTTTAATTAATTGAAATTAGTTGTTTGGTCAATCGGACCACGAACCCTAATGGTTTTAATAAGTAATAATAATTATTGTATAGAAATATTTTTTATCCTAAGAAAATATTTGAACAATCAGTGATAAAATGTATATTTAATATAATAAATAAGTAATTAACCTATTTATCCAATACGTTTCCATTTTAATCGATGTTTTGAAAAAAAAAAATACTGATTTAGTTTGGCGTTGGCTTTCACTAATTAACTCTCAAATCTGAAAATCATTTTTCACTCCCGTGAATTACTCATCACTCCAATTACTCCACAATTGTTCATCATTCATCGCGATTCACTTTCAGATCGAAGACCAAGGAGTTGACCCGAACCTGAGAGACGGCGACGGCGCGACCCCTCTGCATTTCGCAGCGTCCCGGGGACACGTCGACTGCGTCAAATGGCTCCTGAGACACGGCGCCCTTCTTCTTCAGGACAACTACGGCAAAAGTCCCATAAACGACGCTGCGGAAAATCAGCAGATGCAGGTGAGATAGACTTTGATATATGCTCCCCTCTTTTTTTTTCTCCTTTTAGAATGCGTTTATTCGCTAACACAAACAGCTGTGATACAGCTTTCACTCATTAACTCAGAAATCTGAAGATAACTTTCATAAAAGAATGTTCTCGTCCTGATTTAATCCATATATTTCTGGCATTAATTTGCGCACTTTGAACATCTTGAAAATAATTCCTGCTACATCAGCATAAAATATTTTCTGAGATCATGCTTATTTAACAATGAAAAACAGGCAAAAAAACATGAGTGAAGATTTCTGCATTTATCTAAATTTAAAGCAAATTGACGAATTTGTTTTTTTTTTAATTTATCATAATTGTGTAATATACATATATCAGTATGCTTGAACAAAATTCAATGAAATTATTGAATGAAACTATTTCCCATGTTTTACTTCTTTGGTATAACAATCACACGCTTCAAATTATACCTATAGTGTTTATTGCGTAATTCTGCGGCCATTAATAGTGTAATCAAAATAGTTTCTCTTGAATAAAATTGAATTTTAAACACATACTCTTCTTACAGAGAATGGTAGATAAACTAGATTTTCTCTTTCGCGATTGGGCTAATTTTAGGGTACACTTGAATTGTTGACCTTCGATGTTTCATGTAAAGATAGTGTTGAATTGATTATTTAAATAAATTGTCTCAGTTTGAAAATCTGAAGTGATAAAATTGATTTTTTTTTTGTTTAGCACGAAGAATTAGTATAAGCCACACTTGTATAGCCGGATTTTCATGATGGTATTCAGCTTAATTCATGCCGTCGTTTATAAATGTAATGGTGCTTTATGAATCTAAATTGGTCGATCAACGGATTTAATTGATTATTCATTTCATCAGCCGGCTTAGTTTAGGCCATACTTGAATCTTTTTTATATCTTATACTTTATCTAGTAATATTCAAGAGATTCATAAAACAATCTTTTATTTATATTCAGAATATATTTGGGTATCAGAAAATATTGTCTTTTGTTCATTTTTAAGCCATCTGGATTTGCCGTTTTGTAAAGCAGGCTGAGATTAAGCCACACTTGATTTCTTGGCTAGGTATGTCGACCTTAACGAAAAGTATAACATACTAAATAACCAGCTCATTCTCTGAGATATTTCGCCGATGAAAAATGTGAAAGAAAAATTCTTTTGTTTTATTAGTAGGATAAGTGTAGGCCAGACATGAATTTTATTTCTGACAAGTACACTTTACGTGCGATTTATCTTGCTGTATTTAAATAAAATAATTTTTTTTATGTTTTTAAATAATTTTGACTTAATTGGGTTGTGAAATATTTCAAATGAAGGATGTTGGTTATATATTGGAACTAAACAGACCTTTTTTTTTCAATATATTTCAGTTCCTAATGCATTCGACCCTGGTCCTTCATCAAAGCTAAAATATTATATTACATCGTTATTTATTATATTCACTAGTTTCGTGGGTCGCTTGACCAATTAATATCTTACAATTAATTAAGGTTTTTTGTTGAGATAGAAAAGTAAATGGCACGGGCGAGATTCGAACCCACGATCTTCGGCTTGATACGTCGCTGCTCTACCACTTGAGCTATCGTGACCGTGATCCACTCGGACACTAACTTGCCATCTCAACCCCAACTTTTGAATTTAATAATCTACATAATATTTCTTTTTTACTTGGTCTGCCGAAACAGCAGATTAAGCTGATTAAGATTTAGTTTGGGTTTCAATGTACGAATTGAATCAACAAATGAAATTAAATGGCACAGTTAGACAGAAGACAAACACTTTGAGAGAATAGAAATACTTTGGTTGAACACATTAAAAAAAAATATATTTTGCATCGTATAAATTTACTTTTCCACATCCAAAATATATTGGCTAAATTTAAACAATGTTTGTAAAGCCCCGGCGCTGGAAATGATCTCAATAAAGATCGAAACGTCCCACGATAAAGAAAATGTTTCTGAAACCTACATCACGCCAGACCGCATCTCACGATTTCTAAATAATAATGAATCAACAATGTCAAACTTAAAAAGGTATTTCTACATCCAAAATGCGCCAAAAAGTATATTGTTGACCCGTCTGATTCTCTATAATAAGGACGATATTTCTTGTTATGTTTTTTATTTTCGGTATAACTAGAGTTTTCCATGAAACCGGGCTCTGAATCCTTGGCCCTACTACCTATATCAATTCGTCGGTAAAATATTAAATACATTTAAATAGAAAAACTTTGTAAATTGCGTCCATTTTGGCCATCCTACGGTCAAAAGATAGCAGATTTTGTTTACCATCTATTTAGACGAATAGTATTTTCATTGCGACATTTGAAACGAAGTCCCAAACTAGTAGTATTTCTTTTCCTTTTTCCTTAGAACCTACATTAATGGGCTTAAATTTCAACGAGACATAAATACCAGTTTGTGATGGAATGCCTGTAGATTGCTAGTTTGTCCAAACCATCCGCCTCCTTTCCCATCGCGTTTTTTTTCGTATTCTGTTCACTTTTCTCCCACGATTTAAATCGGAATCGCAAACTTTACAGAACATTTGGGAAGCGTATTAAAACTGGAATTTTTGTAAAATTCCCAGACTTTCATTTAAACACTAACATCTTATAATCAAATTGCATTTTTTCGTAAATTTTGACATTTCAAATTTTTTAACTGTTTGCATTATAGCGTAGGGATTAGTGACCGTTAATCGATATTTATTCAGATGTCGTGAGATGCGGTCTGGTGTGATGTAGGTTTCAGAAAAACATTTTCTTTATCGTGCGGACGTTTCGATCTTTATTGAGATCATCTTCAGGGGTCAAAATGTGTACTTGTGCGTTCTTCTTCTTCATTGAATGCCCATCTTAACGCGACACGCAAGAATAGCATATGGTAGAATTTTTTTTGAATGGAGTATTCTAACAGTATCAAATTTGATGTAGGACCAAGGGGTCAGATGCTATCCTTGTTTTTAACGAGATATTGAGTTTTACCGAAAACAAACACGACGCCAGAAGCCTTAACTATTGGTAATCAGATAAAAACTTTTTTATTGCATTTCGGGTGAAGGAACACTTTCTGAAATTTATTCATTACCCACCCTGTACGCCTAAGCTTTAAAAATTGGTACAAATCGATATTCGCTATTTCTTAAATTTTGTGATTTATTATGTTAAAATTAAGAAGTCTATTATTATGTATTCTAGTCGTTAACATGATCTATTGAAAATGTTCACCATTAAAAGAAAAGCAAATGTTCAAAAAATTGGTACAGATAAATAACTTAATTTTCTTCTTTAAATGGTAAAATAATTTAGGCCTTATTTCACTTTCAATACATTAGTATCTTTTTTATTGAAACAAATTAAATTCTAATTGACAAGAGTGTGTCATTCACAAGGAAGTGAAGTCCGGGTTCACAAAGGATATTAATTAGACGCTCCTTGTACATGTAAAAGCTTGAGAAAGCGAAAAGATATTTTCGTATTCGTCCGATTCGTACTAGGCCGAGGAAAAATGAAAAATAAACTGTCAGGAATTATTTTTTCGAAAAATATCTAACAATTGACAGCAGAAATAATTTATCTGCACTGGACCGTCAAGCCACTGGGATGTTCGTTCAACGGCCTATTTGGGTTTTACTCATTCATCCAACATTCTCGCTAATAAATACATCCATACACAAGTAAGAGTAAGATATAGATTAGGGATTGTTAGCGTTTTTTAAAGATTATATTAGATCATAAATAAGTATGATGGTCATGATGGATTGTAAATATTGAAATAAGTTGATCCTAGCGTAGGGCGCTTCATGCCCTATAAATTTGTATTCCCTCGCAATTTATCAGAAGTACTTCCCCCAGAAGACCCCAGTCGGGTGTTGTCTATCGTCAGGCTTATCTCATAATAAGATCCAACGACAGAATTACAAATAGTTCTGCCTATTTTTCTTCATTTTTTACTACAGAAAAATTTTATCTGATAGCCGCGTCTTGTAGTTAAATGCAACGCATGATAGAGAATTTTGAAAATGAATTTGATAAAATTATAAATGTAGTTGGTTGCAAGTGACCAGTTTTAATAAATAACATGCGAATTTGGCAGAAATTATTTATAAAATACTTAAATCAATCCTTTACCTTCGGAGAAACGCTTGATGCTGTCAGATGATCCCAATCTTGCAATGGCTTCGGACGAACTCCAGGCACCCTGCGTAGAATAGAGCAAATATAAGAATACAAATTATGAAAGCGGAAGCATGAAATATTCAAAGCGATGTCACAATATTCTAATTCGTAAAAAAAAAATTTGTTAAAAATTAGTTAAACAGACGCTATTGTACAAACCTCTAGCACGGTACAAAAAACGAACTATCAATCTACAAAATGCTAAAAAAACAAACAATTGGATAAACTGAAGGGAACCTGCACCAACATTCAAAGACAACAGTTCTTCCAATCCAGTCTTCAGAACCTCTAACAATGTTTCTTACTATCTTCTTCTTACTATCTAAATCAATGTGTGGTGATTAGTGTCCGTTAATCGATAATTATTTAGAAATCATGAGATCCTGTCTGGTGTGGTGTAGGTTTCGGGAAAACATTTTCTTTATCATACCAACGTTTCGATCTTTATTGAGATCATCTTCAGGGCACTCTCAATACGACACGCAAGAAAGGCACGATTACAGAGGGAAGACAAGTACTTTGAGCTCTGAAGATCGAAACGTTGGCACGATAAAGAAAATGCTTTTCTAAAAACCTACCTACCACCAGACCGCATCTCACGATTTTTAAATAATTGTCTACATCAATCTTCACAATAACCTCAAAATCTCTTTGGTATAAAAAATAATTCCCAAAGTATTTTCCAGGCTCTACAATAAACTCCCCCAATCGATTTGTACAATCCTTATCTATTAGTAACCACCCCAAACTTATAAAGCGATTGAAGCGGTGATGGCCTCCCAGGATAAGTTCTTCGCGAAAATTAGGATAACAATCCCCTCAGGAATGATCTAGCGAATTTTCATGTTTTTTTAAAAGCTGCAATCTATAAATCACATAGTTAGCTTTCAAATTTTTACAATTTCATCCTTATCGTTCCGCGAAAATATGCGAGTGGTGAGACCAACAATATTTTTTTTTCACGAGATCAAGAGTGTTTTTGACTATTTATTGTCAATAAAATTTTTTAATCGGTTCATATTAAAGTCAGTCTAAAATGTTATATTCCACGAATAATCACATAGAAAAGGTTTGTGGGAAACTGATCGAACCCTTCTCACCCACGTTTGGTCACTAGTGACAATAGAAGCCGGGGCGATGTCCTCTCGTAACAGCTTCCATAATTGATTGGTTTTGAAATTCGTCCTTTTATCCGGCAAACAATGCTCGCCGATGGAAGAAGAACCCAAATCCCTGGAAGCCACATATCGCAATTAAGTCATTTAAAAAAAATGTATCGCATGCATAATCAATTATTGTGGAATGTTGATGAAGTTTACTCTGCCAGCGATAATTAATCGAGTTGTGCTTTCTTTTTAAATATTTATTATTGATGAATCGAATCTTATAAAAAAAAAAAAATATTTTCTGTCGTCAGTGCCTCAACGAATTGGTCCAGCACGGAACTAGTCCCGATTACAGCGAAGATGCGAGGAGGTACGGCAGGTTCCACGGATGCACTTGCAGAATCGCCGACCCGACAAATAAGGTAAGTGACATAACCGATAAGGTAATTGAAGCAAAGTAAAAAAACCGAACGCGAATGACAAAATGATAAAATTAAGCAAAGAAGGACCTAGGAGACAAGCGATGCTCGAACGACCAGGATGATCAGTGTTGAAAAAAAGGGCCGAGTAATTTATAAAAATGTACTTAATTTCTTCATTTTCGATTTTTCCGCTTTTGAACAATTTCTTGTCGACGGAAATTGTACGAAGTATAATTAAAAACAAAATTTTTGAACTTGAAAAACAAAATTTCCGTCCGTTTCAAACCCGATGGTACAGAGTACAAAGCCAAAATTAATTCAATTGTTTAAAAATTGTGGACAATGCTTTTGTATCCCCTACCTAAGCGTATAATTTTACACTTCTTTAGAAAATAAATCTTAACATTTGTATCTAAAAATGTGCTAAAATTAATTTTAAACTGAAACAAGTTACTCTTACAACATCGGTATTTACATAATCTGTGATAATAAAGTAATTAACACTTGATTTTATCACACACATCGTATTCCTCTCTTCCTTTTCTTGCTTTCTTGCTCTTTCTCCCTCTCTCTCTCTCTCTC
>CM077103.1:20098872-20110675 GCA_039619505.1 Cimex hemipterus | reverse complement strand
ATTCAACTTTTGCTCTGTTTATTAAAACATCCCTAACCTAACCTATCCATTTCTCTGACCCTAGTCCTAACCCTACCCTACCTAACCTAACCCGACCCTTACATTTACGCTCTCACGACTTTATAGAATACGTTCTTGTTGGAATTTTTCTATAAAAATTGATCGTTGAACAACTATTGAATGTTTTTTATTATAATTATTTCAAACCATCTTAATTTTATTTTTGAAATTACCAATAGTAGTAGGTACTGAAAATTCAATTTCTTCAACAATAAAAGCCAACGCGTTTTTCTCCTTATTTTTATACTCATCAAGTCGCGTTATCATCAAGCTGCAGGGTTCTTACGTCTTAATTTTGCAATATCCTATTCCGCCCTGAATGTAAGTCGAAAATAGTCAAGCGAGGCAAATTCTCTACAGATGCCAGCAACAAATTCAAACAAAACTCCATGCTAAAAATTGACCAAACTGCAGACAAAAACAATTTCACATATCAAATAAAACTACGCAAGACTATGTTAATTCTTCGTTTTTGTTGGCCAAAAAATATATCTAAGCAATTTTTCAATGCATAAACTGTTATGAAACTGAATGTATTTTCAAAGATGGTTTTGTATATAAACACTAGCAGCGGGCCAAACTCCGCGCCTTGTGAGATCAACCGGTGGAATGGGACTAGGCAACAAACTGCTATGTCATACTTTCAACCCATAAATTTAGAAAATTAAAAACATTTTTTGGTTTATCTAAAAACTTTGTGGGTAAATGTTTGCTTCTTGGCAAATCATTTTAAACCGGCGCATTCACCATTTTTGTTCTTTTATTTCTCTCTTCTTGAATAGTTTTAATACATATGTTTTTAAGGTGTGCAATCAGTCTCAGCAATTTTATCATTATCCTTTTTTTTTTCTTTTTTAGCGAGGGTTTTTTTAACGACGAGCAGAGGCGTCATGTAAACCCCTCAGGGTGCCGGTGTTTTTTTTTTTTACAAATGCACAATTATAAGTATGTCGAGTTCGCATTCAGGACCGCTGGACTCGAACTCGGGAATTTTACCTTACAGCGATGAGCGCCGTGTCAACGTCTAACGGTCGCAGGCACTGACGACCCCCCCCTTTCATTGTAAAATAATTTATTTTAAATGAGATTAAAAAAATAATTTGGCGAAACGTAACCTTTGGTTTAATTGTTTTTAAATTATTAATCGACATTTTTATTATTTTTCCATGAATAATATTTTAAAACCTCTAGACAAAACTTTGAAACTAATACTGTATAATTCGTTAATTAATCTTAAAGTACCTACGGTAAAATTACTATCTATAATTGTAATCAATTTTAAGTTTTAACAAGGGTTTTGTACTAAATTCTGATCTACACCGTTTTTTCAACCGCTGATTTCCTTATACCACTCACCATGATTTCCAAAACTTTGCCCAATTCTCAAATGTAGATATTTTATCTGTCTGGTAGATTGTGTTAGGTTAATAAAGGCGAAATTAATTTATTGTTTCTTTTATGGCTCAAGTTCAGTTAGATTTAGCGCGAATAGTCAGATATTCGTATAATTAATAGTATTTGTTTAACTTTATTTTAAATAAATACACGAGTGATTTTATCTTTCTTTTCGAGTTTCGATATTGACATTGAGTTTTTGCTTAAATTTATTTTTCGCAAGTCGTGACCAGTGATAATACGTGCTTCGCCTCCTGCTTCCACCATTCTGGCCTTTTTCATCTATGCCCGCCTCTGAATTTCTGCGGCCCCCAGATGACTTGCACTGATGACAAAAAACATGAATCCAACCATCGTGTAGGCCTTAAACGAGACATTAACCTGTCATCGTCTGAATCTGCTGATAATCCACGAAGATTATCCGTTGTTGGGATCGCGGCGTTCCGCACAGTCAAGGTATGATAAGTATTTTTGCATTAGCTTTCCAAGCTTTAACAAGCATTACCGACAATTTAATATTTACCTATATGGCAAAAAATACGCGTAATTTTGGAAATTTAGTAAAAATCCTTACGGGCCAACCCTCAACGAATTTAAATGCTAATCATTTGAGCAAATTATAACAATAATTTGTATTTATTCGGACGATGTAGCTTTCCGTTAGGAAACCGAAACAAGTAGGGCATTACGCAAAGAAACACGTTTTGCAATGAAACATAAAAAAAACATGTTCCTGTTTCATGCACATCAGGTCAACGCCAAAATTAAGTAATTCGTGGTGAAATTGTTTCCACCTTTGACAACATTTCATCCGCGCGCTTCGTCCTAATGATCTGAAGTCATTATGTATTAAAAAATACGTTTTTTTCGATTGACGGTACTTTGCCCTGATTTTCAGGTCATTCGTGTCAAATTAACCAAAGATGCAATTAATTTTTTTGGATAAATAAAACTTAAGACTGTTCGCTGTTATTTCCCCCCTATATCGATACAAACGTATTATCATTCAATATAAACATTTCATTTATTCTTGTTATTTTGGTATGCCTAACCGCGTCTGTCAGACGCTGTTCGAAATTTCGCTATCTTCAGTATTGGGCTTGTAGACTTTCAAAAGTATTTTTGATAAAGTGTACTTCTATCTACACAAATATTGCTTAAATTAGATTTGTACAACCATTTTGGGTTCGTAGAATAGTCGGAAATGTGAAGAAAAAGGTAAATAGTAGAAAAACATCAGCATAAATTGCACTTGGGGATATTTTCCTTAAACCTTTCCAGAAAATAAGTTCAAGAAGTCCACAATGATGAAGCAGAAGTGCAAGCATTCAAGCACGGCGATGTCAAGTGGTCCGCCTGTATTCAGACAAGCATTCAATTAGGTTATTTCTCCATACACTAAACTAAGCGATTCGCAAACCATTAAATCCATAAAAATTAAAATTTAAATTAATGTAATATATTCACATAAATTTCAGGGTAGGGTTTCTATTTTGTTGTTCTTTTCTAATAATTTTGGTCTGTATATCCTCGCTGTTGCGGTTTAAAAAAAGCCTTTCGGCTTCCCGCCATCATCTTTAGTTAGTCTGAGTTCAATACTGATGGGGCGTCGGTGGCCGCAAGGTTTAGCCTTTGACACTAATGTAAAGGTCCCGGGTTCGAACCCGACATACTTACAAATAGGTTTTTTCGAAAACAACCGGCACCCTAAGGATTTATATGACCTTTGAAAAAAAAATTGTTTTGCAATATCCGTTTTGTTGTACATTTGCTATATGCAAAAAGGTCTTCGTTCTGTCTACTTATTCGCCGGATAAATCTGTCTTGCGTTATACTCCTTATAACCTTGACTCAACACTGAAGATGTTGAGATACCGAAAAGCAGATGAAATACTGAGATGACAGACAGCCGGAAATGAACAAACGTTAAATAAATATTATAAATAAATCCATTTAAGAAAGAGTTCGAAATTTGAAGATTTAAGAAATTTTAAAACCTCGAACATGAAAAAATACGACATACGGCACACTACGATACAATACTTAATGGAAATGAACATTCGTAATAAAAGTTGAGGTGTGAAATTATTTTATATAAAATTATGTGTGAAACCAAAGATCATACATTTTAATATTAATAAAAAACTCATTATTTCGATTAAGAATTGCATTATATTTTGTTAATGACAAAAAACTTTCATTTCAAAAAAATCGTGTATAATGAACTGAGTAGTTATAATTACTGCTATATCTACTATTTCTGTATCTTTTATTATTCAAATATTTCTATATTTTCACATATGGATTTTTTGTGTCGTAAGCAATTTCGATTATTTCTTAGTTGTTGAACCTTGATTTGTAATCTCAAACCATGTATTTATATGAGTTTTAATCGCATGCACAGTTGGTCATTTTCGGATCAGGATTTCGGTCTGTTCATCGTTAGGCTTCTGGATTTGTAATTATCCGGATACAAATCAATTTCGCAGCTTAACGAAAAACAAGCACGCCAACGTCGATGATTAATTAATCGCCTTGGTCGTAAATATTCAGAAACTAACAATGAATCTTTATTCGGGTCATCTTTGACGAGAATGGTGAAACTGAACGTAATTAGTTACATCTCGAATATAATGAGCAGCACGCTTTTCTCACATTAATACCCTTTTCTAATACATAATTGATTTCAACTCTTGGAAATCCGACATAACACATGACATCGGAAATAATTCGAGGGTGGCTTAAAAAGTTGAGCAGCCCCGGGTTGAACTATCGCCGGAAGGCTGGTCGGAGTCGATTATGAAAATTGGCAGCTCTTCAGCGGGCTTTTTTTTTTAAGGTGGGATGACCGGGCAGGGGCCATTGAAACGAAAGTGTGTCCGGTTAACAATTGTGAGACATTATTCTGTGCCGTTAGGGGCATTGTGCCACAAGCTTTACATAGGAAGTTGCCCCGGGACGTTTATTCCACATGGCCTCCCTGTTATATTCCACATTGATTGGTAAAATATGATAAACACGAATGAGAGGATGACTAGCTGGCAAAATGAGTCTATTTGCTATTCTATTACCATAACATAAAAGTATATTCTAAATATATAATTTACCGTAATAAAATTTTTAAATAATAGTAGGTTTCATAATGACTAATGACAATCTCTCTCTCTCTCTCTCTCTCTCTCTCTCTCTCTCTCTCTCCCTCTGGCTCCCTCTTTCTCCCTCCCCCTCACTCACCCACTCACTCTTTCTCACTCACTCTATGTCTTTCTTTCTCTCTCCCCTCGCTCTACCTTTCCCTCGCTTTCTTTCTCTTTCTTTCTTTTCTAACGTTCTTTCTTTTTTTCTCTTTATGTAGAACCTATTTGTTGTAATTTTTGTGTAGCTATTTATGTATCTATATCTACCTACAAATCTATGTGACGCTCCATCTCTCTCTCTCTCTCTCTCTATCTATCTCTCTATCTCTCTCTCTCTCTCTCTCTCTCTCTCTCTCACACACACACACACACACTCACTGACTTACTCACTCTGGATCTCTCTCTCTCTCTCACTCTCTTACCTTGTTTTCACTTTCTTCCTTTTTTCTCTTTATCTTGAACCTATTTCTTGTAATTTTTGTGTAACTATTTGCATATCTATATCTAACTACTTATCTATGTCACGCTCTCACTCTCTCTATCTATTTCTATCTTCCTATCTATCTCAATACTTCTTTCCTTCTATCTCTCACTCTCTCTCTCTCTCTCTCTCTCTCTCTCACTCACTCTTTCTCTCTCTTCACAACACATTAAATCGGAGTTCCAAGAGAGTAGAAAAACACTAAAGAAGAATAGATTTTTGTGCCCTTTACTTTATAAGTATAGGTAATTTTTAGTCTTTCAAAAGAATAAATAAATAAATTACAGTGAAAGCAAATTATGAAAGCATATTCATAATTAATTCATATAATTAAATGTAAATTTTAATTAATGAATATAATATGATTATTGAAATTGAATATAATTTTTGAAATTTTTAAAGAGCGACAAGACTTGAAACACAACTGTTTGATTTTGATGAAATCAGAGAACTCTCTGGTCTGCAAGACGAACCAGTTATTTTGAAGTTTGAGTAGTTTATAACGTACATTGTAATTTTATTTAAAAAATTTAAATAATCCAGGTGGCATTTTACTAATTATGATTTTAATTAAATTTTGACTACAACGTCCCAAACTGACATATCTCTCCTTCTCAATTGATCTATTTGTTTATTTTTAGTGCGGAGGGAGAAAACTAGAAACATTTTATGTCCAATATTTGCTTAGTCCAGATAATTTTATAAATAAAAGAATATAAACTGTAACCACTTTTTAATATGCGCCAATTTTCTTTTTAGTGCTCATATGCGGATTGCGTCAACTATTCGACTCCGCATGAACCGTTTTATCTACATACGACAAAAGAGAACGCTTACATGACTCCAATTGGAAGCACAGGACAAGATCCGTTTTATTTACACAAGCCCGGCCAGTTCAGCACCGGTTATCACCGTGTCCGGGAACTTTTCGGCATTACTCTGAACAGCACCTCTAGGATTGAACTGCCTCAGACGCCTCCTCCACCACCCCCTAGCCAGCTTAGCCCTCAGTCACAAGGAAATCGAACAACAGGTACTATTTTTTTAAATTTTGTTATAGGGTATTTCATAAAATCTTAAATATTGGCATTACATTTCAACGTTTTTCTCTCAATCACACACAATAAAATTGGGTCTGTTTATTTGAAGGCGTCATTGTTTTTTTAGGCGTCACTATCATTTAGTTAATGTGAGATTTATCTGTTTTCTGTGCGGTGACGAACTTGAAATTAGGTCATTACTCATCATTTTGATGAGCTTGCTGATGTGCAACTTCGGTATTTTCTGTGATTGCTATTTGTGCAAACAACATTTAGTTTTTATGTATTTGGCTTTCTTTTGTGTGTCTTGATGCGAGTACTAAAATCGAAAAAAATTACGTTTTAATTACGGTGGAAAATTTGGTTTTGTTCCGTAAACTTACACATGTGCCCTTCTACCGTGAGTTTCAGTAGGTAAAGTGCGCTATGTCTGATTACGAGATATTTTATCAGGCTGTTGTGGAGTTGCTAAAGTCGTAGATAAGATAACCGGTGGAAACAATCGGCCAGTCGCGACATGATCTTCCCAGGTATCTGTTGCTGGTGGAACCAGAGAAATTCGGTCGAAATCACCGGGCCGGAGATTCTGAACAACGCCGAGACTCAGACGTCGCAGCCTTCGGTCTACAGGCCTCAGAAGGTGGAACCCGCCGAACCTCCCGCCGGGAATTTTTCGCCCGTCGTTTTCAAAAGGTCAACGGAAATCCAGCCGGTAGAAAAGGAGGACGTTGTCAGCCAAGACCCCGAAGGCAATGAAGAGAATCACAGGACTGGTAATGCAAGTCAATAGTTAGCGGAGAAAGTGAGTCAAAGTTCAGTTTAAAAATGCCCATGGAAAACAGTGCACGTTTCGAGTGGTCTATCTCGCCAATTCAGCAGATGCGAGACTGTAGCAAAACGGAAATTGTGACAATACGCTGGGTGTTCGATGAAACGTCGACAGTACCTCGGTCCGCCTATTCTCGCTGTTATTCTGGAGTTAGAAGCGTCGTCCTCACTGCGAAAAATAAAAGTGGGTGTGATTTGTGCGTTTGACAGTGCCGGAGGTCAAAACAACAAAACCAATCCTTTAAGCTTAAGACATCATCCCCACTTTTAATTTCTACGAGTCCAACGCCAGACTGCAGAATACCGCCAAGAATATGCTGACCAGGGATAAATTAAAAAAAAAAGTAGCTGTCGATTTTAGGACTTGACTTAGAAAGGCTTTTTTCGCTTTGCTTAGGTGGATTTGAAATGTCCATGTATGCTGGTACTCAAATTAAATAACAGTCATAAATAGTTCTATCGATAACCTTTATACACTAGCTGTCAACTTCTTGTACAGGTTATTTTATTTTTCTTTGTGTTTTTCTAATAGATTAGTAACAGCTAAAAAACTATTATTTAAATAATTGCAACTTTCTGAAAGTATATTTATAATAGTGAAAATTAAAACATTATTTTAAAAATAAAAATGTGGAGCAATTCTTATGTTTCTTTCTGCTCTGATCCTTACTATTGCAGAGTTTTACTTCAACCTTGCACGCAAAATCCAATTTTTTTCTAATTTATGCTTATGAGTCTGCTTCGATAAGTTATGCAATATTAATTTTGCCATTTAAAAACCTCCTCAAAATATAAACGTCCAAGTCCAAAGTGGTAGGATTTCATTCCTTCTCCCCCCCCCAAAAAAAAAACCATGTTTACGTATAGGTGTGGCATACGAAATGTGTCAATTACATTCGATAAAACAAAAGTAGATAAAAAGATTTTAATTACACGTTATCACCATGAATCGGCCATATCTGTATTTAGTTATATAGCGATAAAATATGGTACTGTTGTTAAATATTGGACGTCGGTTGTAAATTTGAATTTACAAAAACAATGTAAAAACAAAATTCCTTTTAAGCCTCTGTCAACCGATAAGGCCAATTAATGACGAGCTGATTGGCAATATTTACGTACGGCAGGTTATATCTTGTTAAAACAGACTATTTATAGCTGTTTCATGGCTGTAATTTTCCTATGAGCCAATTGAAAAAAAAATCTAATTGTTATCAGGAAAATATATGGAAAAGTGAATTTTAAATGTGACGAGAATGTATGAAATGTTGGTTGAATAACAGAAGACAAGAAAATGACTTTAATAGTTACGCATCTATAAAAACTGACACACTTAAACAACATCAATTGATAATCATTATTTACTTTCACGCACATATTAATGAACATGGCAAAAAGCCAATAAACATGTTCATGTTATATATGAAATATTTTGAACTATAGCAGTCATACCGAGTAAGATTCTTCGAGTCCAAAAGACAAATCCCGATGATATAGCGGTAAGCCGTGGATAATACACGGGCTGTATCTAATCGTAATTTCCACCCTGGAAAAAATATGTTGTGACGGATCGACTCTCGTTTGAAGCGCTTTTGGTAGGTACATGCAAAAAACTCCTGCGAAACCTAATTTTATCAATGAAAAATCTAGTTACTTATAATTGCTGAGCTGTACTGATAAACACTTATCGGTCGCGATTCTACTGTTTACCAACGCTTTAGAGTAGTCGATACCATATCCTTGGTTCTAAAAAAACAACTATTGATCTGTCGTATTTACGGGCAGTACGGGACTATTCGACCAAGTGTGGCAACTATGTCTCATTTTAAAGTTGAAAGGTTACCTGCGTCAACCCTGTATATGTCCTTCCTCTCCAGTTTAAAGAGAGATTCTGAACTTTCAAGCATCAAGCCAATCCGGCAATCCTCAAGAGCGTATCCTAGGATCGATTTTTTACAAAATCTACACAGCTGACAAGACCACACAAATCACAACCTACGAGACTACAATCCTATCCACACACTCTGATCTACTATAACAGCAGGACCAATCCAAGGACCCCCTACATCTAATTAGCGACTGGTGCATTCTCTGTGGCGGATCAAGTTAAACGAAGAAAACCCAGCTCAGACGTCAAACCTCGGCCTTGGGCCTTTCTTGGATATCAGATAGCGTAGAACGTACTTCAAAGACTAAAAATGGTCAAGTACTCAACAAAAGATATGGACAACTTAGACGCTTACTAGAACCATAATCTTCACTATTCACAGCTCTAACAAATTATAAAACCTCATGAGACCAATTTGGACTTCCAGCATCCAATGAATCCAATGTTTTCAAACCAAGGAATCATGCATATCGTTCACGCCCCCTTTCTGATGTAACGATTCAGAAAGACCCACCCCATTCTTAAAGATCTGGTCCGAAAGCGTTTGAACTATTATCACTCTAACTTAGCTAGCTCAAACTAAACCTAGCTTTCTCTCCAATGTCTCCGTTTTAGACTGCGATGGCCTATAATGATCCTAACCTACCCTAGATGTAGATGTAATTTCAGGGTATAGTCTGGTATCGTATCCCCCGTGCTCTACCTAAAGTACATCGATGAGTCCCATTTCATCAAGAAACTTGATTAACAGGCTCGATGGTTGAAGCTCGTCTATGGTCACATTATACATCCCGAAACATTTCCTCCTGAGGGCTAGTGTTAGTAGTTGTTAGTTGATGTGTTGGTTGTATGTTAACTTACCCTAAGTAAAAAACTATCTTAGCACTGGCTACTTCTCTCCCCATTGCCTGATGGCCTGACATATGTGTCAATTTTGTATGTATGAATATGTGCTAAGTGGTCAATGTATATTTTTTGTGCATAAAATAAGAATTGTAGGTAATAACAAGCTTTCCTATGAAGCTGTAAGTTGAACTTGAAAATGTGTTTGAGAGTAAAATTATGACAATGTCAACATTTCCGAGTTTTGTCATTGGTTGATTTATTTGGCTTATTGCTTGTAATTATGATTTAATGATCATAAATGTGATGTTAATGGGAAAAACGAGCTTTTTGATAATTTATGTCTCCCCCACCAAATATAAATAAAAAATAGTTTAAAGTCGAAAATGGAACACTAAATTTTAAAATTCACAGTGAGAGTGGAGGTGCATCACAACGGGGACGAAAAAGAAGAAGACGATGTCTCAGCAGCTGGAACGGATGTCACACTGGAACCGGAGACGGTTCCGCTCGAGTCGTTGCCCGCAGCGCCTATGCCGCCTTCCCCGCCTCCGATCGTCGTCGCGACTGAGCTGCCACCGCTCCCGCCGCAGATCGAACAGGAGGACGAAGGAAGAGGAAGCACAATCATCGAAGAACACGACTACGAAGACATATACAGCGTGAAGGGTAGGGATTCTGGCTCGCATTCAAGGAGTCCTTCCATGTCTTCGGCACAATCGGACACACCAGTCGTTATAACGGCGACAAACGATTCATCAGGTATTCTCAGATCAAATATTTCTTTATTATCCTTGTTAAATATTGATTTTTTTGTGTGTGCAGAATCTGGCGTTTCTAGCCCTTCGCCATCCGAACTCGGCAGTAAATCGGAATCAGAAGAACCGGAAAAGGCGAAACTAGAGCTACGCCACTCTCTACCGCACCAAACATCACAGAATAGCAGGTTTGTTTAAACATTTTATTACATTGCTGTTCAGTAAAATTTAGTACGATTTGGTATTAGATGAAAGCTTATGCTAATACTCTCATCCTCATACAGAATATGGTCTCAGTTGTCGGGCTCTTGATATTTCAACGTTATTGTGCTCGTTTAGTAAACCAACAATACTGCCTAGATAGGAAAATGTAATAAAAGTAAAGAAAGAATTAGTTTGGACTTTTCAGAAACTTGATGTCAAAAAGATTATGCTTACATTAGGATTTCAATAGAAAACCTAAGTCATAGTACTCACTGGGATTCTTTGTCTGAGAGACCTATAAGCTAAGCTCATGCTGTTAAGTTCGTTCCAAGCTTGTTTTAATTATCACGTTGTGAAGTACAAAATTAATTGTACAGCTTGTTCAGGTCAGGGCTGGTGGATCTCTGGAATGTACTTGAATATTGATGCTTCGAAATCTCAACTGTACGGGTTTATGTATGAATTTTCATTAGTTAAAAATCAAAAGAGATAGCTAATCAGTTGACCAGGGAGCTGGATATTCTAAAACTGGAACCTTTCATACAAATATGATTACCAACGTTGTTTAAAGAGGGTTCAAAATCTACCTAGTTGCAAGTTCATCACACTGCTGGAAAAAAAGAACAAAAATATGGTGTCTAGACCAACCTAGCGAAGGCAGGCCAACAAAACAACAATCGATAACGACCAAATTATTGGGTTGTCCGGAAAATAATGCAGGATTTTGGTATTAAACAAAAAAAAAAGAAACTAGTTACTTTAAAGCAATGTTCTTTAATCAAAATAATTTCCCATACTCTCAATACATTTCTCCCAACGTGTTGGTAACTTATTAATTCCGTCTGAGTAGAATTCAGAATTTTTAGAATTGATAAAGTCAATAAATGCATTTTCCAGTTCCGTTTGATTTTTGAATATTATGTGTTGTAAGTAGTGGTCCAGGTGTCTAAAAAAATGGTAGTCAGTAGGCGAGAGGTCCGGAGAGTAGGGTGGGTGAGGCAAAGTTTCATAGCCAAGCTCCAATAATTTTTGTGACGTTACACGTGACACATGTGGTCGAGCGTTGTCATGCAACAAAATGGGCCCTTTCCGATTGACCAAAGAGGGCTTCATTACTGCCAATTTCTGATGCATGGTATTAATTTGGTTACAGTATGATTCAGCATTGA
>CM077103.1:20025580-20089269 GCA_039619505.1 Cimex hemipterus | reverse complement strand
AGTATATATATATATAGTTTTAACGAAAAAACAAATAGGAAAGATTTCAGAAAACATTGATTTCATGAAATAAATTTAACTTGAAAAAAAGTTCGGCGATCAAAACAACTTAACTAAAAATCATAATATTATATTAATATTGTGTGTGTGGAGTTTAGTCAATGATTATTAGGAGATCGTGAGATGCTGTCTCGTGTGATGGTGATGTAGGTTTTAGAAAAACATTTTCTTTATCGTACCAAAGTTTCAGTCTTTATTATATCTTCAGGTATGAAACTGTTTGTTTTCCGTGAAGATTCTTGTCTGTCGGCGCTCTTAACACGACAGACCAGGATGACATATCTGCACAGAAAAGAAAAACTTTGAGCCCTGAAGATGCTCTCAAAAAAGTTCGAAACGTTGGCACGATAAAGGAAATGTTTTTCTAAAACCTACTTCACACCAGACCGCACCTCGCTATGTCCTGTTAAATATATTGATATCGTTTTATTGGTATTTGCAGTTTATTGCTCTAATCAGTAAAAAAAAAATTCCGATCGAATTTTTTTCTCTGCCAGAACAAACTTGACCTTACGTTTTTCCTTAAGTTAGCTCAGTTTGAGTGCTGTCTCAATTTAGAAGGCAATCCGACTGCTACAGCATGTTTGCACGCAGTTGAAAGCGCATTTTTATCCGTGATCCAAATAGCAATACCGTAAAGAATTATTTGAACAAACAGAAACTTGTTTTCTATTTTCATTTGAAAAATGAAACGTGCTGGATTTGTCTAATTTTGACCGCTTTCCTCCGTCTGCCACTTGTCTGTCTGGTAGAATAATTATATTCGAAATGGTTAATTAATTTTTTTTTTCACGGATTTAGTTTATCCTGGAAAGAGCAAACGGACCGGCTCAACCAAGTTCGACTGTTTTGGCTGAATGCTTTCACACAAGACGTGCTGGACACAATTACACTGGAGTCCGTTACCCATTAAATCTACGCGGCGAAATAAGAAATCGTATTTTTATATGAGGCAATTTTTATACGGTCCAATTAAACTATAATATTAATTGTCCGCCTCCTGGCCCTCATGCTCGTCCGATCGTGTACCCATTAGATCCGACACGCTTTCCAGCACAATTAGCCACTTTCATACAAGTGCGAGCAAATAATATTGGTCATCGTATTTTAAGTTAGTAAAAACGGGTTTTTTCCTCGAATCATAACTGTCCAGGGCGGAAATAGAATATAGAATAAGAAATAGGTGTTTATTTTCTACTTGTATATTGAAATTATAAATAAGTCGGGAGATTTTTTTTTTCTCCCCCAATTTCCACAGCCAATCGAGCCTGAAGGAGAGAGAGTTGCACAATTTACCTGGCAGGAACTACGAATTTCCTGAGCCCAATTAATCTTCCGGCGTGTTGCTAATCGAAGTTTCGACCCTAACCTTCCTTCAGATTTAAAGAGCGTATTTCAAATTCTAAAAGTAGATTTGAAGTTCCTTAAATATGTCATTAAATTTAATATGATCCTTACCTAGTAAATACTTCATAGGTAAAACTAGAATTTTGTCACATATTCTACCCCTTTATACAGGGTATCCCGTCAACAAACGTCCGAACAAGGATGTTTCCTACAATTCAAATTTAACTATGTCTTCTCTATTGTTCAAATGATACTGAATTGTATTTCGATCATTCACTTTTTAAGTTCCACAACTTTGTTCCAAAAAGTTCCAAGTCTATCATGATATGATAATCCTACTGACAATTTGATCATACCATTGAAAAGGGCATTGAAAATTCTACGGCATTATTAGTATTATTTTTTAAAATATTTTATTATTAATATTTTTTATTATTTATTTTTTAATTTTCGAAACGTTTTAATAAAATATCTTGGTTCTGAAATTCTGCCAGATAAGTGTTTACAGAAAAGTTGCCCTTACTCATGAACTGATTTAATTAACAAAGGTCAGTAAGCATCAATGTAATAATAACTTTACTAAAAAATTTATTTTTAGGTTAAAAACGGTTCATATAATTAGTAATTAGGATTACTTCTATCGTAGTACAATTTTAACAAAAAAGACTACAGAACACAATTGACCATAAGAAAAAACAACAAATTGTAATAAGGAATACAATCATGGTTTTCTGACATATTTTAATGCAGTGTTTTTTTATTTTATTTGCTTAAGTTTAACAAAACACAAAACCAAAAAATAAATGAAACTCATAGAGTTTTCAATGCTCTTTTTATTGGTGTAAACGAATTTACAGTTGGATTAACATTTTATGTGATAAGGAGAATTTAATGGAATAAAGTTGTGAAAAGTTCGGGTAACCTGAAAAGCGAAATATCTCGAGTAAAATTTGACAAGAGATTTTCAGAAATACGAATGATGGAGTGAGCGTGGTGTTGAATCCTTGTATCCTGAAAAAAAAAGATATTTCCTACTCACAGTGTTGGCTTTGTAACGATCAAGATTTCGAGCCCTTTAGCTCATCATCAGGTTGAAGGATAAGCTGATGATGAGCTAAAGGGCTCGAAATCTTGATCGTTGCGAAACAACTTACTGCGAGTAGGAAGCATCTTTTTTTTTAAAAAGAATAGAGATTTTCAATTTCAAATGTAGAACGATTTCCCCAAGTAATGACCGGACAACTGTGAACCTTTAGTCAGCATAAATAAATGAAGTATCATAAGAAGTTTCATAAGAAATACACGTAGATAAATAAATTTTCATAATATAAGGCGATTCATTATAAAAATAGACGTTTCATTGGCACAACTGAGGAATTTGATTATGCACTTGACACATCCTACAAACCTTGCAGTCACACTCATAGTTTTCCAAAGAAACTACAAACTTGGCCCATTTGGAAAAAGGAAATCACCGTTTATGATCGTTTAATATCATCATGGTTTGTCAGAATTTCTTTTCTATAGGGTAGATAATATATCAAATCTAGAAATTTCTTTAAAAGAAAAATTCACTTGGATATCTAGGTATTATTTATGTGAACGTTATGTTGTACAAATATCTTGGACAATTTTTCAACTCGCTTGACTCATCCCAAACAATTTGCGGAAGATTTATAGAAATACAAAACATGAATGCGTGCATATCTATACTGATTGTTTCCGTTCATCATGGTTTATCTGTCCTCGCTGGTCGTCTTTAAGACTTGACGATCAACGTTGAGGTACGACTTCACCTCATATTATCTCATTATTTCCTCACATTTGTAAATATTCAATAGTAAACTTGTCCGCATTGTAACGCTACCTCATTAGGAGCATCTCATGCCTCACGTGGAACAAATATTACAGAATCGCCCGGATCTCAAGTGGAGTATGGTAAAAGTTCAACGTCCATAATAATTACGACTTGTAAAACCAAGTCGCTGTAGGTCAAGCAATTTTATTAAAGTATATTAAATGATATTGACCAAATTTGATTTTTCTGTTAGCATTTCCCCTTGGTCGCAATGGACAAAAAGAAATTTGACAAAAATTTGCGGAATAATTTATTTTAATTCAACTTTGTTCACGAATGTTCAAAAGCAGAGCAGGAAGTTTTGGTTCTTGATTGAAACAGCTGATTCCATGTCGGAATAATTCAGGAACTTATCAAGCCACGGCTTTGAGCGGAGGCTACAGGCTCCATCCCGTTGGAAGATTTTTATGGAAGATGGTGACTCGGTATTATTATCATATATGCTAAGTTCTCAAAGTGGGTAATTAAGCGGGGAGATGCACTGGCCGTCAATAGGGCATAGTTAATGGGTTTTACTTCTTCCTATTTTCATTCGGGATAATATTAAATAAGTTAGGTAGTGCTAGACCGATTTTTACGTCGGGGTGTATCCTGCCATTATTTTACTGCTTGCGATTAATTTTTATTTCAAAAATACTACCATCCAGATTTCAACATGCTTGCATTTCAATATTGCTGGGAAAAATCAGTACGCTTTTTAATAATACTATAAATACATTTATATTAAATATTATTAGTATAAATTTTATGTTGAACTTGTTCGTGATGGCGATTGTTTATAAAGTATTTTGTTCAACTACCAGGTGATGGGATCCAAATGGTTCACATGGTTCATTTATAAGCTACTATTTTTTACGAAATCATCAACTATTTGCGAATTCAAATTTGAAAACTTCAAAAGAGCACACTATTAACGTAGTCTTTAGGTTTCACACACTGACGTTTAGAGTTTTCACGCCGTTTACCCCCCCCCTCACCCACCAAGCATTTGTTAGAATTACAAGTATACAAAAAAAGTTGATTTGGGTGTGTGATGAATTGATATTGATCAATAATTTTTCATTCAGTGATTATACATCAGAGAGATTAATCTAGTTAACTTACTAATTCTTATATAGCAGAAGTGTTAATAAATTTTGCGAAATGTAAGACTTGGAAAAATATCTGATGATGAGAAGACGTAGCACTGCAGCCTTTTGGCTTAGTGTATTTTTACATTTTCAGTTTTACAGTTCAGTCTAATTGACTCAAACCTTCTTCTAAGGAGTAGTAGGCCATTGACTATCTATCACATGCTTCATGCACTTCCTTTTCCCGGGTTTTCCTGACATCCCAATTTATGTCTCCAATGAGCGTTTTGTTTCGCATTTGAAATATGAAAGTCTGTTCTTCCTTCTTGCATAACGTACAGATGAGATTGTCATTCAATGTTGCCACACAAAATGCACTTGTCCTGGATGGCAATGACCAGTATATATCACGATGATTCACCCGACTTTTAACCTTATAACTGTAGCAACCAAGACTGGCAAACTCATTACTGCAGTTGGAGAGGAACAGACTCAAAGGAGTAATAGGACTATTAACTGGTCACTGGCATCTGAGAAAATACCTACATAACAAGAGCATATGTAACGATGATCCTATTTGCATGTTAGGTAATGAAGAGGAAGAAACAGCCACCCGTATCATCTTCGAATGCAACAGCTCAATGTAGACATAACCTTGAGTACAAAATACTCCAAGGGAATGAAATTGTAGCAAGTCAATGCCTTAATACATATAAGAGAAGGTTTGAATCGATTGCACTGAACTAGCAAGGTACAATAAGCCAGAAGGCTGTATGGCCTGGGGTGCACAATCCCGCTACACAGTATCCTCCATCTATCATCATCATCAGAAATATGTTTGCCAGGTTTAGTAGGATTTCTTTATTCGTCTGGCGCCTCAGCAGGTCATAAGATTTTTCTAATTTTTGATCCCGTTATTCCAATTGTTTATCCAGATATTTGCCTGATCGTTCATTACCCAGAATTCCTTTTGTCCCACGATGCAAAATTTCAATTAATTGATCCTTATACAGATCATTACAGACCTAATATAAAAACACGTTTAAACCACGAGAACTGTCAGTGCTTTAAGTATAAGGAGTATAATTTGAAAAAATATAGTTCATCAAATATGTCGGCTTAGAAGGATGTTATTGGTTCAACATCACTCGTGTACTATCTAAAACAGATGGTACTATCAGGTAGGTGTTTAAGGCATTTTATTAGAAATATTTTGGCTAAATTTCTAAAGCATATTTATTCCTTAAACGATACGAAATTGAACACAATAAGATTGCAAACGTCCTAACCAAAATGTATTATTTAATCACCTGTAATCTCTACGAGATAGACATACCAAAGATTATTATAATACATTTAATTAGAATATTTGTATGTTAGATTGTTTTTGAATAATTAAATAAATAAATAAATTATCAAGTCGATATTTAGAACATTGTATACTAGGGGGTTTGATTAGATATTTCATTTGAAATAAATTATTGAGTTTTTATTTTTTTAATGCATAGTATGTTTCAAAGAAAATTTAATGTTTAATCAATTATGTTTTATCTCACAAAGGTTAATTACATCTTTAGTTTTAAATATACATTTATTAGGAATTTTCATCTCTTATAGAATTAGTCGTTAAATATTTAGTATAGAGTTTTGTAAAAGGATTTTTATCTCTTTAAGGATAATTAAAAAATATACAAAATTAATTGGGTGTCAAGAGGCATATATGTTGCTTAATAAATCATGAACGATATCCAAGGGATCGTATACCTCGGATATTTTGTTAGGTATATCATTGTTAAGGACATTTATTCCTTAAAAAAATAAATATACAAAATTAATTGATTTGTGTCTCATGGAAAATTTGTCGTTATCAATCACATTTTATATCTAGAAGATGGCATTCCAAAGACCTTTCGTATTAAATATATTAGAGTTATTTATTACGTCTCTTTTTAAGAAGTTTTATCTCATATAGGATTATGAGAAATATACAAAATAATTTAGGGGGCTTTAGAAACATCGTAAACATTTATCAAATACATGAAAGATGTGGAAAAAACTGAATTTGTACAAAACAAAAAAAAAATTTTTTATATTCAATCGAAGTATTTCTACTCACTCAAAGTGTTTGTTTTCTGCGATCTGCATTACGCAGAAAACAAACACTTCCGAGTGGGTAGAAATACTTTAAATATAATTTTTTGTGTACTTTGTATTCACTTTTTTCCACATCCTACATGTATTTGTTAAAGGTAAACAATGTTTCTAAACGCAGGTTCTGAAGATGATCTCAATAAAGGTAGAAACGGACACGATAAAGAAACAGTTTTTCTGAAGCCTGCATCACACCAGACCGCATCTCACGATTTCCGAATAATCATAGACTAACGATCAGTAATCGCGCATTTATATAAAATAAATTGATTTGTGCAATCAATCATGTAAGATCTCCTAGCGATTGTATATCTCGAAGGCTCATGACAATTTTTGTTCTGCATAAATGGATGCATTTTTAAGGACATTTATTACTTTAACGGTAGTACAATAATTATATAAAAGTAATTGATTAGTGTGCATCGAGAAAATTTGTTTACTTAATCATCCATTGTCTCCAAGAGACGGTATTCCAGGGAAACTGATCTGCCGCTTTATTAGGTCTAAGAATTTTTATTTCATTCTTCTCTTTTCTCAGATTCTCAGAAAAGAAACATTTAAAGAAAAATTGTTGTTTTGGATAACTCAAGGCAAAGATAGATGATATACCATCTGATTTGAGGTGTAACTAGGTCCTATCATGGATGATTGTTCAACGATGTTTATTATTGTTCATATAAAATAAGAATTTAATTAAGCTGGGTGTGTCACTATGGAAATGAATCATGTTCATCCCAAGTAATGTGCATTACGCTAGAATTGACCAGGGGAAATATATATATAGTACCAAACAAATGAAAAGGCAATATGAATCTAATATTGTGTCACAGTAGAAATGTCGTTCAAAAGGCCATGTCTAATTTCCAGGTGATGGAATGCCTGGGGGCCAGATAGGGCATTTGGTCAACAAGCAGATGGTCCTGCCGTTCATTCCTCCTAAGTTCGGGGAAGGGCACGACCCGGAAGCGTTGATCAAACCGTCCGAGTACCTCAAGAGTCTTCAGGGTGGGGCGCCGCCGCCGGCAGCACAGGCCGCTCAGCAGACGCCGGCCGTTCAGCATACAGCAAGCGAAGATGCTGCCCCTCCTCCGCCAGCTCCAGGGCCCCCACCTCCGCCTCCGCCACCCCCGCCACACCAACCCCTCTCCACCATCAGCATTCAGGACATTACAAGTGTTCAGCTGAAACGGACTAAGAACCCCGCAGTGAAGACGATGTCCTGTCCTCATCCATCGCTACCAGGTATTTATGGACCATTTTTACAAAACCCAACTTTAAAATCATCTTCTAACCCACAACAAAATTGAATTCATACGACCAGATGTCAGTTAAAATTTCAAATGATAAATAGCAATTTCCTGCCTTTTGTTATCGACTTGAATGTTTGCAATCCTCAAATATAGCAATGCTTCTTCGAATTTCTCCAATCGACCTGATGTAACTATTCTTTGGTTTTGTCAGCGAATCAAGCTTGGTCCGTCGCAAACCTCACCACAAATTTCACTATGGATTACATTCTTATAATTCCAGTGAATACATCAAAGCCCTTTGATATATTGTACAAAAAATCCAGAGATAATCTACAAATTCCAACCCTAGTTCAGCAATTTTCAACTAGGTTTATTTATATTGAAGTAGTTTAATCATTTCTGATTATGCTGCTATATCTAAACTTATAATAAGTTCTACGGAAACGGTCAAATAAAGAAACTCCTCTACTAGACAAACCGAGCGAGCATAGGCGGACAAACTGATCAGACACATTGTGTACAATTTACGATCATCATTTATTGAAAATCCTCCTTGTCACAAATTTTAACATAATAATTGAACAGATATCTAAAATAATAGAAAGAAAATCAAAACTCTCTGCCATCCCAAAGCAGACGCTCGAGCAAGAGAAAATTAAGGAATACAAAAGAGAAGAAAACAAATGATTCACGAGTTTCGAACCAGTAAAAAAACGAATTTTTTACGTTTAAGTCGACATAGTAATTAGAAAAAAATTACAAATTATAATATAGCTTATTGTAATAAAAGGATATTATGCAAGTTGATAACTTACTAATGAATCATCATTTTTAGTAATTAATCGCTCATTTACTCGGAACAAAATTTTTATGGATTTAACGTACATATGTGGATAACACTTCTACAGCCTCAAACAACGCGCAAACACAGCCTTTTTACGAGCTTGGTCACTGGTTCAGTTATGTTGATCGTCATGAACAGCAATGAAAGAGAAAAAATTAAACTCTCATATTTTGAAAAAGAAACTAAGAGATAAGAGATATTATTTATCAAAACGTTTAGCTAAAAAACAACTTGAAAATGTAAAAAAAGTCACGTGGGCACGGATTGAGAATAAATAAATCTTCCATTAGGATTTCTAAATTTGACTTCGTTGCCCCTTTTTGGTATTTCCACGTAGTCCTACAATCACATGGCTAGATATCTCTTGTAAAGAGATCGTATTGGGGCGGAATAGTATGCGAGTCCAATTAGACATGGTTTCATTAACAGTTATGACCAGTATTAAAATATAAAGCGTGGTAAATGAGGCTCAAAAGGTCCAGTTAAGAATGTATTTTTCATTTATACCGATATTAGAATATTGTCAATAGGTTGTGCCTATAAAAGTTTGATTTTTTTATTATAGATCCTTGTATCGATTTTTTACAGAATCAAGCAAACAAAGCGATTTTATATTTTTCTCGTGGACATCTTCTTAAGTGTTTTATTATAATAGATAGCTAGATTACTCTTGGCTATTATTTTAAATTGCACTCGCCACTTCCCGTTTTTGAGTAATTTTGAATCTTGGTCCTCGCGTCACGTTCTATATAGTAGTTCATTTTGGACGAAGGTAATCCAGAAATGTAATGATTCAATTAAATCAAGTCTATGCCCATTCTGACACCAGGACAATGCGAATATTGTCCTTTCCTCTATCTAAAAAAATTGAAGGAATAATTCTTAAATTACTGCGATAAAATATTCTCCGAATGAAATATCTTATCAAGATTAATCCCTTTCAATATATACTTAAGCGATATTTGGCAATTTAGGAGAAGTCTTTTTAAAAGCTTTCGGTCATTGTCTTTAATTAAGATAGAATAGAGTATTTTCTTGGAAAATTAAGCTACAATTTTTCAGCAATTCTGGTTTTTTGAAAATACATCTAATTATGTCCATAAATATAAACAAATATTCATAAAACGGAAAAATATTTTACAAGAATTGACATTCTAAAGAAGTTTTCGATCTTTCTGTTCGCTTAATATCATGCCGTTTAAGAGCCATGACGTACTCATAAATTAGGTAGTTTAATTCCAGTAAAATTGCCTCGTAAAATTGTTCAGAAAAGTTTCGAAAAAATCCCCCCTCTTAAAATGAAAAAAAAAAAATATATTACGCACGATAGTAAAAACATTTTTTTAAATATGTTACAAAAGTAGTTTTTGCACTTAAAATAAAGTTCTTTTTAAATTCTTCAGTCAAAGTCGGCATAAACAAGTTGAAACATTACGCATCGGCATAAAATTTTATCGCAGGTTTAATTTCGAGACTTCTCGTAAGAAGCAAAAAAATTATTTTACGAGCGATAGTAAAGTACAAAAGTTAATGACAAAAGCCTTAATTTATCTCACGAGCAATGAAGTCAGATTACACAGTGACTTTTTTATTTATAAGTCCGTTTGAGAT
The DNA here is from genome assembly GCA_039619505.1 of Cimex hemipterus. Lineage (NCBI taxonomy): Eukaryota > Metazoa > Arthropoda > Insecta > Hemiptera > Cimicidae > Cimex > Cimex hemipterus. Next base: position 20,079,078 of record CM077103.1, on the reverse strand, counting down.
AAACTATGCCTAAACACAATGCTTGTATAATTCCTTGAGTATTCCGCCAATGCTTCCGACATTTCAAAATATCCACAGATCAAAATCTACACATTTGCCGATGACACAGACATTCTAAATGCCTTCAGCCAAGGGAGGTTTGCAAAGATGACAAAACTAACGTTTAATTTTGTGAAAAGCTGGTATGACAAATGGACCAAACATTTGGCCAATATAGTTGTTGTTAAAATGCGTTAAAATGTGGTAAATCTTTTTCATATGTGTTGCAAAAGTCTCATACAAATCTATAAATGTGTATACATTGTCAAATAGACATGTACTTTAGAAATACTGATATGGCCTTAAATGGGCAGAACAATTGGCACCTATAGTTGCTGTCAACAAGATTTCAAAATTGAAAAATCTTTCTTTCTTCTGTTGCAAACTTATCTTACAAATCTGCAAGCATGTATACGTGGTCAAATAGACATGTACTTTTAGAAATACTGATATGACCTTAACTGGGCACAACAATCGGCACCTACACCTAGGCTTCAAACCTAACCGAAAAATGTTAATTCTAATTTTTTGTAAACATTAAACTCCACAGACAGTTAATATATTATAACGTCGATACTCATATTTGGACCTATTATTATGACCATAAACGAACCAAATATTTGGCAGGTGTAGTTCCGCCCTTCAAAATTTTACAATAATTACATTTTGCTCAAGTCACATAGGCAATAGGGAGATAAATCTGTAAAAGAGTCCATTCTTAAAACCGACATGTACTTTTATATAAACTGTTATGACCTTAAATGTACATATTATTTGTCGGATGTAGTTTCCTTAACAAATTTACAATTAATTGCTCTATTCGCATACAAAATGATCAGATAATTTAAAAATGAGCCTAATTTTTAAAACCGACATTTACTTTTATAAATACTAATATGATCTTAAATTATATTATTCGGTAATTGGTTGTTGACTAAAAGATTTCAAAATTGGTAAATCCTTGTCAATTCACATAAGAAAATAGCAAGATAAATTTGTAAATGAGGCTAATTTTGATGGACCGTCATGTTCTAACAAAAAGTTGTGATGTTGCCATAAATAGGCAAAACGTTTGACAACTATAGTTGCTGTCTACAAAACTTTAAAAAAGATTTCATCTATTTTTTTCGAAAAATTTCATAAAAATCGGCATCTATCTTGTCAAAACGACGTTTACTTTCAAATATCTAAAAAAAATACTACATATAGTTTCGAAACTGCCGCATACAATCTGTCAGAAAATGGATTCCTTGGAACAGTGTAATTGACCGTTACATAGAGTGAAAGCAATAATTTACCAGTGATTTAGAACTGGAAAAATAATATGACGTGTTTTGTTTTTTCATCAACACTGACATTAATTTGTTAGAAGGTACTTTCATTTGACCTGGAATCATAAGCTAACTTAATGAAAAGGAAAAAACATTAATCATGGCGATTGGTATTATATGTAAAGCGAAATAACCAAACAATTATTCGACGGTTTACAAACGAAACTTGATAGTTTACAAGTTTTGAAAATTACGAGAGGAACAAAAATTCGGTGACATCACTAGAAAGGGATCTAGATACGGATTTCATTCCGGGTCTCACCCAGGAACGAAAGTTCTGGAAATTGGATTATAAAACAACCTCGGGGATGATAAAGCACGCAATAGTAATCAGCACAGAAATCAATCTACTCGTCCAAATCATAGATAAATCAAAATCTTTATCATTGAAACAATTTCTTTGCTAACACGAACAAATCTTTTGTCCCTTGTGCCTTTTAAATATCAAAACGTATCTGTTTGGCTTTTTACAATACAGCAAAAAAAAATTTCTATGAGTATTGCATTAACAAATAAATCATCATTTATTGTTGGGGAATATATCACCGGATCAAAGCTCTGAAGTTGCGAGGCCCGGTTTTTCAAAGGCAATTTCCCTGTACAAGTTAAACTATCGCAATAAGCATAATTGTAAGAAAGAGGTCAGATTCACAAATAAATCTTTATTCATCATTGTGTACTCAATGATTGCTGGGTTTCCGGAGAAAGGGAACTGGTTGAAAAGTCTGAACGAGCAAGGTCCGGCCTTTCAAGGCCCATGTTGTTATTATTGCTGTTTGGCACCTCTTGTTTTCCAAGCAGTATAAAAGTTAGTCAGGCAAATCGTTAGGAAGTGCATACATACTCATTTTAGATTAGATATGTTGATTTAGTAGGGTAAAAATTAATTACGATTATAAACTTTGTTCACTTGATTAGCCTTGGTTCATACTCTAGAGTTTCTATTTAATTGAAAATAATTTTTCAACTTTAAAATTCTTTGATTTTCTTTGAGTCCGTTTGATCGATGTCCGCCCTTGTTGAAAGGCCGTGCCCTTATGTAAATGTCTTAAGTTTTACAAAACCGGGCATTCCCCCCTTGTTTTCTGCCAGTGGAACTTTGGAATAGAAAGAGCTTAATGCTCTGTTTGCCTCGGGCTTTCTCCAAAATACGCGTTAATTATGGCACGTGAGCAGGGATGGCCGCTCTAATTGCAATGCTAATTGTTACTGGTTCATGTGCCAAGACTGTGTGAATATCAACTCTTGAGTCCTCCGATCGATCATTTAAATTTTTTTTTTTAAATACAAATATTCGTATTAGGCTTGTTGAACTATTTGACTTGTACCTGAACCAGATTATTTTTGTAATGAAATAACAATATGAGAATCATTTTTATTAACAGTAAGAAAAATTTATTTGCAATAAACATTCTGTCATCTGGTTAGTATTTTCATTAAACAAATTTCGTTTGTAAATATTAGTTTTAAATAGTTTTATTGGTTTTTAATTAGGGTAAATGTTTGTATAAATGTATAATACAAGAGGTGGTACAGTTCTTGGTGTTACCTTTATTTCTTATGTTCTTTCTTTATTGTCTTTCTAAATTTTTCCAATTCGCTTCCAGGGACAGTGGAGTCCCCCTTTCAGCACGCCAAAGAGGACCTTATCGCGGAGTTGAAGCTTTCTAAGGACATATCGGGAATCAAAAAGCTCAAAGTGGAAAGAGTCAAAATGGAGGAGAAACAAGAGAAGGAAATAGCATCGACAATATCGAAAAAATTCACGGTCGACTCTTTTGTCGAAAAGGTAAGGTTGATATAATGCAGAACAATTTGATTGAAAAAGACAAGCCTGCACTACAAAAAATTTACAGTCAATTTGATTAAAATAATATAACAATGTGATACATCAAAATGATTTACTGTGGTCATGATATCGATAACAACAATATTATTGGCTCAGTTATTGAGTAATTGACCTATTATCTATGCTCGAAATATTGTTTCAATCGGTGAGAGTAAAGAGCTCAGGGAATTATCTATCTATCGTTACCCGTTTGGTCTATCGCTACCCGAGCGTCGAAATTTCATCAGATTTGACAAAATAGTACTTAATAAAAATGGTTAATCTGGAGTCCTTAAATTTTGACGTACAAGTTTATTTCTTGTGTATACTCCAAATTATTTACAATTCATTCAATATCTCGTGTCTGTCTGAATCAAATTTGATGAGATTTTCCGTAATCATTAACTACGTTATTTTCAATATACGGCCAAATTTTGAACATAATCGGTCCATGGGATTTTGGTTTTAATTGTGCTCATAAGTATGTGTGATTATTTTAGCTGTGATTATTTTTCTCGACTTTAACACCCTTGTTTGAATACGTTGCGTCTACTTAAAAAAATATGAAGAAATATGTCATAAATATTTATTTAGCAATTTTGCTAACTACGGTCACAATTTGAAGAAAAAAATGGCACTGGGGATTTGCGTTTATATTGATACCTGGTGGTACGTTAGCTTTAATGAGTTTCCCGCCTTTACCACACTCTTACCAATATCTCATATCTCGTTCAACTAAATTTGATCTAATATGGCACAGATATTGGCCACCAAAGTCCAAAACTATGGTCAGAATTGGTTTAGTGGAGTTCGGTCTATATTGTGGCCTGGAAATGTGTTAACTGAAATATTTTTGAATATCTCGTATCTCCTTCAATCAAATTTAGAGAAATTCGGCAACAATATTTCCAACCCAGGCCGCAAAAACGTAGAAAATTTAAAAAAAATACCCTAGGGAAATTAGTTTTAAATTGTGGCCTGGGAATAGTTAGCTGAAATGATTTTTGCACATTGAACACTTTCTTTAATATCTCATATTTTGCTCAAGAAATTTCGATTAAATTTGTCAAAATTATTAACCCATTGACGTTTAATTTATAGTAAAAATTAAAAGAAACTGTTCCAGGATAATATTGATTAAATTGTGGCCATGTCTTATGTTAACTGTTATTATTTTCTCCCCTTATCACACTTTCTTGGATATCCCGTATCTCCTTAGACCAAATCTGACAAAATTTGGCACAGTTATTGGCGACCCAAGTCGCAAACTATGATCAAAATTGAAACAAAAAAATGGCCTACAGGAATTATTTAAAATGTCATCTGAAAGTAGTATTATGATTATTCTCTTTATTTGAATACAATCTTGGATAGTTTCGCTCACTCAAATTTGATGAAATCTAGCACAAATATCTATCTCTCAAGCCATAAACCATGTTAAAAACTAAATAATAATAATCTAGGGGAATTTGGTTAAAATGGACTTTGTTAGCTGCATTTATTTTCCTGCTTTCTTTGAATATTTTATTTTTGGCTTAACAAATTTTGATTGAACTTGTCAAAGTTATTAATCCAAATGAGATTTGATCTGTGGTCAAAACTGAAATGAAATTGTTTCATGGGAATTTGTATTAGATTCTGGTCAGGGTAGTATGTCAGCTGAGATTATTTTCTCAACTTACACATACTTTCTTTAATATTTGCTAATTAATCGCATAATCTGATGAAATCATGTACAATTATTGACTAGTTATTTGTAACATAATTTCATTACTTCATTTTTTTAAATAAATAATGGATAGTCAAGTTCTGGGTTATGTTTTAATAATAAATCTAACAATTTTCTCAATAAAAATTAGTTTAAAATTTTAGTTAAATTAAATTTTTGCATAAAGAAGGAAAACTATTAATATAGAACAATTATATTCCTGTCCCAACATGTCACATGTCAACATGCTGACATGTCAAATGCACATATTAAGTGGGAATGAGTACAATGGGCTGAAAATCTAAATTAATCATTGGGTCACCAGTAAGGTGTATATTCTCACCTGCCATTATACAATTGGAATTTAACTCTTTTTTTTCAGATACCAGATAAAGATTCAGCAGGCAATCCGATACCTGCCTGGAAAAGACAGATGCTTGCCAAGAAAGCAGCTGAAAAGGCCCGGAAAGAGATGGAAGAGGAACTAGCAAAAGAAGCCGAATTAAAAAGACTGCAGGCAATACCAGCCTGGAAAAGACATCTTCTGCAAAAGAAGTAAGTCAAGTGTCTATTCGTTCTGTTTGGTGATGATTTGATTTTAATTTTAATTTTTTTAGAGTCCCCCAGACAAACAGCTGTACGCATGAAGAGACCAAACCAACACCAGTGCCAGAGAACAAAGAAAATAAACTACCGGAAGTCAAACCGCTTGAAAAGAAAGACGAAAGAGATGACGAAGTGGCGCAAATTATTCCTTGGAGGGCACAGCTCAGGAAGACTAACAGCACGCTGAACCTTCTTGAATGAATTCATTTCTTTAGATGTGAAATTAAAATTCGTCAGTGATACAGGGGGTGTCAAGGAGGCATTAGAATTTTACTAATTGATATCTCATGAAAAATTTCTTGTGAAGTTAAAATTCAGTGCTAGATATCAACTTTGTTTCAGTCTAATGCTCTCTCTACCCTCCAGAGAGCCTGAGATTTTCGCCAGGATGTTGGCAAAGCTGTCTTCTATTGAACTTCAGGGTTTCTATGTGGAAATCTTAGAAGTTTCGGCCTTATACCATCTCCCACTCCCCTCATATGTATATAACTGAAACCTGAATTTCAATCAATGATTATGAAAAAAAACTTTCTTAGCAAAATTTAAAAAAATAATAAAATATTTAAATCAAACATAATACTTCTCATAGCACTAATTTATTTTATGCACTCGAGATGAGAATGTAAATATTTTTACATATTATACATACATATTATAAATAATTATAAATAAAAATATTACCTATACCCATTACATTAAGACAAAACCTTAATATTTTTTGTAATATCGAGTTCTACATTACTCTCAGATTTTTACTCCTAATTTTGCATTTTGTAATTAGCCTTGTGGTGGAGTGAAGTGCAATAAATCATTATTTTTAATGTATCTAATTTTTTTTATATATTTTTTTTACAACCCTTCCCTCAAAATACTTCAGTAAATGATATTTATTAAAATTATTATATTAAGAACATTGAACTAAAACTACCAGAAAAAAATACCTCCATCATTAAATGAACCAACTAATTAATAATTAATTTTTGACATAAAATTGAAACAATAATATGCACTGTAATATTAACTTGTACACTTGTCATGGTTGTTTATGGTCTGCAAATCCTTGCTGGTTTGTACTGTTAGATGCATTTCGGCTTTCATAATCTTATGTGCCTAGTCAAAAGTGTGCAAAATGATAGGAAGTGTTTACGGGTTCATCACCTTCAGACCCCACTAAGAAATTTACCTTTTAACCTTTAAACGTAGATCCTCCCTCTAACCTAAAGACCGTAAAAGTAAAAACAAAGCAATTTCTGTCGGACAGGAGGATTCTTGTTATAAATTATCTTAACACCATTATGAAAGGCTATAATGTAAGACCAGACAGCCAAGCAGCCCTAAACAGTTTAGCATGTAAAAAAGGACAAATCCAAAATAATTGGTGGAAGCATAAAAAACCTGGAAAAACATAGCCAAACAGTATCATGATTGCCAAGGCATAAGAAGTGAAGAACAAGCAGGCACACTCAATAGAGGAGGAACTGGAAAACCATATACTTAGAAACTATACATAATTATGATTTTTAAAAAATCTAACATACTCCATCACAAAATAGGTCTACAAAAATCCAAAGTATAAGTGGTTGAATACCAGACAAACTCATGATTAAATATCACTAAATCTAGAAAGAACATTGATACAGTTTGACAGTAAAGATTTGGCTTAGGGCTTCTGGATCACTGGCATCTGAGGAAACACCTACTCTACAATATATTCAACAACGATCCATTTTGTAGGTTATGCGATGACGAGGATGAAACGTATCAATTATATTATCTTCGAATGTGAAGCAACAGCTCAATGGAGTTAATAGAGGGTGCCAAGAAAACCAGGAAAAAGTTCTGCAGTCAAAGGCATTCTTCTGTTTAAAAGAAAGATCAAGTAAATTGAACTGAAATCTGCAATGATTGGGAAATACCAAGTGCATCTTTCCTTGGTAGATCCTCCACCTCATCATCATCGTGTTTTTAAATTGAGTTAATACATTAAAACAAAATTGCAGATGTTAACAGAAATTACATAGTCTGTTGAATTGTATTAATATGAAGAATTATCACAATTATCATAACTAGTCCTGTATGCTTCATATTTATTCAAATAATAACTAATACAAAATTACATGTTTGGTCGGGTTTAATCTGTCTGTAACTTGTAAGCTCTATTTTTAGTAAAATACAATAGTCAGATCAAAAATTACATCTTTTGTGATGCTGAGCTGCTTTGGTGCTTTTACCAGCAAAATAAGTAGGGTCTTCTGTTGACTAGATTTGTTTTCATAACGTACCACTAGGTTCTCCATATCATCTTATCTTAGTACTTCCTTTAGTGATAAGGATGTTTTGTTTTGTTGATTTTTTCTTTACAAGCTTTCCTTAGCTTCAAGGATATAGTTTCGAACCAGAAAAAGGTATGCTGCTGAGCCAGGATGACGGGCCGACTGTTAGCACTTTGCCCGGCGAACTTCTCATGGAAATCGGCCACTACCTGGAAAAGGTCGACCTCCTCAGTTGCAACCTCGTCTGCCGTTTTTGGAGAAATAGTCTCAACCTCAACGAGCTCTGGTACAGGTTCTGCTTTGAGGATTACGGCCTGGAGAAGTCGGAGTCTCCAGTGCTTAGCCAGTGTGACTCCAGGGTCTCGTCTGACTTCCCCCCTGCCGGTGGACTCGACAGCCTAGTAACCATCTGCCCATGGAGGCTGCGGTACATGCAAGAAGTTCGGATATCGCAGAACTGGAAGAACGGTTGTTTCGCCCTACAAGTATGGGCTGAGGATAACGAACGGGGTACTTTGTTAAAAAGAATGGAACAATGTGATATTCTCTGTGATCGTTATAACGTGATAACTTACCACTTCCTTGCGCATTGCTTCAAGATTTGGGATATTCAGACAATGGAGTACAAGGAAGAAATTAATTACTCTTCAGATTTAGGCTATGTTAAATATTACTGCCTAGTCGATGGTACTTTTATTTTCGTCCAGTCTTACATGGCCAAAGTGTACCAAAGAAATGATATGAGATTTAACTTGAAACTAGAGTTTAACTTGGAAGTATCGACCAAGAGACACGAAATGGAAACTTGGTTTTTCTGTCATGATAAAAATTATTTTGTCGCCTCTTTTATCGAGAATATTAGAAGAAGCAGATCTACAATTTTAATCATCTATGATCTACAGACTGGCTCTAAGCATCTTGAAGAGATCATTTCAGATAATATAATTGCACAGGTGACTCTACAAATAACTTCAGATGGTGATCTTTTTGTAGGGCTCGATTGTTTGTACCATCCTTTAGAAAGTTACTATTATAATTTTTTTGCAAGAAAATTTTCAAATAAATTAGCGATACAATGTCCAGTTGTAGTTAACGAACAGCATATAATCCACTTAGAAACCACAAAGCTGATTATTCTATGGCACCATCATGGTGAGTACAAAGTACGGAAGCAGTTTCACACGGATGATCTTTTTGAAGATCTTCTGATCGCTAAAGAAAGTTACCCTTATGTAGTTTTTGTTATTATGAAACATGATAAAATGAGAATATTAAATCTAGAAACTAGCATAAATAGGTATGTGTCAGCAGGCAAGACAATAGATTCAGTCACTCTAATCAAGCCGAGCATGGCACTTTTAAAGTTCTGGAAATGTGACACTTTCATGGACCTTTGGAACCTCAGCACATGTCGTAAATTGTGCAGAATCCAAGTGTCACCTGTAGCAGTTGTGACTCCCTGCAGGACCAAACTTTTGGTACTTTCCAATAAAGAAAAACTAATAGTTTTACACTTTTGGTGATAATTTATATAATTTTTTATGCCGTTTGGATTAATTAAAGACCTGTGCCCCCCCTGATCTTAAATGAAGTACAAGAAGTTTTGGCAAGGCTTTTATCAGCATGAATGATTTGTAACCATTTGTGGGAAGTTTGTGTTACATGGTATGCCCATTTGAGATGTCCCTGCAGCAAATTGCCATTAGCAATTCAAGAGAATATGGTGCAGCAAACTCCTTGAAGAGAACACCAATTGGAATGCTGTTATGTTACTGATGAGCCGGGTTTCTGTCTGTATAGTGGTAGCAGACACTGAAAAATCTAAAAAGAACAGCGGATGTGTTCAGTGCCCCGGTTTGTGCTCCCTTGAGAGCAATATGGAGTATGAACTGGACTCCGTATTGTTGAATGCAACAACCACAGTCCCTTATGCCCATCGAGAAATACATCCCACAAATCAGGGATCTCATTGGCAGGGATTGTTGATTTCTAGATAGATGATAATGCCTTAAGTAGGAGGGGGTGGTCATCAATTTTTAGAAAACCTGGGAATTACCCATCTTCCCCATTCCCCCATTGTCTCCAGACTACAAAATAATTTAGCACATGTGGGGTGCTTTGCCAAGGAGTTTTGATCGCCATCCGCAGCCAGTTGACCTGCCACAACTGAGTGTAGCGTTGCAACATCAAGGGAGTGAAATTCCTTATTAAATTGTGACAACCTTATTAACAATAAGCCTAACAGGTGCACAGATACTTTAGCTAACAAAGAAGATAATACACGGTATTAATTGTTTAAAAAAATTATTTTGTCCAATAAACAAAATTATGGAATTAAAACCTTTTATTTTGTTATTTTTTTGATTAAATTTTCTTTCAGTAAAAACGTAACAATTTCTAATAAATTTTAATGCAATTTATAATAAAATAAAAATCTTTCAGAAAGTAGATACTGCAAAATTGGCCATTATTGAGCAATTAAAACATATATATTTTTATATTTCTGTAATGTATTAGTTCTATGATTGAAAATAATATATTTTTCAGAAATACTGTTGAGTTTTGGTTCTGTTATTAATTTATCATTATTAATAAGCTTCAGTGAGTAACACATAGAATCATAAATCTACAATTAATATAGATAACTGAAGAGCCCAAATTTTAACTATTATTTATTTTAACAAATTTATTTATCGTATGCACGGATTGGTATTATAATTACCACTTTTTATTTTTCTTCTCAAAATGAGATTTGGCAAGATGAAGGGAGCGAACTGTGATTTATGTACATATTTTGTATATTTGAGACCTGCACAATGTTTTTTATACGACAATTCTAATAATTTATACGATATGTCTAGAATACTTCATTTTTATTACATTGTTACATAAAAGAATATATTTTGTATACTGTGTATTGGCAGATTTGTCGTTTTGAAGATAGGATACATTTTTTAAAATTTATTTTCATAATTAGAGCTAAACTAGTGCAAAAGGCACAGGGACAATTATAATTGCAGTAAGAAAAATATCAGTATGATAACTGTACTATTTCACACACACTTGTAATTGTTTGATAAAAAAAAGGTTTATTTTATTAAAGAGAAATTGTGTTTTGAATTATTAAATGTCTGAGCAGGCACTAATTTCATACCTCTTCCCCCAATCCTTTTAAAGTGTAAATATATACCTTAAAATGGTTTCATTCTCTGCTTATAATAAACTGAATGTATTGTTGTTCAGAAAGTGGTGAAAATTGTGGTTTAATAAACATTGGTTATACTATTTTTTTTAATGTGGAGAGTGATATTTGTAAAATTAAAAGTAAAATTTTATTATTTACATTTTAATAAGCCACTGGTTCATTTTAGTTTTCCTAACGTCCTAATTTGATTTCTCAGGATAATAATAAAAAAATTAATTTATTATGACATGGTTGATTAGTTGTAAATATTTCACATTTAACTGAAACTAGGCTATCAGGCATTCATCAACTGCTATGAAGACAAGCTATTGAGAAGTATTCCGAAAAAATGTTCAATAACTATCCTTAAGGCAAAAACTGTCACATTTAAAAATGAGTAAAATTTGATTTCTTTCCTGTACTTTTGCACACACAACAATGAAACGATATAATGTTCGTAAAAACTTTTTTTTTTTTTAATTTTGAGTAACGTTCCTGATAGTAAGGCCGCATGTCCTGAATACACAGGTTGGTCCAGTGGACATTAATAGCTTATTGAAAAGATTAAGTGGAATGATTGGTAAATCTACTGGACTGCCATAATCGAAAAAATTAAAATCAGTGAAACCGACTTTGAAACTTTGGGTCTGGGAGAACAGGAAAAATAAAGACAGAAGATTCTTACATGATTTAGGATAGGCCAACACCTGATGCAGGCATCTTTTCGTTGGAAAGAGACCCATGAGGTGTTCCCTGGGCTGGCTGTACAACACAGTTTAGAAGAGTGTGAATGACCAGTTAAAGGATAACGATTTACAGAAAATATTAAAGCACAACAGTGATCATAAATATAAATACATTGAATATTTGAAACCCATAAATGCATTCGGTTGTATTCATCCCCTCACATATAGTTTTTTACATCTTTTCCTGGTATGAATGTATTTATTTGCGTAATGTATTTGGAGAGAATACCCCACTGACCTGTTAAACTATTTATGTATATTTATATAGTGGATGTAGTGTGATAGGAGGGGAGTTAGCGACGTACAATACCCTGGTGTCTCCCCAATTTTTAATGTATGCACGGTTTTAAAGGCTTTCTGACTTCTGCGAAAATGTATTTATCGGGCTACTAAGCTAAGACCATGGATGTGTAGGAAAAATCGCAGGAAAAGGTAAAATGCAGAGTAGCACTTACTTAAAAAAATTAATAAGACTCATAAATTTACTATTTACTAGCAGATCATATGGAACTAGCTTCGCATTGCCTAAAAAAGTTTAATGGTTACATCCCTAAGATATCCCAGCATATGTTTATCGCGTCCTGCAATTCCGATTTATCGCACATTTATCGGGGTGAGTCTGTTGCAAACCTAAAAAACTTGTTCTGCATAACCTTCAACCTAGTGACTGTAATACTGCACATCAGATTCCAGTATGGGCATAGGGGTATGGGGATATATATCTACGTAACCACAACCTTATCCATATGTATGTTGGCACGTGACGGACTAAACTGGCGACCCAGAGGGGAAAGTACGAAGATAACTGTTATCCACTTATTCACTTTATCATTAACTTGGGAGTAAAGGAGAGTTTATTGTCAGGTATCACCCCAAGATTTGGACTACGACTCAGTTACGCGTTCAATTTTGATTATGATTCAGTCAAAGTGAAGTCAAAACTTCTTATATAGCGAATCTAGCCTGTTTGATATTGTAACTGGGCAGAGGAAGAATACACACCGTTACGTTTCTTAGAGCGAGGTATTTTGTTGAAATATACAAGGAACAGGACGGGTCCAAGGATATAGCCTTGATATACACCAACAACAGTAGAAATGACGAAGTTGGGGTGTATATGGAGATTAACTTTTTGTAAAAGATTGTTCTACTTACAAATTTGTTGCTTACTGCGATCCGGATTTCAAGATGAAAGCTAATATCACGTTGAAGAAGTTACAAGCACGTATCTCGTCTATCGCGTGATTTGGAGAGAACCCGCCAATCCACCGCCTACGCGACCGTTGCAATGAGAATGCCGCTCACTTTTCAACACGAATTACAACTGAACTAAATATTCTCTTAATAAAAACTGTACGAAAATAATTTTTAATTAGTAATTTGAATTACTTTTTAATTATTAATTATTAAAATTAAAATTAATAACAAAACTAGGGGGCGTCGGTGGCCGCAAGGTTCAGTCTTTGACACGGCGCTCATCGCTGTAAGGTAAAGGCTGCGGCGTGTTTAGCCGAAGGTCGAGGGTTCGGATCCCACTCGTGACACTGACTTTTTCGTTTCTTAGATAAAACGAATAAATAATTGAAAGAAATAATAAGTTTTTTAAATAAATTATAATGGACAAAGCAACATTGGAGCTCAATTTATCATTCCTTGTTGAGATGTGTTTGGAAGCGCAGAAATAATGCACACCCTTGGGAATATTATCCCTTTCCTAAAAAATAAATAAATAAAAACTAAATACATTTACAATACAATGGCATACATTTATAGGATTAGTGTATCAAAAAAAGTTAAAAACGTAGCATAGAACTAAAAAAATTCAGACTACACATTTTGTCAATAAAGAGTTGAGAACTGCGGAAAGTTTTGATTAAATCGTTCTTCAAGGATAGACCCAATATAACAAATGTTATAAGATGTGTATAAAATTGATGGTATACGTAACATTATAAAATACTTCCTTTAAATTAACTAATTTCGAGGTCCACTTGACCAATTACTATATTACAATTAATTAAGGTTTTTAGTTGAGATAAAAAAGCCAATGGCACGAGCGGGATTCGAACCCGCGATCTTCAGCTAGATACGCCGCTGCTCTAACCTACCACTTGAGCTATCGTGACTTCCATCCCTTCGGACACAACATCCCACCTCAACCCCACCTTTTGAATTTTCCCTTCTTTTTGCCATTTTTCAAATGCCGTGTAATCGAATTGGATTCTCGACGACAAATGAAATGGCCACGGAGAGCTTCAGTGAAGTACACTTCATTGTATTTCATTAATTTCACAAATTTCGTGGTCCGCTTGACCAATTAATATATTATAATTAATTAAGGTTTTTAATCGAAGTCACAATAGCTCAAGTGGTAGAGCAGCGGCGTATCTAGCCGAAGATCATGGGTTCGAATCCCGCCCTTGCCATTGACTTTTTTGTCTCAACTAAAACCCTTAATTAATTGTAACTTCCTTCAAAATTTATTAAAATATTATTAATTAAAATAAAGCCTAACATTCAGCTTTATCAGAGAAAATAGTTCACCTACTTTCCTGTATCATGTGGGTTCTACTGATAAGAAAATGATTCATCATCGATTTTGCCCAATTCTAACAAGACTTGCTTACGGCAATTCGTAAAACGCTTGTAATTTCGTATTTGGTGTCAAAGTCCTCATTTTCCAGTAAGTGCTTCGGGGGCTTAAATGTTACCACTTTAACACCACCCATCAGAGTTCTTCCCGAGTTTGGTCAACTATTCCGTGTTATGAAGCCATTTAGCGAGATAGATCACGACACGCCACTGGTGTACAACAGCAATGGATTCTCTCAAATTAACACTTTAAGATTAATAGTGTGTTCGGTAACTTTTAACTGGAAAGCATGCAAGTAGTCCGGACGGGTTCGAGTAGAAGTAAAATTGAAATAAAAGGTAAATAACACAAAAACTGTAAGAGTAAACACTAGACGCTGAGAAACTGGTATTTAGGTGAAAACGTTTTTACAAATACTTGAATTTAAGAGCAGTCTGGGCGAGAAAGAGCAAATCGTAGCCTCTTAAAATTTCAATTGGTCACCTTCCTCTTTGCCCGGTCTTCTCAACTGTTTTCGAGTTATTCTCAATAATCGGGCAAAAAACGCCCATGGAAAAAACCGATCACTCTTTCTCTCCCTACTTTACCATACATAAACCTAACGTTTCAATATGTTATTCGAAGCCAAATTGCCACACATGTGTAAAGACGGAAAAGGTGAATTTCCTTGATGAGGTAAACCAGTGGGCAGAAGCATTCGGCATCCCAAAAGGTCAAAGAAAGAATTGTCGCTTCCCTGGTTACTTTTTTGAAAAAAAAGGCCTTAGGACAGAAGTGTAGAGCGTAAAATCTACGAAAACATGACAAAATATATGAATATATGCACTCTTGAAATTTGCTGATCGGTCTTTGCAAAAACGCACCTTTTTTGCCCAGAAAATAGCGAATAATTTAATAACGATTGAGAAATCGGGGAAAGTGGAAGGTGACCAAATGAAAGCTTATTAAAATTTCTTATCGATCTTGGGCATAGCTCAATTTGAAGTTTTCGTAAAAAATGCAAAAATTAACATATTTCAGAATTTTTGAATTTACTGATGAACGACTGAAGCTAGGAGAACATAAACCATCTTGTTTAGAGAAAATTTTTATAATAAATAAAACCTAGCTCAGGTCTGTGTCTTAAAAGTCTGAGAAAATTCATTTTCAAAGTTGGACTTTGACAAAGTATATTTAAGCTTATGTGAAATGTTGACATTTCATATACCTAATCCTATTTATTACAATCTTGTATATATTTTTTTTATTATCCTAAATATCGGCAAGAATACCCGGACAACTTTTGACCTAGTATCACCAAAAAAGTTTTGGTGATCCCACGTCCATAGCTTCTGAAAGTTAATGACGTTTACAACAAAGTTTTTACAAGTTATAATCATTTTTTTGATATTTCTACATAAATGCGTGGAAACGAACTTCTATCATATCCATTCCACCCAGTACTTCAGTTTACCAACGCTTCCGGGCAACGACACATTTTTAAGGGAAAATCAAAACTGCTAACTAAATTTCAACCATCTACACTAATACTACTGCTAGACTTGAAAAACTAGTCGTGTTGCAATTTGATATAATAATTGTAAAAGTTCTTGAAGAGCATTAAAGCATGACAAGTACGTAATAAAAATGTGTACATTGGGCTCTTCCTGATTCAATGACGACCAGTTAGGTCATGCCAATTTGAACAAATTTAAAACGGAGCGGTTGTGAAAACTGCATCGGTTATTTTCGGTCGAGGGAGACAACAATAGCACCCATGGCCGTAATCGCCGACACATTTGTTGACCCCAGCTTGATGTCCTAATGTGTCCAGATGGCTACTGCTTGTCGCATACCAAGTCCGTTTGTTCCCTACCGAGTGGACACCTTTGCCAAGTGAACTCTGTTCTCCGCAAAGACAATCACCTAAGGCTATTACGCCACGAGTGATTTAGCAGTCACGTTTAATTGTGTGAAACGCTACATGAACACTTCCTCATTCTTTATTCTATTATGTAGTCCTCTTAGATTCAGTTCACTTCTATTCAAAATCTTCTAATATAATTGGTTTTAAATTTCTACTTATGGACAAACTATCTTTCCAAATCGTACCTGATTAATCTTACAGTTTGGCTGAACATGGACCTGAAAAATTGGGACAATCCTTAACTAAACTAAATACACGTTCGGAGTCATATTTACCCCGAGTCTCTCTTGGACAAAACACTTTTCTTGGAAGGCATCTATGGCTAAATTAGCTCTAAATGGCCAGCCTTCATATTTCTAAAAACTATCCCTATTAAAGTCAACTTTAATATTTTTAATGCGATGTATTGTGCAATTCTGTGTTATGGATGTCTAATTTGGGATGTAAGAGAGTCGAAATAATAGAAAAACATTTTTTTTTGTAAGAAAGTTATTCACTTCGCCATCTGATACACCGAAAACAATTTAAGGACTTAGGATATAGAACCTTACCCCACCCTCCTCGCCCGACCACCCTCCTACGTACCACTTTTTTAAGTATTTTGATCACTTCTTAGGGGATATTATTAGAAAACATCCAAAATTTTGTTATTAGTCGAAATAAATTTTTTTATGTGGGAGGAATAAAATCAGTTAACCGGCAACTTGGCATGATGTACAGCTTGTGATGGAAAATATTTTGAATAAGGTTTCTTTATTTTATTCAGATTCTTGAGATGCAGTCTGGTGCGATGTAGGTTTCAGAAAAACATTTTCTTTATCGTACCAACGTTTCGATCTTTATTGAGATCATCTTTAGGGCCTTGTGTTGTCTGCATTGCTTTCTGTATATTGTCGATTAACGGTCACTAATCTCTACACATTTCTACACGAGAAGAACGAAGAATATGGGATTCTATGAACAAATTTCATCTACATACGGACACACAGCTAAAAGTATGTTAGTAAAGCCCAGATCCTGACGATGATCTCAATAAAGATCCGAAACGTTGGTACGATAAAGAAAACGTTTTTCTGAAACCTACATCACACAGACCGCATCTCTCGATTTCTAAAAAATAAATATTTCATAGTTTGTACTGGTTTGTTTGAAAAGTAAACTTGCCCTTCCTCCTATCCTTAGATAACCTATAGGCACACTTATTTTTCAGTCCTTATTAGTCAAATTAAAAATCAACGTCACGAAGACGGTCACGTGTGTCCCAGCATCTAAGCATCTCCCCTAACAAAGAAGTACACAATTTTTCTGGATTGTTCGGCGAACGTGAAGACAATTTTGACGCTCTTTGTCACATTGAATTGGGATGGCTGTTTAAGCTAAGACGTGTAGTTTTACACTTAAACTAGCCTGTTTGGATTGGAGGGGAATTGGAATCTCTTCTTTGTGCAATTCGCGTTCCATTGAAACTATATCTCATATCTTGGTGGAGTGCTCATCACCTGTTACGGTTTCTGAGTAGCTCAAATTCGCAGCCCTTCGTTACATTGGCATGCATGGAATTACTAATATGGGTTAATTAAGGAGTTTAAGTTTTGATTTTTATTGCATAATCTGTTTTTCTTTTTTCTTATTTCTCATTTTAACAGTTGTTATTCTTCTTTTCATTCCATTTATTTCCTAACCTATTATCTTGGTATGGTGATAAGTATACTATAAACCTTATTGTACCTTCCTAGTTCCTTAGTTCAGTGCAATAGACTCAATCCTTCTCCTTAGAAGTACCAGGTTATTTACTGTCGCTGCTGCAATTTCATTCCCATAAGTTTTTTTTCAGATATTAGGTTAAATCTCCATTGAGCTGTTCCTTCGCATTCGAAGATAATATGAGTGGCCGTTTCCTCCTCCTAATTACATAATCTGCAGCTGGGCTCATCGCTGTATATACACATGTAGTGTAGACGTTTTCTCAGACAACAGTGAACGGTTAGTAATCCTACCACTCGTCTGAGTATGGCCCTCTCCAATTGCCGTAGTGTTTCTGCCAATCTTGGTGAGGGTTGTTTCATCATAAGTTTACTATGTCTAGCACCTCTAGAGTTTATCCACTTCTCTTTTTGTTTTGTTTTGTTTATCCATTCTGTGATGGAGGATTCTATTTGTTTTTGGTATCCCAAGAACAGGTTCGGGGCCTATGTATGGTCTTGCAGATACTCCTCTGGCCAGTCTGTCTGCTTCTTCGTTACCACAAATTCCCCCGTGCCCTTGCACTCAACATTTCATCAGGTTGTTGTGTTTCCCTAGGTCTTGGAGATTTTGGATGCAGTCACTGACTTATTTTGATTTGATTCTTTTAGCCTTTCAAGCCTATTATCTTACTTTATTCTGTTTTTTTCTTGACGATGATTTGTTGAACGAACGACCTCTGGCAGACGAATCCAAGAACCATGTCCATACATGCTTTGAAAGCACATTTGTCATTTTTCTTATATAATTGTTATTATTATTATCAAAAACGGAAAACAGGAAAGCCGAAATGAAGTAAGACCACAAATTATCGCCAATTCGATAAATAATAAATTATGATCTAGGAGCTCCATATGGAGAGGTTTGCGGTTGCACAATAATTACAGCATTGCACAGGCCCATGAGCATAGCCGGTACGATATGTTGCCGAGAGACAGAAAGAGAATTACAGCCGTAGCGTCCACGTTTTCGGGAGATAAATGTCACCTTTTATCTCGGCCCGGGCTTGGGAAGGAAACACGATTTGGTATTTCACGTTCAATTCCATCGAATCCTGTCCGTCGGCGTTTTCCAATCCTTTTGCTCTTTGCCGTAGTCGATTTTTGGCCCCTTCTGGCCAAAATAAGACATTGTCTTTCGATGTTCATTCAAGATTCTATTATAAATCATTCTGTTTGACAAAACTACGCTAAATTTTAAACTATAGTTTAAACTATATGAAATATAAAACATTGGTCGGTGTCGGCTGAACTGAGGGTGAATGTACACTTTTTTTTGGCGGTGTCATTTGTTCAAGGGAAATTCAGCCAGGCCATCTAAAAGTGTTGAACGATTTGTCATATTTTAACTATTTAATCAATTATCAAGAAAGTAAAGAATGATTTATCTTTGTCTGATAGGTGTCATTCTCTCGTGTAATCTTAAGTAAACTTTTCTTCGCCCGATTATGCCAGTGATTTGACGAAAACCCCAGTACATTTTCAGAGAAATGCGAATAAAGCACGTTGAAAGATAATTCACGTTATTTTCTAATATCGTACAATTCAGTTCTCACCTGAAGAAACCAGATTGTTAAATTGTTGGGTTTGGTGGACCGCGACGTTAACAACTATCGTCTGCGATGATTGGCCATTAAAGATCTTCTTTGGGTTCGCCTGACCACTCTGGTGCCTTGAGCGTGTTTCAGCATTACGCCATATTGCCCGCCTTATTCATGGACAGATTGATTAAAACTACAATTTGCGAAACGAACCTCTTATTTAGAAAATATCCTTCCCAAGGTCTGATTTGGTCTTAATGCCCATATGTAATTTGGCTATTCCCTATCCCCCGGTCTGTTTGTCAGTGGACACCCACAAACACAAAACAAAACTGAGCTCCCTTAAAATTAAAACTGATAAATGGCAATGAGACAAAAAAGAAAGCAAAACAAGAAGAAGAAGGTATACTTATATATTAAGGTGGATCATATAATCACAGCGGAAGACAAACTTCTTCAGCAGATATCTCCTTGCGGACTGGACCTCGGTATGTCCAAGCTGAAAAAAACATTCTGATATCTCCCAAACTTTCGATTTGAGGTAGTGTATCGACGTATCCTTATCATGGCAATGTTGGGACTGAGTCTGTCTTCAAAGAAATTTGAAACTATGTATTACAAACTTAATTTAATGCTGATTTTCTCAACTGTCTTTATGTAAAGCACATATTTTTCATATGTATAATGTAAAGGTAGAGAAAATCTAGGTAGAAGACTTAAAGGAAATGGTGAAAAATTTTATGGTGAAAACTGGTGTAGACAAGTAAAATTGTATTTTAACGACATTAAAATTAGAAAAATATGAAATCGTAATCTTCTCTGATATGAAATAGGATAAGATATAACGATAAGGAAACCACTGTACACGACAAAACCACCAAAATTTCTCACATTCCTTTTGACATGGTCCTAACCAGTTGTCAAATTCGTAGATCAGTGATTGGGCAAAATCCATATTATAATTGTTTATAATAAAACTACGTTTATACAATTATGTGTTGACTCTTTTATAATTAATCGTTAATTTATTTTATAATTTTAGCCTAATATAGCTAGGATATATACGAAATTCTTTCGAGATCCTAGGATATATTCTAATATTAATTTTAACTTTTATAATCAAACTGTAAAGGAATTTAGTAATTATTGTTGTTATTATGTTATTGATTAATCTGGATCTCGGTATGATCTGGACGCAAAGATAAATTCAATTGTACTGCTAACATTTATTTTAAAAATAAATTCACTTTTCCACATCCTAAATGTATTTGTTAAATGTAAACAATGTTTGTAAATCCCAGGCCCTGAAGATGATCTCAATAAAGATTGAAACGTTGGGACGAAAAAGAAAATGTTTTTCTGAAACCTACATCACACCAAACTGAATCTCACGATATCTGAATAATTAAGAAGCAACGTCAAATAGCTTTAAACCGTATCGCCTTAAGATCAGATTTACGATGTGAAGAAACCAACGGAATTCGCGAGTTAACGTATCATTCGAATTTCTTTAAGGGCTATCTATTCCAAAAATATCCCTTGGCTTTAATGCTTGTTTCAAGCGGTGATTATGATAAGCCTAATTTTCTAAATGTATCTTTTAAGTATGGGATATTTGTTTTTATTTGATTCGATCGCCTAGAGGTTTTCTGGATCGTAAGCCCTGTGCCCGGCAGCCCGATTGCTACCCTTCCTTCTCGGGTCGTGAGAACTAAAAAAGATAACAGCCGAATGGGGCGAGTTTAATTACAGGTTGTCCGCTTGTTTACGACCAATTGTTAAATAATGGATTCTTGTCCCCGTCGGGATGCCGAACAACTACATTAGCTCTCCGACCTTTAGATTTTTAACGGGATAAAAACAGTTTATCCTTTCGAAGGGCGGCTATGATTTACTACTACTGGAGTAATAGTCGCTAAACTGGCAATGTTGGGACTGAGTCTGTCTTCAAAGAAATTTGAAACTATGTATTACAAACTTAATGTCAATTTGTAAATTTTTTTTGAAGATTGTTTTGCTCTGATTAAGGCTGTAAATGGGCTAAAAGCTTGGCAGATAACGGTTGAATCCGTTTATTAATCCAGACCATGCCGAGATTCAATTAGTTAAAAGGTGATGACCGAGAGTTTGATAGTCCATGGTCATTTCGGTCAGTCTAATCTCTCACGTTAGGTTCAACTGAAAATAGCGAAAAGCCGGAACGAATCATAAAGATCAAAACATCAAAATTAGGAAGATTGAAATGATTAGAACCAATGCTCGCAGTCTCCTAGGAGATAGCTACTGAAGATGTTTGACTTTTGATGATACTGTTTTTCTTCTTGGTTTTTGATTTACTAATAAGAAAATATTGTGCAATTTGTTTGTTGACCAAATACGAAAAATTTTCACAAAACATATCAATCAACCTTTCAGCGCAAAGAGTTTCGATAACAACCTCTGGGCCGTTGACAAATTGTCAACGCTCTTTTAACCCGGTGTTCAAAAAAAAAAAACTTCCATTCAAAACATAGTTTTCTGTCAGAACCGCTCACATCCCCGGTTCAGAGTTGGCTTTTGTCACCCTGAATTTATTAGGAGCCGTAAAACGGGACTTTTTATTAACTAGAGGGTTGGAATGACATTGCTGTGCAGCTGTCAAGTGGGGGATCATAATTTCATAGAAAAATCAGTGCGCCCGCAAGGTGGAGGGTGGCAAACCCAGTCACTTTCATTCAAGCACCACTCAATAGAATGGGCTTTATCGTAAAAAAGGATGGTAGATTTTATTATTGACCGTTGACGCGTTCGACTATATAATGACCCCTGATTTCCAGTCTCTATTAGGTAAACCGACGGGTCTAAAACCCCACAAGAGAATGTATGGAAGCAAATTAAAGTAAACATGCCACAATCTCTGGGAAAATTTGTCAAGATTTTTCAGAGGAAACCGTTATTATTAAGCTTTGGGCAAAATAGATAAAAATGCTACTTAAAGAAGGCAAAATTATTGAGAACAAACTGTTTCTTGCCTGTGTAGAAGAGTAACAAAGAGCCTGATTGATAGTCAATGATGTGAGTACGCAGCAGTACCATTAAGACAAAACCCTTTATCATGAATGATCAAGTTCATCACAATGAAACCCATTACCAACTCTACCCGGTGGAACATCAAAGGTCAGAAGCAGGGAAAAAATTAAAAATAATTAAGGAAGTCTTCTCACTTAAACTTACCGCAGATCTGCTGCATCACAGCAGAAGAAAATTCAAGCTCAAAAACAGACATGAGATTCAAATGCGTGAGTGGATCAGTGTATGCATCCAATATCTCCAAAACCTGGGAAAACACAACAACTTGATGATATCTTCTTTGATAGAGCATAAAGGAATTGTGGGTAACGAAAAAGAGCCGCGAGGACATGGCTCCGAACCGATACTTGGGATAACAAAAACAAATACAGAATGCTTCTGCTTTTGGAAGCCTTAAAGTAGTGTTTATGGTTAAATCCACGTCTTTGCAATGAGTAATAAATCCCTTTTTGTCTACCGCTAAGCCGTTGTACTTTTTTTATTTGATAATCATAAGGATAGCCCATATTTCTTTTCTAATGCCACATGTCTATTTTTGTTGCTGGACCATCGCACAATGGATCCAAATAAAACAAAAGAAGTGAATAAACTCAAGCGGTGGTAGACACATCAAACTTACGTTAAAACAACCCTCACCGAGACGGACAAACTCATTGCTGCAGAGGGCTAGACTCAGGAGTGATAGGACCGTTAGTCCCTGGCATTTGAGAAAATATTTACACAACTTGGGCATATAGAACGGTGGTCCCATCTGAAGATTATGCATTGAGGAGGAGGAAACAGCCACCCATACCATCTGGGAATGTGAAGCAACAGATTAATAGAGACAACCTAACATATAGATAAAGCCTAGGGAATGAAATAGTAGCAACGACCGTCAATTCTTCTGAGAAGAGGATGAGCCGATTGCACTAAACTAGGAAAATAGCCAGAAGGCTGCAGTACCTGGGAAGCATAAATCCCTCTTCCTTGCTTCATCATCATCAAATGCACGAAAGAGAAACGCGCAAAATATCCACTGAAACATGTGATCATACAAACAATACCTACAACTATAATAGTATGTAGAATAAATTTAGTCGACGTTCGTGGAGATGGAAACTGTAGTCAGTTAACCTGTATATTTTTTTAGGTAGGTGCATATGCTGGCAAAATAAGAAACAATGGGCTTGATTCAATAGCTTTGTGTTCATAACTTAAAAGGGAGAATAGGCGGATACGTTAATATGGAGAGAACTAATAGAAAAACTGTGAGAGAAACCGGTTATAGTAATTTGTGAAATATGGTTTTTGTCCGACGTAACACAGTGGCGGATAGAATTTTCCAGAACCCGTTTTTAAAAGGACTGCCGAGATTAGGTTGCCAACTGGATGGAACTCCGGCAGATGCTGAATTCGCAACGAGGCGAAAGAATCCAATAAAAGACGGATCCGGATTAATGATTAACGGGATATTTGTATAAACATCTAAACACGACCCGGGAACGGCAACATGTCCGGCTTATGTACATTTAATAGGAGAGCGTGAATAAAGTCGAGTGTTTTGTTTGTCCCAGTAAATCATCGGGGAACAATTGAGACGGGCAGCTGAGTAGCCTCGGGACCCCAGGGAATAAATTGCCGTACAATTGGATAAAATGGCTCATTCACAAATTCCGGTTTTTCACAGCCGAGGGAGGCGGGTGATTAGAAGGTGTAAAAGGCCAACGAGTTCATTGCGTACGTTTATCTTACATCAGACCTTCCAGTTATGACTACAGTTTACAACTCCCGTTAGAAAAAACATGGAAATCTTATCAGTAATTTCCTAGTTTTCGATTATTTCGTTACACGCGACTTCTCGCCAACTAGCTAATGCTGCATGTATAGATTTAATCTGACTATTTTTATTTATGCTCTTGTCCACTATTTTTGTTGATTTCACCATAGCATTGTCATCTGTTTTGTCTAGCTTTATGGGGTGCCTAGAAACCGAACTCCTCTGTCCTCACTAAACGTCCATCGACTTTTTTTGTCTTCTAATGAGATCGACGTCATTAAAAAGGATTTCTTGAGGGTGCTGGATTTTTGAATCCGTTTTAAGCTTACTTCATTGGTTCACAACGATGTTCTACTCCCAAACTTTTTTTTTTATTTCGAGCCCTCAAATGCCCATCGTTAGTCTGAATAAAACATACAAGTCACGTTTTTAAATTTGGCAATAAGATGAATTTGTCGTTTCTCCGTCTTCAATGCTTGGTTTGGGGTTGCATCTTATTCTGTAGCAATGAAATACACAGACAAACCTTTCACACGGACACATGGTATGCGAGACGAAAAAACTATGTACCAATGTAAATAAGCTTATCTTGATTTTTACGAACACAAACCCAATTGACTAATTGTCTTAAAACTAATGTTGACTAATGACCAATTTTATTTAAAATAAGAACGAAAATTATGCCTTCTACAAAGTTTTTACAAGAAGTAGGAGTATCGGTCTCTCCCTAACTTGTCCTCGACATCGATCTTTTTGCACTTTCCCACCCTTAATGATCTGCGAGATTCTTGGGTTCATATTAGCTCTTGTTGTCCTTTGTTTCTTTAAACATTGTGAGGTGTTATTAAGGATCTTCCAAATGGATAGGACTTACAAGTACGCTTCATGCCGATACCAGCGTCATTGATGACTTCTAATGAGCTACTGTTTAATTCTGGTTTTAATGTCGATTTACAGACTGGGCAAAAGTAAGATCTTCAGTGCTGAGTCCCAGGACGTGTAATGTTTCTTAAATAAATAGATTCACTAGTTGTTCACTAGTCCGCTGGACCAATTAATAATATCTTACGATTAATTAAGGTTTTTAGATGAGATAAAAAGTCAACGACACGAGCGGGATTCGAGACCACGATCTTCGGCTTCGGAGCAGCGGCGTATCTAGCTGAAGATCGTGGTTCGAATCCCGCTCGTGCCGTTGACTTTTTTATCTCAAGTAAAAAACTCAATTAATTGTGAGTTAGGTTAGTAGTATGAGGTTTCAATTTGTTATTCACATAGTCAAAATCCAGTGTTTCCGATATTTTCTTTCAAGAACAAGAAGCCGTCATTTTTTCTTTCTTCGATTCCTTGTTTTGAAAATTGACTAGTATGAAATTTGATTCCTTTTGGATATATGACATATTCTTTGTATTGTGAGATTTGTTCATGAGAGCTACCTTGTGATGACATGCAGTTTCCGATCATCCTGGTCTGTTAGTCTAGGCGATTCAGAATCAGAGGATTTTTGTTTTTTTCCATCTTTTGATGTAGGTTTCGTTCATTTGGTAAAAGATAACAACGCACATACAAAACCCGTTAAGAATAAACAGGCCACGGTTATGGGAGACGATGAAGAAGAACCTTTTTTTCTTAATTCTCTTCTTTAATGGCCATACTTAAATTCTTTGAAGATGATTTCTACCATTACTTTTCGGATATTCGATTTTGTCCGTTCTGATAAACAATTTCGCTGCTTTCTAGTTCCGATTATCTTAACATTTCTAGTAACGAAGATAAAAGAAATATGTCGACAAACTTAAGATTCTTTAGCGTCTATGCTAATCCATATCTTTTTGAACCCCAGTGGTCTTTGTAGCAAAATCTTTTACCCAAGCGTTTAAGACAAACAACTTAGTTCGCTCTAGTTTCGCTGTTTCCAAAGAAACTCACCTGCAAAAGGCGAGATAACGAAACTCCTCTGACAGGTCGAAATGATCGGAAATAGCTTTAGTCTTAAAAAATTTCTTTTAAGAAAGCATGATAAATTTATTTGTTTAGCTTATCGGAGATTGTGCCGTGTATGACGGACTTTTAATAACTCTTCAAACATCTACTCCTTCTGACATAAAATCGCTTTCAAGATTCTGCAGATCAAGAGGCCGTGTATGAGTAATGGATATTTTCTGGAAGTGTTCCTATTGAAACCAATTCAATTTTTTAATCATATTGTACAAATGTTTAAATACTAAATACACTGACAGGGCAAAAAATTCCACCCAATTGATTTTTTCTTTTTCTCTATAAAAAATTATACACTTAATTTGTCGCATTGTATTTTTGTTGTAAATGTTTGTTTATGTCTTAAATTGGGAAGATCAGATAGAGGTAAAAACACTTCATCCTTAATCCAAAACAAGGTTAAAGGATATTTTCAAAGTTTACTATTTACGAAATTTAATGTGTTTATTCAGTCTGATTAGAATTCTGAAGCAATAGACTGTTTAGTTTTCAACTTTCACTTTTAAAACCTAAAAGTGCCACTTAATGCTTAATGGATGTTGCTGTGGTGTGGCTCTAATTGATGATGGACGTTCCATCAGGTATGCGGCCAATGCCATCGGGGTTCCCTATGAATCTCTGCGAGAGGCCGTTACACGTTTTACAGAAACTGGGTCCTACCACGGAAAGCCAGATTCTGAACGCCCTGGGTAAGAGAACTACGGGATGACAGTGTTGCTCAAGCGATTGATTCATTAGCTCCAAGTTCGATGTGTCTAAATTCTGAGCAGTATGGACTAATGGCTTTTGGCCCGCAATAGGACCAAAATTGACCAGAACAAACAAGGCTGGACGCCTCATTTGCTCGAAAACACAGCTATTGGTCATAGTCAATTGGTCTGCTGTATTTTATACATAAGGGTCTAGATTTGCTCTACTATCAACAAGCCAACCTGTTCAACGTAGCTCAATGATGGTATGGCCGGGAATTTCAATGGAGAGTCGCTCAGAGTCGGTTGTCGTTCGTGGAGGGTCTTTGACGGCCACTCGCCATGCGGATTAAATTTTGGAAGATCATGCTTTGCCTGTCCTCGATGAAATCAGCGACAATCCTGTTCTAATGCACGATGTCGCACGCATAGTACAAACGTACCTTCGACAGCACGACATCAGGGTCTTAGCCTGGCCAGGCCGTTCTACAGACTTGAAACACATTGAACATGTATGGGATAACTTCAAAAGACGAATAAGAGCAATTCTATCACTTCCTGATACAGTCCACAATCTTGAAAGGACACTTCGTGAAGAATGGACGAACCTCCAGCAAAGAGACATTTCTAGACTGGTAGAATGTATGCCGAGGTCTTCGAGATATAATTAAGGCTACTGATTTTTTTTAGCAATTTATACAGTTTTTACTTTTTTAGACAAAGACTCAATTATAAACGTTAAAACGTGAGACTTTCATTAGTATATACAAATGTACACAAATCAAGTTATATTAAAAGTGGGAGGAATTTTTTGCCGATCAGTGTATAGCCATTGTCTTAAATTAGAAACAACAATTTCAATTAAAGTGTTTTGTTGAATCGTGCAACCCAATTACATAATTTCTGGAGAAGACTGCCCAAAACATTAAATTTTATGCAAAGTTCATCAGGACCGTATTTTTTCGTCTTTTGTGTAAGCAGACAGATATTATTGTAAGAATTTCTCCAAGGTTTTACGAGGGGATGGCATATTTGATCATCTAACAGTTTTCAGTGGCGAATTTCTGCCAAATCAGCGAGTCTAGACTGAATTAAGTTTTCATCAACAGCACTTGATAAAGACAACAACAACAAATATCAACAAACATAACTGGGATTCAAAATTATAAGGATTCTCCTTAGTAGAAGAGAGTCTAAAAATCTTTGTCGCCACTTGTATTTCATCTTTCTTCGATCTTCATGAACAGATATGCTAAGAAGTTGCTACTAGAAAGCAGTGAAACTAGTTTAAAAATAAAAGGAATGAAAACCTGACGTCCAGCAATACAAAAAGAAAATATCTCCCGTTGAAACACTAATTTTTAAGCTGGGCTGACGAAGCAACCAATTTAGAAGAAGTAATCAGCAAGACAGTAAAGTAAATCCCCAGGGCAATATCTATAGAAGAAATTTTGTAAATTGACAATCATCTACAAGCATTGAGGTATCAACAAGAAAAAGCTAAGTTTATTAAGACCTGTATCTTTCCTAATACCTCGCGCATCTAAAAAAGAAATCTTACGTTTAAACTATGTTTCCTCCGTTGATCTACTAGAATTACATAACCCGTTTAAAAGACAATACAATATATTTTATTTAATTGTGTCTCCTGACACTGGTTAATATTAGTATTAAGACTGTCAGTCAATTTTGGGTGTTCATGAAGAAAAAGAGGCTTATTATTTCATATTATGGCCTTCTCGTATAACCTGTAGTCTGTTTATTCTTGATGGGTTTGTCTGTGTGTTATTATTTTTGACGGCTAAAAACCCGGTTTACATACCAGGATGATCTAAAAGCCCAAACTGCATGTCATCCCTCACCTCTCATCAACAAATCTCTCATTCTCTCATACATAGAATATGTCATAAAAACAAAAGAAATCCATCATACAAGTGGGTATTTTTAAAATGAAGGAATTGAGGAAAGAATGAAAAGCGCCATCTTGTTTTAGAAGTAAAATACCGGAAAGGACATCCCGAAACACTGCACTGAAAATCTCCCATGGATTTTATACCCAATGGCTTTACTGGGAAAACATGCCCAAAGGCCATGGCAAAAAGGTAGAAGAGGATGAGAAAGTCGAGTTTATTACAAGTCAACAATGGCGCTTGGTTCGGCCTTCAGCGAGGGCACATGATGCTTATGGATCATATCCGTTTGGAAAATCCTTAGTTGCTCCACACAAAGGCAGAAAAAACTCTATGACAAAAGCAAGATAAGCTAAGGTGGAACCAAGAAACAGGTGGATAAGGGATAAGTGCACATAGATTGATGTCATAAGACAAATCAGGGAGCCTATGCTCACTTTTTACATAATTTTCGTTCTTATTTTGGTCATAATTAGTTTTTATAAAATTGCATTGTTATCCAAAATAAGGGCTTAACGTTGAAAAAAAGAAGTTTAAATAAGTAAGACCATTGACTTTTAGGGATGATACCTAGTGAAGTTGACTGGATCCCATTTGAAGGTCCATAACGAGATTTAACCGACAAATCCTAAAATTCCAGATTGAATACGCCGGATTAAACAGATTTACTCGAATAGGGCAGTAAAGCGAAAGTGATCGTCAGAGCGTGAAGAGCGTGACATAAGGGGTGCGGTCGCTCCAGGTGTGCTGAGGGCGGAGGGATGACCCCCACGACTCGGCTACGATTGACAGACGGGTATAAAAGAAGCCGAAAGGGTTCGCCGGCGCTCGCTCGATATACCGTTTTTACACACGACGGATTATGAAAAAACCGGTTGTGCACCGGCGAAATCAGCTGGTCGCGTGTCGACAAAAGTCTACCTACTCGCCCACCTAACTCTTTCAATTCTGACGTGGACAGATCTGTGGATTTCTTTTTTCCTAATCATCACTAATCCGTTATATTTCATTATCCGTACTTTTAATTATTTACGTACTATTTTTTAATATAAAATGACAGAGATATTGAAGAAAACTCAATGTGAGAAACGTACTTTAGCATAGCAATTTATTTTTGGGAGAATCCATTGTATGCCACTGTTTTTTTAATACTATAAAGGTTTTGGCGTTAAACGTTCTGTGAGATTTAATGACTTTATTTGAGTGAATGTTTACATTTATTTGAGAAATCCTATGGTGGAATATCGAATACGCCTCGACCCTCCATGGTACATTAGTTCGACAGTTTGTCTACATGATAATGGACTAATGTCGAGTACTCACTCCATCACCCCACTGTCATGAATAGTTGTATATAGAATGTATTGAAGAATGATTCGGAAAAAATTTGTGTCTATCTTCAAAACTTGTGTACGTTTGGTGCTAAAATGACACAGCTGTTCATAGGAGTGAAACTTCAGAACGAAGAATGTGTAATCGTATTCTCATATTCAGCGGACGGTGTGTGAGGGGATGTTGAAAAGTTGTTGCCATGTGAGTGAATATTTTGTGTGTTTAAGGGTGTCTATCAGAGGGATTGTGAATAGATGATGTCATTGGCTCGTTTATTATCGGGTGGCAAATAAGAGGTGAAATCTATTGGGTGTCAAGTAGAATTAAAATGCACCAATAAATAATAAAGCCACCATTGTTTTAATTATCAAAATGACTGACTATACATCATCAAATGTCAAACATAATTCAAACTTGAAGGCACCAAATTTAGGCAGATGTATTGTATATTCAAATATATTTAAAAATTAATTAAGGTTTTTAGTTGGGATGAAAAAAGTCAATGGTACGTGAGAGATTCGAACCCACGACCTTCGGCTAGATACGACTCTGCTCTACCACATCAACTCCCCATCTCAACCCCACCTTATGGGTTTTCCCTCCTTGATGTCCGAGTGGCTCGAGGTCACGATAGCTCAGGTGGTAGAGCAGCTGACTTTTTCATCTCAACTATCAACCTTAATTAATTGTCATGCATTAATTGGTCAAGCGGACCACCAAGTGAATTATATTTAAAAATACAACTCTTTTCAGGGGTTTTAGGTTTCCTGTTGTTATTATTACGAAGAAGAATTCCTTATACGAACTTCTCCAATGTAATTATATAGGTTGGTTAATGTTATGCAATAAACGTTATTTTCAAGCAATTAAGTTAGGTTGAGATTAAAAAGTCATTGTAACAAGCGGGATTCGAATCCCGAACTTCGGGCTAAATAGGACGCTGCTCTACCAGTTGAGCTATCATTAATATATAGAGATGGGAAGTTAGTGTCCGAATGGATGGAAGTCTTGATAGCTCAAGTTGAGTAACGGCGTATCTAGCCGAAAGTCGTGGGTTCGAATCCCGCTTCTGACAATGACTTTTTTATCTCAACCAAAACCTTAACTAATTTATTTGGTCAAACGGACCACGAAACCTAATAAAATATTGTTTTCAAATTTTCAAATTCTTCAAATCTTTTTTCAATTTGCAAACGCATGTACACCTTAGGTGTACTTAAATATTTTTTCCATAGCTCATTATTTTTTTGTAACATTCATTTTATATAATATTAAATTATTCTCGCGTGGCTCCGTATAACAAACAAGTAGAAATTGCACTCGATATCAGTATTATGCCTGAGCACTGCAACGGGGGAGATCTGTTGCGATTTTTAGAGGAAACAGGGACTGTTTTACTGTATATCGACTTTATACTTTTACTGTATGTTATGTTGTGTTTCTATATTATCAAGGATTATCAACATCACATAAATAGTTCTATAGCACTTGAAGGTAGTGTCCGACGACAATTGACCTACTCACCTAGACCTTTCATTTTATTCTATTCCCTTGATTACCACGTATGGCAAGTTTTTGATACGAATTGGGCTTTAAAGATTATAAAAATGTAATATGATATAGTGCATATCTCATTATTGACCTGCAAATTATTAGAAGCGTTAGGAGAAATTTTTAAGTTCCGATAACAAAACAGCAAACATTCATTATCAGATAAAAAATGTTTAAATCAAAATGTAATCAAAGGCTGATAAAGGAATACTCTATAAACGTTAACACACTGCCATTAATCCCAGTCTTTAGCACATTGCGGATGCGAGAATGAAGAAGGCACTGACGATATTTGCGCTTATTTTTGGCTGTGTATACAGCTTACAAGATGGCGGTCTCGATTGGGTGGTAGACGTTATTCTGGACAACGTAAGAGAGGCGATGGTAGAGAACAAGGTAAGCACGGTCGGCGTACCGAGTTTCGACAAGAACTTTACGGAAAGGTTCATGGGCGTGGAGTTCACTGCGGTGGTATCGGCGAAAGAAGGATATATGAAAAACATAAGCACAGTCGTGAGAACGTCGAGGGCCAAGATCTATTCCGGAGGTGCCGACAACTTCGTCAACATTGTATCTGACTTCGGTCTCACTGATTTAGAAATCACATACTCTCAGTTCGACGCGTACGCGTGGGGCAGCAAATCATCGGGACCTATGTCTGCCAAGTGCAGCTCCGACTCGTTCACACTGAACGTGACCAGCAGCTGGGACTGGTTTGGCGCCTGTAAGACCACCGTCAATAGCGCCAACCTGAAAACACTCGGGACTTGCTCGGTGGACATGGGGAAAGGACCCATGAACTGGTTCAGAGGCTACTTATTCACCTTCCTACTGAATCATTACGACATGAACATCGTCGAATCTGTCAACGCTCAGATCTTAGCTGCCGTCAGAAAGAACCTCGAACCGGTCAACTTATGCAAGTACTTTGGAGGATACAAAACCGTAGTAAAACATTGAATTTGTACAATATTTATTAAATATTATTTTTCTTGTCTTCTTTTTTGCTGTCCTTTTTTCTGTTTATGGATTGTTTAACTTTAATTACTTCTAGACTTCTACTTTTAAACGTACTTTAAGAAAAGTTCAAATGTACGATGTTGACACTTTCAAGATGTGGTTTATTTAATGTATGGAAAATATTTTTATTAAATTAAACTATGAAAAAGAAGGATGTTAAAATAAAATATCTAAGATAAATAAACTATGTATTCGGAAATGGCGCAGGATGCCGAACGTCTCACATGAACATTTCTTTCATGCACATTAAAATAAGGCCTACAAATAACAAAAATCAAAATATTATTTTTAAATTTCTGACTTTTTATTATTTAAGTTGGTTCTAATTAGTAAAATCAATATTTGACATTTTCTGTTTGAGGGGTAAACTACTAAAATTAGTAAAATATACTTTTTGTCACTGAAACTAAACATTGAAACGTTAATTAAAAAATTATAACGTCAATCCTTCGAAAATTTTACTCAAAAGGTTGATTACATTATTTTTGATTTTGTAACGTGTGGTGTTTAGTGACGAATTTAAAAAAAAATTCGAATAAAATTATTATAAAACTTTAAGGAATGTAAACTCAATTTGTGAATGACACAAGTGCTATTTGAACAACATAAAACAAATAAATCCCTTTTACTAATAGATTAAAAATATTAATTCTTGAAAATCAAATAAAACGATTTCATTAAACCGTGCGTAGTGATTGTCAATTTTTTTTTTACTTTAAAATTTTAAACATCAACCCGATGCCAACATATTATTTAATGCTGATTTTCTCAACTGTCTTTATGTAAAGCACATATTTTTCATATGTATAATGTAAAGGTAGAGAAAATCTAGGTAGAAGACTTAAAGGAAATGGTGAAAAATTTTATGGTGAAAACTGGTGTAGACAAGTAAAATTGTATTTTAACGACATTAAAATTAGAAAAATATGAAATCGTAATCTTCTCTGATATGAAATAGGATAAGATATAACGATAAGGAAACCACTGTACACGACAAAACCACCAAAATTTCTCACATTCCTTTTGACATGGTCCTAACCAGTTGTCAAATTCGTAGATCAGTGATTGGGCAAAATCCATATTATAATTGTTTATAATAAAACTACGTTTATACAATTATGTGTTGACTCTTTTATAATTAATCGTTAATTTATTTTATAATTTTAGCCTAATATAGCTAGGATATATACGAAATTCTTTCGAGATCCTAGGATATATTCTAATATTAATTTTAACTTTTATAATCAAACTGTAAAGGAATTTAGTAATTATTGTTGTTATTATGTTATTGATTAATCTGGATCTCGGTATGATCTGGACGCAAAGATAAATTCAATTGTACTGCTAACATTTATTTTAAAAATAAATTCACTTTTCCACATCCTAAATGTATTTGTTAAATGTAAACAATGTTTGTAAATCCCAGGCCCTGAAGATGATCTCAATAAAGATTGAAACGTTGGGACGAAAAAGAAAATGTTTTTCTGAAACCTACATCACACCAAACTGAATCTCACGATATCTGAATAATTAAGAAGCAACGTCAAATAGCTTTAAACCGTATCGCCTTAAGATCAGATTTACGATGTGAAGAAACCAACGGAATTCGCGAGTTAACGTATCATTCGAATTTCTTTAAGGGCTATCTATTCCAAAAATATCCCTTGGCTTTAATGCTTGTTTCAAGCGGTGATTATGATAAGCCTAATTTTCTAAATGTATCTTTTAAGTATGGGATATTTGTTTTTATTTGATTCGATCGCCTAGAGGTTTTCTGGATCGTAAGCCCTGTGCCCGGCAGCCCGATTGCTACCCTTCCTTCTCGGGTCGTGAGAACTAAAAAAGATAACAGCCGAATGGGGCGAGTTTAATTACAGGTTGTCCGCTTGTTTACGACCAATTGTTAAATAATGGATTCTTGTCCCCGTCGGGATGCCGAACAACTACATTAGCTCTCCGACCTTTAGATTTTTAACGGGATAAAAACAGTTTATCCTTTCGAAGGGCGGCTATGATTTACTACTACTGGAGTAATAGTCGCTAAACTAATTAACCGGCGGAATGCGGCCATACTTAGTCGATGGGAGATGTATTTAGAGTCAAAGACACGGCGGTCGTAAACAAAGCTTGTGTATGGCTGCTACTGCTTTTTCCAGAGAACGTTGTCCAGACCTTTTCGAAAACAAACAAACCCTAAAAAAAGCACAGGAGAGGGACCAAACGTACCGACCGCGACTAGGGCTCCTGGGGTTCATTAGGACGGTCCTGATGGTTTTACCAAGTACCACGAAGAAAAAACCGAAGAGGTGAACATTTTACTAAATTAACTTAGCGCTGAACACAGAGTTTATCTCCAAGCATTTAAGAAAAAATACAACCACCATAAAACAAGAAGTATTGTATAATTGCTCTATGAAGAATAAACATAGCAATAAATAAAAAAATAATAAATGGGAAAATAATTGATTGAATAATTAAAAATGAATATTGGTCTAAAACTTTGTCACAAGCAAACAAGGAATCAAGTGCTAAGTAATTACTGTCGTTTCAATGCTACTTAAAGTTATGATTAGTGTAAATGACAAATATCCGAAAC
The DNA here is from genome assembly GCA_039619505.1 of Cimex hemipterus. Taxonomy (NCBI): domain Eukaryota; kingdom Metazoa; phylum Arthropoda; class Insecta; order Hemiptera; family Cimicidae; genus Cimex; species Cimex hemipterus. The sequence goes on along the minus strand of CM077103.1, from coordinate 20,043,657 downwards.
GGCAAAATTAAAAGTAGAAGTTTTATTTGATGAGAGAGTGAGAAACATTGATAGAAAAGTTTAATAGGATAGATAGATAATCGGAGCGAAAGTGGGAAAGGGAGAGAGAGAGAGAGAGAGAGAGAGAGAGAGAGAGAGAGAGAGAGAGAGAGAGTCTGGTTTGATAGATTGACGGAAATTCCCTAAATAAATTAGATAAATAATAAAATTAGGTAAACAGAAAAAGATAGATCGATAGTTATGTGTTTTGATCTAAAACTTATTTTGAAATAATAAGTTCTAAATTAAAGCATTATCGCGTTTTTTGCTCTTTTTTTTAATAAAAATCGACGGCGGTTTGGTTTTTAATCGATCTTCATCAGATTCAGTTCAAATCAATTGAGTATTTGTGAAATGCAGATGTAACGAGCCTGTCCTAGGGTAAAACATGACAAATTGTAACCAGGGCGAGCCCACAAAAGATGACAACGGCCATCCCTCCTCTCTTCATCGGCTCTGTGATGACCCATTGTCACCAATGCCGCTTGCCCTCCCCTAGTTAATGGACCAGGTTCGATTTGAAAACAGTACTGGACGGAATTACAACTATTGTCCGATGCAGAGTACAAAACCATTTTTTAAGGGGCAAATGCTGATTTATATGTTTGCTTTTACAAAGATTTATGTACATCTCGGATTGTTTTGTTAATTTTCACGAGGGCAACGGTTTCAAAATGAGTGCAGTTCGTCATTTAGCTTCGTACATAATTATAATCAAACTGAATTATCTCAATCTTTTCAAAGAGGCACCGACTTTCATTCAAGTCAAATACTTTTGATTTTACAGACTGACTAGAATGCACGCACGACAGTACAAAGTACTTACTACCTCATTAACATCACCATCCACAACGACCTTTACATTCAATTTATCACCGTACTTGTTCCCGATCCAAAAGTTTCATACCAGCCTCTCGATCTGTCCTGACCCTACTGCAGGAGCCATTTCTATCCCTACACACTTAGATACCTCACATTGAGTGCCAGCGTTTGTCATCATGTCATGTGTCCTTCGAATACAGTGCTGTTATCTGAGTTAGTGCTGTGACCATGTGAGAAAATGTTTTGCGTTTACATTCGTAATACATACTAATATTTATAGGGTACTAACAAAATAATTGAAAAACCTTTGTTTTCTTAGTATTAACTAACCTTATAACGTAGGCTATGGTTGAACGATCGTCGATAATGTAATACATTTGCCAGAATTTAAAGCCGACCACAATTTTTTATCTCGATGTTATTACATGCGTTAAATAATTACAAGTATTTTAAATCTGAAAAAATTATAATGATGAACAATGAATTACTAAAGAAAGTTACGTATAATTAGGGATAATATTGAAGCAAGCTTGAACGTCTCAGTTTTTCACAGTCCGGTCTTATCGCATTTTCTGAATGTCAATCGCGTTTCGTCATAAACAATTACGAACAGATTATTATGAAATGTCAAGACCCGTGTGAAACGTTGAAACCAGCGAAAACAGACGGACCAGGATGATTGGATACGATCACGCAACACATAACTCACATTGACAATCGGGTTAAGCGTGAGCATGGAAACAAAACATGTTTATTTCTCTTTTGCAATTTATTGCATTTAACAAAATTATCTGTGCGAGACTTTCTTTTAATTTTGATTGATTTGCCTTCCTTTTTGTCTAATAACATAATAAAATCTGTAAATTGGGAACTTTACAATCTTTGTCTAAATATTTTAACGTTTTGCTCCAACGAAAAATTCTGCAATTTTTAAACGTTCCCAATGATGGGGAGGACTTCCGTCGATTTGTGCCACCTCAATAAATAAATATAAAGTCTCATCATTTGAAGACGAGCTTATTTCTGTTTGCATACGTTCGACTGTTTTTTCTTGATACAAAAAATTGTCTTTGGTCAAACTGGGAACAACTATTTGGTTGGATAGTATTTTTTGTGAGGAATCAGAAAATATTGCAAGTTATAAGAACAAGTGAAGTTTTGCCATTTTTCCAACGCCTCAAGGTCTTCTCGCGTCACATTCTTTTTTATTTTAGGTTTTTAGAATTATTGCTGATTTCAAATGTGAATAAAGAACGAGGTTTTGAACCAAATACGAAATAAGTATAATTTTTTATCTCCCACGAGGACAAGCAAATATGGAAATTGAGAAAAAAAAAGAAGACTACAAGCTCCATATACTGCAAATATCGATCGGATCGAATTTTGACATACAAAACCTACTACAAGCACGAACACCTTGCCCATTAGTCAGACAATGAGCTGTACTGCATAGTGACAAATGAGGTAACTCCTGCAGACAATGTCAGACTGATGCAGATTTGAAAACGGATTCCATGGGAAGGGGCCCATTGTCTCACTCCCCTCATTTCCACAATATTGTCCTGGACCGAATCCCGGTGAAGCTAGACAATAAAAGAACGAGAGAAGTATCGGCTAAGTTTTTGTTTTTAATTTGAAACTAGCAAGTGGTGGCAAATTGTAAAGGAATTTAATCCGTATTTTTCCTCCTTTTTAAGGGCTCATTAAACTTCCGGAAGGTTAAAATTTTAATTATAATCGGCGTACACTGTTGCATTATTAGTTTATGCTGTAGTTAAAATGTATATACCATTCAGATAAATTCTGTATTTTTTACAATTAATTAAGGTTAGTAGAGATAAAAACATTAATTAATTGTAATATACTAATTGGTCAAGCGGACCACGAAATTAGTGAATTTATTTATTTATTTATTTATTTATTTATTTATTTATTTATTTTAAACGATAGTTCGCAATAGCAGAGTTTATATCAACCCTCGAGGTGCCGGTGATTTTGAAAAAAAGCCCATTTGTATGCAGGGCTGCTGGATTCGAACCCCGGACCTTTACCGCCGTGTCAACGCCTAAACCGTCGCGGCTACCAAGGCCCAGTTTGCAATTGTTATATTTTTTCTCTGTTACAATTTTCTAACATCGACTTCGTTTACGAAATAGAATCACTCCTCTCGGGTAGAAAAATACGAAATTTTGTTAGTAGTTTGCTTTTTAAAACATTTAAAGAGCAGGATGTATTACCACTTTTCTGAATCGTTGATAATTTTTATCATTGTGATAACCTATTGACCATTATGGGTACAATAACTTGGTTTTATGTGATTTCACACTTTGAGAACTATCACTTTCCGAAACTAAAAAAGAACAGATATTTGGTTTTATTTTTATAGTCGAAGGGCGGACATATGTCGGTGATTGATGGAGTGTTGTCTATGCAAATTTGCACTTTTTGAAAATTATGTGCAACCGGAACGTCAGTCGAACGGAAAGAGGACAAACCAGAAAAATCGTTAGTCCGTTTCTCATGAGCGTTTCCGCGTAAAGAATTAATTATTTTAACAAAACCGATATGACAAGGCGTGACGCGCTGTCACATGCCTAGGGGGAAGAACAATCGGGCCAGACAGCCAAATCTGATAACCACCCCTGATAATCCATCTAATCCGAAGCAGGCCTCAAGCTTTGAGAGAAATCGTCACGGATTTGAATGTCAAAAGCTGGATTACTTATATCACGTGCTGACACCGGGGATTACTCGCGGTAAGAAAGAAAGGGGTGGAAAGCGGATTTTTTTCTGCCTTTTGCGGCCCCACCGATAAAACGATGAATTCAACACTCAGAGGAATATTTTCATAAGCACTTCAAAATTTAAATATAAAATATGAATTTTTCATTAAAAAATATCTGATGTTGTCATATTTAGTTCTGCCAAAATATTCAAATCTTTAGGCAAATTTATAATTATCTACCAAAGGTGTTATAATTTATCCCAGTCCGAAATGAACACTAATTCAAATGTGTAGAGATTAGTGACCGTTAACGGATAATTATTCAAATATCGTGAGATGCGGTCTGGTGTGATGTAGGTATCAGAAAAACATTTTCTTTATCGTGCCAACGTTTCGATCTTTTATTGAGCCCTGAAGATGATCTCAATAAAAGATCGAAACGTTGGCACGATAAAGAAAATGTTTTTCTGATACCTACATCACACCAGACCGCATCTCACGATATTTGAATAATTAACTAATTCAAATACAGGCTACGTTATGTTTAAGATCGTACTTACGCTACTTGCTTCATAGAAGTGGGTTGCTAGTTGACATGCATGAAGTCAGAAGCGTTTGAGTGAAATGATCGGTTCTACTTACTGTAGCTGTTTCTTGTATCCTACAAAAGAGAAAAAAATCTTTCATTCAAGTGCAATTGTAGATATAAAAGTGTAAATTTGTAAGTCAAAGAAAGTTGGATGGCAATAAATGAAAATATGGTTTGCAAAATATACATAGAATTTTTCAATAATTCGATTTTGTCCCTCTTACATTTTGAATATACTTATGTAGTCATTGTTGATCAAATACTTCTTTTAATTAATTAACCTTTTCGTAAAGAATTTGTTGAAATAAAAAAGGTCGAGCGGAATTCGAACCTACGTCCTTCGGCTTGAAGCTTGAGCTACTTGAGCTATCGGGATCCACTAGGACACAGACTTCCCATCTCGACCTCACCTCTCGAATATTCGCTCCTTTGTTGCCATTTTTCAAATGTCGTGTAATCAGGGTTCGATTCTCGTCGACAAATTAAATGGCCATGGAGAGCTTTAGTGAAGATATACTTCGTTTTACTTATTAAATCCATTACATTTCGTGGTCTAATTGACCAAATAACCTCTTTCAATTGGTTAATCTTTATGGAAGAACAGTGGCGTATTTAGCCGAAGACCGTAGGTTCGAATCTCGCTCGTGACACAAAATTTTTCATTTAAGTCAATATCTAAAATAACGATTTTTACACACTCTGAAAAGACATAGTGTTTTTTTATCCATCAGTATTGTTCCAGACCTTGTGTTTTTACAAAGTTTATTGCTAATTAAATTCATTAATTTCGTGGTCCGCTTGAACAATTAATTAAAGATTGGAATTGAGATGAAAAAAAGTTAATGTCACGAGCGAGATTCGAACCCACAATCTTCGGCTAGATACGCCGCTGCTGTACCACTTGAGCTATCGTGGCCTCGATCCACTCGAATATCAACTTCCCATCTCAAGCCCACCTTTTGTTTTTTTCCTTCTTTTGCCATTTTTCAAATGTGGCGTAATCGGTTTGGATTATCGACAACAATAATATTGAAATGGCGACGGTGAGTTTTAGTGAAGTGAGCTTCTTTTTTAATTCAATAAATTCTTTAATTTCGTGGCCAATTAATACATAACGATTAAGTAAGGTTTTCAGTTGAAGATCGAGGTCAAGTGGTTGAGCAGCGGCGTAACTAGCCGATGATCGTGAGTTCGATTCCCGGTCGTGCCATTAACTTTTTTCATATCAACTAAAAACCTTAATTAATTGTTATTTATTGCTAATTTAAAATGGAGCAAAGGGTATTTTCATAATTTAATGGTTTTTATTACAATAAACTAGCAAGAAAACCGCTGGTTCGAGAAATGTGTCATTAGTACTGTGATGAGCGATAACTTGTTACGAGAAAACACCGTCGCTAAATAGTTTTCTCCTTCAACCGTTAGCGATGACAAAATTCAAACTGTTATCACAAATAAACCGCACACAACGACATGATACATCGAAGAGACACTTAAGATATCTCATACAAGCGTTTCTACACATAGAAAGTAGCGGGGTTTGGGCGATATATGGGTCCATATGCTGATTGAGATTAATTTCCCATCTAAAACCGCCATGTAAATTACCAATTTTTAAAAAGATCGAAAACCGAGGATAAAAAAATATTATTTTTCATTTACTACAAATATTGGAAAGGGAAATTCTTGGAAAAACGCAGCGATCCCCGTTAACAACTCCATAAACCGAATTACATCCAAAATAGGAAGTGTACATTTGGTGGATGTGAAAATGTTTGCTTTATTACGAGCTTCTTCTGCCCAACCAAATCGTTAATTCTAGTGTATACTGCACATAATTGGAGCAATTAATCTATCGGCTGGTATTGGCTAATCGCAAGGGGATTGCTTTCCACCTGTACACGGTCCCCCATTGATCTTTCTAGAAGTGCCAGGAATTGAAATTAAATTATTCCGTGCCATGAAAATCTATTTATTGGGAAAACTTTATTTTGCTTGAGGACTGCAGAAAACACACCAAGCCATCGCTCGAAAGCCTTTATTGAAAAAAACTATTATCCAAAAACAACCGTTCTTGCCCAATCGCGAATGGGTTGGTTACACAGCACAAGACGTTTTGCAGAATCTGCAGAAATTGTTGGAGTTTGGCTGGGATGTACAAATCCACCCGTCACATTCGCCCGATGTTGCCAATCTTTTTCAGATTTCAAATTGTTCGTTATTAATTCGAAAAAACGACGGCAGAAAACAAATCACTCAAAAACCTGACTGACACGTTTTGACAGGACGGAATTATAAGATTATATGTAACACAAAATTGATGATTAATTTTTTTTTATAAATCACCACAATTTTTATTCAATTTACCATCAAATTATTGAAATAATTCACATGCTTGGTTCAACTAATAAACCAAGATATTTTCTCAAATGATATGTGATTTATTTTTATTACCCAAAAACAGAAATTAACATCTTAATAGCTTATAAAAATATATAGGTCGATTTAGACCCCAGATTTTAAGACAAAAAGTCGGTATTTGTTACAATACAGTTGTTAAGCAATTCATCAGGCTATTGAAACACTACATCTGTAAATATCAAAAGGTTTTATGTTTAGAAACATCATCCGAAGATATGCAATTTCATTTTGTATGTTTAGTTTCATCCTGCTTAATTTGTTTAGCGAAGAGAAAACTGAAAATTATGAATCTGGTATTAACAGCGTAAATTTTCATTGTGATGTTTTCAATAATCTCGAAATGTTGTTTTAAGAAGATAAAAGAATTTTAGACTTCAAATTTGAATAGAATTATGAAATAGTTGAGTTACAAAATTGTCGTCCTGGGAAATTCTATCTTGCTCCAATGTGCAATGTAAATTTAACGAATGTCTTATTTATTTATTTATTTTTTTTGTTGGTTTCAGAAATTTTTACAATCGGCATTGTTTTTCGCGTACATGGATACCAAGTGGAATAATGAGAATGAACAGCCAATTACGGAAGGACGCACAACGTTCAAAGGTCATTGATCGTTTTGCGTTATTGCCGGAGCCCCATGCTTGGATAATAAAACGTTTTAATCTCCAGGGGGTCTTAGACAATTGCTTTCGCTCTCCCCCCCAAGTCTGAATAAATAAGCGACCTGGACAAAAGGGAGGACCGTGGAAGGGATTAGAATCTACCTAATTTTTTACACCATACGCGCTCCCCTTGAATCCGAAGTCTCCAGCTGACCCAGATTTTAAAACGTCCCCTTGATGAAATGTGGTCTGCTAGTTAAACGGTGAAAGGTAGATGCAAATTTGCACGATTCTGGATCATATCAATGTTAAGACAATATTGAATTCATTAAACAAAATGTTGATTTGTTCTTTTATATATATTTTTGTGTACAATCGTAAAGACTGGGCATTACTGATTGTTTTATACTGCCAATCCACACACTTCGGTTTCTTGCCATCTACAGTGGTGAGTTGGTTTATTATGAGATCTTTTTTTTAGTAGCTTTCTTTCGAAAATAAAAAGGTGAATATGGCGAACACCACCTTATAGGCACAAACAGCGATGGTACAGGTCATCATCATTTTATAAACGACCCTACTATCCAAAAAATCCACTGATACGTGACTATGGAAAAAGTCTAAACAATGTACCAAAATATTCCAAATTAATAGGTACGTGTTTTTCAGTGCTCAAAATGTTTTTATTTGTCTTAGCTGTTTGAGTGAAAGACGATTAAATTTTGGATATTTTGTCATCTTCAGAGCTGATTTTATACCAGTGCTTCAACCTGCTTATATCCCTGATAAACACTGAAGATGGTGATCAACCGAACATTGTTTGCCAGTATGAATAGAAAGAAAGAAACAATGGAATTAAGGTTCGTTATTATTAACTGCAGTAAAAGATTGTGTTATTATAGATTTTCATAATTTACTTCCAGAGGAATGTAAATTTTGTAGCACGTGCGTTCATTTTTTATAGTGTTGATACACAATTTTGTTGTTTCAATATAGTTTTAAAGGAAAGCAGGTAAATCACGGTTTTTGTGGTAGTTGGGTCAACCTGCTTATAACCCTGATAGCCCACTGAAGTTTGTGAGAAGCCAAAAAGTGTTTAACAGACAGAACCTGCAAGAATAGAAAGAACAAAACGGTAGGAAACTGAAACTCAGGTTCGTTATTATCTAACAATAACTACAGTGAAAGATTGTTTTATTACAGATTTTCTTAATTTACTCCTAGATGAATGTAAATTTTCTAACACGTGCATTTATTTTTTACAGTGTTGATATAAAATTGTGACATTTTTATATAGCTTCAAAGGAAGGCACGTAAATCACGGTTATTAGGGAATTCTGCCATCTTCAGTTCTGGGTTTGTGGCAGTTGTGTCAACCTGCTTGAGATAGACCAAACTACAAGGTTTACAAAGAAAGAAATAATCGGAAACAACGAAGCTACAGTTTCTTCTAGTTGACCACATAAAAAAATTCCTCGATTTAAAGCCATTCCAGCCAAAATATCATAGTCAGTAATATTGTAGTCAGCAGACTTTACACTTTTCCGCATCCGTATTTATATATAGGTATCGTATAATTAATTATTCAAAATATGATGATTATATGTTATGCCATGTAATTTTTTACATTACTAAATTGTTACTTTTTTAGTACATTTAAATAGTGTGTCAGGGCGGAAAGTTTTGTTCAAAAGATATTAAACTAGTAAAAAAGTAAAAAATATAAAAATAATTAAATAGTTTTAATTTCAAGGGAGTTTTTGAAATAGCTCTTATCACGTTACACCTTTCGTAACCCCTTTGAGCCCTGCGCTTTTCCGATTTAATCATATTAAATGAGAATAAATGATATGCAGGCTCATCCCAGTTTAACTGTAGCTGGCTCATTAGTTTTGCACTAAATACTAAGCGGATCCCCGACCTAGATTCCGTTAGGTGTCGCGTTCCGAGTCAGTGACCAGCTGATCAATTCACGCCCAGTCTTTCAAACGGGGGAGCATAGAGACATTTTTTTTCCACGGGTAATTTCCGGGGAGTGCCTTGTTTTGGGCACGAGTCAGTTAGAGGGTATTGTATTGTTCAGGGTCCATTAAAACATATTATAACGCGCAGATGGGGTGGTCCTCGCCCCATCGTTGACGCTTTCATCCATCCCCTCTGTTCACTGGAGAAGCTTCGTTGCGAAATCATACAAGGGGTGGCACAATAACATCACATTCCGCTGTATTAGAAGGAACGGGATTGCGATCCTAGGGAAAAAGGTGGACTCGGATGAATAAACTTGTAATTTATGTGGGCCCTTGTATCAGTATCTCTTACGACATTTAACAACATATTCAAAACATGACTCCATAATATGTCCCCTCACATGTTTCTATCACCATTATGTAGCACATATTGTTAATCAATTCAGAAACTCTATACTTTGAGAAACGATTAATAGATATCAAACAAGAATTATATAGTTTAAATTACTAAACTATTAGAATAACTACTACAATAATTATTGGAATAAACGGGGAGCTGAAATGAGAGGTTTGTATCACGGCAGCTCAAGTGGTAAAGCACCGGCGTATTTAGCCGAAGGTTGTGGGTTCGTATCCCTCCTGTGACACAGATTTTGAATTATAAAACATACTGTATAATTAATTTACTAAACTATAACAAAACCACTAGTCTCAATAATCTTTTAACTAATTCTTACAATTAGGCACTCTATAAAACCGCATCAACAATTGAAAAATGGAGCAATCTTTAGTTAAGCAAGTTAAGTTGAAACCTTTCAAGTCTCAACCCATCACCTTTTCACTCCGCTAAGAGAATTGATCTAGCATATACTTAGACCTACCCCTCAATCGAACAAAGTTACCCATTTAGGGTACATTTGATAGATGACTAACTTGGAATACGTACATATGATTAAAAAACAAACACTTAATAAACGAAAATGAGGCACTGGGAAAAAAACCCACCGGCGAGATGAAAATGACTTAATATTTATTTAGCATAAAAAATCCTATTTAAGAGCTTAAAAGGATAATTATAACTTCACTTGTTTTCGCGGTCCGCTTGATCAATATAATATCTCTCAATTAATCAAGGTTTTTAGTTAGGACAAAAAAAGTCGAGCGGGATTCGAACCCACGATCTTCAGCTGGGTACGCCGCTGCTCTACCACTACAAGAGCTATCGTGACTTCGGTCCACTCGGACACTAACCTCCCATCTCAACCCAAACTGTTGAATTTTCCATCCTTTTTGCCATTTTTTCAAAATTCTAACTAAAAACCTTAATTAATTGAAAAATATTAATTGGTCAAGCCGACCACGAAAACTACTGACTTTAATAAATTAAAATGAAGTTTATATTCACTACAGTTCTCCTTGGCTATTTCGTTTGTCGCCAAGAATCAAATGGATTACACGACATTTGAAAATTAAAAGACATCCTCCCTCACGTGTACACTCTCTTACTGAGATTATATCAGAAGGGCCGATTTTGTTGAGTGCACAAGAGCGGGAGTTACTCAGGGAAGAATACTTATCCCATTTCTATTGTCGGTGTACACTGCAGATGTTCTCTACACACAAGCTAACATTTCAACGCATACGTACGAAATAATCAGATCAGAATAATCGAACCCCTCCATAAACCCTCAGCATCACCTGAATGAATTATGGTTCGTAAAGTGAACTAAGATAAACCTAGATAACTCTGTCCCCGGGAGAAGAATGGAACCCCATGCCTTCTACTGAACCTTATCTTGGATTGTCGTGGATAAACAACTGACTTGGACCCCCCACCCAAGAATGAACAGACTAGAAACAAACTATTAAATACACTACTTGTTTCAGAACAACATTTATTTACAAGCAATCGTACTACCTCTTTGAGCGTACCGTTGGGAAGTGTGGAGCTCAACCAAGGTTCCAGATCCCATCATCTCTAATCAGTTCAACACAAAACAGAAATATCCCATTGACACTCTCAAAACGACACGCAAGAATGACACAATTACACAGAACACAAACCCTTTGGGTGAGTAGAAATACTTTGATTGAATAAAAAAATATATATGAACCTATATATGAGTGAATTTATACAATATTTTGCATTGTATAAATTCACTTTGTCCAAATCCTACACGTATTTGTTAAATGTAAATAATGTTTGTAAATCCCAGACCCTGAAGATGATTTCAATGAAGATTAAAACGTTGGCAGGATAAAGAAATGTTTTTCTAAAACCTACATCACACCAGACCGCAATTCACGATTTCTGAATAATAATCAATTCAATTGAAAATTTTCCGTCTAATTATAAATGTTTCAAATCATAATATTATAACGACCTACACATCCCGTTGGGGCACGATATCGTCCAAAAATTTCATCAAGCACTTAGCTTCCATATTGATTTTAATCTACTAGAACGACAGCGCTCATTTCCAACGCTACTAGAAAATCCTCCAAGACGATTGAAGCGAAAATGGTTTCGGTGTGATGAAGGCTGAGAAGAACTGGGCAACTTCTCCTAGAGGAGACTCAAACGACAAATTCAGGATAATGATTTGTATTACAACGAAAATCCACGCTCAGGCCTGCTCGAAATAATCGATTATGTCAACGTTTGCGAAGAGCGTAAAATTTTTCTTCCGATTTTCATCAATTCAAGTTTGTTAGGCGCGCTTCGAAATGAAAAGCAAGCAAAACAGCGCTCGGATAATGTCCGACTTCTCCAAAGCTCATCGTCATTCCAACGTAGAAAAACCCATAAGCTTTCAAGAGAAGAAAAGGAGTCTTCTCAGTTTTCACACTGCCGTAAATACGTGGATTTTTACGACCAGGGCCGACTGAGGCGGGATTAATCGGCCGTTGGCGGTTGTTTTTATCTAGGGGTCATGTTTTTAATAATACATAATCCTTCATAAACAAAGAAAATGGCTAACAATTTCTAAGGACCTATCGGTCTAATAAACGACAATCCGGGACGGCACGATAAATAACTCCCCGCCTCGGGATAATGCCCATGAATTACCATATGAAGTCCTTGGTCATCGCAGAGATTTCCTTTGTTGGCAAATGCACCCTGTTGCTGTACAGGAGGGTGGATGCATTTTTACGATCGAAATGGCACTAAATTATCGTGTCGAAACAGCCTGTTGCGACTCTGTCTTGATTTCATAAGGGCGCTACTGCCTGCCGCTGAGTAACCGACAATAAAAGACCATATATGTGGCTTTATCGGTTTTATTCCATCTAAGGAGCTTACAGAAATTGCAAGGGAAATGGGATATTTTGCGGTTGATGGAAAATTTAAAACATAAAAATCAACATTGTGTACTATACAAAATATAATATGCTAAATGCTTATGTTCATTTATACGACTTATCAAAAACAATTTCGTAACGTTATAACCTATGACAACATTTTATAATAATTATCATGAAATCGAGAAGCGTTTTTAAAACTAAAAATTCATGGTGAATCGCGCAAAATTGTTCACCTATTATAATTTTTCAACACTCAAGATCTTTTAATGTTCTTAACTATACTTTAAGTCGATCTGGAGATAGTGCCTGATGGCCCTCGGGAATTTCAGAACCGCATCGACACCCTCAAAAACTATTGCACGAAATGACAACTCAAGGAAAATTTAACATACTTGTAAACCATGTTTACCTTTTCTCCAGCAATTTTTTAATTTCGTCCTCCCAGAATTATTCAGGTTTTTGAGCAAAGAACTCCACGATAGGGTTTCTTCAGTTCTTAAAATTTCTTAAAGTTTCCTAAAATTCTCTTAAAGTTTTTCCATTAATAGAGTTTTTCAGAATCCGGAATAAGTTATAGAGAGAATGTTAGTAGAATGCGACGGGTAGAGTAGAACATCCCAACTAAGCTCCAACAATTTCTAGATTGTGACACATAGGGCGAGTGCTATCCTGGTGGAAAACAATCCTTTGGCGGTTAGCTAATGCCAATCGTTTTGGGTCAATTGCTGATTTTAATCGATCCAATTGTGTGCGATATGAACTAGAGTTATGTGTCAGGATGTATAGGGTCGTATTTGTAATTTTGAAGTTAACCTGGGCCTGAGGTATCCCGTCTAATTGTTCTTCAAAAAAGGGTAAACATTTGAAAAATAAACAAAAAATATTAAACAAGTAATGTAATTTTTTTATGGTGTAATTGGTTCAAGAGAAAATCAGCTATTTTCCACCAAAAAAGGACACCCTGTACACACCATTTCTCTTATAGTGTACGAACTTGGTCCATGTCCAAACCAAACTCTAGGCAGGTTAGATCCTAGAGTGGGCAATGGTGAAATGTATAGACAAAATACAAACGGCATTAATGAAAAAACAAGACTCAATAAGTTTGGGATTATGGAAAGTTGTTTAAAATGAAACTTGGCATAGTGTTTCTACAGACTTCACAATCAATCTTCGGACGATCTATAATAGAGGTCATTGAAGTTGCAACGAGTTCAACGGATAAAATGTTTAGAAAAAAGCAAAAAAATGTACAAAAATTTGGAGGTAATTTGGCTAACGGCCTATTGAAATATTGTAGTTTCACAAGTGTCATAAAATAAATATATATTTTAGAAAGATAAACTACTAACAATAATCTTATTTAGATAACAACTAGGGAAACAAGGCAGTGGCTAATTTTGTAACAATGTAGGTCTTCTCAGTTGAAACAATAAACAGGCCAAATTAGTTGCCCGGTCGATATAGGACACACCTTATTGGCTTATTGGAAATTTCTAGGTCGTGAAATGGCGACGAAGCATAAATCAATTGGTTCTGATAGAATTTGATTGCCCTGGCAGCAATTCAGGACAATACACTCTCCCCAAACCGACGAAACGGCACAGGCTTCTCGGAGGAGTTTCATACTGAATCTGCGGCGCGTTTCCGAAGCATCAACCCTTTGTACTTTGTAATTGATTTCAAACAACGGCCTTCCAATTTACTGTAACAAGGCTAAAACAACCCCTGCCCAAACACAATGGCGGAATATGACTTATTACAGAATAAAAAATTCGAGGTTGCAATTTGTTAAAACCAGCAACCTGCTGATTTTTAACTTTCTTTTTTTTCAATATTAATTTGGCCAATGTTTGTGATATATGAACCATTATAAACTGAAATTGTCCATTGTTATCATTTTATTATTTACTCAACGATTTATACAATTATTTATTGAACGTTTTCGAACATCATCATTCTTTTCATATGTCAAAAGTGTTCGGCTTTTTGCCATCTTCAGAGTATTTACGTTACAGATCAAAAGAGCAACGGACATGTTCGAAAACCATAAAGTTATAGTATAGATCAATACATAATTGAAAAATATCGTACTAATCTCTGAGTAGAACCATCATTTACAAAAATGGAATCTATGTACGCGCCCCGTCTTCATCATTTCTACTGTTTCACTAGTTCTAGTATTTTTTGTAATTATTTGGAGATCGTGATATGCGGTATGGTTTGGCGGAGGTTTTAGAAAAACATTTTCTTTATTCCAACGTTTCGATCTGTATTGAGATGATCTTCAGGGCTTCAGATGATTATTGGTTCTAACTCGAAGTGTTTGTTTTCCATGTAGATGTGTCACTGTGAGAGTGCCAGTGAGATACATAAAACAGAGATATACAGCAATATCGCACTGGCACTCTCACAATGACATATCTACACGGAAAGCAAACACTTTGAATGAATACAATTGCTTTGGTTGAATGTAAAAAATGTCTAAAATTGTATAAATTCATTTTTTATATCTAAACTTTTCTAGTATTGTAGAAATTGATTTTTTTTTAATTTTCTAGCAGTTTATTTTTTTAATCTAAAATTTTGTAGCATTTTATAAATTCATTTTTTTACATTCTACATGTATTGTAAAATTTAAACAACGTTTACAAATCCCAGACCCTGAAGATGATCTCAATAAAGATCGGAGAGGCGTCAGTGGTCGGTGGCCGCAAGGTTTAGTCTTGGACACGGCGCACATCACTGTAAGGTAAAGGTCGAGCGTTCGAATTTAGTGTCCCTGCATTCGAACCCGATTTACTAATAAATTCAAAAAATTTTTTTGTTCAAAAACCCGGCAGCCTGAGGGTTTAAAAGGCCTCGCAACGTTAACGTTGGCACGATAAAGAAAATGTTTTTCTATAACCTACGTCACACCAGACCGCATCTCACGATCTCTGAACAATTATTGACTAATGGTCACTTAACACATTATTTACAAATCGTGAGATGCGGTCTGGTGTGATGAAGGTTTCAGAAAAACATTTTCTTTATCGTGCCGATGTTTCGATTTTTATTGAGATCAACATCAGGGCTCAAAGTGTCAATTTTCTCTATTTGGGTAACAAAACGGTACCTCCGGTTGTTAGTAATTTTTTAAATATTGCTTTCTTGAATTTAATTTTTTGAATTCACGATTATTTCCCGTGTGTAAGAAAGATTGTGATTTTTACTGGCCGTATTTTTTGTATTTATAACCGTTTCAAATGTTTTATTTTTGTTGTTCTTTTTGGTAGTTTTCATGCTACGTTAATATTTGTTTCTTTATTTCACGTACCACCTGCTTGCCAGTACGCACGTGGTTTATAAGCTATCTTTAATGAGTGTATTAATTATATTAAATTAAATTTTCTTTAATACTTTTTTTGATTATGACATTTGATAATTGTCCTCAGAGAAGAATCTAAATGAGCTTTCATTAATTTATACGGTCGGTATAAAACACGTCTCAATGGAAAGGCAGATGTTTATAATATAATAATACAAGATGTTTATAATATATTCGTTAATTAAATGAAATTGTTGAGCAGGTGAACACCGAATAAAAGAGTGACCAATAACACGGTTTTAGAAAAACGGCGCAATGTTTTCAAAAAAGTAGTCACAAACGATCCTAACAAGCCACTCGAAAAGAAGGGCAGACAGGCTGGAAAATTGAATCCACCCTGATTGGGGAGGGGAGGCATTAAAAATGGAAATTGGATATGGAAATGTCGGGAAATTGGATGGGCTCCAGGCCATTTTCCTCTGTAACTATTTGTAATGTCGGGGCAAATCTATTGCAAACGGTCTGTTGAGACGGAACTTTATGGGGGAGGTAGAATGAATAAGCAAGTTATAATAAATGCCCACCGCATAAACTGCTAACGCGTATAACCGCTCAGGGGTTTTATGGTTTATTTTCCGTTAAGGCTGTTTTATTAATCCTTTATTCAGTATTGCGTGGATTGCTTAAAAAATCACAGAAAAGAACTTTAGTTTTATTTAAAAAACAATTATTATAAACTAAGGTTAAAGGCTACGGAATTAAAGATTCTATGCACGATTTTTTTTTTATTCACATAACTACTTCGACCATTTAAATAAATTTGAGAACGCACAGAACACACTTGAGAACAGTCTCTTATTAGGAAAAAGCTGTAGGCGAACAAAGGGAGAAACCGATGTCCCCACAAGTAACACGAGATAGAACATTGTTGTTATCACTGATTACAAGGCAAGAGTTTAAGTGATAACCGAGAGAGGTGATTTAATTCAACTTCAAATCTGATAGGGACGTGACACGAATATGGTGTTGTTTTTCGTGTATATGTAGAAACATTAGAATCCAAAGTTACGAAATTACAACAGGGACATAACAAATTCATACTTGGGGTATAATTACGCAAATAATTTATAATGCATAATCGTAATTATCTGGCTTTGACATAATTCCATCAAGAAAATGTACCGTTAGATTCTCATTGGTTCTCATTTGTATTGCTTTGCTGCTGTGGTTTGGTACACGCTTTTCAGCTTTTAACGATTTTCTATGCCTCATCATATCCTATCGTTCCACTACCTGATGGTACGCGTCTGAAAGACAAAAATGATCGACAAAGATCAAGTGATGATTGTACGACTTCGCAATCCTACAAATCCATATGTACAACTATAGAGAAATCTCACAATTTAAGAAAGTAAGTGCTTTTCCTTGGGAACCCTACAGAATACATCTTTGGATATATTAAAGCAAAGTCCAGATTTTATTAGATGTATAAATTGGTAACTTTGGTTACAGTATGTTTACTCTTGGTTTGGTCCAAAATATAAGCGATACACCACGATATATCTAGCCGGAAAAAGAGTGGAAAAAATTAACAACGATAAATAGCTTCCTGTCGCTAATTGGACACCTAGAATTGGAATATTAAACAATTAACCAACGCTAACACGACGTTATTTACATACTATAAAGCGTACGATTGACATTGAATTCTTGTAGGAACGAGAAGTTAATAACCGGTGAATTCTTCTTGGGCCCACTCTCATCCCAAAACGGAATCCTCATTTTGAAAGCTATAACACAATCCGGGGGAGATTCGATTTCATCGGTCAATTTATTAAAACGAGAAAAAAAACTGGCCATAGTCTACCTTTCAGATCACAGACAATCATCTAGAAACTGATATTTTTATTTCGGCGAGAATTCCACTTTTATCTTGTCAAACAAGCTTACGACTTATGGTCAAATACAAATAAAATGCTGTTAGTCCATATTTAATGAAATTAATTTTAATTAAAAAACTTTAAAAATTTGGCTTAAGTTAATTATATTTGGTTGACATGTCTCCCTGTCACTCTCTTTTTCTTTTATATATATAGTTTTCAACCTATCTTTTACTATCTATCAACCTCCCTATCCAACTATCTTTCTATCTATCTAACCACCGATTGGAATCTCTCTCTTTCTCTCTGTGTCTGTCTCTCTTTCTCTCTGTGCCTGTATGTCTGTCTATCTGTCTGTCTCTCTGTCTCTCTCTCTCTCTCTCTCTCTCTCTCTCTCTCTCTCTCTCTCTCTCTCT
>CM077103.1:20013983-20025570 GCA_039619505.1 Cimex hemipterus | reverse complement strand
TCTCTCTCTCTCTCTCTCTCTCTCTCTCTCTCTCTCTCTCTCTCTCTACCTACCTACCTACCTGCCTGTCTCTCCATATTTAACCATATCTATTTATAGCTCATTTCCCATCGTTTTCCCTGTTTATGTCCTCTCAGACTATCTATCACATTTTTCAATCTCTTTCCTTGCCTTATATATCTAGCATTTGCTATCTACCTGAGTATCACTACCTTTCTCTTTTATCTGATCTCACTATCTACTACTCAGACTGCCACTCTCACTCTCTCTCTTTCTCTGTCTGTCTGTCTGTCTGTCTGTCTCTCTCTCTCTCTCTCTCTCTCTCTCTCTCTCTCTCTCTCTTTTCTTTCTTCCAAATTCATCTTGATATGCGGCATGATGTTTACAGTTTTAATATCATCAAAACAATTTGGCTTATTTATTCATTTCAATGCATTTTCGAGCCACAATCCTCTCCAGACATAATCGTGTGGGGAGTATTAGTGAGATAATAATTTCTTGTTTATATTCCTCAACAGGACTATACAACAATGACTCATCTTCACAGAAAACAGAACCTTTGAGTGATTACTTTGTTTAAACCTAAAATTTCTATATTGCATACATCATTGTATAAATTCTTATACTATATGTATTTGTATAGTTCAAACATTGTTTATAAATATAAAGATCGAAACGTTGGCACGATAAAGAAAATGTTTGTTTTTCGAAACCTACACCACCCCAGACCGTAACTCTCAATCTCTAAATAATCATTACTAACGGTCACTATAAATGATACGTAAAAACTTTATTTTATGAGATTGACGGAAAGAAAAATTTTGAATTTAGCCACTTTTAAAAAAGTAGGAGCCGAATTAAAAAATTATTGTTTTTCTAATGGGTTATTCCTAATTAAGCATTTATTTTTTTATTATTTTTATATTTTATAGGCTTAAATAAATTTTTTAACAGTTAACATTTAATGTAAAATAAAGCTGAGATTTTATTACGAAACCAACACGCCAGTTTTTTTAATCAAAAATTATTCCTTAATTTTATTTTTTTAAATAACTCTAACAAAACTTCCCATTTTTTAAGGTTGAGTAGTTTTTGAGAAAAGCAGCGAGTAAAGTGAGTGAACACCTTGTATGTAAAACAGTGGTTAGTATTGAAAGTAAGTTGAGGAATTCGAGCAAATTGCTAAATTTTTCACGGCCATCTGATATTTGACCGGCAGATGGCTGCCTGCTCCTTGTTACAATTTCCCTATAAAAACCATCCTTGCTGAATGTTAAATATGTGCAAGGTGCAACACGTTTGTAAAAAAAAATTCTGACCCACTGCATGCCTTAAATGTTTCCCCTTCGTTAATCACAGGTGTTAACGGTCACGATGTGGGTTACGCCGGCAATGAATCAGCGGTCCGAGTCGTATCCGTGATGATAATTAATTATAATTAAGCAGCCGTTTAGGCGAAAAGCCCAGGTTTGAGAGTAAGCCACCGATCCCTGGACTCGGACCAGCGGCTCCAGGCTGCGCTGGCCTCAGCTGGAAATCCTATCCCGCATTCCCGGTTCAGTAGTGGCCAGTGTGTGAGAGAGTGAACCTGTAGTGACATGATAAAAGTACACATGCTCGACGCATTCGAAGAAATGTCACAGTGAGTTTTTTTTTAATACTTGTATATAAATAAATGTATATATATTTTAAGGTACCCTGGATAATATAATCGTTACGGACGAGTTGGCAAGTCAATAATAATAATATACAATCGTGAATATTTTTTTATCGAATACATTTTTTACAAATTTTACCCAATTTTTTCACAATACAACGTGGCTGAATATATTTTTGGAAATTTCGATTTCAAATCTATAATTCAATTGTTCAACTATTAAATCCCAAATTTGGGTAGGACATAAATTAGGTCAACAATTAATGTCCAATTCATTTGTACTGTATAATACGGTTTAAAATTTTATTTCCATTTTTAGATCAAAACAATTATTTATAAGGGGATATATTATTTTACATAATTGACATGTAAAAAATATCAAGGAATGATTTTATTTTTTATCCAAATAATATTAATAATTTTTATTTAACCAATGAAATTAAATTTTATTTTTAGTACCTGTACATTTTTTGAGAATTTAAATTAAAGATGGCAAATAACTGTTTATTACTTTGGTTTTCACTTGCATTATAAATATCTTTACAATGCATTTGTTAAGTTCATTTTGCGTTAAATGACGCATGAAGGTAATAAAAAATTATTTATATATTTTTGAATTATTTTACTGGAACAATTATGAACAAATATGTTCGCGTGCTTTTATAATATAGTTTATAATGTTTTATTCCGGTCAAAATTCATACACTATGCACGAAAATGAATTTAGACAAATATCATTTAAAGTAATTGATAATTTAATAGCTACAAAGAATATTAAATTAAAGTTTTTTTTCCAAATAATAGTCATGAGATGATTTTCTTACATTTTTACCGTGATACAATGAATATGATTTTAAACTGAAAATATGATTTGAGAAAAAGTTGATACAAATTTTAAATTTGTAGTTATCTATGTGTTTTTTGATACAGATTTAAGTCGGATTAACAGATTAAACTATGAACGAATAGTGCCTTGTAACATTTATAAGAATTTTTAAAATTTTTAGTTTCGACTCAAATGACTAGTAATATCAGAAAACCATTTAAAATATAGATATATTTATTTTCAATTCATTTACTATTCCGGAAAATAAATTCTGAGGATCAGCTGTTATTTAAAATAATTGAAAAGTTCGAAGGATCAGAAAATGATAAATGGCTATTTTTGGTCCAAAAAACATCCCCGATTTTTACAAGCTTTCCTTATATTTCTACCATGAAACATAGCTGAATTTTAAACAATTTCGATCTGATAGATTAATTATTAATTTCCAATGAAGATTATTTATTTTTACAATATTTCCTCATATTTTATCATAAAACATGGCTGAATGGCAACATATGGGACTTTTGTACCTATAGGGCATTGAGATAAATTTTTATTATAGGTGGAATATAAAGAACAAATATCTTTTTGTGATTTTTCATAATGTATTTTTAAAGTTTATTTTGACATAAATGACAACAATGATTGAAGGCCATTTTATAAAAATGTATTTACATTAATTCATACACTATATGAAAAAGTTAATTTACGGCATTAAATAATATTTAAAATAATTGATTAGTCACAAAGATCAAATGAATGATTAATTAATGTTTTTTTATTCAAATAACAAACACGATTTCTTCGAAATTTGTCTTATATCTTTACGAAAAAACGCTGATGTGAAACGACAACTTTCAACCTCTTCGATTTATCATTTTCAAATATTTTAGTATTTTTAAGGCAGGTTTAACAGAAATAATATGCGAGTTCAAAGCAAGAACAAATTTATATATTTATACATTTGTGCCTTTTATAAGCAAATAGACTTTATTCATTTCAATTTGGGCGTTCTCGTCATAAATTGAATTAAAAGAGGCAGCTTTAAAAAAATTCGGTCTATCTTTTCAAAAAAAAAAATCCGTTATTTTTTCAAAAGAAAAGTAATGTAATACTAATGAAAAATGCATGCAAATTCACAAGCACGAGGCAAGTGCCGCTAAACAGTAACTCCATTAATAATATATTTAGTCTATATGCATGGAAATTGAAATTTAGGTTCAGTTAATCAGAGTAAATCGACTCTCAATTAGATTAGCTGTACAGTTATGTGTAAAGGGTGACAAAGAACATTGCAAAACAAGATACATTCTAAAATAGGCATAAAAAATCAATCAATTATATTTTTAAGTTTAGACTTATCAGATAAAGTGTAAAGCAATGTCTACACTCTATCTGTAACATTCACGTTGGTTTTTTTAGACTTGGGATTGAATAACATTTCCGCACAAAATTTAGTAGTATTGAAATTAAAAAAAAAGATTATTAAAAAAAACATTTCAGGATTCACTAGGTGGTTGCAGTTAAATAGGGTTTGGTGTTATATATTTAACATTGTTGAATAGCATAATTCAAATTAAAAACCTACTTCACTAACATTATAAAACATCTCGTTGGCTTTCCAACCCATGCTATGAATGTATTTATTAGAGCGAATGAAGGTGGGGGGGACTCCAGTGAAATATTGAATACACTGAGTAGCATAGCTTAGGTCAGTTTATGTTATAAATGTGTTATTTAAGCCTCATCACCACGTGTGGAAAGTAAAATATATATAATGAGAGATAAAAACGTCCCACAATTTCCATGGGAAATAATAGACCTGTAAGTCCTCCTACGGGTGCGCCTAACCCCTGTTGCTGATTTTAAATTAGCTGATCGGAATATAAATTTGATTGGTTTTTTATTTTTATTCTTTCTTTGGTTATTGAAAAGGATATCGTTAGCTCATTTAAAATATTTGCCAAATGTAACAACTATTAACCTTTTGAGAATATATAAAATGTCATTTTGCTGGAGGATTTAACATCGTTCTTTTCCTTATTATTTTTTTTATTCAAAACTAATATTTTATGTTTAAACACCTTATATATAATAAAAGTTATGGTCTTATCACTGAAAATCAAATTATATTTCTGTTTTGGTAAGTTCCAAGTTTACTTTATTTAAGTTGCGAGAGAGTTGACAACATTATTTTATTTACTTTTCTAGTGCGTTTTAATCAAATAAAGTTCAAATATTATATATTAAGGTTTTGATTAAATGAAATTTAAAATTTTTAATAAACTGTACAACTTCATTGCCGCGATTTTCTTACTTCTCGTCATCATGTCATGTTCAAATATCAACAGAACCACCAACAATGAAAACACCCGCGAAATACGGAGAAAAACAGTTAATTTCGACAATGATAATCTGTTTATTGTATTCACTTTTTTTGTATAGTTTAAACAATATTTCTGACTGGGGACTTCAGAAAGAACCTAGTGTGTAAAATTTTCCGTTCAATGTCACATCTAATAATAAATACAATAGATTATTTATTGAATCATTTTACTGAATAGCTCGACAAAAATAAAAATCGCTGTTTAACCAATACGGTGTTACAGATTGTCTAAAATCACAATGAATCATTTCAAGATAGAAAAAAATATTGTAAAACATTTTGTACAAATAAAAAAAAGTTACTGTTGTAGTTATTTGTCCACTCTGACAATAGTTTGCCCTAGAGATTTTATTATAGCGTATTAATTATTGAATGAATGAAATCCAATTTTTAAAAAATACAGGTTTATACTAAAATATGTTGGGATTTTCCGAAGAAATTCAGAAAATAATAATTCAAGTGTATTGGTCCAGCTATAGATAAATCTTACGATTTTATGTGATGATAGTAGAGATAGAATAGAGATTCTCGGCTTGAAACATCTAAAAGTCATAAATTAGCTAGATGTATTGGTAATTATTTAACCTAAAAAATACGTTTTTTTTAAATGAAATTTAAAAAACGGCATACATTACTCAACATAAAAAAATGCTGCTTATCTTTACACAATTTTTCTTCATTCAAACAATTTTAATGTTGACAAGACATCGCAGATATGTTTTAATTTTAAGTTATTCTTTATGATCTCTATGCATAGATTATATAATATTTATTTTTTCTATTTTTATTAAATTGTTCAATATTAATTTATAAAATTAGGACCTTTTATTTGATTTTATGGTCCCATTTCTATGAGAAAAGAGTATTTTTATTTTATTTCAAATGTATACATATGATGGCCTTGACTCTGTTTTAAAGGGTTTACACTCGGAAGCAAATAAATAATCTTTTATTCAAGCTATTGTTTAAAAAATATTATTGCTCGTGATTTCAAGTTAGAAATATCCACGGTTCCAAATGAATAATAAGGCCGGTAGTTAAATGACACGAACTGGAGTGATTGACGTGCCAAATTGACTTTCTTGCCGGATAAGGGTCAGGTTTTTAAAGTTATCGACGTAGCATGAAAACCGTTTTGCAAAACATTTACAAATAAAGTGAAAGGAAAAGAAAAATGCCAGCAATTTTGTTAAACAATTACTTTCAACACTCTTTCAATACTTACTGTTTCTCAGTTTGAAATCCTATTCAGTATTTACTAATATTTGGGGACACAATCCGTATAATAACCCTGCAAGATACTTTTCTGATGTTTTCAATAAAAACCGTAATATTTGTATTATAATCTATTGATTTTAATAAATTACATAGATATAGGGATTACTAGTTTTATGAAACATGATCCTACAACTTAACAGCATCCTGCTCAATATAAAATAAAATAGATTTTAATTTGGAAAAAAAATTAAAACCATATGAATAATAAACTTTCTATGTTAAACTGTACCATGGCCACTCACAAAAACGTGTTCCGTCAAAACATATGATTTTCAATATCTACGATAAATCTTTTTGTATCATAACAATTGTAGCATTTTTTCTGTCCCAATTGTGATATCTGACATCCTACTAGCTGTCATATTATTTTATTAATTGGCTTTCGATTTCCCTTCCTGAAGTGAGTGTATTTATTGGCAAGTATGTGTGAGTGTATGGGTGGGTAGTAGTCGGAATATCGAGTACCCACAGACCCACCAATATAGGTTAGATATCTCTTTGCGTGTTTTGGGCAGAATGAATGTATTTATTGGCGCAAAAGTGAGTGTGTATGGGTGGGTTGTGCAGGAATATCGAGTACTCCACAGACCCACCAATTTAGGTTCGTATTAGGCTTTAATATCTTTTAGAGTGAATGGGCGGAGGCACTGTTATAATATTAAATGTGCCAGTGGCTCCGCATTTTTTTATATTTGTAAATACAGAATGATCGGTTATTGCTTGAGTGAATTTATTAGTGCGATAGTAGTGTATGCATGGGTGGGTCTAAGGTTGAATATCAAGTACTCCATCAACCCACCACCTAATGTTAATTGTGAGGTCCACAAAGATTAACATCCTCTAAAACGCAGTCATATTGCGTTTATCTCGTTATTCTTCAACTTAAAATTCTCGTTTGTGTATTAAAATCATATTACATCAAATTTTAATACTTTTCAGACAAGAGAGATTTTCTTTGATAAAAATCATCACTGTTTGTAAATCTGGATGACTTTTTAATCCCTATGAAATTGTTTGATGGTTGTTGTTGTTGATAACCCATTTTAACGATACTTTATTCTTAAAGAAGAAAGAGCCCTATTAATTGAAACCAAGGAAAAACAGTTTGAACCTCTATATTGAAGAATGTACAGAAGAAGAAAGAAAAAATATTTTATACTAGGACAGGAGTGTTCCCTTAAAATAATACATAGGTTAAAGTAAAAGTTATTAACATTTTAACACACAAATAAACCTTGTCGTGATGATCGAGGTAATAGCAACGACCTTACATAAAAGAAGACATAAAAGGAGTTCTTCTGAAAATTAACATAGAACGGTAATGCTGAGAGGAGGTGCAAGTACTGGGGATGTTTAAAAGAGGTAAGAGAGGCAGCATTGCGGATAGTCGAGGAGAGAGAGTTTCAGAATTTGTGGGCTCGGAGAAAGAAAGACGGTTTAAAGGTGCATGTTTTACACCGGGGAAGGATTGGGTCATAGAGAAATGTGTGCGAATTGCAAGAGAAGACAGAGGATTTGAATCGGATGGACTGGATAATGTAACAAGGGCAATGGGTGTTAATGGCCTAAGAAACGAAGGAACCTGGTAGAGTCTCAAATAGGCTAAGGCACAGGTTAAAACTTTGATTTCTAACGGTAAAAGAAAAACCAAGGAAATATACCCTGGACTATCGTGGGGGATGCCGAATACAAACTACAGTTCTCTGATCTTTATTTCACTTCTTTGTTCCTCGAAAGTCCATCTAAAACACAGCCGTAATGAAAAATGGGAAGATGAGAGAGGAGACCAGGGGTTTTCAGGCAGAAAACAGTAGCAGGAGCAGGCGGAATGGGATGAGGGAGGTAATACAACGACAGGAAATTTGAGAAATGTGAGGAAATGGGTTGGTTGGTGACAAGAGAGGGGATATGGAGGAGGGATTTGAGATGACTGGATGATAATAACTGTGGATTTTGTAGGCTTGAGATTGGGGCTATTTTTGTGGGCCCTGTTGTTGATGGAATTTACTGACCAATAATTCGTAGGGTTAGAAGGCAGGTAGAGCTGGGCGTTGTCAGCATTAAAAGTCATAGTTGCAATGCTGGTTGCATATGAGAGGCCATTAATATAGATAAGGAAAAGGATTCTAGAGCCTTCAGGAACACTAGATTTTAATTGAGGGAAGGAGTTGGTATGGCAAGGATGAACACCTCAGAGAAAAGATCATCGAAAACAATAGCAAACACAGGATAAGAGGGTTCAACTGAAGATAATAGCAATATGTACGGAATGAAAAGGATTATATGTAATAAGGAATTTATTAGCTATTTTAACATGTTCGATGTTATTTTGTATGTGAAACATTCATGGAAAAACATTATGAAAACTCCCCTCCCTGTTCAATGACTTCAACTTAAATTTGGTACTGCTTGAGGATAAACAAACTATGACGTGCCTTGGGGATGGTTGTTTGACATTAAAACTAAAATGGAAAAATCTGGTTGGGTTGGATGTGTTAACTTGGATGACTATGATTGCGGGAAAATTGGGAAATTGTCTCTAACCAATTAAATAATTTTTTTATGATTCGAGAACAAATATTCTTTATTGTGAGTAATTTATATGTGAGAATAGTGTCTAATTATCAGAAATGTACATATAATTTTATTAACAACTAATTTCTTAAATTGTTATATGAAGTGTAGGTTATTGAACAGGTGTTCAGAATGTTCTTTGAAATAATTCAATTATTCAAAAGATTTTCCTCCTCTTAACATGGGATGTCAAAGGGTCGATGAAGGACGAGTATGCCTACGACCCTCAATTAGGTTAGTTGGATATATGTTATAGTGAATGTATTTATTGGTGTGAATATCTGACATGAAAGGATTGCGGAATACCAAGTACCTCATCGAGCCTCAAGTTGGTTGTATTATATGTGTAAAGAGGATGGAGGAATATCGAGTACTCCATCACCAAAATTGAATGAATGGTTTGTAAATGTACTCTATTTAATTAAGACTGAAAGTGAGAACGAATGGGTTTGGAATTGCATATGTCGGATGTTGAATTGACTAACTGATGACAGCACCTTCCCCCCATAGGCTAACCTCGGTGGCTGGACAGATAAAACTGAGGTCTCCCCCGGACTGGCAACACCAAGTCATCTCGATTCTACCGGCAATTTACAGTAAATACTAAAAGCTGGAATTGCAGGTGGACAACGAGAAACAAATAGACTTAAATCGCCAGGTATTTCTATATATGTACGTGCATGCGCGGGTTTGAGCCTATAAAAAATCTAAATTTTCAGGGTTTTTACAATTGATCCGGTGGATATCCTAATAGAAATTACAAATATATACATAAATAGTAAATGAGCCTAGGACTTGAATCGATAAAATTAGTAATGATAAGGAATAAAAATCCTTGAAATAATAATTGATTTCAATTTGGTCATTGTAAATATTCAAACAAGGCTTGGAAGGATCATTGAAATTTATGTCAAAAAATGTCTTACCTGTTTGTAATTATGCTTTTTATGCATGTTTTAGAGTAGCCAAAATGATAATCTCAGACCACTTAAAAATCGAGACAGTGATGAGGATAAAACCTTTTTATCCGCCAGATACTCGATATTCCTCGGTTCACACTCCCACAAGCGTAATCGATATTTCTCAGGGGCAGTTAGACAGTTTTGCCTCCTTTCACGCCAATAAATCACATTTCTAATAACAACATAAACCCAATAGAAACATATCTTTCGAATTTTTAATCTGTTTTTTGTTTATATAAACAATATTGTTTGTCCCGTTGTTAATTTCGAGAGCCCTTTCCCGAAGAAGAAAAAATATTAATATGTGCCCTCTGATTGAGTTCGATTAATAATCGATGTTGAACGCTCACCTGTTGTTCAGTCTGTGAAAAGCATGGCGTCGGACCGCTTTCGCCCTGCTCCCCGGTTGTAATTTTCTGATTTTCCTCGCCGTTTTCTTTCTTGTATTTGTTCGTCATCTTCAGTTATGCCTAAAATCACGCGAGTGCCACTCCTGGAACTCGAAACAAACATGAATCTCCGTTTGTGAGGAATCGCCGGACGGTGAGTAACCTCATTTCCATTGATTCTATAACTCCCTTTTACAGTTTAAAATGCTACTCTTTCTTTTTAATTTAACATTTATACTGTCCCCTACTATTTAATGGTCTTCAGGCCAAAGAATTGGTTTTATTTACTGCTGGCATTATTACTATTTCAACTTGGTATTACTCAAGCCTAGCGTAGTGCGCGAAAGGCCACAAGCCTCGACCTACCATATCATGACTTTTAGTTATATTGCTTGAGTTATATTTTAAGTTAGATTAGTTAATAAAATTTTTAAGCCTTATTCACTTTGGGAACTTCCTATCTTAAGTTTATTCCAATTTGTTTGCTGTCTAGAAACCTTAAGGAGGAATAATCAAAATAATAAACAGATCAATTTTTTAATTTAAATACACATTACCCTCACACATTAATATTACAAATGTGAACCCAAAGCATTTTTTTAACACAGCACTAACACTAATTACAGCGCTGAACTCTGACGACACATGTCATGCTGACAAAGGAATTAAGACAAGATGCCTAGAGGTAGGTAGATTAAGGAGACGTGCCAGGTTCTCGGAATAGGATGTGTAGAGAAGGCTGGACCAGGAGGTTAGTCTAGTTAGGCTAGGCGGACAAAATCGCGCAACTCGTGTCCATAGGCAATGCTCTGCAATTAGCTGTCGACAAAAATCGCAAATCTGTGGCCTGCCAGCTTGTCTGGAAAACCCCGGGACATGTTGTTTCATTCAGAACAGCGAGGTTGGAATGTTTGCTCTGAAAAATTATAGCAGCAAAGGCGCAAGCACCTATTTTGCTCGTCATGTCGCGGGAAATATTTAAACTGAGCTGTGTAGGTGTGGACACTTGACAAAGTTCCAGATCATCCTGGATTTGTTCTGCAACTGTGTAAGGACAAAGTCGGCGATTGCCTATAAACATATATAGGAGCCTTTATGATAAATCGAGAAGTTGGCGTGAAACGGTTTAATGGAATCGGGAACAGATCAGTTCGTTGACAAAAGGAATGTGACCTCAACAGTTCAGCTTTAACAATCAAGGCAGATTTTGGTACTAGAAGTCTTCTTAGTTGTCAATGTGTTCTGTTGAGTTGTCTCTTAAATCTTGTATTATGTGTATGTGGATTCCATGTAATCTGCTGTCTAGGTACAATCCTAAGTATCCTGACTACCTTCAGTATTGGGAATCGGTATCTCATTAATCAAAGATAGATCAATTTAATTTAAATATGTGATAAGCAAAGTGAGCTTCTTTTGTATACACTTTAAAGTTACAACGATAGAGAATTATACCCATTTATTTTAGTTTCTAACAAAGTCTGCATAATTTCATATATATATATATATATATATATA
>CM077103.1:19991107-20013583 GCA_039619505.1 Cimex hemipterus | reverse complement strand
TATATATATATATATATATCATTCCATTTTCACACTAAAATTACACTTATTAAATTCCTTCAATTGACTTGTCAATTCAAGTTGACTAACCGCACTGATAGTGAAAATGAAATGTCGCTGTTGAAATATTCTCTGGCATGCAATCTGTTCAAAATATTTCAAAGAAATTAAATTCTCACAATCTGTCACTTTTTTGGCTCGGTTTAACAAGATGAAATGTTTTTCTTGCTAAGCTGTCGCATCTCAACATTTTCAGAAGGCGAAGCCTGATCCAGTTGTTCAAACCTTTTCTAATAAATAAACAGAAACTTCCCAAAATTAGTATAAGTGTATTTTCTGCGGTTCTTCATCAGGAGGCTGTTCAAGCTGCCCCAGTACACCGCCACAGCCTTCTATTATGCTGAGATATGTCTCCTGCCGATTCCTCTCTACACTACAAATCATTACTTCTATAGCATAATCAGAATTGTATACCTACCCGATAATAGATTCTCGACGATCCTTTCTAAGCAGGCTACAGATAAAGAAATGTATAGATTAAAGAAAATAAAACGACATATCATATAGTTTAACTCGATCTTGTTCTTAGACCGGAACAACATCGGCAGAGTTGAACTGTGGAGGGATGGTTTGAGGCTAGTTACAGTCCATTTGTGAAGAGAAGAGAGATTTTAGTTATTTAGGTTTATGTGCTAGACTCCCCCAGACGATTTTAAACGATGAACAACGTTTTTCTTATTTTGTAATATGAATTGTCTAATTGTAAACTTGGTATAAAGACATATAGTAATAGTATATTTTCTGAGGGTTTCCAAGTGTTTTTCTCGTCGTTCACATCTCTTATTCCCGAGAGTAAAACCTTTTCAGATTTGGGAAAAGTTTCACTATTTAGTTTCCTTTCTTCTCGGTTCACCTTTGAAATTAATAGAAATGAGTCTTTTGTAGAACGAAAATTATAAAATTTCGTACGAAATGATATCGATCGCGTTTGGCACCCGGATTTGCTGGTAATGCTCCAAGCATCCTTCCATTCACCTCTAGTTACCTCACTGACCGGATATTTCAAATCATCGATATAAAAAAGACATTTAAAGAATTTCATTTTCATTTTGTCTTTATACTTCTCATTTATAATGTCCTAAAATCTAAAACATGTTAGCATACCCTGGAAGCAAAATTATTAAACATTTTAACGGTTGTAATATCGTGGATATTGGGTAAAATCTAGATGGGCTATATGTATTTAAATAGAACTACAGTACACAGGATAAAAATATTGCCTCCATTTGATCAAGCCCAAAATCGTCTATTGTTTGTTTGATATAAAAATTCCTTTTTAAGGGATTTGAATAGTTTATTGGTATTGTCTCTTTATTTTTGTAGCTTTCTACGTAAATTGAATTGCATTCAATACAATCATATTTTTTTCCAATTCTACGTTTAAAAAATCTATTGATATTATGTAGGTATTAATTATATTAATTCTAATCTAATAATTATAGATATTATCTTTGAAATAACAACAAGCATATTAAAGCATGAAACTATATTAAAAAAAATTAAATTACTTAAACTTTCTTGTCCCGACACCTAGGCCACCATTGGAACGAAGAACATTAGGACACGTTTCTAATATTTTTTAACCTAGTATCACTAAAAACAAATTCAATTAAAATCGGTGGTATCGTGGCCTTAGCCTCGCGTTCAATAATGACAACAATAGATAAATAGTAATAAATACCAACACAGCAGCCTTTACAACGGCAAGACAATTAAAAGAGCACGGTGCAAAGACATCATGTAGTAAAGAAAATGGTTAACGATGATTACATGTTAAGTTATCAGGACATGTTAACAAGACACTGTAACTTCAACTAAAATATGTAATAAAGAAAAGAAAATAATGTCCAAATTATCAACTGGTGACAATGGCAACCTAGCGAACGGTGACAAACATGAACTAAAATTAAACTTGATCCTTAGAATTAGTAGTAATAAAGCTAAATAAAATAAGAAACGACACCAAACTATTAAAATCCATTAGAGTTCTTGGTCCGTTTGGCCAAATATCTTTTTTCAATTAATTAATCTTTATGAGCGGTATTGGTTGAGGTAAAAAAGTCGGTATCACGAGCAGGATTCGAACCCACGACAACCTTCGGGACCATCGGAGAGCAGCGACGTATTTAGCCGATGGTCTGGGTTCGAATTTTACTCGTGTCACTAACTTTTTTATTTCAACCAATATCACTCATAAAGATTAATCAATTATTAACAATGTCGATCTTAGTTTATGGAGAGTGCTAAAACAACGAATTGTAGACGGAACCAATAAGTAACCCATTTCCGGTGCAACTGTTTAAAATATTTAAACATCAAATTTCCAAAGAGTAGATTATATGGATACACTATGTTATCTATTGTTGGCAATTAAAATATTAGAAGATAATTGTGTAATGAATAGGAATGAATATCATATACATTATACATAATGTTTTACCCTTTGATTTTTTTCTGTGTTCTTTCTTTGTGTAAATTAGTATAAAAAAAGAGTTTGAGTCCTGGAGGGGAAAAGAGTTAGCGGAAAATAAAATGATAAAACTATGTTCAGGTTGTTTCAACTCCTCAATAAATGATTAGAGTATTAACACAAAAGGTGTTCCAATCCTTCTTTCTCCGCCCGTTTTTCTCTTTTTATTCGGTGGGCGAATGCTGGAAGCCCGTGTTTACAAGCGTAATCGCTGACAGGCCACAGACTGGATTATGTCTCTCCGTGTAAATATTTCCCCTAGGTAAACTCGGCGGATTCAAAACAGAACCTTAGCGACATAAATAACAGGAATCCTCCTTTTTTTTGTTTTCTCGACCCGGGACGAAATATATCAAGAGTACGGTAAATCAGA
This sequence comes from Cimex hemipterus, assembly GCA_039619505.1. NCBI lineage: Eukaryota > Metazoa > Arthropoda > Insecta > Hemiptera > Cimicidae > Cimex > Cimex hemipterus. Next base: position 20,010,680 of record CM077103.1, on the reverse strand, counting down.
AAAAATCCCTGCCCTAATCTCAAGAGAGCCTTTTGAATTTTTAAGCCACCTATTCAGAGGTAGACGGACTCTAGAGTGAAAAGAGTCTGGCGGCTATGTAAATGCCGTCCACGTGACCCAACACGGGCATTTAGTAGGTAGTCATTAGGGCATTTGAATGACCAAGGTCAATTTGGACTGGTCATTATTGTTGCTGCCAAGCTGTTCCAAGCCCTGCCTAGAAAGAGCTCGGTTTTTTTTCCAGAAAAACTTTTATTTTTTAACCACTACATAATTCAGGGGTGCTTCTTTTGATAATATTTTAATAAGTAGGTGATTTAAGTGGCATATTTAGCCTAAACACTGATCAGACTTGCCTACTCCTCCCGATGAACGTATCAGATTAAATCCATTACTCATATCAAACAAAAAAAAAATTTTCTTTTCTATGACGTACCTATCGCATATGTCAACACATGTTCTGCACAGATGCAATGCTATATTGAATCATTATAATTTCTTATTATACAAAATTTATGTTATTTTATTGTTAGAACACAACACTGTGTTCTCATTGTATGAAGAACTTCATTAACGCAACAAATAAAACCTAGACAAAATTGCGTACAATCTTCTGTAGAGAGTCATCATCTTTATAATTAAATATATCCAGTTTTATTAAAGAAATGTACTTGAAAAACAGGATGTACGTAATAAAATTTAAATAGAACTGTAATAATAAAACAGCATAATGAAATCGGTAAACTAACAGAGGAGTAAAAGTTTGTCATGCAGAAACATAATTTGTTATTGTCTGTTTATCTACCTGAATTCATTTAATTTTAATCTGGTTTTTTCTAATAGTTTCTTTTCTGTTAACCCCCCTGGTATTCTGGTAAAATCACCAACCTGATCAACCTCTTGTAAGACCTAACTTATCAAAAGAGCCATAAGGGCGACACTGAAGAATTTTTTAAGTATTGTCGTTTTTATTATTTAATCAAACTATATAGTTTCCTCAAATTTCTTGACATTAGAATTTGTATTCCTCTTAAACGGCTCTCCAAGACTCACGGTCTTTCGAATTCCGACGTCTTCCTCTGGTGAAAGTAAAAGTTAAAAAATTGAAAGTACGATATCGATTGGGATAATTCCTCGTTAAACGACTCAAACGCTCATAATATCGGGCCGAGGCGTTTTTAACAGGCTAATTAAGATGTCGCGGTGGATCGGAATTGATTGAAAGGAATGAAGTGGCCATCCTCTATCGAGGAACGTCCGTGTCACGACTCGACTCACGGCAATCACGTGAGTTTCATTTTTCATCTCGACTTGTCTTTCGAATAAGAGTTACGGAACAACGTATAACCCACATCTGAAAAAAATATTAATAAACAAATAGAATAAAATAAAGAGTGAGAAAGTACAGCTCGAAATTAAAAAAAATCTCTGGACAGTAAAATGGTGGCATCGTTTCAAAAACGAGAAATACGAGTACTCATTTATCATAATTGTTTAGAAATCGTGACATGCTGTAAGGTGTGATGTAGGTTTCAGAACAGCATTTTCTTTATTGTGCCAATGCTTCGATCTTTCTTGAGATCATCTTCAGGGCCTGGGTTTTACAAACATTGTTTACATTTAACAAATACATTTTTGATATGGAAAAGTGAATTTATACAATGCAAAATATTGTATAAATTCACTTTTCCACATTCGAAATGTATTTATTATGTATGTAAATCTCCGGCCGTGAAGATGATCTCAATAAAGATCAAAACGTTGGCTCGTTAGTGAAAACTTCTGAAACCTACATCACCTCAGACCGAATCTCTCTTCTAAATAATTATCGATTAACAGTCACTAAGCCCTACAATTATCACAATTTTTTTTTGGCCTTGAACTAGTGTACATCTAGCCATTATCACAATTTCAAAAAGTAAAAGAAAATATCGGTGTTTTAGAGTTAGGGATGGTTAGGGGAGTAAAGTATGCTCCACACCAAAGTCGATAGTGAAGTTGAGGTCGGGTTAGTAACACAGCTGAAATGATCTCATAGGTAGGATTACAGGATGAGATATGTATTAGAAAGGATTTAAGTTGACGAGACGATGCTACCAGACAGAATCGGACGCCTTGGATACGTCTAGAAAGATCCCACGGCAGTACTGCTTCCACATTAGGGATGTTCCGATGACGTCCAGAGCACGAAGAATATTAGTGGATTGTGGGGTGATAATTACAGAATCCAAATTGGTTGTCAGGAATAGTTTTGGTTTTGGGTTGAATATTTTGCAGGCTTGATAGGAGTAGCTTCTAGAGAACTGAGGATATATGTTGAAAGCACGGTAGGAGGAAACATTATCATTGTTTTGTTAGGCTTGTGAAGAATATAGATGGAAGAGTATTTCCACAGCGCGGGGAAAAGGGAGGTAGAAAGAATGCGGTAATAAATGGTATTAATTGACAGCTGAATTTAGCATTAATCTTAAAAGTGATTTTTTTTTTTTTTTTTTGGGGGGGGGTGCAAATTTGTTTTTATGTTTGTATAAATTATTCTATTGTATATCACCTTCAGTTAGTTGCCGAAATGTCGTGACTAGTTCCATTTCAAATCGGTCGCCTAATTTCCCCGTTTGCCACATGGCCATCTCCAAGTATTGACAACCATTATTATTGTGGGTTTCTGTTATTTCAAATTAGTCTAAAAACATGTTGTTTTCTTCTAGTTCTATTTTATTTTCAAAGACATAAATATTTTTCTTTTGTTAGATTGTACTTTAATTCTGTCATTTAAAGCAATATGAAGTCTAGTAGGATTTACAAATAAGATATGTGAATCTGATGCAAATGAGCAACCAAGGTTCGCTGGCAGACATGGAAATATTTAAATTTTTCACTTTGTTCAACAAATAAAAATCCCTGTTGTTTCCACTATCTCTTAATTATCCAACTGGAAAAATATCGTTTCTATAGTCGTCGAACGGATTGAAAGTAACTATAATCGTGACTCAAGGCAAACAACGTGAAAACGTTTCTACCGGAGAGATCAGTTTAGATCAAACTTGACATTTGTCTGTATTTAAGATAGTCATTAGTAGTTAATAACCCGTACTATGTAAAAGTATTAAAGCTATTAGTGATAACTAGTAACACAATGGGCGATATCAGAGATAAATTTATTTATTCCCCACAAAGCGATTCTGACATAAAAATATCCTTTCAGTCATTCAAAAAATTAATAAAAGAATTGACTAAAGTTTTTCAAGGAAAAAACTAAGAATGTCAAACGAAATTTAATATAATTTTCAAGCCCCTATTTCTCATCGTTTCTTTTGTACTCACACGTTCAAGTCATAAAATAAATAAATATTTATAGTAGCGCCAAGCATTCTCTGTTGCTACTAACATAATTTAGCACTATTTTAATAGTGTTAATACTATAATAATATGTTGGCTATGTTTATTGCTTTATGATAATTAGTTGTTAAAAGAATATAATTAAAATAAATAAAGATCCTAAGAACACTTAGGTAAACTGTGGGAACAAATAAGAATGAGATTATGATGAACAGATGATCTGTTTTAAGGGGTTTGGGTCCATTTATCTGACGAACAGTAAGTAGGTTGCTTATTTTCCTATTTATTTTCAATTATTCATTTTAATTATATGAATTTTAATTTCGACAAACATTCCTTGTAGATAGTTGTAGATAACTTAATGTTTAATCAGTCAACTTTTAATTTTTACCGTACTCCTGTTGTTTAGAAGTCAATTTTTTTAACGAGGGTTCACAGGTCACCTAAACCCTCAAAATGCCGGTGTTTGTGAAAAAAGCCCATATATAAATATGTATCTCGAGTTCGAATACAGGGCCGGTGGATTCGAAACCAGGACCTGTACCTTACAGTAATGATCGCCATGTCAACGTCTAAGCCGTTGCTGCACCGACGGCCTCCTGTTAGTTTATTCGAGGTCAAAAGATTGATACCATTGTTCTGTTCTAATTGCTTGTAATCTATTTGGTCTATTACCAACCTTTTTTTTCTTTAATTTTTCTTGGTAATTATTTATCTAGGGGTTGTGAAGAATAGTGAAGAACAGCCTAAAGTAACAAATATTTTCATGGACACCGAGTCTGTCTCAAGAAGTTGTTTTTTGATTTCGTATAATATTTCTAATTAACCAAGCAAAATACATAATGGATCAAAATGTGGTCTTTAAAGAAAGAAAATTCAGTTATTTCTGCCAAGCTTTCGGTCTATTTGAAGTTCATCATCAGGGCAAAACAAACTTAAAGGGCCTAATAAATCCAACACCCAGATCTGAATTATGATTATGATCTGTTAGGAAAGCATTTATATATTATATCTTTTTGTTTAAATAGTGATACAACTGTATTTCTAATTAAATAAATAATTGATTGTCTGTCATATAACTCTACAATAACTTTAATATCCCATCATTAATGGTAGATCATTTATGTTCAAGGACCAAAGTTATGCAAATACAAAATCAGGATGTGCCTGAATTGATTGTAATAAAGGCGCCTTACCCTGTGTAGATTACCATAAAGTAAACGCGCGCTACATTTTAAACAGGGCGTAGGCCTGCTGAAAGGGGTGACTGCCTGCCGTCGGAGAAGGAAGTGTTGGTGACCTCACCTCTCTTAGTGGGAGTATCGCGTCAAAAATCAAGGTCTTGACCAATAAGAGAATGGAACCTGCTCGATATGCCAAATGGGTTAACTACCTCGCACGGTGGAACGGGAGTAAAGACAGTGGGCGGTGATTTACACGCTGAGGGCATTTATCCTGGCAGTCATCTCTTGTACGTCGGATCTCATAACGACTCGTCGTCGGGCCGCCTCCAATTTCGCTTTATTTAGCGATCGATTCAAGATCGCAATCTGAACGGAAACGAAATCTGGCTCCTACCTTTTGTTCTGCACGGCCAGATCAAAACCGGGATTGAGTAAGAGCCTTCGTGAATTGTCTGAATGAAGGCGCGGCTGCTCAATGTAAGTTTTGTAAATGGGCTTAGACTATCTTTCATGTCTTTCAGGCCATTCTTTTCTCTTTGTATCTTGCTGAATGCTTTTAATTATTAATCAATGTTTCTACCACACTCTTAAAGAAAACTGACTGTAACATTTCCTGTGAAAAGCAGCGATGAAAGGATCTTATTTCTTTGGGTTATTAATAATTCATACATGCGGTAAAGTAGGACACTGATGAACAAAATATTCTACATATAAGAAACATTGAAGCCATTATATTGTGTTGATAAAAATAAGTGTTTGTGTTTTTAAAAAGTAAACACACAACCACCAACATCAAAATAAGCATTGATTTGATGCTTACACTCATATAAAATCTGCATAAACGGATAGTGTATGAATCGTAGGGTAGGATGTGGAATTATATGTTATTATATTGTACATCGACAGTATAATATCCAACCGATTTACCCCAAAGGCCTGAGATTAGAAAAAAAAATAGCAGAACTTCTGCCTATTACTTAAGTGTAGAAATGTCTCAAAATAAGCTCCAACACAAGCTGCGAGAATTTGTACAAACAACTGGTAACTGTATAGTTAAAACAATTAATTACAGTTTTCAGTTGAGACGAAAAAAAAAGTTAATGGCACGAGGAGATTCGAACCCTCGACCTTCGGCTAGATACGCCGCTGCTCTACCACCTATCGTAACATCAATCCACTCGGACATCAACTCCTCATCTCAACCTCAGCTTACGAATTTTCTCCCCTTTTGTCATATTTAAAATGTCGTGTAATCGGTTTGGATTCTCGACGACAATTGAAATGGCGACGGAGAGCTTTAGTGAAATGTACTTCATTTTTAAATCATTAATTCACTATTTTCGTGGTCCGCTCGACCAATTAATATAAGACAATTAAATACGGTTTTCAGTTGAGATGAAAAAAAGTTAATGGTACGAGAGGGATTCGAACCCACGACCTTCGGCTAGATACGCCATTGCTCTACTACCTGAGCTATCGTGACCTCGATCCATTCGGGCATCAACTCCCCATTTCAAACTCCAACCATGAACATTTTTTCATCTCAACTGAAAACCGTAATTAATTTTCTTATATTAATTGGTCGAGCGGACCACGAAAATAATGAATTAATGAATAGTTAAAATTAGTACGACTTACGATAATATCATGTGTTTATACATACAGCACAGGATGGATCACCGTAAGTTGCAATTGTATATAGACTAGAAAGTTGCTAAAACGGTTTTCTAACACACCTTTGGGAAGGTACGATTTCTTTCGTATAAAAAACGGAATTGTTACCTAAAACGTTTTCTCCGTTCCGTATTCATTTTTCATCTAAGTTTCGGCCTTTTTTAAAATTTACGTAAGAATGGGTCATTTACTGAAATATTTTAGTGCAACTGATAGAAGTTTCGTTGGCATAAGCCAGTAAAACTTAAACATGGGAAGATTATTTAAGATTTTCAACAATTGACAAAACCTCTTAGAGATTGGCAAATTTTACAAAAACTGTTTCAAATTAATAAGCGTTCGAATTGTATAGCAAGGACTGTTTTAAGAAGGTTTCACAATCAGATTCGTTCTCAGTGTATCCTCAATCTTCTCTTTGTTATGATGTTCATCTTTTGCAGTGTTTTGGCAACAGAACTCTTGTTCGAAAATAAAATGTACCAATCCTTGCATACCACTCGAAAGATTATTAAATGAAACAGTTTTCGTTAGATTAGTCAATCTCTAAAAAGATTTGTCTCAGAGTAGTGAATTTTTGAAATTCTTCAAACATCTTCCTATGTTTAGGTTTTATGGGTTTGTGCTTACGACAGGGCAATAAAGTTGAACTGAAGGGGAGCAGTTCATCATCATCAGACTCTTTCAAGGATACTTCCAAAAATGGATTCTTAATGAGTCCAAAATCTGGCGAAAAACCCTCCACGCATGAGGCACGCGAAAAGATTGTATTCCTGTCGACACTACCCCTAAGAACATGTACAGGCTAGGATTACAAGAAGAAACACTGTGCAGACACTGACAGGAATAAGAGGAGACAGCAGAACATGTTTTATGTTTGTGTGAGGGTCTATGTAGGTTGTAGGAAAGTAAAAAACGCAAGCACGATCCTAAACGTAAGGCTATGGAAGTTGACTAACAAACAGCCAGTGAGTTATAAAAAATGGATAAGCACAATAGATTTGTTAAGGCTGAGGTGCGAAAGGCCTTGTTGCCTGGCTAATTATCCCCATCTCTATGTAAATTTTAAAAACTACCTTAATTTTGATTCTCTACTCCATTTGCAGACTGCTATACTTTTTTTCGTAGCTTCTTATAGCCAAGTGACCTCTATTTATAAGAAGCGAACATAGAAGAAGTTTAAAGATAACGAATAAAGATATGAACGATTCATGTGTTCACACACTAAGAATGGAATATAAAACAATCAGTACGTAGTCTTTCCTAAAGAGATAACGATTCAGAGAATAAAATGAGAAAAAGTACCACTAACATTAAAAAAAGACCTTTATAACGTATACAATTCTAAAACAGTGACATTATTAAATAATAGGATGCATTGATAACAATATCTATTTTTTAATATTTGTTCGGGATAATTAATCTTTGATATTTTCCAGCTAGTTTTGAAGCGAAGTTAATTTTTTGTGTGATATATCTTTCTTCAATTAGCTACTATTTTTAACCGTCTATATATTTATTAATATTTATCGTAAATAGTTTTTTAGGACTATTTTTGCGTGAAATTAATTATATTAATTTTACTAATATTGTAAAAGTAAAATGTATATTGCATATTTACATGTTTTATGCAAGATATAGTTTCTGCATAACTTTATCTACTAACAATGTGATGAGTGTTTATTGGAAATGTTAGTTGATTATTTGAATAGTCGAACAGGTTTTGTTAGCATTTTATCGGGAAATCTTTTTTTTTTTCAACATTTCACGGACTTGTGGACTCGATGATGGCTCGATAGACCTTCGGTTGCAAATACGATCTGGAATATCCACCTACGAAAATCGTTTTTCTATTTCTTCAGGGACACAGCTTTGTACAGAAAACAATTTAGTTCGTAAACTTTTCGAAAATGGTAATTAAGTGTAGCTTGCGTATACTATCGTGATTTTGTATGTATTGTGGTTTAACAAGCCTGTGCAGTTTTCTCTGTACTCGAACGGCTATTGTATATAAAAACGTGGCCCGGCTAGACTCGTGTCAGTTGGTTAAATCGAAAAATGTTTCAACTTAAAACAAAAATTTAAAAAAGGTTAAAATGCACAACCAAACCAAAGAAAACTAAAAACTTTTGATCCACGATTGCTGTCTATAGATATTTCTAGTGTATAGGATGCAGACTATCATCAAAGGAAAGATGGTGCTCTGGACAATGCCCAGATATAGATAATCAATAGGTACTAGGACTTAGATGTCTTATCCTTCGACTCATTTTTTGCCTCATATTAAAGAGAAGGTCTCCTTGGCAAACCTGGCCCTCTATAGTCTTAGCACGGTTCCCTTGTGAAAAATACCATTCCCCTTTTCTTGTACTTTTTTCTTTTATAGTTGCAGTACATAAATATAATATTAGTATTTTTCATTTTGTTTCTCTCTCTTTCTCATTCTCTCTCCCTTTCTCTCTCATGCTTTGCTTCTTTTACTTACATTACTTATTTGTGCTTACTATAGTTCCCTATACTTTGTCTTTCTATCGATCTATCAATTCCTTTCCTTTTCCACCTCCTATCTTCTCTATCTCTCTCACTCTCTCGCTCTCTCTCCCCTCCCTCTTCCTCTCCCTCTCGCTCCCTGTCCCTCACACTCTTCCGCCCGTCCTCTCCCGCTCCCTACCTACCTGCCTATCATTTCTGAATATCCATCTGTCTTTATATTTTTCTATCTATATATCTCATTTACTTTTTATTCTCTCTCTCCCTCTCCCTCCCCCCCTCTCTCCCCTCTTTCACTCGCTCTGTCTCTCTTTTTCTTTATATCTAATCGAAACTATTCAAAACGAAGAAAGAATTAAAGTCAACTTCCGGCTGATGGAACAAAAGTTTCAAAACTTCAAATAAGTGGTTCTTATGCATCCTACCTGTAGCATTTAGAAAACATAGTATTACTGTTTCTATTGATGTCGAGGTCCTTTCGGATTAGGTGAAAGGGATGAGCTATATTACTATGAAATGTAGTTAAGATGGCAAAGTGTCCTAGATTTATTTTTTACGGGGAGTAAAGGTTTGACGTTTATACACTGTACCTATTGTATAAACAGCAAATACTGTGAAAACTGATTTACTCAGTGAGTATTCATTCCATTTATATTCTGGAGAGTTGCGCTTAAGAAATGGCCGGATGTTTTTAGTCACCTGGTTGACACACGGAGGTCACAGTTTGTGCACGCTCGATAAATTATGATCGGTCAAAATTTTCACTCACTGGTAAACCCAAGTGAATACTAAATGTCAAAAACTAGGCCAAACTCATATCTTCGCGTTTCTTCCATTACACTCAACGAAAGGGGAAAACCATCGCCAAGTCGGTGGTAAAGGACAAGTTGGATATTTCTTCCACAAACGTCCCGATGGAGGATGCAGATAAGGTTTTTTCTTTCTTTTTGTTTTTAACTTAACTATCGTGTGTTTATCTAGATGCTGGACCCAGCCGAGTTTTGTTCTCATAAAAGTGCATTGCGTCACTTGGCAAAGAACAAAGCCGTTTCTACGAGCCGGAGCATAAATCCCACGGTCATTCAGCTATAGTTGTCAATTTGTCTGACTTATGCTGAACCCTACTTTCTCTTTTCTGCCCTTGGTTCCGCTGCCTGATCAGGAAGGAGGACAATTCTATTATACCTGGTGAAAAATTATATGACGGGTCATAAGACAAAGAAATCGGCATTTCTCTTGTCTCAAAGTTAAAGGGCTTTACGTATACTCAGATAGGACATTTTTTTCAAATTAAGTCAAAACGTTGTTCCCTTTTTTATGATCTAGAATGATAAGCGGCAATTTAATGGTCCGTACATTACACCCTTATTTTGTCAGTACTTTTGCGAGTTTTACCACAGTACCGGTTCCAAATCAGAAATTAAATTTGGCTACCTACAAACTATTATAGTGCTTTAGTTAAGTTCATACAGCCATTTGTGATGTTATTATGATCTCTCAACTCCGGCCAAAAGCACGAGGCCGGGGAATTTTCTTTCTCTTGCAAGTATATTTTTATATATTAATCACAGCTTAATGTTTAACAGTTGAATTAGTGATGTTTGATCGGGTTCGTTTGGAAAATGAGCTGGCCAGGCTAAGACCCAGATGTTATTATGATGCTGAAGGTCGTTTATACTATGCCAAATGTGGACGGGCATTATCGTGCATTAGAATAGGATTGTCGCTGATTTCATCAAGGATAGGCATCGCACGTTGTCCCAAAATTTCGTCCACATGGCAAGTAGCCGTCAAAGACCCTCCATGAACGACAACAATTCTGTGCTACTCTCCATTGAAATTCCTGTCCACACCATCACTGAGCTACGTTGAAAATATTGGCTCTGAGAAAAATTACAGGCTTTATTTTATTTATTTCGCCTTCTTCACACTCTTTCACACCCATGACGTGGACATCGTAGAGAAAATCTACACTCACTGTAAAAAGTACATTAGGCCAATCGTCCAAAGACCAATGGTTGTCTCTCGAGCAAATGCGAGCGTGCAATTTTGTGTGTTCTGGCCCATTCTGTCCTCTTAAGTGGCGATAAACCATCAGGCCGTACTGATTTAGCCTTCTTCAGAAATTTGGACACCTTGAACACCCTGAAGCTGATGAATTGCCTGACCAACAATAGGGAGCCGGTTTCGCCAAATTCTATATGTCAAAACACGGCCATCGTGTGGTTCTGTTACCTTAGGGTCGAGGACCGGGCTTTCTGTGTAGGACCCAGTTTTTCCAAAACGTCTAATAGCGCCTCGCAGTGTTTCGCAGGGTTCTTCAATAGCGCATATCTGATGTCATCATCAATGATTGCCATACCACGCGCAACATTAAGTGGCATTTTTAAGTTTAAAAATGGAAAGTAAGAAAACAAAGATGAAAACTAAACAGTTTAATTTAAATGTAAACAGTTTAAATGAGTGTAAATGAGACTGAATAAATATGTTAAATCCCGTAAAAAGTAAACATTGAAAAATCCTCCATTCTTGTTTTGGATTAAGGATTAAGTGTGTTTTACTCTAATATTGATATTCCCAATTTAAAACATAGCGTAAACAAATATTTGTTGATAAAAACAATGAGACAAATTAAGGGCAGATTTTTCTTTTATCGAGAAAATGAAAAAACAATCAATTGGATGAAATTTTTTTAATGTTGTATAAAATTATTAGTAATTTTAGAGTCGCACATTGAGTCAGTTGTTCAGTCTACAATGATTCCTCATCCACCTAAACATGAATTCTGGGACTTTCTTTTCCTGTTTTGTCACCTTTCGCGTAGATATTGGGTTTGTTATTTATGCATTTATTATTTTTTCTTAAAACCTTCTTGTTGGTTAAACTTTAATTCTTTCATATAGGATCGATCTGGGTCGACAAAACGATCACTCTTTGCAAATCTCGATGGCTTGTTAAATCCACAGGAAATTAGTTAAAAATTTATGATGATTGTCTAACAAGAGCCGCTGCGGGCGTGGGTACACCACTTTTAACTAAACTTTTTGGTGTTACTAGGTCGAAAGATATTACAAAAGAGTACGACACCCATTCTACGCCTGTGTAGTGGATTGAGGTGGGAGGTTGGTGTCCGAGTGGATCGAAGTCACGATAGCTCAAGTAGCTCGTGCGTTCGAATCCCGCTCGTGACAATGGCTTTTTTATCTCAATCAATGCCAAAGATTATTTCATATGTTTAATCTCATTGAATACAATCTTCCTTGATTTCCTTTTTCCACTTATCATTAATAAACATAAAAACCAAAGGTTAATGGTGTAAGTGCAGTAATTAGTGACCGTTAGTCGATATTTATTTAGAAATCGTGAGATGCGGTCAGGTATGATGTAGTTTCAGAAAATCATTTTCTTTATCGTGCCAACGTTTCGATCTTTATTGAGATCATCCTCAGGGCTCAAAGTGTTTTTCTTCTGGGTAATTGTGCCATTCTTGCGTGCCTTGTCGAGAGAGCCCACCAATGTGCAGTGTGAGTGTTAATGGTGTTAACTTAAAAAAATGCAGCATTTTAACTGTTGAAATATTTTGGACATTGAATAAAATCCTGAGGAGTTATGAAGTTTTAAGTGAAAACAGCGAAAATCGGAGGAAATTGTCCCTACTGACTATTTTTATTATGTACTTACTAGACTATCCTATTTTGGTCTATCCCGTACGTACATTTGTATTTTTTATTTTCTACAAAAATTCGTAAAAGATATTTCAAAAACGATTTTTTAAGCGTCTTTTGTTTTAGTAACCGTTTGAATATCATCTCATTAAATATGAACCTTCTTATTACTTTATTACCCTAGGTAAAGTAACAAAAAGAAAACCATATATTTGTTCTTTGATAGTGTCTAGTATAATGTATTAGCACCAGAAAGTTCAATAAAATCGGCGATTTCACACCATTCTTGTAAGTAAAATAAATGAATAAAATGTCTCAGCTCTGGCTAGCAGATAATTTGATCCATAAAGTTCATAAAAATTTTACTACTCTTTAATTGTTGTTGGGTTGTACACCACAGTTGCTTGTAAAAAACATGTGTGTAAACTATAAATCTACAATATGCTCGAAGCGTATATCCTTCCTGTACCTGTATATAAGCCACTTTCCCATGCGAACATTAACGGACACTTTCCAATAATTGTAAGGTTGGGGTGAAAACAAGAGTTTGCATTAACGCTATTAGCTTTAACGTGTTCCAGATAAGCTAAACCAACGGGGAGCAGCTAAGGACAGAGTAACTTCATTAGTATACCTGCTAGGCCCTCGATTTGTAACACCTGCACACTCCTAGCTTGCATGTCTGACATATTAATGCATTCGGGATTGAGACCGAGCCGTTTCCTCGACGAACATCAATCGGCTTTCTAATTAAACTGGAGTGCTCCTGATATCAATAACGGGATTTTATGTTAGGAAGGATGAAAATTTACGGGGTTGACTCTTGATTTTTTAAAAGTAAAAAAAATCACCTGCTTGATACCTGAGGGGTGATAATCATGGATTATGTACCCTTACGAACCCTATGTTAGCCATACACTTTTTAGAAAGATAAAAAGTGGCGAACCAAACCAAACCAACATACGGATCCAAGCATTGAAGATTGTGATATCCTGAAACATGCGTAAAGGAAATGACGACTAATCTTAGAATCGAATAAGCTTCAAAGAAATAATTACTTCAAGATTCTGATATGTACGATTTTATTTATTCCTAGTTCAAAATAAGACAAAATTTACCCAAAAGTACTTAAAACTTTAATCCTAAGTTGTTTTGATTTGTACTTAATCCTTATTTTTCAACGGCATCCTCGTGAAAATAAGCAAATAGTAATCCGACCGTCTTGGAAGTCTGTTGTGCTCCTTTTAAAAAATTGAATTACCCTCTTCAGAAATTGCCCCACTAGCTGGGAGTGCCCCTGGGGAGAATAGGATATTGCGTTTTCCAGGATCTCGCTCAACCCCCTAATGAAAACTCTTCAAATGCAGGATGGAAGAATAAAGAAAAATTTACCACGTCGAGAAAAACGATACAAGAGTTATTTTTGGTATTTTGTTTAAATTATGAAAAACATTGGCATGATTAAGATCAACATGAATATTAGCTGAGACATTATTTTATTTAAATTTTACTTACAGACGTGTTATTATCTTTATGAATGAAACTTTTTTGGTGGCACTAAAAATGTAGTTTTCAGCCTACATTGTGCATGTATTTCAAGCTTGTTATACATCGGTGCTGGATCAGTAATTTTTTCCAGTATACACTTAATGGCATAATTGTCACCTCCTAAATTAAATTTAAACCTGAGAAATAAAATAAAACGTTTGTCCAGGTTTCTCTTAGTTTATTCTTATTCTTCTCACTTGTAATCATATACAATCTAAACTTGTTGTGATAGCATGCAAAAAAAAATTTTGCTTTTGAACGGTTGTATAGACGTTAAATTTCGATGAAATCTAGAGGAGTTATCCTTTTTAAGTGGAATGAGAAGAATAATCTAACGAAAAAAATATCGGTTTAAATAAACCTCCCCCAGTCGTTACATTTTTCCCCTCTGTGGCACCAAGAAGTTTTTCGGTATACTCTATCAAAATAGCCCCTATTTTTAAATTATATTCCAAAGCCATTAATTATGAACCGTCGACGATACATTCAACAGATTATTCCTTATACCCTTCCAATATAGTCAACAAAAACTAACAGATATCCAAAAATTACTCACAAGTTATTGTTCAATATTTACTGACGGAGCGATTCTAAGGGACAATTTCAGAATAATGTCAGATAATAAATGCTGAATAGACATCATAAAAACTTTTTCAATAACTGACAGCCGTACTTCCTTCTTTGCCATGTCGTAAGGAAAACATTCGAAATCACTGATGATAGTAATCAGTTACGTTCAGGGTGACAGTGGGGTTAAACAAAATTATATTGTTGATATAACAGCCAAAGAAGTTGGAAGGCCCTGTAGCTTTCGAAGATATGGAGCTTCTGTAAATTGGTGCGTTACGAACCTCTAAAAATCTGTGGATTTTGGAGCAAGATACCACAGTACTTAAAAGGGAACCTTTTTTTCAGGGTCTTATTTCCAAAAGGGAATAAGACTAGGTTCTCTGCCTTCTCCTGTAGTAAGCTTTCCTCCTCATCACGTAGTTGCAAAAATCATTGTGTAGGCGGTACCTAGACAGAATCCAATAATGACAATCTTCCAATTGCGCGATATTGTGTACGAGAGGTTTTGAATTATTTAATTTTTTACTACGAGAAATTTGAGGAACAACGAGAAGTGTTCATAAATTATTAGAAATTGGACCACTTTTTCATTCACGAACACTCTGGATGTACATATGGTCTTGAAGACAAAACCAAATTCAGTTGTTACTGTCAAGATTTCGACTTATTTGAAAGTCATCATCAGGGCAAAACCATCTTAAACATGTCAGTTTTTTTCTGGCGATCTGAAATATCCTAACAGATTCAATCCCAACATTGCCAAGGACTGGAACTTGTAAGGGCAAAACAATCTTAAATGTGCCTTCAAATTGACGTTTTTGTTTTATGCGGACGATCTCAAATTTCCTCGAAGATAAACTCGGTCCCAACATTGTCACGGCCTGTAGCTCTTAAAGTCATCATCTGGGCAAAACAATCTTAAATAAGCATACAGATTGAGATATTTAAGTTTTTTACAGACGATCTCAAATTTCCTTGAAGACTGACAGTCCCAACATCATTGCCAAGGACTGTAACTTTTAAAATCATCACAAGGGCAAAAAAACTTAAATATATCTACAGATTGACATACTTCAGTTTTGTTACAAGCAATTTGAAATTTTCTCAGACCCAACATTGACAAAGACTGTAACGCTTAAGGGCTTTGGCCCTGATGTTGACCTTAAAAGGCTACAATCCTTAGCAGAGTTATGACTGAGCCGGTATTCAAGGAAATTTGAGATTGTTTGTAAAAAACTGAATTATGTCTATTTGTATAAATAATTTGTATAAATATAATATTTAAGGTTTTTTGCCCTGATGATGACTCTAAATTAGGTCGAAGGCTCGGCAATAGGAAATGAATTTGCATTCTTTTTCAAAACCATACCTTGGTCCTGTGTTAGAGAGTTCATAATGACAGCCTTTTTTGGTTAATATAATCCCAACACTCATAGCCTCAGGAAATACATGTACTTACTTTTTAAATACGCGAAAAGATGTAATTTAAATATTTTAAGTTAATTTGAAGGAAATGCCGGGTGTAGTAATCTCGGCCTTTGTTGGGGACGTGGACGATGGCAGGGCGTGCACATCCTCAGACGGATATGTATAAGCCCCCTTGGGGAGGGAGCTCTGCGAGGTGTCGTCCTAGCGCCTTTTTTCCGCGCGTCGTTCTGGTTCCGTGGGTTAGCTTTTAACTGTTATAATAACCAAAAATAATAAAGTATAAAAAAAGTCCTGTTGATAAAGATACATTTTCTAAAGCTTGAAGAAGTTTGTTTTTTCCAATTAGCCCTGATCGTTGTATAGTATATTATTCAATGTTGCAAATTGATAGAAAATTATAATTGATTTCAGTGATTATAATTAAGCACAACCGTCCAATTATTGGCAAGTTGGCTTTCTGAAATTCAAACTGTACCAATATGTTCCGTGTGAAGAGGGAGTTCCGATCGGCAAAATTAATGCTTTGGAGAGGGGACCGGGAACGACATTAATTTCCTGCGAGGTCGTTCTTCGTTAAGATCCATAGTGGCAAACTAGCCTGGGAACCTAAGGCCGAATTGGGTCTATTTGTAACAACGTTAGCCCTTTGTCAAATTGGCTTACTCACGAGGGATAATAAATGGAACTGTATGAGCGAGCATCGGCCTAACAGTAAAATAGACGGATAGGATCGACTAAATTAATGACTGGCATCGACCCTCTCGAGATAGACTCTAGGATTAGCTACCTTACAAATGTTAAGCCATAAATGTCAACCGGTGAGCCGTGTTAGATTTTCTTCGTCGAATCTTTTATTTATTTAAAAACTAAATTTTTCTCTTTGTCCTATGTGCATTCTGACCCAGTGAACTCTAACCTTTCAAACGTATAAATATCAGCCAAAATACAAGACAATAAATAAGTTTCACGTAGGTCGATAACGTGGCCTCTCAAGATTTATTTCATTTGCCTGAAAATTTATGATATTGGATTGTTAATAGTAATCAAGGAAACATTAATTTTATTTATGTTCTTTACACTGTTTTTCAATTTATTTTTTGCCCCTTATAATTTTCATATTAATTTAAAATATTATCTACCTCCATAAATGAACACGTATTGAATATTGAGTCAAATTAATTAATTAAAAAAACCATTAAAAGGGATTTATATTCGGCCACTGTTTCACTTTAAAAACTGATTTGGACGCCCAGTAATTTATAGCCTTTGTGTAAAATAGAGAAAATTATTATGTATTGTGAATTATAAAATATTTGTAAATTTTTTAGAAATTCTTTGATCCCAATCAACATTTATGTTCAGACACCGGTTAGCCCAACAAACTCAATAAATTAGTTACAATTGGCAAACTTGCTGGTTAACGCACAGCGAAACCAAGGGACATGGTGAATCATAAAAAAGGGATTGAATAGTGATACCCACCGAGGATTTTCCATACTCGGTTAACTCCTCCTTATCAATAAAAACATCTCCACCGGCGATAGAAAACTATCGAATAACGTAAATACCTTAAGGTGATAACTCACAGTCTGTATTAATCAGACGAAATGATCATGCCTTATCACCTCGATTGCGTGGACGAGCGCTAGGTGCTGGTAGTGGATCAGCGGTTCTCTGGTTCGCGTGCGCTTTGCACAGCTATGCGTATGACCTGCGTGGTACCCTTGGGGAAGCGAAGGATCGGAACACATAGGCTTGGCCTATGGCGTCCCTCGAATGCGTGTAGCAGGTGTAGGTTTAACGCGGTGAGAGACCTTTGACCGTAGACAGTGCTCGCCTAGGGGGTGGGTAGCAGTCTCACTTAAATCCGAACGCTAGAGGAGCCTCTACACTCAGAGAGATAGAGTCGCCTTCTCTATCTAGGGAGTACGCGGGTGAGTTGGCCGATGTATTTCGGTCAGCTGGCCTTGCGTGCGGCATTAACCATTCTAACGAGGTGAGAGCTTGACGGTAGCAGCCCTTCGGGGTGTGAAACCTCTACATTGTACGGTGCGTCAGCTCTCACTTTGAGAATTGGACTGTCCGGCAATAGCTCTATATAGCTTAGGTACGGACATTAAAGATCCTCATGTCAGCCCGACTATGAGTCTGTATCATCATGAGCTGTATTTATGTCCACGTATGGTTGAGCATGTGTAGGCGAGTCAGTGACGGATATCGTGTAGCATGAGTTGTCTGATAGGAAGGGGTATCAAAACCGCGGTGAGTTCAGAATGAATTTATAAGCCTGAATGTTTATTATGTTTGTATAAGCCTCACATTTCTTAAAGCATTATTGGGTAAATTCCAGCACCGTCGACCTAATTGTCGAGAGGGCAGTTCAGTGCATGTCTAGAGCTCTTCTTTAACCTTAAGACCTCTTACCATTTCCCAACTTTGTTAAGAGTATGCATATTGCAAGCATTTGGTTTTTTCTCTCTCAGGAGTAGGATCCTCAGGGTCCCTTGGACCAGAGGACATGTTCTGTACTTTCTTCTTTCCAAACATCTGGAAAGGTTTGTGTCTACTGCCGAAGTTTGCAAGGTCTCTTTATCATTCTACTTCTAACCTGTTCTAAGTTTAGAGGTTCTGCTGTTGGCTTCATTCATGATAGTTTTATGTTCTTTTTCGCATCTATCTACCCTTAAACACATTCCTATTGAACCGAGGTTCTGTTTAACCTTTATCTGGATTTAAGGTTTTAGCAATTTGGTATAATGCAAACGATCAGTGCTCCGAGATCCTATGAAATTTTTCTAGGTCACTTTATATGCCTCTTAGTTGCCTCTCTGCACTGTATATTCTTCACCCAGATGGGGTAAGTTAGTTAGTTTACCCAATTTCTGACAGAGCCTTAATAGAATCCCAATAAATAAGATGAACAGAACGGCTATCGTTGAAATATATTTATTGCCAGATAGTATCCACCTCTCAGAACTCGACTAAGTTAATTTTATCAAAAAATAAACAATTTTCTTTTTGCTCAATTTACTTTTCTTAACATGAGACTTACATAAAATAGTATTCTAAATATTATTAAATTTTTGGATTGATAATCTACAGTTTGAATCTGACGGTTTAATTCTCAAGAATGAGACACTCCTTTCTGAGCGCAACCAACGAAATTGATTTTTGTTGTATAGAATTTCGTCGCATTGAAATCCAAGGAAATTTTTCGCACATACATTTTGACTGTTTTTTTCATCAATTTTTATCTTTTTTCACGTGCCACGTAAACTTCTGTTCATGTATTGCATGCTGATTGCCAAGTGTTTTATGACAAAAATGACTCACCTCTGAATTGTCAACAATTTGTTTCACCTTATGCCGAGGCTAATTTGAATTTTAATATATTTTCGTTTTTGCCTTTTCTAAAAATGCTAAAACCTGCTTTACTCTGTTATTAAAAGCTGAAACAGTAACATATTTGTTAATAATAGTTAATCTTTGAAAAGGTTGGTGTAAAAATTGTTCTACAACGTTATTAACACTAGAATGAATAGAAATATTGATTTGGACGCCCAGTAATTTATAGCCTTTGTGTAAAACAGAGAAAATTACTATGTATTGTGAATTATAAAAGATTTGTAATTTTTTTAGAAATTCTTTGATCCCAATCAACATTTATGTTCAGACACC
>CM077103.1:19970312-19986107 GCA_039619505.1 Cimex hemipterus | reverse complement strand
ATTGTACATGTAAATAGTACAAGTAAAACTCCACGTAAACGAACAACATAAACCTCTTCCCCATCCATAATTTCTCTATGCTTCCACATCTGGCTTAACAGGCATCTTTGCCTTTTGCCCCTTTTATCCCTGATTTAAGCTCCCGTCGGGTAAACAAACATGTAGACCAAATCTATAAACATTTCGTAACTTAAAATAGCCCTTTGGATAATAATTTAAAATCTGTTTTACTTACCAGCAATTAACCGAGAATAATAGTCATTTTTTTCATATAGCTTAATAAAATATTAAGGTACTTGATTATGAATTATTATATATGAAAACTGATTCGTTACAGTGTATATTTAAGGTTTCTTTCAGGTATAAATGACCTGTAACTGTGTTGTAAAATACGTTAGTAGAATAATTCTTAACTATTAAAATGAAGATGTGTGATTAACAGTAGGAAAAAACAAGAACAGACGTACCGGCGTTGACCAATATCTATGATACGACTGTCAAGTACGTCAATACAATTTTATCGTTTTGTTTTTCTTTCTTTCAACGCCTTACCACTCACTTTCTTATGTATGTATGTGTGTGTGTGTGTGTGTGTGTGTGTTTAGTCTATCATTATCTAGTGGGTCTCCTTCATGATCACGCCCAGTTACTCATTTATCCGCTCGAGCAATTTTTATCTGTACGTCTCAGACACGTTTTTAGCATAGATTCCAGAACAATGCGAAGTGAATTAGTACAGCGGAAAAGTACGTCTGTTTCGAAACTGTTCATGATTGAGAAGTCCTTCATAAGGCGGCAGGTTCGAAAACGCCGTTAGCCCTACGGGCCGGATAGTGCTGGGATAGTGGGACAATTATTTTTTACAACACGACTCCACCGCCCCTCGTCCATTTATCACTTTTCAGAATTGACCCAGCCTTGGAGTAGTAAATCAAAAAGTAAGAGAAATATTTCTCGCCAATGTCAAAGCAGATTATCGCCCCGGATATTGGTTTGTAATGTACACGGGGTAATACTATCTCTGTAAAGCGCTAAACTTCATTTGACTAACAAATGGCTTGCGATAGGTGGGGATGAGCAGCTTAAAGTGGCCATTAGAGCAAATCGGGTTACATTTAATTACCCACTACTATTCGGAGAAAAATTTTGGCTACCTAATTTGCATAGCAATTTAACCGTGAATATGAAAAACTACAGACAGTGTATTTTCCCCTTTGTGAGGGTTTTCTTGATTTCAAAGTGAACAATTCGAAGAAGCCAAGTGTGTTGTTAAATATTGATTTTATACAAGCATAATAGCCTTAGCTTAAATGCTAAAACTTAGAAACTTCAATATTAACAGATTATAAATACAGGAATCGGGTTGAGAGAAATTGTTTGATAGTGGAAGGAACCAAGAATGTTCAGCTTGCGATAGAAGAGGTACATCCATATCAAACCACGATAAATGTTAGATACAAGGGATATCTTTGGGGAGTCGTGAAAAAAGCAGTTGACTGTTTGCTGCTTTTCAATCATGTTCATGGAGCACACACCGAGATCCATGTTAGGCACTTTTTTTTACAGAAATAAGGTTATATGATTGAGCATCGGGTCTGAGTCGAAGGAAACACTATGACGCTCTATACCGCATTTCTATTGTCATAATTCAAACAGTATTTTTGGCCAGAATCCGGAAAGCTCAAATGAACGCTATTGTCAACGAATTTTGAAATATTTACTAAACGGTCCATTTAAAACCTGCTTTATACGACATCCAAGGGGTAAACGAAAATTTGACCACTTCGGACCGATAAAAACCTTCGGTAATGACCTGAGTACTGGTCTCAGAAAAAACCCGCGACATTTGTACAGAACTGTATTCAATGCATACTATAGGAACGGAAGCAAGGCAAGAAACACCTTCTTCTACATCAGTCGATAAAGGAGATGTACCACTAAACACATTTCACGCTGACCATATGTCACCATAGAAAGGATATAAATCGAGGGGTTTTCAAAATTTTAGACGGGTTTTGCAAATTCAAAGCCCCAGATCGAATAATCGACTAGAGGATCGGCATTCACCTCAGCTGCATTTACAGATTGCTGCGTTGAATATTAAGCTGCACACACGAAAATGACGACGGACCCCGTGGCAACGGCCAAGATTGAAAAAACCATCATCCCAATAATGATGAAATACGTGATACATCCGCACATACCTACATTCCAAGCAAATCTAAACGGATCATATCAACGATCGATAGATACAACCCCATTAAACCTTATATTTGGAGTTGAAATGAAGCAGCTAAATGAAATACAATTCGGATCAAGCATAGAGGAAAAGTACATAACGGTTTTTACGGACAGCACATGAGCAAATACAATGTCAACAAACGAATATCAACTCATCGCCCTTTTAACATCGATAACTTAGTAGTCGTAGAACGCACACAGTTTCTTCCTGAAGCAAAAGTTAGGCATAAAATTCTCGGACCTTACAAAAATAATTAATTACAGATACGATGTCTCAAAAATTGAAGATACGGAGGGACCGAAGAAAACAAACTGTCGCCTATATGATTCAATCCTGGCGAATATCGTGATGGAATGAAGACGAGAAGAGAATAAATTTTGACGAGGACGAAGAATGATCTCCGAGGACAGCATCATCGGGGACGGATGATCTGGAGTATGGCTGAATGTAGGGATAAGTGCGTCTTCCACAATACAGGAAACCCTATTGTCAAGGAGAGCTCAGCATTAGAAAGAAAAATGACAGGCACTACGCATTGAGTTAGAAAACGTATGGTGAGATGTATCCCGAGGAAAAACGAATTCATCGCCTCCCCCATATACGTATTTACCCTTTTAGTCACTCCTTCGTTTTCCGTTCCTCTGGGTTTCCCTCTCAAACTTCTTTCGCCGTGCTTCAACCCTTTCAACCTATTAGTCCCGTTTTTTGATTAATACTATCGCTCCAATTTAACCAATGAAGGTTAATTTCCAAAACGTCAGAATAAAGTTTTCTTCTTAAGTCAATATCATGTTGAAGTTATATGGTATGTATTTTTATTTTAAAGATTTACCCTGATGATCGATTTAATCGTGGTAAAAAATAAGTTCTTATTGATGTAATCTACGAATTGTTTGTTATCGTTCACATTATACATTCAGAGTGTGTTTTCGCCACATCTTGTCAAGACTCACAATTGACAGATAAACAGAAATCACATTAGTACACAGAAGGAAGCTGGAATTAGGAAGGATAGGCAAACCTGGACAAACTACCGCTCATAACAACACCGACCTCAGAAATATTTAATTCTTTAGTGCGCTTGTATAAAACATGATTCACGATTTTTTTCGGTCTGTTTTAAGTAATTTTTTTTTGGGGGGGGGGTGTTGGTGACTGATTTCATGATGAACTAGAAATATTCTAAGTGTATGTTGAACACCATAATCTGTTGGCAAGTTGTAACGTTTAAACAGCCTAGTAAACAATTTATTTAACTCATAAGGACTTCTGTTTTATCATTCCATAGTATTAAACCAGGCTGTAAGGAATTCCTGACGTAATACAGGAATGTTTAACCGATTGGGGAATTAAAAGAACTGGTGGGTATGACGGGATTTAAACTCAGGGATGCTGGCGTCGTAAGTAGTGTCGTACGGCTTAACCACTCGATGGTAACATGAACTTGATAAATATTTAATTACATGCTTCATGTTCAATTGTTATGATGTTTTCTATAACAATACAGAAAGTTTCTCTTGTCTTTATAAAATTGAAAGGTCGAGAAAAATTGAACCTATTTTTTTATCAAGTGCAAACTCGCCCGAAAGATTTCCAGTTTCACCGACGGCCGATTCCAAACGAAATTTTCTCCCTCTTCACAAAGCTGTGACGTCCGGTTACATCGTGAGATTCTGATATCGACAAGGGAAGTCGGGCGCAAAGAGAAAACGATTACGAACCAGGGAATTGAGGGTTACCAGATATACTTTATCTCTTTTCAAATGGAGGACTCAAACGTCTCAGTTGTCCTTTGGGAGAGGAAATACACGGACTATTGTTTAATGTGTCACTTACTTGTGAACATGGATTGGTTATGGGCCTACTATTTGCCAAGGTATTCGATTTATTCCAACCGTCCTTACAGTATTTCTTAAATTTCTCTCTAATAAAGTATTCGCAAATCAGTTCACGGATCGGTCACTTTTCTATTGTTTTCTTTGTGCTTATGCAAGTTTAATATTATGCAAGTACTGAATTACCACTCGGGTTAACGCTACACTTCCGCATATCCATAGCAGTCATGTGGAAACAATAAGTAGAATTACAGTTATCCTTATATCTCGGACAGTGGGCTACATTAATCTTTCTAAATATTTTAATCTTAACATAAATAAAATCGGTTCAGTTTTTTAAAAGAGAGTTTATTATTTGATCTATGAGAAATACAAGGTTTTAGTTTTATCATACGTAGTACGAGGGTGTTTAAGAATCTCGTGCCTTTCAGTTATTATACCACCTGTAAACCTAAAGTTTCCGCGAAAGGGCTAACAACAACCGAGTGCTCCTTGTTTAGAAAAGCAGTCTTGACAATTTAATGAGCGTTGAAACGAACCTGTATTTAGGTAATGCACGATACCTTCAGTCACTTTTGGCCCATTTCTATATATTTTTATCTACTTAACAACTATTATATGAAAGGATTGATCTACGTCGCATTTTTTAAACTCACGTATTTCCTGCCATGTCCTTACTTTCAAATGGGTTTGTCCCGTTGACGACATTCTTTAGATTTTACAACCGTTTATATTGTCTTACGAGAAGAATTAAGAGCACGATATGTCATTGTAATTTTTCATTTTTTTTATTCAGACGATAAAACATTTATAGATACGAAATATACCAATTTACACTTGGTTTCTCAACTTGACCCAAGATTTGTAACAACTAGTATTTCCAGTTTTATACTTTTATTACAAGTTTAGTTGTTTTGCACTTAAGTCATTTTTTATGATGCTACAAGCAATAAGAGAGAATTAATGTGTGTGAGTTTGTCTCTGTCTCTTTGTCTTTCTTGCTCATCTCTCTTTCTCATCTTCACATATACTCCCTCTGTCCCTCGCTCTCACTTTTAATATTTCTCTCTCTTTCCTTCGCTCACTTCCTCTTTCTCATACTCTTATTCTTCCTCATCCTCTCCCTCTCTCTGTTCCTATTTCAGGATTCATATCAAGAATGCTGATTGTAGTACAAACAGATAAGAAGATATATTTTTGCAAACAAGGAAAATATTACAGTCGCAAATGTTGTTACAGAAATGTTAATGTGTAAAGTACCTTTACCTACCGTACAGAAAGGACCTCTTCTGTACTTTTCAACACATTTACTGTATAAAAAACGGAAGCAAATCAGTTAAGGGATTAATTAGGGTAGTTTTAGACGGTTTCTTTTGAATCGTGAAAACCAAGGGATAACGCTCTTCGCAATATTCCATCCTCATTCCCCCGCTGCATTTCGATCGGAAGTGACGGTTGTGCGAGTTGAACAAACTTTTTATTTTCTACTTTTTTTGCTTATCAATCTCGTCCTACAAGACCCATTGTGTCCGTTTATTTTTGTTGCTGAAGGAGCTCTCTAGTTTGTATTAGACTATTGATCAAGTCCTACAGCCTGGCAATTTAAAAAAATATGATTTTTGTTCTTGACAAAATCTGCACAATCGTTCTTCTGTCAGTACATCTGACAAACATGTCCGCCTTCATAGAAGACAGTGTTTCCTTAGGAGATTTATCAGAACATACTTTTATAGGTCTCCCGTTCTCTCTAAGCATTGCTTGGCGGGATGTTGATCCACCAAGATTTATACTTATTAAGGATCATTTTGTGACAAATTGGGGGGAGAGTGATGTACAAAGTCCTCTTATTAGCCAGGTGTCGGCCCGTTTATTACTCTTGTGTCCTGAGTGTTCAGGGAACCTGCGTAAGGCTGGGGACATTATAGTCACCATCCGCCAGGATTCAAGAAAAATTTTGGCTTCTTGTTCTATTTATCCTCGTCATTATCAAAACATAGTTCTTCCGACTTAGAAAAATACAACAAAAAAACTCACAATAATGTTTTGCATTACGAATTTTGCATTTGATCAGTGCACATCAAAGGTATAAAAATAGAGTGGAAATAAGTGTTCGACATAAAAAATAACATGTGAACGAAGGAGAGCAACCTGTTTCACAATTAATCTTTCAGAAAACGAGAAATGGAGCCCGCGATGAAAGGAAGGGTGTATGTTTTACTTAAAGTGTCGATTTAAGATAAAGATCTGCCTTGGGCTGGAACTGGAACTGTGTTGACGGGCCTTGTTTCGTTCATTAATCCAGGCCGTTTCCTCCGCGGCCTCTCCGTTCATTTCAACGCCCTTTAACTCCAATTAGCATTAATTAAGTTTCATTGCAAACGTTGAAAGATGGTACTGTTTGAATTGACGGGATGGCTAACTGGGGAAAAATGAACATAAATAAAATAAAAGCTACCATTTACTAGAGAAACAACACGGAGTTCTGAGCTGTATCATTTCTCTTTTTAGGGTTGATCAAATAGATTTAAAGGTTCGACATTAATTACAAACCGTTACTACATAATTTTAGTACGTTGAAGGTTATCAGGTACGAACTACCTTGCAGACATATAGTTGGCATCTTCTCAGGCAATCAAAACAACCTATTTATCCATATTATGAAACTTCGTCAATTAGTGCTGAAGCTCAACATGGTACTAAAGTAACGAACAATAATATTAGTTTGCGAAATACAGGGCGTCAATGGCTTCAACCGTGTAGGCGATGACACGGCGTCTATCACTGAGTTTAAAGGTCTACGGTTCGAATCCAGCCGCTCTGCATTCGACATCAACGTGTACACAATTGGATTTTTTTTTCAAAAACAACAGCCCCCCCCCAGGGTTCATACAACCTTCATACAACATAACCTAGCACTTTAAATACACTTTGAAAACAAAAATTATATTTTGATTTTATAGTTTGTTAATGTTAAAAATGCTTTGTCAACACAACAACGAGCTAGGACTGCATTTTATTCGCCGAAGTGTTGAAATTAACCAATTTATTGGAAATTAACAAACGGACCAGGTTTTCCGAAGTTGATTCCCGTGGGCGTCGCAGGTCCCATTAGGCGGTCCTCACTTGGAAACCAATCATCAAAAAAATTGGCAAATGGCTTTCACATCGACGAAGAGTGCTAAATTAATTCGACCGACTTGACCATGAAGGCTGATCGTAAAGCAAATTCTACCGCAATGTCTCCTTGTCAAATTAAACGCGGGTTAATTGATTGCTCGTATTTAATTTCGCTTTAAGAAACTATCGGTAATCTCAAGGCAACTCACCATTCATGCCAGTTTAGAAGAATGACACCGATTTTATAGAAAACCAAATAAACGTACGGGTCTGAGCAATTGTCACAAGGAAAAAGCGTGGAAAACACCCACTGGGTTTGTAATATTTTTCCGACCTGTTTCGACATCTCGCCATCTTCAGCGAGACTTAGACCGCATCGATTAAATTACACCCACTGAATCCCTCGAATCGTTGAAATCTAAAAAAGCTGCGTCCATTAAAATTAGAGTGAGCTTGCATCTTCACTTTTTCTTTTGAAAATGTGTTGTAACCAAGGTCACTTATGAAGAAATGAAATGACGCTTGAATTGACTCAATTCATACAATTGCATGTGAGGTTGCAACCTTGTGAATTTTTTTTACGACGGTTTGCAACAGATGACATCAACCCTCAGGGTGCCGGTGTTTTTGAAAAAAAAAGCCACCATTTGTAAGTATGTCAGATTCCACTGCAGGGATTCGAACCCGGGACCTTTACCTTACAGTGATGAGCGGCGTGTCAATCGCTAAACCGTTGCGGCCACCGACGACCCCTTGTGAATCTATTCTAAGTTTGGTTGCGACTGGATTTTTCAGTTTGATACTTTTATGTTTTATGGCATATAATTCTATTCTAAAGGAGGATCAAGTTATCAGAGTAGTTTAATAAAACCTGAGAGAAAAGGCGTTTAAATTTTTCATAGAATCGATGCCCTAATTTACAAAATAATCAAACATTAATCGGTTCTGGCTTACGACGTACATAAACATCCATTTCAGTGCGTATGATTTGATAACAATTATATAAAAAATGAAAATCACTTTAAAAAATTCGTACAAATGTGGTTAATTTATTATTGACACTTGATTAACCGAAAATTATTATATATCTATAAATAACTAAAACAGTAGAATTGGCCTATAAGATTTCAGAAATGATAACAACTGATTTCGTGTTAAGTACTAAATTGCCAATATCAAAGATAATTAAAAGTAATTGCGTGTCGTACTGATGGTAGTCTAATTATGAATTTATGAACCCTGTCTCGTGATGTAGCTTGATGTGTTATTAAAGAAGTTTCATGCTAAAGTGTTCTATGTGCCCCATGTAACAAATCACTCGTCGTCAATTTCCTATTTTAGGCCCTAATTGAAAATGTCTCGTCTCATTCGCATATATTTCACAGCCGCCAGCTTGCCTAACTGCCATAGGATTTCATAGCGGCCGGGACGGTCCGGACCTAGAAAATGGCAAATTTAATCAGGTCGCTATGAGAAATAATTGGATTCGCATGGTTTCGCTCGGACTAATAACTATTGCCTTACTAGGAAGGAGAGTGCACCACGAGGTAAAGAAACGTCCCCCGAGCAATTGGAATCCGACTTATGAACAATAACTTAGACGTTTTTAAAATTTAAAACATGATTAAAGAAATATGTGCACGTGTAGCCAAGCACGGCGCAATTCCGCGGTTTAATAACTATACCATACCGACAAAATACAGTAATAATATAATAACTCTTTGCAATCGGTCATACAATTTCCATTATTTCTGTTACGAACCCTAATTCTAGAAAAAGATATTTAATTTTTATAACACAAATAATGGAAATGAAAAAGAAAACTGGCAAAAGGTCGAACTTGAGAAACCTTTGTAATGGCGAATACGGCACACTGCCATAATGTCTTGAGGCCAATGTCGTTATAACCTCTTCTTTAGGGAGGATTATTTGAGATTGTACGGATTACAGCTTAAGTGTTTTAGCTAAAAGAGCTTAAAACTAAGGGATTGCGGTATAATGACTTCTGACACAATAGGTATGTTAAGGTTAGTGTGGGCTTACTACTTTCCCGAGGATTTGGAAGTGGAAAGTCTGGATGCTATTAGAGCTGGAATCTTTTTTTGAGCCCCACAGTACCAAGTGGTTAGTCCATACCGTTTATAGTGTATTGTAAAGTCTATTCATCAGGTCCTCCTTTTTTCAGTCCAGTTGTTTTAATGCGTGTTGTCTTGTCGTGGGATGTACGGTGTAACTGCAATAGGCATTCTTTCACCTCGGGAGGTAAAGGTTATATGTTGGCTTTTTCAACATTTATCCACTAGTTTTCTAGTATAAGTGCTATGTTAATAAAGTTTATAGGAGAATTTCCACGTTCCAGAATTTTAAAATTTATTGACAAATGAACCAAGTGGACGGTGTTTTTTATTTTTCCTTATATTAATTTTTTAGGTAGAACAACTAAAAATACTATTAGATGACAAAATAAATCATTCAATTTAAAAATAATTTCAATCCAATAGTAATCATTTTTCAATTTTTTTAAAGCACGTTTTCCATTTTTTAAATGCATCGTAACAAAGTCTACCTGCAGATTTTCACGTTCTGCTAGGAGTAACTATTTTTTTTAATTAATTCTGTTTCGTAATTTTCATATCACCTTTGTATTTCACACAACCCCCATGGAGGCTATTTCTGGGTCAAAGCCGCTCCGGGTTTATCGCCCCCAAACCTCAAGGTTTAAAAAATATGAATCGTATACCTACAGTGTTGTGGTATCTTAAAAAAAATAAATAAATAAACATACCCAAACTTTCCACTGTTGGTTGCCGAATAATTTTTTTTATTGATAAATTGTCTTATTATCGCCTCCGACGTAATCGGGAATAAGAAATGTGGCTTGGTGCCCAGGAAACGGAGAACCACGTCGCCTTTCGTACAAAACCGCCGATCATAACGACCGAACGAGAAATGCAAATAACGCGTCAATCATGATTATGACTGGGTTTTTCGTATGTGGAGGCGCCCTGGTACAAACCGATATTTTATAATCGTGACATAAGCGTTTTTCCCGGTGTGTTTTCCTCCAGAATTAACCCCCCATACAATAAACCACGTCGGAATAATAACAACGTACGACTAATGGCTTTCCTCCGGGCTCACCGAAAGGAGTGCATGTTCACGATACCTCGGAGGTAAGTGAAAAGATAATGGAACTCACTTATTACATGCTTCGTATAATGGTAATGTCATGAAGGTCCGAATGCATTCAGGTCATGTGAAATCGAATTCTGATCGATCTGTAATTTAGTCAATTACTACTCTTATTTAACATTTTTGAGCGGGCCTATGGGTTTTCTTATTCCTGCAGGGCACAACGTTTTAAAATCTTAAAATTCCCCGAAAAAAACACTTTATCATAACCAAACCAAAAGTAATTAATTTATTTTAATACCATTTTTCATTACAAAATATGAACAATCATCAGTAATCGTATCCATAAATATTTTGCAGTAGGAAATTTGTTAATGTCTCAACTGACAGCTAAATTTCAGGTGGCTTAAAAGCCATATGTAGTTCGTCGATCAAATGGGACTAGTATGCTCTTCCTGGTAAATAGTTTCGTTTTTGTTTTTGAATAGTTTTGATAGTTACTTCTCAGGCCATTTTTTTTCTTTTTTTCTTGGCTACTATGATTATTGTATCGTACATTCATAGTTACATACAATTCAATTAGATTTCGAGGTCCGATTGACCAAATGAGATCTTTTAATTATGTAAGGTATGGGTTGCGATACAAAAGTCAGCGTCACGAGCGGGATTCGAACCCACCACCTTCGGCTAAATTACTCCGCTGCTCTACTACTTGAGCTATCGTAAACGTTTTGGAGGGAAGTTGGTGTCCGAGTGGATCTAAGTCACGATAGCTCAAGTGGTACAGCAGCTGCATATCCAGCCGAAAGTCATGGGTTCGAATCCCGCTCGTGACACTGACTTTTTTATCTACACCGATACCTTACATAACTTGAATATAATGTTTTTAAAGAATAACTTATCATTAATATTATGTGTTCAAACTATCGAACCTTTTAGAAAACTAACTGGTTTACAGATCTCATCACGATTTTCGAAAACAATGATTATAAGTAATGAATTTTTGAAGAATCATGTCAAACGTAGGGATCTTGATCTAAAGAGACATTCTGGAGAAAAAACTCATTCGTTATTAAATTATTTATTTGTTTAACTGAAAATATAAATTTCTTAATTTGAAAATATACACACTTAAAATATAAATTTGGACATAAATGTGTACATACATTTGCAAATAATACTTTAAACGAGGAAACCTTGTAGTGATAGTTTGAGCTGAAAAATTGAAACATATTAAACAAACAAAAAATAATTTAAGACCTATTTATAAAATACATTACAAAAACGTTAACATTAATTTTTGAGGATAATAATGATGGAAGTAATGATTTAATCAAGTTTTCACATTATTTGGGGATAACAGAAGGAATAATAAGATGACTCATTTCTCTATAATCACCACAAATATAGGGAGAATACAGCTACTTTCTGTAAGTTGTGGAAAATGACCTAAAGACAGGGTTGATCAAATAATAATTGTCGAGAGAAGCTGAGAGTACTAAACAGTTTTCTAAGAAATATTGCAGAAATTTTATTAAGGTCTGCTGGTCAGAGTTTTTAAAAACGAACTCAAGGAGGATTATCTGGATGGGTGTGTGATAAACCCAGGTTTCTGACATGACGGTTTGTCATAGTATAATTGTTTGTAGACATTAAGGTAATTGTGAATGGTGAGATTGGATAGATAGAACCTTTAACGATGGTTCGGTAGATTGTTGAGTGGATGGTATTTGAGAAAAAGGAAGACTGAAATGCAATACCTCGTGAAAGTTTATTATAAACATTGCAAAAAGGTTTTGGAAATACAAATTCAGTAGAAAGATGAAGGTATTTTGATTGTGTGTTTTTATTGCGAATAAAACTTTTTCCACTTTATTATTTGCTTGTTGTTGAATTGTTAGGTAAGTTATTTTTTGATCCGGGATGTAACAAAACATTTATATTTATCTTTGTTAAAAGTATAAGTTTGTTGAGAAAACAATTGTAAAAATGAAGCTTACAATAAAATTAAATTTGAAGGTATTTTGGAGTTTCACTGGAGGTATCATCGACCAAATAGCCAATTTTTGACATGATTTAGAACAATTTTATCGTGTATACAGTTTAAAAAGCCTCATACATTTTATAACACAGAAGTTACGCCAGCTCTCTATATCTTTGAGGTCAATGGCGGTATTGTGGAAAATTACACATACAGAAATTTCGTAGATCACAAGAACGTTTCTAATGACAAGTTTTCGGCCTAAGGGAAAAATAATGATTACAGTCCTCGGCAATGTTAGGACTGAGTCCGACTTCAAGGATGAGGTGCTTGGAAAAACATATGTGTGTCAATCTGTAGACCTGTAAGTAAGTCAGTTTGTGTGTTTTCTCCTGATGAAGACCTTAAAATAAGCTTGGCAGCAACAATTAAATTTGCTTTCTTCTTGAAGACCATATTTTGATCCAAAGTGAAAAAGTGGTCTGTACTTCTAATACTGAAAAAAGTGTGCTTCTGATAGTTCAATCATAAATAAGCACTTATCTGCGAACATCATAGCTAGTTGCAATGCATATGTATTACTGACTTTGCCGATTTTGCTCTCTCCCTTGCAGGTCGTGATCAAAATAATAATTCTATTATAGCTGTTCATTTTCCTAATTATAATCGAAAAAATAAAAAAGTTGGATAGACAACGATCTGTTTGTCCCATGGCATAAATTATCATTTTAAATGTTTTCGTTGATTTCACAATCATTCGTATAGGGTTATTTTGTTTATGAATTTTGAAAACAATGTTTCTTGGTTTGAGTCACCTCTCCGACGACTATCCAAAAGATTTTTTCGTCATTTGTTATTATTGTAGGTATTTTATGTGGGCTTGTTTCACTCTCAAGATACTAAATTTTGCTAGTTACACATTATTATAAGTGGATTTCCACGGTACATATTTGATTCGAAAATATATAAAAATTAAAAAGTCACAACCACTACATGTTCGGTCGCGCTGTTAATTTCGAGGGCCCTTCCAGAAGAAAAAAGATTTACTAGCGCCCTTGATTTGAATTTGATTTATAATCAGTGGCGAACGGTCGCTTATTGTTTTAAGTTGGTAAAACTGCACGACCCTGCAGTCTAGTGAAACCGCATGGCCGCCCTCCGCCCCGGTTGTAATTTTCTGACTTTTACTTATCTTTTTTCATTTATTTTCCTCCTTTACAATTCCTCTTCCACTCGTCATCCTCAGTTATACTTAATCACGCGAATGCCTCCTCTGGAACCCGAAACATTATGAATCTCCGTTTTTTTCAGAATCGCCAAACGGTGAGTAACCTAAATTCCGTACATTCTTTAATCCTTTTTTTCACAACTTATAATTCTCCCCGTTCTTTTTATCTAATATTTATACAGTCTGCTAAATATATTTAATGGTCTTCCGGCCAAAGATTTAGTTTCATTTATTTTCTGCATAATTAATATTTGAAGCTAGATCTAGCCTCGCGTACTGCCCGAAAGGCTGAGGGCTAAAACTTCGTCACACTTTTGTCTTTTTTTTCTGTTCGATTTCAACTTCGACTAGTTGACAAAAATATTATGATTTGCAAATGGTTAAAGTAGGATAATAATAAATTCAAAAAGTGATATTTCAGGCTTTCATTATAAATAAAGAATAAATATTTTTTCTTCAAAAAGTGGTACACAAATCTGTTGAAATGTACACGCATGATCCTAATTTCCTTAGTATTGAAATTAAGACCCAAGTGCTCCTCTTAAAAATTAATATATCGGAAAAAAACCCGGCATCGAAACAAAAAATCATATCTTGTATAGTAGTATTGGAACAACCTAGGAGTGACAAGTATTGAGCGGCAACTTGAGTTGAACTGGAACAGAAATAGAAGTTTGGGAATTAAGTCGTCATATATAGTTGATGAGGAATTGAAAGACAGACGTGGGGATAGCAGCGTTACACGAATATGTTTATATTCTTTTACAATTTCAATCTTTGTGTTATCGAAAAACAATCGATTGAGTGCGATTTAACTACGGGGTTATATGAACTCTCGGGTTGTCGGTGTTACTCAAAAAAGGTCCACCCGGTGGTACCTTTCCTTACAGAGATGAGCGCCCTGTCATCGCCTACACCCACCCTTGCGTCCATCAACGTCCCTTGTCTTAAGGAGAAATAATCAAAATAATAAACAGAACAATTTAATTTAAATATTTGACAAGCAAAGTGAGCTGCATTTATTTTGTACTGTAAGCTACAACGATAGATAATTATTACCACTTATAGTTTATTTAGCGTAATTTGTTTCTATCCAAGAATGCATATTTTCGTTTTTCTCTCGTTCTCTTTTCACACTTAAATGGATCAACTTGTTAAATTCCTTAAGTTGTAACAATTTAAATTGTATAAACCGGACTGGTACATAATGAAATTGTCATAGCAAAATTCAATGCCGATGTTGAAAGGATAAAAAAATATTTCGCTTGCATGCAAACTGTTTAATACATTTCAAAGAAATTCAACTCTGATAATTTGCCACTTTTTGGCTCGGTTGGACAAGATTGAAGAGGTCTTTAGTCTTTAGATCGCATCCAGGAGGAAGTATTGACTTAGAATGAGGCTATCGATGAAAAACAGAGAATTAGCACAATCGCCAACGCCACTTCGTATAATAAAATCTTTTTCTTGGTCAAAACTGTAAACGTATTGTTTTTAAAAAAAGTTTGATCCCGATCGCTCTAAAGTGGCGTATGTCATAATATTCTCGTCTGAGCGTGCAGTTCATTCATATTTTCTCTCCTTTAGGAAGCGGGCCCGTTTCCCAATCCGGTTCCCGGATTTCTCGAAACCGTCGGAGCACATCATCGGGACCGTAAAGCGCAGAGCGAAGAGGCAGCTTAACGATCAGATGTTCTCATTGTACTTGCAAATTCCTCCCGGCCCTATTAAGCAGACGACTCGTAAAAAACCGATTGAAGAGTCTGCGGGTCCCCGCGTAATTTTTTCCACCTTCCAATACGAGCTGTTAACAAGGCAGGAGAGGATATTTTCGCGGACTTTACGAGACAGCCGAGTCGGTCCTTTTTGTCCCTTGTCACATTTGCCCTCGGGGTGCAACTTGGACACTGTATGTTTCAAACGGAGATATCTTTACTGCTTCCCTCGATAATGCCTCACAATATATAAAAGTAGCTAATGAATTATTTATTTTCGAATTAACATAAGGGGTTTTCTAATCAGATCTGCACAATTATCTTTATTAATCCACCTACTTTCCTTGAATTTATAGATCAAAAAATAAACCACTTTTAGATTAAAAAAAGCGAAACTTCATTACCTTTCTTTATGAAGTTTTCTTATTTCTTCATGATCTTTATGGTAGGGATAGAGAGAGCGTGATAGAAGTGGAGAGAGAGGGAGAGAGAGAGTGTGTGAGAGTGTGGGAGGGAGAGAGAAAGGGAGTGAGAGACATATACAG
>CM077103.1:19940084-19965312 GCA_039619505.1 Cimex hemipterus | reverse complement strand
TAAGAGCCAAAAAATTATTTCCTTTTATTTCACTTTCATTTCCCCACCATAACTCACTCTTTTTGTTCTCTTCTATTTTTGTCTGTGTAGAATATGATAAATATATTGTGTTAAGTTTTAATCGGTTTTAATTTTAAAATAAGCCTCCATTTTAAATTTATAGGATATTGGTTTAATTGTATGGTCAGGATTTCTGGAAAATAACAATTCTTTTGTTGAGTAATGTGATCTATTGCTGCGGGATGGAAAAGTCTTGAATAATTGGCTACAACATTAAACCTCACACAAACTGAGAAAGTGCCATAAATCAAATCAGAGTTTCTTATAACACCCCTTTCCAGGAAAGCGTAAGGTGTTCCAGATTTCGCCTGACTGAAACAAACTGGCCCCTGAAGAAACACAAGGGAAAAAAAGAAACATAGGTCTCTGGAGAGGCTCCGCGGTGGTCTTTTCCTAGTTCCATCCCAGATCTGAACCTGAATGCATTCATATTGTTCAAAAGGCGGGTGTTGTGTAAAATAATAATCTGGTTGAAATAAATGCTAATAGTGGTTGTTCACCTACAGTTTTTTAAAGCTAATAATCAGCGTCAATAGTCTACCATTATGTTGTAATAATCCAACTGATTTGTTCACTGTTATTTTTGGTGACTGAATGTTAACAAAAAGCTGTGAACATGAAATGATACATACCCTTAATCAATTCTTCTAACGACAGAATCAGCAAATATGCGGTCTAAATCTTATACTTAAAATTGTTGCCCATTTTAACTATGCTTGAAGGTTAGTCGTATATTGAAGGAAAATTGGAATTTTTGCATGGTGTGACATTTGCTGCTCCTTATTCATTGGTTGAAAACTAGATTATACAGATTATAGACTAGTTTGGATTTTATTTTAGTCTGAAAAAGGGCTTTCCCAAAGATATGAAGTGGAAAGAGTCTTAATAAGCTGATATCATTGTCGGACGATATCCAAACGTAGTAATGATTTCATTTTTATTTTTTAATGATTGATCTTGAAATATACGCAGTTTTCAACGAAAGAAATTTTAAAATTAATCGACCCAAATTTACGACCATATGAAATCACTCATCTCTGGCAACCACCGAAAAACCCGCAAACTGTCTGACAATCCAAAACTGCGAGGATCCTGGTTGGGTTTTTGGACCCATCCTGTCTATACCAGTTATACTGCTGACTATCGTGTGAATATATATATATATATATATATATATCTTATCGAATATATATACCAACACGATCCATATACCACCTATTCGGATAACAACACATTTCTCATGTAATCCAAGACGCCTCTAACATCCAAGGATACCTTGAGTGAAATCAAATTCAGTAAAAGAGGAAAACAAGTCTAAATGAAAAACGTGTACCCATTGAAAACAGGTGGTGTTTGGTGTTTTCAACCCTCCACTGTACATCCATACGAAGGACCTGCTCTGGTCAACTAGGACTGTATTTATTACCTAGACAGTAGGATAACGTGTTCTCTCAACCAGGTCCTAACAGACTTATAAATACTACGAAAACTAAAACTTTTAGGATGGGAATCTGTTTCGAAATGCTAACTTAATCAGTTGGATATAAGAAAGATTGCAGACGATCAAACTGCAGAAAACTCCAATGGTCTATAATGTATATATTTTCGGTCTAGGCTTTGCTGTGGATTTTTTAGTTCAAATTATGATTCATTTAAAAGGAAATCTAGTCTCATTGAAATGTAAAAGAAAACCGTGAATTACGTACAAACCATCCCCAATAAGTATTCCATGTTCTTGCAGCAAAAAAAGTGGCAGTCTTAATAGGATAAACGTGAGATCCATTTGATGCCCGTTGGTTATTCAATTAGAGCCGGTTGCAGAGGTTTTAACACCGTTTTCCGCCACCTCGGACAGCCCGTCGAGGAAAGCGAGACCTGTGTTTTCACTTTTATGACCTTGCGCGTTTTATTGTGTTTCCACTGAACGGTCCGCGGTTCTGCAAAGAAGAGCGGGGTCGCGTGAAATCCACCCGGAGGACCAAGGACTCGTTTACACGAGGAACGCGCAAAAGCGTGATGTATTCAAATGTAAAACATCAACTTACGCTTCGGCCACGGAAAGAAATGCTCCCGGGGCGATTATCATATCGAATTAGACAAATAACCTTTCTAATATGTATTTTTTGAACCGTTAAAACGACCCATTTCCTGCAGCTGGGCAAGGACTAGGTGGTCGACCCCAATTAAATCTTGCAGATGCTTCACGTTACCTGTAACAACTAATTTGCCGTAAAAAGAAACCAAATCATAATCACTTATCTAATTTTCTAAATTAATTTTGTTAAATACTTAAAATAAATAAGTTTGTTATTCAAGAGTATAAGTTTTTTTTACATTTTAATCGTTAGACACGACAAACGCCCGTCACAAGTAATCTTCGGGTTACGATGTCTACATGTGAAAGTAACCTTTCGCCCACTAATCACCAGTGACAGTGACAAACCAGTTTTATAATAATTGGGCCACATGTTATATAGCAGTGTAATAATCTCTGAAAGAATCAGACTTACTTATAAAAATACATGCTCGACAAGTCATGTGGGCACATGACGTACTTTAACACTACCGTGTGTCCCGTGAATAGACGTCAAGACGGTTGTCTTAAAATTCAAATTGGCCAAAAAGCTGTAGTTCTGATTCTTAGTTGTATTCGAGATATTCAACTTCTCTGGTTACTTTAATCGTCCACAAATTTTTATAAAGGCCTTCGTGCCTCATTACATTTTAATCCTGTTGTAAATTTCTTTATACAATGGAAAACGCATTGAAAATTCTATGGAATTCCTCTTTTTTTTTGTGACCTAAGGAAAAAAATTCAAAATGATATAGAATAGAAACTTTTACGAATTTCTAAAGTTCTTGCCTAAAGATTAAGTAAGATTTTCTTGGTCATCCCTAACCAAACCTTGGCTCTGTAAATACTGAGAGAAATGACGCGTACAGAAAAGTTCGACCCAATGAGCTGTGAACAAATACATCTAATTTCTCAAAGGCCATTTATCATCAATTAGATTAATCAGTACTTACATTACCATTTTATTGCGAAAAAATGTTTTTTTCGTTAAAAAATTTTCAAATAAATATAATAACTAAGATTTTGCAAATTCTAGTAAAAATAATGTAAATGTGCCAAATAAAACAAAAATGACCCTTCGCTGAACGTAAGAAAAAACAATATGCACCTAAAATTTAAATGAAATTCTCTTCATTTCCACCTTTTTGAGGTAGGCAAATCTGAAATATTTCCGTACATATTTTACTGCTTTCAAAAGTTTATGCTATTTATCCTATAGATTATTTAGAATCAAGAAAATCTGTCTTAAAATTTAGAGTTTGGTAAAAGCTCATACTTCACGTGATTTCAAATTCTGTGTGCTTAAGAATTAATTAAAAAACTAATGAATCCCCTAGGATTTTTCTTTCCATTGCTTAATCAAATTTTGAGTAGGGTTAAGATTTTGTGAAACGCGACGGATTATGGAATAAAATTGCAAACCTGAAAAGTAAAACATTTCGAATACTTCAAACAATTGAGAATTATAATTTATACAATTGATACTTTTGGTATGTCCGATAACCTACTCAAATATTGACGCCGGTTCATGTGGCTGTTGTTTCGGTAAGATTGAAATGAGCAGTTCGGATTAAAAAAACAAAGTTTGAAAATCATTAAATTCCAACAGTAAACCTACACGTTGAAAAAACAAACATGATACATAATTTAATTCATTATTGATTAAAGAGCTCGGATATTTTAATGTTAAACTATAAACTTAAATGATGAATGAGAATAAGCCAAAATTAGCCAACAGACTAGAAAGTAGGATTGGGATTTTCCCTGTTTAACGAGCAAGTATAATGTTTATGTTTGAGGGACGAACATTTAGGAAGTTCTTCTGGAAGCTGTGGTCCCATTTGCTCCATTTATTGGGGACAACATCGAGTATGATAATGTGTCCCATTACTTGGACGTGTAGGGATTACCACAATGAATTGGTCTGCACGTCCTCCTGACATAAATCCCTTATGACACTTATGGAACATGATAAAGAGACAATTTAGAGTTTATTGCGGCCCCCTCAAGCTTTGAACAGCTTCAAACCGTTCTTATTGAAGAATTGGATTCAGTTTCACAAGTCTAAATCCGATCACTTATTACTCGATGCTTAGTAGCCTTAAGGTCCCCCCGCAAGTAATATACATTACTTAGAGTAAAATAATAAAATTGTTTGTTAAATTTTAGTATATCACTAAATGATTTTCCGATCTTTTGGTGAATTTTCTTTCAAACCATCATAATAAAATTATTTTAATTAAAACAAATGAATTTCTGATTTCGTTTAATTTGGTTTAAATTAAAATAATTAAAATAAGTTTGAAATAGCCCACAAAATACGCGTGTCCGGTTTTTTGAATTTGAGTATTTATTGTGTTTATCAAATTTTCCCCCTCCCTCACTATTTAATGAGTTCAAACTTTTGGCAGTATGTAATTTTTTCAGACACTATACTGAGTCAGTTCAGGTTGTTGTAATCTTCGTTCGTTTGTTATTATTTAAGCAAATTTAAATTTATTTTTGCGTTGAAATGTATTTCGGTTGTTTTTCTTCTCCCTTTTTACAAGGTTTTGGCATTAGGCTAATAAAACCGTAATTCCCTTCCATCTCACTAATGATACTAGCTATTTGATCGTCGTGTTGAAAGGGAGCAGGATGAAAGACGTTAAGGCCGTCCTCGACCTTGCTATGCTCCGGGGATCGATAACGTGCACATCCTGCCAAGAGTGGAAAGTGAGAGCTTCTAGTTTAGTTGCCTCACTCCTTTTATAGTGGGCCATCTGAGAGAAGAGCTCCCGTTGGAAAGCCGGGAAAATATCAGGTGTCGAATAAAATATGCGCATTATTTCGCGGTAGAAGCGTGCAATTACGGAGTCGATGCATTATACAAACAAGGCATCACCGGATGATTCGGCGCTGTACTGGAACCATTAAGCAATAAAAATGCTAATAAACGTGCATGATGTTCGTCCAAAAATGGGCTAAGGTCAAAACGTATCTGACCGATGAATACATGTTATCGGTTATGGCATATTGTACATTACTATTTCATAAATCCTTTATCTTTTATAAATTTATTTGTATGATTTTCAAAGACACATGGAGAATGAAGCGACATGGTAGCAACAAACTAGTTAAATTGATGACAATGATCAAAGCCGACTAAACTTTTATATAAATTTACCGGACCAGCCCAAAAGTACGGACTTATATTTATTGGACACTTCCTAATTGGGATTAAATGGAAAAGACTTTGTGGTCCGGATTGTCAGAGTTATCGAGTTTGCCTTGCCGCACACTTCCACAAAATCCAGGTTGTTAAAATAAGGTCGGACGTTAATTGAAATCGAATTGGAACAGATTTACAACGTCCAGGTCGTTTCTCTTAGCCGTGAGACTTACTGAAAGCGATTGCGGTTCCAAATCCCCGAGGGGATTTGGGCTCAATAAGAAAATCTGAAAGAGCCACGCCAACGTGCCAACTTGTCCAAGATCAATGAGCTGTTCACTAATTAGCAGAAGTAGATGAGGCCGTGGCTCATTAAGTCCCGAATGGCACCAACTAATGGTTCCAGGAGTTCGATTGTGCACAAACGCCTTTGTACAGCCGACATTGTTCCTGTCGGTCAACGATCCCGTTCAAATATAGATTAATTTCTCATCCCGGTGTAAATATTTTATTATTTACAAGTGTCAATCGAATAAACATAAATCAACGTTGAGAATAAGCCCCAGAACCTTAGTATGTCAGAACAATTTACGTGCATGTACAATTTATTGATTCTATTGTACCCCCATGTTATTTGAAATATCCGAGTATATTTTCCTTTGTTACGACGGGAATTGCTGGCCTGTAAGTGAACGATTAAACTTATTAAATTAAAATGATTATACTAACCGACAATTTCTTCTTTCCTCATTGAAGATGGTGTGAAGGTGAAACGCGTAAGATCTTAAAGGAAATATTAATTGGTCATTTTGAAAAGGGTCGACTTCATTATTCTTTCAATATCAGCTTTTTGGTGGTTCACATTCCTATAAAATACACTTTAATTGAACTTGACTTACGAAATTGAAAAAATAGTTTAACAACTTCTATTTTATTATATATTAATATTAATTACAATTTATTTTTCGATTCAAGCCTGGAGAAATGTTTGTATACTATTCAGTACCAAAAAAGTTTCTATCAAAGACTTTATTTTACCTTACTTCATATAAATACAAATTACGATCCACAGCCACCTGGTCCGTTGCAATATTTATAAATGCTGACTGTTGGTTATGTAGTGCAATTAAGTTGTAATTCAATACTGCTTGCAGGTCTATTGAATCTCTCAGACAAGCTTTAACAAATTATTGCCATTAACCTTCATTTACATAATTCTAATTTATATGAGTTATTCATCAAATTAACTAATTATTGTGGAACTTGTCGAACACAAGGTTTAAATCCCTGTCTTTACAGAGGCATAAGTAAAGTAATTTCTGTCATAAAGAGGATTTAACGATCATTCTATAGTATTGACAAATAAAAATCTATGGGATGTGCACAGGGATCCGAACCCAGAATTGCTACCGACGCAAATGCGAGTCGGACATCCAATCACTCGCCTTCGCAGCCCACCTTCTGAGATATTTCTAGGATGGAAGCCTTAAAACATAAAAATATATTTCTTGTGATTACGCGTCAGCTCTTGGCAATATTTTTAGCTAGGCTTAAGCTCATTTTTATAAAGGGGCACCAAATTGTACATGTAAATGCCCTGTTGGCCTCGCTTTTTTATTCGACTCAATAAATTTTGTTTAAATGACAAAATTCCATTGGAAAAACGTAAACAACTGTTGGAAAAATGTCAACATAATGTACATATTAGCATCGAAGAGCATAATTCCACGTCAGATAGTGACATCACTCGTCCAGTTTCTTATTTGCAATATGCAATATAAGCCTTTGCAGTACCAAATGGATTATTAATTATGCATGTAAGTCCATTTTCTCTTCGGTCCGGTTGGCCTCGCAATTTTATATATCTTACGTTCATCAACAACACCATTCACACCAAGGTGTTTATTAAACGACTTAGCTAATAAATCCTTACAGACTAATAATTATTAGTAAACTAAAGCACATGTTTTATCGATAATAAGTAACAAATAAAGAAGCAGAACTTGTCGATGCTCGTTGGGATTTGCCAGAAACTGGATTTTAATTTACTATATTCGTACCTGATACGGCGTACTCACCACCGTTAGGAAAATTACAGTAGTTCAGTTATCGTAGATGTGGTGTAATTAAATTCGAATGTGTGCTCTCTGACCTGTGACGTGTTGTTTGAAGGCGGTTTTGTGATCTACGGTCCCGGTGTCCGCCGTCTTAATTAAACGGTTGTCCGCCTCCAGTATGCGCGCATACCGGAAGTAAGCCGTTTTCCCTTCTCACAATGGGAAAATTGAAATTCTTGACGTGAAATGTCATTTTTATTGTGACGACAAAATTATATTATTGTAAATATAAGGGAGAAAATATTACTAGATCATATATGCGCACAGGTCCTGACATAAGACAACTTAAAGCCTTAAAAAATAACTTTTACGTTATCGAACCGTTTTGTCCTTTTATTAATAATTACAACTCACTAGGGATAATATGTAAATAGTTAAGCAAAACAAACAGAGCAACTATAAACGCGAAAGAGTGGAATAACCATGTACTGAGCCCAATTTCACAATGAAATACAAACCAATACTACTTTGCAGTAGCTTGTAATTTGGATATGTTTCATAACAAAAAAAAGTACAAAAGAACAATGCTCAATTTGTAAACTCGAAAGTACAAGAAAATTTGTTTAAAATATCAGGAATAAACAGACACTAATAGTGCAAATATTTGAAAAATTTCCGCCCTTGTACTGTTAATACAAGCATCAGAGCGCCTATATTACATTATTATTGCAAACGTCCAGAGGTTAGAATATTATGGCATCTTTTATGATATTAGAGGATTTAATTTTCAGTTATGACGGACGAATTAATGACTGTGTGGCTCAAACGTTACTGGACTAGAAAAATCTGCAGGTCAAGGATTAATTTCGACTTATAATTG
The DNA here is from genome assembly GCA_039619505.1 of Cimex hemipterus. Classification (NCBI taxonomy): domain Eukaryota; kingdom Metazoa; phylum Arthropoda; class Insecta; order Hemiptera; family Cimicidae; genus Cimex; species Cimex hemipterus. Next base: position 19,957,090 of record CM077103.1, on the reverse strand, counting down.
ATTCAAATAACGAATGTCATCATAGAGAGTCGAGTTGTTGTTTCAGATATAGGTAGGACCACTAAAAGAAAACCCTCAGAGAAAATAGGGTGGACTTTTGGCAAAATTGACATTTGTAACTAACAGAAGACAAAATTGAACAGTTGATATCGCCGTAAACACTGCGCAATTCATTGTACGGTTCGCAATTCAACGGGTAGATCTTTTATTAATAGTTCTAAATGCTTCTCTCTTCTTTTAGTGTTTGTGCTATCCATAGCTCTTCGCTAATGCACCGTTGACTTTTTTAATATTACAATAGTTGGTAGTTTTTATTTTTTTAAATTTATTTTTATTTTTTTTTTTTTGTTCAGATCATTATTAGCCATTTCATTTAAAATTGTTTGTGAAAGTGATTTTAGAAAGTTTAATTACAATTCACCCTTTACGTAGATATTATATTAAAAGTTTTTTCCTCAGTTTAAAAAAAATTGTTACCAACTTTGTGTAAAATTAATTATTAGCCTTACTAGAATTATTAGCAATTTAAATGTGTGCGCGCTGTACAGCATAGAAAGAATTCTGGCAAAAATCACCCAGCAGCTACGGGAGAAAAATAAAGCCATCACCTACAACCGTTCCGATTGCTCCCATTTGTCTGATACCGACAATGTGAAAAAGCTTTTTATCGAATTCGCGAAGAGCGCTATTTTTTTTAAGCTTTTAACTTTTTTATATGGGTTTATGGATTTGTTCTGCCTGCAGTTCGCAATCAGTAATTATATATTAGTCAATTCTTGTTCGTTTTTTAATCTGTAGGGTAAGCAAATAACATAAAAACACGAGTATCCATAAAACGTTAAAAAACCAAAAACGGTTTACCGTAAATTTTTTTAACAAATCAGATTTTTTCTTAACAACCTTTGAAAGTACAAAATTCGAATTTTTATAGCAAACGAAAAGCATACATTTTTGGGCTGAATAAGCCAAATTTTTTTCTACGAAATTCGTTGTTTTGCTTACAAATTCATAACTCTTTTGGATTTGACCATATTACAACCGTTGAAAAACTGAATATCATCGTTTGATCCCGTAACAATAAGCTTTTATACACTAAAATAAGTTCGAAAAGAAACTGAGTCTGTTCTATTGGTAGGTTTTACGGTTCTAAACCTAAGGTAAGGAGTCGTACATATTAGTTTCAAATTCATTTTTCTGCATTAATTTAAAAGTTAACTCATATCAGGCAATTTTTTCAATATGTCTTGTTAAAATAAGAATAGAAAAATAAAATGTAAGATGAGATTAATTGAGATCACCTATTCAAAAGACGCTGCTTCCTGTAAAATGGACCCCGTAGGAACAAAAAATGTAATTGAACTAATTTAAATTGATACTATTTGGGGGGTTCTGGTAATGTATTTCAAGGTTACTGTTTAATATCGCAATGGCGAGATTACATAATTAAATCATTGTAATTTATTATTTAGGATGCGTAAATAATATGCAGGTCGTACTAAATGAAATTATATACAAAATAGAATAAGTTATAAAAAACGAAAATAATTTTACAGTAAAGTAGACCAAGATTACTTTTTTAGATTGTAAATTTAGGACCGGACTTACATTAAATAAAAATACTTCGATGTTCTGTGTTTAACTTCAAAATTCATTCTTCATTCTCCTCTGAACTTTACACAAATTTAACGTTATTACAAATTCTAAAAAGCTAAAATGCCAGGCTATATTTTCTTTGGTCCTGTATCAGCAACCTGGGGTTTTTCCAATGTAAAGCCAAATAAAGAATAAATGTAGAAAACACAACTATGTAAACGTTTTATTTAAACAGTCCGATATTATTTTATTCACAGAGATACCTTATTTGACCATTATGTTCAGTTTATACGATTCAGAAATTATGTAAGATTTCCTGTGGATTCGTTTTTATATAGATACGTTTTTGTGATTTCCAAAGAAAAAAGTCGTAAGCATTTGATAGGCTTATTGATTTCATATTTATTTTGTTAAACTGTATTGACATAAAACAAATCCGATTGGTAGAAGCTAAAAAAGAAAATTATCACCTTTAACTCTGTTGACCATTGTCAAAAAACAACGTTTTTTCTCATTTTTTCACCTTTTTAGGTGATTCGGAATTTGCCCTCAAAAATGGATCAAACCTTATCCAGGGGTTTAGAACTACACGTAAAGACACAAATGTCTCCTTAATAAATAGATCAAAAATTCAATCAAATATTTTTTCCTCACATGTAGTGGCATAACTACAATCATTTCGTTGATAGTAGGTAGCAAGCTGACAGCTGAAGGTAGACACAGACAACTTAGTACCGGTTGTATTAGCGTGGCCGTAGTATAAAATCTACAGAAGTTTTGTTTGTTTTAGCCATTGGTTTCAACAATTCACTCCTGGGCGATTCTGTTAGGTTTGTGATGTTACGACATTGTTTTCACGTCCTGTTCAATTTTATTCCGAAGACCCGAGAAGACGTGGGTATTGCGTAAAGGCATGAGCCGTAACCGCATAATCAAAACAGTACTTTGGATAAAGTATACAATTTTTGCGAATCACCTTGTGCCGATTTTCGCCAAGGAGAGGATTGCAGCAGTATTTGCATACGGCCGGCTTAAGGGATAGTCCCATTACAAACGGAATTACAAATCTCTTTAATTCTATCTTAAAGTCATTGCATATTCAAGGGATTTGCACTGTCAACGGGCTTCCTTATTGTGCACATCTTAATCAAACGGTAAGAAAGGATTTTTGTTTTATTTTTTGTTTCTCTACGGTGACGGATCTATACAACCATGTATAAACGCTCATCGACAACAATGAACGGAAATCGTAATCGCTGATATTTTTGTGTATGAATTATTGAAAGGTTGATTAGGTTTGAATGTATTTCGTCTCATAAACGCGATATGCCGACTACAAACTACCTCATTTTCTCGAAGACACTGTGCCGAATGTAAATAAATTATCCGAACACCTGTGGGCAAATATTTTGCCACCAAGAATAACTGTAAATCCACTTGTCTTTGATGTGGTTTATCTGTCATATCAAACAAAAACATTCATTAAGTAATCGAAACGTTGAAAATATGTGTACTATTTATTGGATTAAGTATAGTCCTGTCTTAGAAAGTCTTCCTACCTATAACTTCATAAGAGTTTTCTCTCTCTCTCTCTCTCTCTCTCTCTCTCTCTCTCTCTCTCTCTCTCTCTCTCCCTCCCTCCTTCCCTGACGCCATCTCAAGTACCATAAGAGGGATCAGGTTGAACAGATTGATTAGGTGTATAAATTTACATAAGATTCATTGCTCTAAGAAAGTTATGTTCAAATTTATCACTCGCAAACAGAGCAGGATAGTAAAACAGCAGTTTCAGGTGTAACGACGTTAAAGAATATGGGTTACACTTGAAAATAAGGGGTAGCAGCGACCCACTCATGATATATGCGGCGGTAAGAGGAGAAACAAAAAATTTCTGACTCAGTTGCCTGCCTGATAGCGGTTCAGAAAGATTTATGCTTTACGCTATTGTCAAGTGCGAGGAAAAAGAGGTGGTGTACCCAGGCGTTATGTGCAAACCTCCTATGGTTTATCACGGGACATTTTCTCTGAAAAAGCGTTTGTGTTTGTCGTATGCAACGAGATAGCATGGTTCACAGATTTAACTAATCTTTTTTGTATTCCTGAATATCAATTTATTTAGAAAATCGGATATTAATTCATAATATTCATAATTGTGGATGGGTTCCCTGGTCAGGGGGTCGTGGTTTCTTGTTGTTGAGTTTCTAGATGTGGCACATCACCACACCAGCAAAACGTATGACAAAATTCTTTGATATTGAAATTCGTACCTTGGTACAATGTCGAGCAAGAGTTGGGATCTTCAAGTGAAAATCCAATTTAAAATTGCACAAGTGAAGTTTCATAAAATTCAAATAAATGTTCTGCGACCCTAAATGTCTTCTCAGCGAGTTATAATCTCACACAATGTTTTATGTATGGTACATAGTGCTGGTTAATGCAGTGTTTAACATTAAATGTCAATTAATTAATTAATCTTTCTACTCTTCTTCTTGCGAGTTACTACTACTTATCTTGAGATAAAAAAGGACCACTAAAAGCGGGAAAATTCCACCGGTTGTAGGTTAAGATGTAGAGTTGATGTCCGACAGGATCGAAGTCACAATAGCTCGAGCGGTAGAGCAGCGGCGTATTTATACGAAGGTCATGGGTTCGTATCCCGCTCGTGACACTGACTTTTTTATCTCAACCAAGGCTTTAGAAAGAATAATTACTTGATTGCAAGAAGTAACTTGGTTAATAGATTTCGAAAACGTAAATGGATTACTATAATAAAATCCCGCTCTTGACACTAACTTTTTCATCTCAACCAAGACTTTAGATGAAAAGAATAATTAATTGAAATAATTAGTATGGTCAGTTTTGACTACTAAGCATGTATGGATTACTATAATATAATATTTCATTCCATTGTTTTTGAAAGGAAATGAAGGCACACAGACTTTTCTATATAAGACTTTATAGTTATTTGGTACTAAGGATGGTTTTGGAAGATTTGTCACTAGCAGGATGCAAGCATTGATGTTTTCTCAGTCTATAACGATTTGCCCTATAGTTTTTTTAAAAATCTGTGATTTTAATTATGCTCAATGCCAGTTTGCAAATTTAAACAGAATTCCCGTGTTTTTTCTTTGCTTTGTTTCTTTTACCACTGAAGGAAATTTATCGTCACGCGTGGGCCGGGATGTAACAAAATCATTATGAATGAGTTAGGGGTCCGCAGAGATCCGTGGCGGCTCACATCCACCCACGCCGCACCCGATCAAACGCTCCAGTTACTAAATTACTTTCACAATGGGCCTGGCGTGGGCGGATAATGCCGCGCTCGAGGGTAATGACAGGTACGGGTGTACAATTTGGACAGATGTAGGTGAAAGGCCCAGCCGGACTCGAATTATCGCCCCGTGGCAAGGTCCCTCTACTCGAGAATGTGCGGATGAACCAGAAATGCGCGAATCCTTAGATAAGAGGGTGTTTTCAGATTATGTAATAAAGGATTGACACATCTCAACACCATTCATCACGATAGCCATTATAATGTAGTCTTTGAAGAAATCATATTTCCCGACTTCCGGCTTGCAGTAGACATTCACTCTCCGATAACATAACCTCGGACGATCGGACAATAACAGGAAGACAATGAAAAAATCCCTTTTATTAAAAAACAACTTGACAGCTTAGGAATTTACTGTGTAGAAGTTGATTAAAATGAGTAAAGCTCATAAATCTTTTTAATTTCAACCTACTCATAACTAAGGTCCTAAGTGCGTCATATTATGAAATTACTGCAGGTGTAGCTCTGTTATTATACTTCAGTCGCTTGCGACAAACTGCTACAAAATTTCGAATATTTAATTTAATTGAACAATCTCTTATTACCGCTTCATGTAAATTAAAAATAGTTGTTCTGGCAACTATAAATTGTAGAAATGTGGAAGGAAGGACGTGTGATAGACTATTTTTACCGTTTGATGAATAACTGTACGATAAACGTGTTTTGGCTTTAAATATAATTCTTCATTAAATGGTTGGCCATTCATTAATTAAATTCAGTTTAGGCGTTGACGTGTGCCATAAAATGCAACATAAGATGAACAATTTTTAAGTCTTTTTGTCCTTATTTTGTAGAAATAGAATTGTTAGGTTGTTTTCATTCTTGGTATTTGACAAAAATTTGAGCATATCTGGATGTCTATTAGTATATTAAAGAAAGACTATTGAAAATGAAAATTCTAAAGACATGCGTGGTAATTAGAGACCGTTAATCGATATATATTTAGAAATCGTGAGATGCGGCCTGGTGAGATGTAGGTTTCAGAAAAACATTTTCTTTATCGTGCCAACGTTTCGATCTGTATTGAGTTCTGAAGATGATCTCAATAAAGATCGAAACGTTGGCACGAAAAAGAAAACGTTTTTCTGAAACCTACATCACACCAGACCGCATCTCACAATTTTTAAATACATATTCTAAAGATAGTTTAGATTTGGCCAAACCGGTAAAAAACAAATACAAGTGAAATTGTAAAACACATTTATTATTGTAAAATCATTGGTTTTAAAAAGGTTTAATTTTTTCAACGGTTGAGCTTTTAATAGTTAAATATATTGTATTTTTAAAACCTATTAACCTACCTATAAATTATAAAAATTTTGTTGAAAAATGTATCAAAATTGTCTACTTAAAACAACAGTTTCAATTATTATTTTCATTACAATTAATGTGACTAAACAAGAGGCATACATAAATACTGCTTTAGCGCATATATTGTAAAGGATGCCACCTAGAGAAATAATAGGTGACACATTTCCATGGAAGCAAACTTGTACTCAGATTAAATTTGGATAGGATTTGAAAAACAAAATTAAAAAGTTAAATTTCATAATTTGTGATAAGTTTTTTTATATTCAAAACAAAAATACACCGAAAAATACTTCAAGCTGAACAGAAAAGAAATTTTGGTCACCTTTATTGCTGTGGATCGATCATTCTTCACAGTTTCGCCTATAATTAAACTTAAGTTTAGTTTATTAAATGATTGAAAGTGACATGATATTATTTTAAATACAATCATAAAATCAGCAATAAACCTTAGTAGATAAAAAAGATGAAACTAGACGCTATATTCACTTATCGTTCTCTTTGATAAAAAGTAGCACTTATCGACCAACTGCCATTACGGACAAAAATGTACCAACAAATTCGTTGTTTGTGCCGATAATTTGAAGATTTGCTCTTTAAAATCTAAGTCTCGTACCTTCAGTTTATAATTAAAAGATTATTATTATTGTTTTCAACATAAACCTTTATATATTGGAATTTGGTCAACTCAAGCATTAGGTTGAGTCATTAAATTTTTTTTGTTATATATACATTTAATACATATAAAGCAATTTTCAACAATCTAAATATTAATGGAGAAATATAAAAAATTGGCTATAATGACTGCATATTAAGTGTGTTTTTGCGTCACTTCGAAGCCTTGAATTACTGATGACATTCCCTTCTTGTGCTTGGAGCATGATGAATGGCGGGTCTCACTGCCATCATGTTAATTGTCATGCTGTTGAGGACGTCTTTCATTTTGTGGTTGTGTTAATTGAATTTCACAAACAGGTTTCAAGTGCAAATTCATTGAATAAAGAAGGGGTTCATTGAGTGACCGGAGGGAAATGGAATGAGACGATCGTTCAAACAATGACCCTCGGGTTCGAATGCTGTAGTAATCCCGTGATATAGAACGTTTAATGTCATGTTACCCTTACATTCTTTTTCTAGTTTTGTCTGAATCGAAGATTTTGCCGAAAAATACATTCCAAGGATTTCTTTGTGTTCAAATTTATCTATTAATCTCTCTCTCCTTTTCTTTCTCTCTCACTCTCCCGTCTCGTTAATTTTAAGAGAGGTCGTTAAAGTTCTAAATTTGCGAGATTTTTAAAAATAAAATGATATTCTTTCAATCATTATTTTTCTCTCTCTCTCTCTCTCTCTGTCACACACACACTCACTCACTCACTTACTCCTCACTCACTCTCATTTACTCGCTACTTACCCACCCACTCACTCTTCACCTCGTTAATTTTAAGAAAGTCAATTAGCGGGCTAAATGTGCGAGATAAAATGATGAGAGGGAGAGAGAGTGAGTGAGTGGAGAGAGAGAGAGAGAGAGAGAGAGAGAGAGAGAGAGAGAGAGAGAGAGAAAGAGAGGTATATATATTAATATGTATGTACTGAGTACTAAACTCTTTGCGGTCCTGGCCATAAAAAAACCACATTAGTTATTTAGTTATATTTATGTTTATCAGTCCGTATGTGAAACCACTCTGTCATACCGTTACTATTCTCATATTAACTTGCACATAATTCTTCTTATGTTGCCGCTTCAGAAAATGTCTGTAGTTGTTTGGCTTTATGTGATTCTGCGTCAGAATAGAAATACTTTTGAGCTAGCCAGGCCCAAATAAAATCGTTCGACAACGTTTCAATCCAAATCCCGGAGCTACCGTGACTTGACTCATTATCTGCTAACGGTGCCCCAATAACGGTGTGGGGTACTTTCCGACCTGTGACATAACCGGGCACGAAGTCCTGCAGAACTTCCTCTCCCGTGGGACCCCCGCGCTCTATCCGCTTTCCACGATTCCCGGGGGTAGGTTTGGCAATCGATGTCCCCAATTTTACTCATCTGTGTGCAAAATCGATGGTGATAAATTTCTCCTCACAGCTGCTTATCCGCCGAGGCGGTATTGCGCAAGTGGACCAACAAGTGGTTCATTTGTTCCCTTTTCATTTGTTTCAATATCGAGGTACAACGCAGGCGAAAAGAGCTTACCTCCGCAACCAAGTACTTCATAAACAAACATTAGCGAACAATAAATTTTTACTCAATTTTAGCTATGTTCCCAATAAAAGAAGTAATACTTCTAGTTTATTGAATAATATGGGAGTGAGTCGGAGCGAGCGAGAGCGAGAAAGAGAGAGACAAACATTTCAGTGTGGCGTGTGAAAAATAGGCATGTCAAATCTCAACATTCCTGCAATTGACGTATTCATTAGATTTCATCTCACGTTTTGCTAAGTTAACTAGCCTGCGTACCGTAATATGTTCCTATAAGAAAAAACATTACGGAGTTATGATTTCAAGTTGGTTTTTCATCCGTAAGACCCATTTGAATAACTAATATCCATTTTAATTCATGGGCCGCGATTAATTGACAGATTAGGGACTCGACTGGTTTATATTATTGTGTAAATCAGTTGGAGCGAAACGGGAGCTATTAGGACTAATGGGAACGGGGCCTAATGCGAGGAAAAACTGTGTCGAACAAATGGTCTTTCCATGAGTAAGATTCACGCGGATGAGCAACCAGTTGGCAAATAAAGTAGATCTAGTACTCTATGTAAATGGATAACCACATCTTTCTTTCAATAGTTCTTTCTACTAGATAAAAGAGAAGTTAGTGGGTCAGCCGCTTTCTTGCGGTCCTAATTACTACTATAGGTCGTGTACTTTCTGGGTACAAACATTGATTTTTTGCAACTTGAAATTAACGAAAGTGCTCTTATTGGGCGCTAGTCGAGTTCTTGATGTCCTGCTTTCTCATTTTTAATCTGACAAATTGGAAAGTTCATATGAAAAATTCCATAAATAACATGGAAAAACGTGGTAAGCAAATCCACTCAATTGGTTTTCATTCATTCTAAGCAAAAGTGTTGAATTTACAAACCATTCTGTTTCTGTAATTTAAAAAAATTCCAATAAGTTTTAAGGCTTATTTTGTCATAGTTCATATCATATCATATTATTATTTGAGCTAAAAAGATAATAGAAAAACTTAGGGTGGTTAAGCCAATAATCTTTGTTCTGTTATTTTGACTATGTGCTCTGCTTAATTCCGTTTCAATATCGTAATTCCTGTTTCGCTGCCTTTCACCCAGTCTCCGGTAAAAACTATTTCAATTGAGCTTTTTCGGCAACGTGTGCTCCTATAATATAAATAAGGAGTCTTTTCCTCTCTCCCCCTCAGCCTAACTCCTTTCTCTCCCTATATCCATGCCATGAAACAGTAGGAATACCGTAACATGTCCTATGTGACTACAACCTCGGAATCGGAACAACCACTTAAGGAATAGGCTTAAATGGAAGTTAATGAAAAGAAAAGAAAATGTGAAAAAAATTATTGAATTATCATCAACATAATAATGTTAGACCCTACTTACAAGAAACATCGAAATATAGTCGTCGCTTCTTTCATTCGTTCTTTGGTGTTGCAAGACTAAGCGCATCCAGCTTTGTACAGTGGCTGGCTAAGTTGGCTACGATTATTGATGTCATTCAAGTGGCTAGTTATTAAACAAATGATTTGAAAACTCCAAGCATTTTCTAATTGCCGAAGTGATTAATTTTAAAACCTTGATACTTCAACATTCCCCCAATATACAACTCAATTAAGGAATATCTCAAAATAATGTATATTTTATAATATGTTTTCTCCGGTTGAAGGAATAAACAGTAACCAGCTGTTTCCAACAGCTCAATAACCAAAGACGATAAACTTAGACGGGTCATGGTTCACTTGGCCCTCTTCGGCCTTGGTACGACCTCTGGTTAATTGAGGGCGAACGTTCCCCTTTCATCAATTGACATCTTGAGCTAAATATTTTCCGTTCACTGGGCAAAGCCGTTGAATAATGACAGAATAGGGCTCGCTGACACGCGTCTGTGACCACTAACGATTGGGGTATTTATTGTGAAGGAGTCTCATCTAATTACAATCTTCGTATGTCATTAGTCACATCATTCAGTTTTATAATGAGCCTTCCCGTCTTGAGATCGTCCATTGAACGATTGATCATTTATGAAGATGCTGAAACGAATCATTTCCGACACTTTTCACATTAATCCTTATATTGTTAAGATGATCTTTATACTAATTCGTTACTTCCTAGCTTTATCCTTTGTACCTTTTTTCCGTAGTGCGATTAATAGTAGAAATAACAAACTGGTAGTTGGCTATATAGTTATATATAAAGTATATAAACGGGCTTTGAGCAGTTATAGCAAAGGATGGATGATTATTACACATCAAAATCTTTTAAGGTCTTGTAGTTTTTAATAGTTTAGTAGCGTTAAATTTTGATAAAATCCGGAGATGTTATAAATTCTATCCAGCCCAAAAGTTTTTTGTTTTGTTTTTGTAGTAAAAATTCGTGTTTAATTGTTTCACAGGGTGCGTAAAAAGAATCTGAATTTGTCTATCAAAAACCAATGTTTTTACATACTTTCGGTCTTACTTTATTTATGATGAATCCACGGTCCGTCTCATCTATCTGGATGGGTATAAAAAGAAACTCCAGGTTTTCCTTCGTTGAAAATGTATTCCAACTTTTTCAAAATTATATTCCGTTTCGCGGTCAATGGCCCATCATCAGCACTAAATATAGGTTTTTTTATTTTATAATTATCAGTTAGAAAGCACATATATCCATGAATTTAATTTTTTTATATAAAAAGTTTTATAAATACCTGGACTATGCCAATAGTATATATATTCTTATACCCCCTTTTTTTGTTGTGGGGATGTTGTCAATTTGTTTAAAAAAAACTATAACAGAAACATATATTCTTTTATTTTTATTATTGTCACTCTATTGCAACCATTTGTATATTTTTATTTTTATTTTTATTTATCTCTATGCACCTACCTCCAATCGTTATCCTCCCCTTACTTTCGGTCGTATTTTCACAGCGTCTTTTGTGAATGTTAAATGTGTAATATTTTTCGTACAACCCTGCACATTATTTTTTCATTCTAAAAAAAAAAAATCAAATCAACTGAAATACATACACGAAAAAGAAAGAAAAATTTAAAAATTACTTAGGTTGGTGTTTTTTGTCGGCTTATTGCCAAGAAAAGGATATATGGTCGCAATATTACCAACAAATGTTTCATTAAAATCAGTAATGCCACTTCGTAGCCCCTCCCCTTGTTAGTGTGAATGTGGAAGATGATGGGCATTACCTCTGTTGACATTTTCAATCGTGAGGCAACCAAGAAAGTGAAAATAATTAAATTAACTTTCTGTCAGAACATGATTCACGCATTCAAAAAAGCCGATGATAAGTAACTTTCGCTTCTGTACATAGCGGAAAATATTGTAAAATAGGATTTGATCGGCTTTCTCAACTGGGACCAAAGTTTTAAAAAAAACATTGGTGAAAAGAATTTCCCACGCTATCGCACACCCACAAGAAAAGCGACAAGTCGGAAAATTCTAAAAACTGGATTATTCAGTTGTTTTTTGTTTTCTAAATATTCGCGTGTATGATACTGCAGGATAAATGACATCAATGTAAGTGGACTCTCAGCTTCCTAGGCAACAACAGTCACCGACTTCATTCGCAAATGGGGGATGTTCTGTAGCCAGCGTTATAGCTTCAGTGTAAGTATTTATCAGGAAAAGTGGCACATGTCTTGTTAGGTCCGTTTTCTTCTTGTTTATTGAAGGATTTTATGCAGCTCTAGAATAACATACTGTTTTATAATAACCTACACATCTGAATGTAATACTCCCGCGTGTCAAGGGATAGTGCAGATAGTTAGCTCTTCAGTTGGAAGTATGAACGTTCAACTTAAGCAGGTTGTATGCAGGTCAAAAATGCTACAGAAAACCACAATATTGTAAATACTGAATTACCATAATTATATTTTATGGGAAAAATAAGATTGGATGCCCTTATCTAAATCTAACAGCATTCGTAGTTCTTATGATACGTTTTTCGCTTCGTTGTAAAAGCAAAGTAGTAAACATGTTTTTCGTTACGGAAATGAATACCCTTACAATCATTCATCGACCACCATTATCGTTAAGTCAAACAAACTAACGTAAATTAATGAGAGCCAATATATGCAAGAAATGTGTCACAAGTCAAAAAGCAGTACTTTTTTTAGGGATTGTACAGTTAGAGCTTTGAGTTTTGATTAAGCCTTAGACAAACGAAAGGCAATATCGGTAGGTCATGACAGTTATTATAATGAACAACCGTAGTGGCATTGCTTAATACATGAAGCAAAAAAAGTAAACTTCCTAAAATTGTATTTTGTTCCGTTGTGCCAATTTTCTTTCGCGTGCGCGATATAAAACCAAAAGACAACTTGTAGAAGAAAGTTTTTATTTTTTTCTGTAAATATCTCAAGGGGAAAAATCATAAAAGAAAATCATGAATAATGCATACAACCTGTGGACGGAAAAGTTTTTCTATAAAAACACAATTTATAAAAAAAAAAAATCATATGATTATTATTGATTTTTTTTTTATTTTAATTTATTCTGTAATATTTTTAAGCGATATTTGCTTACTAGTCATAATTGACCATATTAATTATTCCAATTAATTATGCTTTTTATCTAAAGTTTTTGATAGAGATGAACAATTATATCTGGAGCGAGATTCCAGCCCATCAACTTCGGCTCATACACCGCTGCTCCAACCACGATAGCTCAAGTGAGTGTAGCAGCGGCGTATTGAGCCGAAGGTCATGGGTTCGAATGCCGCCGGAACATAATTTTTCATCTTAATCAAAAGCCTTCGATAAACATAATAATATTTTAAAGTTTAAAATTAAAATGAATCGTTATGTGTCCAATCGATATATTTGGTCTATAGAATCCTGTAGGTCTTTCGCCCATTAAAAATTATGAAGTCTCAAAAAGTAATATGATTTATCGAAACGGCTGAAAGGGCGATTAGTCAATGAAAAATAGGACGAACTAGGGTAAGAGATTCCGAGAGGATTCAAGGGCGCTGCATTCTTTTCCATGGGACACCCGTTGAAAAATGCTTTTCCCTTTTCTCATCTCGTTTTATATGGAACCGAATAGAAAAAAAGAGACGTCTTAAGGAACGGGACGAGGTGGGGAGCCGCACATTGTAAATAAAACCCTGGTATAAAATTTACCGACTGGAAGGAAGTTGGAAAGAACTGTGCTGCTCGACGCCGGATCGGTATTTTATCTCCGGCCCCTGACCTTCTTCTTTATTTATCGTGCAGTGCTGGAGCCTCATTCCTGGATATATGGCTGTTTGCACTTCCCATTCTGCTCCGGCTGCGAGTGGACGTCCGGAGAGTTACGCCGCCCAAGCACGGAGTTTTGGACTCGGGGGCGTCCAATAAATTTAAAACAAAATCGAAAAGGGAAAAAAGCTACGCACAAGATTAATGAGAATGCTACATTGTGTAACGGTCTTGTTCATCAATTATCCTTTGAGAGTATATACGAGGGAGTATATTTCTTCTGACAAACTTCTATTTCCAAAATAGCTTCAGACGTGTATGGCTAACGACTACAGTTTATTAATGGCCGACATCACTGTGTGTCATTTTTATTTTAGATTTAGGAGTTGAACATAATGTACTTTTGGTTGGTCCTTTACAGGTTGTCCTATGATGAAAAGTCAATTTATAAGAAGGTAATCGTATATGTCAAATTGAACTAAAAAGTTCCAATTGTCTAAAGTCTAATGCTTAGTTTGGGATATTACAGTTTCTGGTTATTCAGTCTTTATCCGTGAAGTGCCTCCTCACAAAAAATGTTAATCCTACTGTACATTTATTTACACCAATCAAAAGGGTGTAAAGTGTAGTGTTATTATTTGCCCTCGTTATTTTAACCTTAAGCAAACAAAATACAAAATCAGAAGATAAACTTTTACACGGTTACAAATTCCTTGTCCTAAGTTTAAGATTTTCTTGGTTCTGTAAATACTGACAGATGTAGCGCACACAGAAATGTTGACATTACGAATGCACAGCAAATAATGTACGGATATTGTATTCTAATTTCAGTTGTCACGAATCTGAAATTCAAGTACGGTTAATATCAATTTTGGATTACCAACTTAAACATTAAGATTTTGAAACTTCTATTAAAAATAATGAAGCTAATACAAGGTAAAGAAAAAACTCTTTAGGATCAAGTTTTGTTAAGAGATGTTATATAATATTTAGTGACTGTTCAGTAATGATTATTTAGACAGTTGTGGTCGGGTGTGACGTAGATTTAAAAAAATATATTCTTCACCGTGCCAACCTTTCGATCTCTGTTGAGATCATCTTCACAAAGTGTGTGTTTTCTATGTAAATATGCCACTGTTTTGTGTCGGGAGAGAGGCATTCTCAACACGACACACAACGGTGAGACATGAGCCCTGATCATTTCAATAAAGATGGAAACGATGGCACGATAAAAGAAAGAAAATGTTATTGTAAATCGCACAATTTTCAGGAAACGATATCAGGCTTAGATAGTTCAATAAAGGCACATTTTGAAATTTAATTGAAGTTATAAATTTTTTTCTTATATTCAATTTTGAATTGAACAGTACGTTTTGTTTACTTCGTATTGTGTTTTATAATTTTTAATATAAGTTTCAAAATCATTATTTGGAACTATTAGTAAAAGTACTATTAGTAAATTTTATAAAAATCTAAATTTGAGTAATGAATCGTTTGAGAAATTAAGTGAGATCGCTAGCCGAATGGTAGGCGTACTAAACTCTCGACTTTTGGACCTCCGCGGTCCTGGGCTCAATTCTCATAATTGCCCCTGGAATTTTCTGTCAAACCCCCTTTCCCCATATAAAACAAGCGGCTAAGAACCATCCTCTACCTACTTGACTACTATGGAAAGCTCATAAACTACGGGCAACCTTTTTATAAGTGCCATATTAACAATGAGTATGGTATTTACAGTACCAAAAAATCTGACTTAATCTGTAGACAAGAAGTTTAGAAACTTGTAAAAGTTAATTTCCTAAGTGGTTACTTATATTATTTATTTAAAGTTACAATAAAAAATAAATGAATTCCATAGGCTTTTCAATTGATTTTCCATTGGTGTGAACAAATTTACAGTGAGAGTACAGAAACAATACGAGGGACTTATGAAAGATAGTAGCAACCTGAAAAGTGAAATATATCGATTACAATTTAGAAATAGACCTTAGATAGTAGGGACTTTTTAAATAGATTTGCCGTATAAGATAACCTCCTGAAGTACTGACATCCTATTCACGAGGGGTAAGACACCCCCTCTGATGTTTCGAAAATTCAATTGCTAGTATGTGTATTAAACACTAAATAGTCAAAATCTTAGTTTAGTTAGGCAAAAATGGAAAAATTACAAAATAAGAATAAAATATTTAATTCATAACCTCCTATATGCATGATTGATGTGAGCCTAGACCAATCTTACCAAATTATCAGAATTCTTTCCCTTTTTTCCTATTAATTATACCGATTGTCCTCGGTACTACAATTTGGTATATAACACACCCCTATCATTAAACAAAGACTTTTTAATGTTTAATGCGTTGGCGGTGCAACTATCGATTTTTTCGTATTACCTAGAACAGATGGGCCTTCAAACTTTTAAAATAACTAATCACCTAGGTAAATTTCGTATATTAGTTTTAATTGTATTATAGCTGCAATGATAACCACTAAAAATTTTACTACTCCTTTCAACTGTTTAAACCTGCTGACCATTGGATGAACCAATATTTGCACCCACCAAAGCCATTCATAAATCGCTGTTAACTACTGAAGAACGAATTACATTAATGTTTTTAACAATTTATTTTTCGTTGATTACACTTTGGTAAGAGGAACTATTTATTACTGACCTGCTATAGTTAGCCTGTAAAAAATAAAGTGGACCAAAGTGGGACCATGGACTAGCAGTGTAGTCTTCTATTTATGTATTAATGCGTGGATATACATCATTAACATTTTGCTAGGAATAATAAAAACAGGATAAAATTGTGTTCCAAACCGATGTACTAAATATTCGATAAATCGGTAATATTTGACTTAATCTTGATATTTTTTTGTTTCGATTAAGACAACCTTTTTTCAACCTACTGATAAAAAATATAATTGGCTTGACAGCCAACCGGCTTAAACGTATTTGATTAAGCTTAGTTACTTAAGCCATTAAGAAATCGACACGGTTGATCGATAGCAAGAGCAGGAGATGATCACTTCTGATCTAAACTACTAACTAATACTACATCTGCCACCTTCAAATAACTGATAAAGTGCCTTTGTTTATTTTCTATCACAATGAGCGAATGACAAATGTACGATTTAAGGGCCAGAATTAGCGAACATGAAAACCACTACAAAAACACTAGCGATTTGCATGCCGCCCTACTTAATTTTCTAAGTTTGCTCATTAGCTGATCGACACGTTTTGAATTTCAATAGCGAGAAAGGGCCCACCAAAGATCATCACTTATGATCAAACTTAACTCATAAGTCATCCGGCTTAATTTCCCAAGTTCATTTATAAATTAGGTCTTGTTGGATATTGCGTAAATGTTCTCCCGTCGTTCGATGAAGAATTTAAAATA
>CM077103.1:19907616-19939794 GCA_039619505.1 Cimex hemipterus | reverse complement strand
ATTTATTTATATTATATATATTTGATATATGTGTCGTTGAAGTGAATTGTGGTTTGACCCGAGACAACACAACTAACTTACTGAAACTTTGATATTAGTCACTCGCTGAGATTCTTTCTGGGCAGCTTTCGCTTCAGTGGTGTAACTATACTAGTGTTATTTTGGCTGGTCAGCCAATGCTGGCACTCAGTATGATGAGTTAAGAAGCAACGAGGTCTTGAAACCATCGACATTTATGATGACATTTCTGAATGGAACGTATTAATGGATGGTAGATAAAGTTTGGGCAGTAGGTTTAGAATGGACCAAAAACATGAAATGGACTTTTGAAAATAAAGCTTGGGCAGTAGGATTAGAATGGGTCAAAACCGTGGCATGGAGCTTTTGAAAATGGGAACAGTTCAGCTTATTTACAAAAATAATGTTAAGGTTGTGGATGATAAGGTTAATGACGTGGTAAGAAGATTTGAAAGCATGAAACCTTTCTACGTTAAGAGAAGCCCATTTCCAGCAGCCCAGGGGAAATCTGTTAGTCTTCATCAATTCTTAGAATTGCACCTTGTAGGTTAGGAGGTAATAAATTTAGGAGTACTCTACTGGAAAGTGATGGAAGTAATATTTATGGATGTTGCGAAGTCATTAATGTAACAACAAAAAAGGGAAGCGGGGTTGCCTGAAACTGAGAGACTGCAGAAACAAAAAAAATAGATGTAAGAGAGAATGGGGTCTTATTGTTTGTTGAATAATCAAATTCAATTGATCGAATACAAAATAATTTTAGGAACGCACTAATTGAGTTTGATCGTTTCAAAGCGATATTGAAGGTCAGTAAATGGGTCGATTAGGTCGAAAGCTCTGTAAATATATAATTGAATTAGCGAGGCCAATCGCGGGGAGTTATTAGTTATTATTGTCATTAAAGGCCTAGCACTAACTCAAAGCAGCAGAGACAAGCCAATGCAGATATACCAGGAAGAAGATGAAACATCGAAACTTATCTGTCGATGCTGAGGGTAAGCAGGCTGATCCTACTGCTTTGAGATGAAAAGCCAAGCCTTGAAGGATACACTGCACCTTAAACAATCTTTGGAATCTGATAACATGCCTTAGGTTTTTTTGAACATAGTTTATATAATAATCTAGATGGTATAACATTACAGTCTAAAGGATATGGATTGTATCCATAAAAATAAACGTACACGTTAGTCAGAAATACTATATTTCTTATAAAATAGTACAAATAAAAACTCAATTTAAAAAATTATAACTCATTCTTGATTTACGTCGACATTCTTCGTTTGTAAATTTTTAAAAGAAGCAACTGGGACGTAGGTGACCAAAGTGTACAACTTGTTCGGCGAGTCTTCGTCGTCGTTCCTCCTCCTGGCGAGCCTTACTCTCAGTCTGTACGGTACGTTTCGAACGCCTTTCCTCCACACTTCTTTGTTCAAATGAGTGTCTATGCGGACATCCGGAGTGCCCATATGCTTTTTGGCGAACTCTCGGATAGCTTTGATGGCCCTCGGCGCTCTCTTTTTGAATCCGACGCCGAAAATCCTCTTGTGAAGATTTATCGTGTACTCACGTGTAGCCACTTCGTTGATCATCGACTTGGGCTTGCGGTTCCCTTTTGACTTCGACATTTCGTCCTTGAAACGTTACCGATACTTAATCCACTTTGCTCAAGAGTAAAACAAGTGAAACGCGTTTAAGGCTAGCATTAAAAACTAAAAGCAGTTATGAAAAACAACAACCACTGCCAATAATATCACTGGTTCGAAAAACAAAAATCGGTACCTGGCCTAGCTTTAAAAAATGGCATAACGTATTTAAACTTTTAATTTTCCCCAAAAAATATTATACATTTTAAAATAGGTTTAATTAAACAATAGGGATTCATTTTTGTAAATAAAAATAATTTACTAACTACACTAATATTGATAAGTTGCGTGGAAATTGTCAGCTGTTATTGTCGTTTGAATTTTAGAGTACGCGTTTCGCTTATTATTATATTCTTATTTTTACCTTTCGTTTTCTTTCCTACATTAATTATTACAAGGATATTAGTAACGTTTGGATTTACTTTTGAGAAATCATTAAAAATGCTTCTTGTGGCGTTATATTTTGACACACAACTTTTAATGTAACATTGAAGGTCTACTGATGCTTTCGTCGCTTTTAAGTCCCTACAGGGGGTTGTATACTTTACGTACCACTTCTACTTCTGTCTTTCTTTAAATTTAGTCATGTATTAGTTACACATTCTAGATATGGAACAGGGATGCCCTAAATCCTTGATCCACATCTAAAAGGCCGTATTAGTCGATTAGATCTTGGATTACATTTAACCCATTAGAATAACAAATTAATGAGCGGACCGTTCGAAATTTTTAAACGATTCGCCAATCTCTGGCGCGGACGCGTGCTTCAATTGCCGGAACTTAATTTCGGACGTCCCTCATGGCCGAGTCAACGAAAAGGAACAGTTCACGTACTTCCGTCCTGTACCGTCTTGGCTCTTCCGGAAGGCGTTCTGCGCCGGTTAGTTTTGACGGGATGTCATTTTTTAATTTGAGAAACCCTCGCCCTTTTTCGGGGCGGAGGCCCGTTGTTTTATCGAGAGCCGTTTTAAAGAATGAACGGAAAAGTCGGAGCCCCCTGGAAGGTCGGAGATACACATGAATTAGATATCCGTGGAACGCCGGCTCATTTGAATAAAAGATTTGCCCTTGAATCGCTTCATTCCCGATATTGAAACATTCAATAGAAAACAAAAAGTAATTTGTATATTAAGACGAACTTGTGTCGACGTTGCTCAACTTGTGATTTTCTTTTTTTCTTTTTACAAAACACTCCTTTTTTCCAATATATATATTTCTTTCTAAATCCACGCATGAATATATAAATAGAAGATGACAGATTTCATATATTTTTACAGTGTTCTGGGAGCCCTGGAATCGTAATGATCCGTGTATTCTCGCTGAGTTTTGAATTGCTTGTTTCACAGTTGTCAATTGTCTCTCTTGTTCGTCCTCCTAATGTTGCCAAAAATGACGGTTCAAATTTAATAGGTTTAGTTTAATTATTTTGTATTAATTTTCTTAGAATATATTGATTTTAAAAAGTATATTGGAACCAAATTATCGAAATATAGAGACATATTAACAAATGTTTTTGTATAAGGCTAGAATTAATTACAATTATAGATGGATGAGTAAATATACATTTGGTTTACAACAAAAGAACAAAACCTACTCTGAAAAAGAAATATATAAGTGTATGAAAATATAATTAACCTTCTGCCGGAGGTTTTTTCTTCGCAACGTCAGATGTCATATCAACCCTCGAGGTGCCGTTGTTTTTGAAAAAAAGCCTATCTTTAAGTATGTCGGGTTTGAATCCAGCGGTCCTGCATTCGAACCCGGGACCTTTACCTTACAGTGTCATGTCGACGGCTAAACCGTTGTGGGCTTACCGGTACTTTAACTTACCGGAGGTTGTTGATACCGAACAACCTATATTGAAATGAAATAAGTAAGTTAATTTTTTTAGAAAGCTAATATATGACTAAAACCAACAAAATAAATTATATAGTAGTAAATAAAAGAAACAGAAAAATGCAAAGGGGAAACTTTGGGGAGCGAACCTGAGATTCTATATACGATGGATTGGACTGTATCAGTCGACAATTAATATGCGTATTCAGTTGGTCTGTTTAAATTATATTTAAATGCAGTAACAATAACCAAGGGGCGATCTGCATAATTGCAATATTCGAAGCGAGACTAGGTGAATTGGAAAATCACCAGAAGTGAATAAAACTTTCGGTAGAACTATACTCATTACTTAAAATGTATTCGTCTCATTTCTTTCAACTTCGCCGTTTACGAGGTTATTTCAATCATAAGGTTAAGAGAATCTCATGATGCCGGTGTTGATGGAAAAAAAAAATCCCCCAACTTTGTCGTAATAAGTTTCCACCGGTCATGATGGCAACACTTT
This sequence comes from Cimex hemipterus, assembly GCA_039619505.1. Lineage (NCBI taxonomy): Eukaryota > Metazoa > Arthropoda > Insecta > Hemiptera > Cimicidae > Cimex > Cimex hemipterus. Next base: position 19,935,792 of record CM077103.1, on the reverse strand, counting down.
ATATATATGCCCACAGCCATCCCCCTTTTTTATTTAAGATTAAATTATAACCATATTTCAATTATTGAGATATTTCTTAATGTCTATTAGCGAGAACGCTTATAAACTAAAATTTGGTCATTACCGAACATTTTGTTCTGCCTATCCTCGCAAGCCTGGTCTGCCAGACGCACTTCACCTTCTTCTGCATGATTGCGTTTATTTTGTATTCCTCAACATCTCACCCTTACAATCCTCCACGCCGTTTAAAACGACGATGGCCTCGTGACCATCTAACAATCTAACCCACCGAAATAACTTCCACCCCCCCACCCAGAATTAAAGAAAGTTGGTTTCTCTCCCCACTGCCTCCTGGTCTGGCAGATCTATCAGATTTAACTATTTGCTCAATGTATACTATGTACAGATAGCAATAAATAAAATAAATAAATAAATAAAAAAAAATTTGTATTTAATCCTCTTCATAAGTGGATGTATGTAACGCTACACTGCAGTTGTTGATATTTCATAATCATAGTGTTCGAGGTTCGTGATGGTCGCATAGTCGGATTTTTCATCATTGTCTCTGCTGTTCTTTGAACATGTCTTTTATTTTTCGTCCTGTATGTCCAATATTTTTTCTTTTGCTTGTTATGAAATATCTGCCCTTTGTTCACCAACACAGCTCTGATATTCAGATCAGGTTGATCGGTACCGATCAAAGTGCAGGCTTATCACCAGTGGTACACGCAGAGAAATCTCATAATTTACCAAAATATAGTCTTGGAAGTTGATTTTCGCCGATGCCGTCAAGATTGACGCTGTATGATTTAGAACGCACAACACCTTAATCAGCCATATGCTTTATTATAATCAAATATACAGAAGTGAAGTTTTATACATATAATAACTGCCACTTGTATGAAAACCACGTTCCTTTTTACCTGTCATCTAGTCGCGTTAACTCATCAAATTTAGCGACTGTAAATCGTTTGAAGTCAGAAATTACAAACGATCCAGTTGCATTTTCTCTTGCGAAACACATACGTTGCGAAACATAAAGGCTTGTAAACGTGTTATTGTTAACATGGAGATTGATAGATAATTGGTTGTGTAAAGCACACATGTCTACTCAATGACTTTCACCATTTCTGATTAATTTGCTAATCTATTTTTTTCCCTTGAAATACGTTTAAAAGTTATCGATATCGTGTAAATTGTTGTTTCACAATGTAGGAAACGTGATTGGAAGGTTAGTTAGGAGTGTTTGAACTTTCACCTCTTTATACACACCTTATAATTTCTTCAAACTTAAAGAAGTAAATTTGTAAAAATCTATGTTTAAATGCACATAATAGTCTAAATTTTTATTAAAATTACACATGTGAAGGCGTAGGAGTTGTTTTCGGTTTATCCTTTGAAGGCGAATTGGCTAAGCACTAATACATAAAATAAACAGATGAAACATGATACAGGAAAACGTCTATGCGTCAATTTCGTTGCTCATGAGGCCTTGTTAACTGTCTGAAGAATTTGAAAAGGTCCTACCCGCCTGTACTATTTCAACAATGGTGACCATGGAAAACCTACGGTTAGCTCAATTTGCATTCAATTAAACAAACCGTGCTTTGGTTTTTAATAAAATCGATTAGGATTTGTCTTACTCGTTTACATTGTTTGTCCTGAAGCCAACTTATAAATCACGGAGGGGAAGAATGAATCATTATTCGATACTTTAATGGGTGCTAGTAAAAGAAGAATTGACAACAAAAGCAAATACGTTTTGACAGGAAATCTGTAGAATTTTATGTTTGCATAAAATCTACATCAATCTTTTAAAATACGAAAAATATTGAATTTTGACATAAACATTCTCAACAAGGATCCCAAGGAGACGATAAACAATTATATTCAGTAATTGACGTTTTTGTTGCTATAGTTTTCCGTCTATCCATTTAATTCAAAGTTACTATATAATTCAATTAATTAAGGTTTTTAGTTGAGATGAAAAAAGTTAATGGCACGAGCGGGATTCGAACCCACGATATTCTTTCTTTCAACTCGACTAAAAACCTTAATTAATTGTAATGCATTAACGGGTCAAGTGGACCACGAAATTAGTGAAGTTATTATACAGTTTATATATATTATATTTATTTATATATTATGTAGTTGGATTTTAATTTTGGACGCCATTTCCTAATATACTACGTTTTTCGGTGACAAAATAATAACTTATTATATTTCAATGGATAGCTCGAATTTGCTCGCCCGCATTCATTCTTTTCGTGAATTTTGAATGTAGAAAAAAATTTAAATAACCTATTTTTTCTTTTCCAAAGGCGTGCGGTATTATTTTTCTAATTGAACCGATAGCTATGGAATAACTCCACATTTTTACAAGAATAAACTAAACGTAATAGTATATATTTGCTTCCTTAAATAAATAAGTGTAAGTATAAAGCGTATGAATTGTTTTCTGTCTATGTTGTGCATGTTTTTCAAGGTACATTTAAATCGTAATTTTTCTCACATAAAATTATATAAAGCCTAAACGCTGTCTGACACTAGTTGAAAGAAGAAAAATTTTCTAACTGTCGTAATAAATTGGAATATGAACAAAATCAAGAGGAGTTATAAATTTTCAGGTCAACATCTAGGAAAAATTACTCCGGCGAATCCCGCGCAAAAACGTCAATTTTTTGTCTGCTATTAAATTCGAATTTACATTATTTGGATCGTACTTTAGTTTTTGTACATTTGTATTCATTTTATCTTATTTAATACGATCCTCCTTATTACTTTCTTATTCAAAGTTTATAAAATTAACCGATATAATCTGGAAATACATCCTACAACTAAGGATTATAACCATGTTCTAAACATATTATAAAAATTACTTAACATATTTTTGTTCTCGTTCTTAGGGCTCATTGGCAAGAAGTTAGCAACACCAAAAAACAAAATCAAAATCTTCTTCTATACAGCTCTCTCCTAACTATGATTTTTAACGGGCATAATTAAGTAGAATTCAGATAAAATCCAAAGGTGTTATTAATTTTTAAGTAAACACCAGAAATCGTCGAGAAGAAAATTCCGTGTGGAATCTACCCCGAAAATATCAATAATAATATCAAATAAAATTATTGATTGCTATAGACTAATCTGAATTATTTTGTACACCATAAATATTGTTTGAATTACTTTAGCGGTAGTTTTTGGTTGCAGTGACTTTTGTGACGTTCTGACGTCTGACTATCAATCTATAATAACTAAAAATATTTCATTAAAATTGCTGATCTCTCGTCGGTTGCCTCCCGACGTAGGTCAATAAACTTGAGCCAAAACAATGTAAACATATCTTACAGTATTACTTACTGATTGTAAAAACAATTCAAACAAAGTTGGTGAATAAGTTGAGCGTTTAGTTAATTCAAATTGAAGAATTAATTGAGCAGATACTTTTATACGTGTAGAAAGTTATAGACCAATTAGGTATTCTAGTTATGATACATTTTTCTAACTATAAATAATAATAACTTACAACTCAATTATTAAATTAACTCCACTTTCTAAATTTATTAGCAAACAACGAGCATAATCCTGAAAGAATGATGCGTTTTTAAGATGATCGTGAAATTTTTAATTAATGGAACTATTTTGTTGTTAATTTAGTGTGGAAAGCACCAACTAGAACTTAATATCTATTGCAGTTTTGCCTGCATTACTTTGGTGTTTTAGCTGTCTGAGGCTTGGTTATCCTGCCTCCTTACCAAACAGTAATCTCAGCCACCATTGTGTGAAGTTTTTAAACATAAACCACAATTCACTGGTTTCGTGGTCCGCTTGACCAATTAATATCTTACAATTAATTAAGCTTTTCAGTTGAGTTAAAAACGTCAATGGCACAAGCGGGAGTCGAACCCACGATCTCTGCTCTACCACTTGAGCTATCGAGACCTTCATCCACACGGACACTAATTTTTCATATCAAGCACACCTTTTGAATTTCTTTTTTTAAATTAATTAATTAATAACTAATTAATTATTTTCCTTTTTTATCGCCACTGAAAACCTTAATTAATTGTAATACATGGGCCTCAATGTTTTTCATTTCTCAGTTGCTGTTTTTTTACTATGATCAAAGTTACACTTACTTATACGTACAAGTTATACGTGCTTAATAACCCTCGAAAAGTCGGTATACGGGACCTAAAGAAAAGTCACTGTTCAGAAACGCAATTTGCATATCGGACGGCGTTTCTATACGATCAAGCAATACCAGACTCGTGCATAGGTCTCAATGTTTTTCATTTCTCAGTTGTTGTTTTTTTACTATGATCAAAGTGCTTGATTTAGTTGATCTTTTCCTTAAATTATTCAATTATTTTTAATTTGAATCCCAGCATAATTGCGTCACGTTCTCTGAAAGAACATTGATGCGAGTTGTGTAAAATTTCTGAAGATGAGAAACCTAATTGGACAAATTTTGAGTGAAAGTTTTCTAGAAGACTTTTTTTAGAAGGTTTTTGTCTTCCATTGGTAAATGTTTTTGTTCTTACTAGGTCAGACATCTTCAGCACATCTGCTTACTATGTAAGCGCTAAATTAGAATGGTGATTCCCTTGTTCAATAGTTAAACTATTCATTGGTAACAGTAGTTTTCAGTCGACTTTTTTATTTTATTATTTAAAGTAGGTCAAGATATGATCTAATTGTTATCTGGTCCTAATCCATACGTATAAGGTGTCATGTTCCTTAACAATCCCAATAAAGAATCGTCATGGTTTCTGGTCATACTGTATAATAAAGTAGCAAATTCAATTATTGAATTGGTCAAACGTTCGTCAAAACAGCAGAAGAAGATAATTTCGAGTTTTTAAATCATTCAATCGCCTGGTCATAGTTAGGACAAATATAGAATTAACTTGGCAAATAATATACCTTGTGAACTAGAACCCAATGTTTTAAGAATTACCTTTATCGATTAAGAAAATCCAAGATTTGTCTAAACCAGATTAAGGGTCGGACATTGTTAATCCACCAAGGGTCATCTAATGGCACATGAACTCCCATTGGCTGCTTGCTGGGAAAAGTGCCTGAGTCTATATTTTTTATTTTGTTTTCAAGAAAAGCCAAACTATTTTAATTTTAATTTGTACTATTTGATTTTGCGCATAACAAAACATTATATGATCGCTACGAATTACATATTTTTAGAAAAAAAAACTTCGATTTTTCAACGATGAACATTTTTTATGATACTTGGTATAGATTTATCCAATTTGTAGAGAAAAATTTCTTGTAAGTTTACACACAGAGCAGTGATTTTTGAAAAACTTTAACATTTAACTGCTTCAATTTCATAGCCTAGTGTCAATGAAACGGCTGTCAGTTAAACTCAAAGGGTCAAGTAGATTCTAGAATAATCTTAGATTAAAAAGTAATTTTAAAGTAGATTGATGGGGGGGGGGCGTCGGTGGCCGCAGCGGTTTAAGCGTTGACACGGCGCTTTACTGTAAGGCCCCGGGTTCGAATGCAGGGCCCCTGGATACTTAAAATTTTTTTACCAAAAACACCGGCACCAGAATATGACGTCTGCTGTTGCGAACTCCCGTTGAAAGGGGAAGGAGGGGAACAAAGTATGGAGGAAAAGGAAATTGAAATGCCGACCTCGAGTTTGATGAAAAATCGTTTTGTCTGGTAAGTCGTTTTTCAATGGAAAGTCTATTAAAAATCATATCTTCTCAACCGAGTGAGTTGTTTCAGTTTCCTTTTCTTTTTGTTTTTCTTCTTTCAGTATAATATCGCCCATGCTTTTCATCTCATAGTGACATTGAGGCAAAGTTATAATATTGAATTATAAAACTGCATTGCTTGACGAGGTTAAGGCGCCATCACTGATATTTATTTGCATTTAGATAGAAAAGGTACTGTACGCTTTCCTTTTTATTTTGTCCAAAAATGCCAACTTTTTGATTAATTTTCCTTGATGAGGTGTGCCGTAAAACTTAAATTAAAAATTCTACTGTTTCGTCGTGTTTTATAAATTGCCCATATCGTCCATTAAGATTCAGCAAATATGGGTAAAAAATTATTCCATAGTGGTCGCCAGTAGGTTGTTCCACCCCAAAAGCCCTTTTTCCCCAGCCCTTTATTGCCGCCGTAAAGACAGGCCAGCAATTTTTATTGCCACCTCACACGGGGAAAATGTGTTATTCAAATTGGTTGTCTTATTGAAAACGTCCTGGTCGACGCGTACGTGCAGTGTCAGCGCGCCCACAGTTTCTCCGGCTGTATGCAAATCGCGGTATGTGTCGTGAACGACTTTCCTCGTATCTCACCCGGAAGGAGTGGGACGCCGTGGAGGGAAAAGGGAAAAGGGACAGTGTTCCAAATTTACAAAGTCTGAAAGGCCCGACAAACCTATTATGATTTTATGCGTTCATAATTCGCGTCTATTGCTTAAACGTTGACCTAGTTGTAATAAAAGAAGCATTTTTTTTTAAATTACCACCAGCATGAAAATAACATAAATGCCGCAATTCTAAGCGATATGCTGGATAACGCACTCATAAATCGCCGTTTGCTACAACTCCATCTCCTTTAGGAGAAACTCCGGTTTCTGCCCGGTGAAGTTACTTTTTCGATGTACTAGACCGACGATTATTTCAGGAAAATTACAGGCCCTCTGCACTGGAATAGCATAACAGGTCAAAATTAGCGTTTCTCTTACCTCCCACCGTTGTAGGAAATACAACTCGAGTTGACCGTCCAAAACGTCTGAATTCTGAATGAATAACGTTTGAAAAAAAAAAAGTTTATCTGTCCTTTAAAATGCATTTATAACACTTTCTAATAGGATAAGATGTAAATTGTGTATTTACTACGATAAAATCGATCGTTCTATATCTTCTTCAGTCTTAACCAGATCTAAAGATGATTGATTGTAATTCCCGTCCTTACATACTATATGAACTTAAATTTAAAAGTTTTTCAAATATGCCATTTACAATCATCATTGTAGAAGGCCAGGACGAACCTTTTGTTACTTCAAACTTAACCAGATCTATGAAAGATAAATCCTACTTTATGCACATACATGCGAAGTACACATTTGCCTGTTTGCTAATTTCTTAAGTGTTGGGTCTTATCTTAGGAGGATCTTATCCACTTAAGGTTTTATAGTCTCATGTCTAATGTTCCACTATTTTAGCTTCTTCTTAGCTCAATCGTTAGATAATTTGTTAAAACATAAACCTTCGACTTTTTTCTAGTGTCCTGCCGACTGAATTCTTCTTTGAATATAATTATTTCTGTAACTTGATTTTGTCAGCCAAGTCGTTCTTTTGATTCCATCAGAGACAATCAAACTCCAAGTTCATCCCTACATCTTAACTGTTTTGAAATAGACTTGTACTGCTTATGGTACTGCACCATATCCAGTGCATTCTTTTTCACAATCATTTCTTTAGTTTTACTTTATGCGTATAATTTCGTCTGCCGAATTGGCCTTTTTGGCGTGTATACTGGGTGAGAACTCCACAAGATCTTGTAACTTGTGTGAAAAATAAGTTGATTTATACCATTGGTTACATAGAACTGGTTTTATCCTGTCTGCATTATATACGATTTTGTTTCACACCTTAGGAGAAAATTAGGCTAGAAAGATCGGAAAAAGGAGTGCTAAAATTCACTCTCAAATATTTGGTCCGGAACTGAAAATATGTTCCAATGGCTGGAATGCCTTGAAATTGGATAATGGATTATTTTGTAACAGGTCATTTAACAAAAAACATATTGATTTGTTTTGGATGAAAAATTAATAGATCGGAGGATCAATTACTACCTTGATGAAATTTTAAGAAACCAAGATGGATAGAAATATTCATATTTTTAATACTGGATGAAAACATTGTCATTTGCGAATATACATCTTAATTGTAGTGAAAACCCTTTTTTCAAATATATTTAAAAGTTTCCCTCTCATTTCAATTAACGTGAAATATCAGGAAGTGAAAATTCGGAATGTCGGTATTCTTTACATGGTAAACGAAGGATATTTTCGGATTCGCAGTCTCTTATCTTAAGTACTCAACTTGGCCGCCTAAACTGCATTGTTTTGAAAGAATTTGTATCGTGAGTAATAAGGAAGCCCGGCGGGAAATGCTTAGCCGTTTATTCCTCATAGTCGAAGGTCGCCCCCACGCCTTTTCCGCGCATAGCGCTTTTAAACAGTCTAAGGTTCACCTAAGCTCTGTTTTGAAACTTGGCCCACATACGGGCGATTAGCTAGCCGGATGAGACGTGATCCGATTCGTTTGAAGGCGAACGACCCTGAAAAAGGATAAAGCATTCCATTCCTGACAATTTGACTGTTTTTTTTTTTAAACATACAGGTCAACATAATTTCAGGTTCGAGATTCGGTTAGATAATCGCTAACAGCTATCGAGAAACTAAGGATAATGTAAGGAAGCAATAATTATTGTACAGTAATAAGGGGAAAATAAACCGCAGAAAAAATTGTGTTTTTTAGGTTTGGGTCCTAAAGCTCGATCTTCATTTTTTCGAATTTTCACCTCTTCTTTCTTAACTGATTAAAAAACAAATCAGACATAAATAAACAATGTCCAAATTTATAGCTCATATTAAATTTATGACGATATTAAGAAAATGACAAGCGAGGGCCTTCTCGTAACATAAATCTCCGAATAGTTTTCGTTATAGCCGTAGATTTATTCATTATGCATATTCAAGGTGTGGAAGAGGTGTTCGTTTAAAAACATACATTCGATCTCCAGTGGCTCTCAAAAAACAAATATTTAAAAAAAATATACAAAATCTAAAATCTCTGACTTCCAGCTACTCTGAAAATTAAGTCAATTAACTGTTCATAATTGAGACATAAGTGCAGGAACCGAGTAATGGACGACCGTCAATTAACCTATTTTGATCCCTATTGTAATTAGTTTCAAAAAGATAGGCAATTTTATTTCATAATTATTCGATAGGCGATGTAGAAGCAGAACAATTATCAGCTCGGGTTAATTTCCGGAAAATAATAACATTATTAAACAATTCATGAAAATAATAATCTTTTATACGTTAAAAATGAACAAGTAGTCTCCAATACTCACTGTTATAACTTATAGCCTAGTAGCCTATATTCTATGGGCATCATAAACAGTTCCCAATTCAAAACTGAAAATTCGGAAAATTTACTCTTCTCAATTCAAAACTCAAAACTTGGAAAATGCGCGCATTTTACCGTTCCATGAAAATTCATCTGTCTGTGTGCGGTATGCATGACCGGGTGCATATCCATGCATAATGCCATGCCCAACTCCGCCTCATCAGAACGCCTACTCTTCCAGTTTAAGCTCACCGAGCAAATAATTTCGCCGAGGATCGACCTCCGCCAGAAGGCAACTGTAATAAATCAATACTTTCCGCTACCGTCTTTCCAGTGATAGACACCTGGATTTATGTTGTCTAAACATGTCATTGTTGATGATCCGAACGATTTGTATAATTGAGAAAAAAAAATTTTTCGGTTTTTAACGCACAGATAACTCTTGTGTATTTTCTAATATTCATCAATTACTAATAAATTTATTATTTAAGTCGTAAGTTTTATGAATATTTTTCAACTCAGTCTATTACATGAATTTCATACGATTTCGTTATTCAAAAATGATCAATTTTTTTCCAAATAAATCGTGAATACCTAAAATATTTTCTATTTTAATCCCATTTTATTTCTGAGATATGCTCAAAAGAGTTTTTTTTCTATATCTACACCACTTTATATTAGGTATTATAATAAATACTTGTAATTTCCAGCAAGAATCGTTCGAATAACATTAAATATCTTTATGGTTTATAATTAAGTGAAATAGAAATTTAGCTTGGCAAAGCCGTGTGTCAATCGGAGTCGGCAAAACAGCCGAAGGAAGCCATGTGTGACCTCATTATATCTCGACATGAACCTGTGAGATACATATCAGTTCAAAGCGTGCCAGGTCGTTCGTTTTATTAATTTCCACTTCCTTTAAAACAACCGTAATTACGGATAAAGGTTGTAACTTTCAAGTTGACAAGTTGTTGAATAAAATAAATTTGAACAAAAACTGTTAGTCGGAAAAATTCCTATAGACACGTAAAACAAAAATGCCAAAGTTTCAATTTTTTAATTATTAGATTTAAAATGAAATACCTTTTATTATTTGTATTGTAGATCGTTGAACATATACTGCAGTAATTTTGTTTATTAGTAGAACGTTTTTGATTTCATGACATGAGTCTTCTTCACAGTTAATTATATTTGTCTATCCAGAGGACTTCCCAATAATACCGGTAGCGCCTGGCGGTGGAGATCCACTGCACTAGTACTGGTTGACAATCGGTGGGCTGATCCGTTCCTTCTTCTTGTTTTCCAACTCTTCTTTTTCAGCGAGTTGAAATATCTCAAACGTTGAAAGATCTCCTTAGCCACGATATAGTCAATTGGTACGAGTTAAGTTGTAACTAACTGTCCGTCATGAATGAATTTATCGGAGTAGAGATCAACTTCACCTCACATAATGGATTATTGTCGTTTTGAATTTTTTGAATCATCGTGCACAAAGAAAAATGTAATAAAGTAGTTGAACCCTCAGCTACTACATTTTAAACTGGAAAATTCATCTTCTTATAGTGCTCCTGAGTTCTTTGTGGTTCCAAACGTATTAATCATTAAAGTATTAAAATAAATTTGTAAGCAAAAATATTATGTTCTTTTGATCTTTCTCGAAATATCGTTCGCTATTTCGGCAATGCCTGCAAATTGAACCACATGGTTCAAAAGGAACCTTAAGGAAATGTAGAAGTAGATAACAAAATAATGTTCCACGTTGATAGAATTGTGGAAGTGTTTTCTGTGCATCTGATGATCTGTAGTTAGGTCTTTTCCGTTCAATATGGTCGGCCAATTCTCGCTGCTTTGGTCTGTCATACGCACTTGGAGTTTTTATGCGTTGGAAGCAGTAAATATTAAAACCCTGATATTTATTGTCATAAATGGATAAACGATGTATGAAGTTTTGTCGTTTCTGATTATTTTGATCATCCTGTTTTACCCTATCTGTGATGACTGAAGGTGCGTAAAGTCTAAATGGGTTTGACATGGCAAAACATCTACGATCGACAGAAGAAAATGACCAGAAACGACAAAAGTATTATAAAAACTTACTATCGTACTGAACAGTTCCTATCGGGCGTGTGATTCTTCCTAAGCAATTCTGAGCATCGCCCCCCCCCCATTAAATAATAATAAAAGGCTTGTAAATGCCCCTTAAGCCCATAAAAAAAAAAAAAACAGACGATTCACCAGTTGAAACTTCACGCGCTGTTGCTTCCGCCTTGCTGCCCACCTTCTTCTCAACCTGACGGGGGAACTTCACAAGTAGAAGAAGACGTCTAAAAATGATAAACGATCACAGTCTGCGGGCGTGAGCGAATCCAAGACAAATTGCTCAAATGAATCATTAATCTCTGCTTCCAGCAAAGACTTTTAAGCATCTGAGAGCGAGAACCACTTATAGGAGAACTTGCTACTTTCCACTCCTCCAACAACGCATTCGTTCGAGCCCATTTAACAAAAGAACGGGACTAATGAAACATGAAGCAAATAGACTTTCTACTTTATGCTTTCTTGCAAATCTCATAATCAGGGTTTCGTTTTCAAATAAATTTGGTTCAAATAAAATAAGGATTAAGGATATATTTGATACATCTGTTTGATTTGATAAAAGATAAGGTCTAAAGTTGTGTCGTATCGTAGTTTCAGCAAATTGACAACGCTTACTCAACAACTTAAAAAAACAACAACAAAGTTTTATAAAATCTAAAGAGATTTTTACCATTTTAAATCTATAGTACATACATCTGTTAAATAAACCCTTCGGCTTCTTTAAACACAAGCATTGCAATACCTTCATAGCGTCAAAAATAATTCTGAAAGATGTATTGAGTGTATTGACTTAAGGGGTGTCGAACAATTGAAAATAGGGAACATACAAAATATCAAGGCTTAAGAAAGAGAAAATTAAATTTACGAAAAGGCTAAACACATGCGAATAAATTGTAATAGTTCTCCAAGTTGTCTGCGGTTGCGTTGAACGTGAAATTTTTTCGTTATCATTCCTTTATGTCTATCTTCCTTGGGTTGTTCTGGAAAACGACCAAACAAAAAGGATTATTGCTGAATAGGGAATGAAGAAAAATTTAAATGCGGCCTAAAAGGCTGATTAATGTTAGCAAAGTTTAAAAGGTGTTAACATTTAGGAAGCCGATGGGTTCAAGTGAAATTGGAAGTAGTTGTTCTTTGACGAAGGAACTGTTTTATTTCAAATTGACCTTACCTTTACATAACTATAATATGGAAGGATGATAGTGAATCATCATGTCGAATGCAAAAATAATAGTCATATGTACAAATTTTAAACTATGAGACATAATTAATATAATATGGGTTGGTAATCAGTAAAAATGATTATAATATTATGAATTCAACGGATAATATTTAAACAAAATACTTCCACTTTACAAGAAAAAAATTATAATAAGCTCATAAATAATCTTTAAATTTGGCATTTCGAGCGTCATTATTATTGTCGCCAGAAATTCGTCCATTGCCGATTGCCGATCTCTTTCCTGTAGAATAAATTAATAAGAATAAGCTATGTCGTAACTTTTTTCACTCATTAAAATGTTTCCCCTCGTATCTAACATTGACCTTTTACACAAATAAAACACATTTCGTTGTTTCCACACGAGGGTCAAAGAAACGGACAAAACGGCCACAAATCATTCCGGGCAACGCGGTAGGGCAGTGTCATCTGCATATGTTTAAATTATTTATAAGCCCTCTCAACCCCCCCTCGCCTTTTCAATTCTATTAGGATGTACTTAATATTTAAGGAGCATAATCCTTTGAATTTGAAGTGTTTGTTTTCTTTTCTAGGTAAGTTGTAACGAGCTTTTTTATGAGGGAGTAATTGCCTTACGTATACAGCGGTGAACCGTAAGTATTGTAATAAACCAATTTTCAACGGGGGAGTTAATAATAATTTATTGGCTATCTTGGCTTTAATGTGGTTAGAAGCGTTATCTTTCCGTTATACGGAATAACTGATTTCGATTAATCAACCAACCGTATAAACCGTCAAATCTATTGGTTTAGAATAATTCAATTTCAAAATTACACAAATTTCCGTGGCCATCCTATCACTGACCAGACTCCTCCCTATTTGATCCAAAATCATTGAAAGACCCTTCCTTAAAAGGCTAATATCTTCGTCTCTGAAACAATTCCCAACTATCGATGTGGATTCTAGTTCTTTTTTCTTACAGTTCAACCAGCTTCAGAATAGTCGATATCCTTGAGTCTAGAAAGCAAACAATACAGCTCAGCCGCATTTCTGGACATTACGAAAGCCACGAGTGTGGCTTACAAGCTAAAACTTACCCTCCCTTAACCTACTGTCTTATTTGAAATCCTTCTTCTCGGGCCGTACTTAAAGAATGTCGGCACCGACTTACGATCCATCAAACCAATTAAAGCTGGCGTACCACAGGGAAGTGTCCTAGATCCAACCCTCTACACCATTTACTCCGCTGACATTGCTCCACTAACTCCCAACTTACTGAGACGATACGGCAATTTTATTTACACACTCCAATCCTATTCCAACGATAAAACTAAACAAACAACATATCAACCCCCATTGGCGAATCAGGTTGAACGAACAATAAAACCAACTAATAACGTTTACGCTCAAACGTCAGACTTTTCCACCAATGCACATTAGCGACAGGTTTTTAGTTGACATTAAAAAGCATGAGCGGGATTCGGACCCACGAACTTTGGCTTGTTACGCTGTTCTACTAGTTGAGGTATCGTGACCTCGATCCACTCCTATCTTAACCGCTCCTTTTGAATTTTCCCTCCTTTTTGCCATTTTTCAATTAATTAATGAAATGTAATACATTAATTGGTCTATCTGGACCACGAAATTCGTGAATTAGCGGCAAGGTAATACTACTGTCCGACAAACTCTGTTCGTTTGGACTTTCTAAGTAGAGATTTACATAGTACCCAAATAAAATAGTACAAAGATAAGAACTGAACATAAGATGTGGACTAGTCAGACCTTGTTGTGACCAAAATCAACACTAATCCAACACATGACAACTAACCACGTGCATTCATTACACGGAACGGACTTACGGTCTCGAACTGTGAGGCTCGGCCAAATACTCCAACATCGAACTTATCCTATACTTTCAATCCAAAGTTCTCCGCCGTATCCTCAACGCTCCTTTCTTTGTCACCAATCAAATCCTTCATAACGAACTTAAAATCTCATTCTTGATGGATATGCCCCGAACACGCTTCCTCAATTTCTTCCCTAAACCATTGTGACTACCATATTATTAGTACTATTATATTACTAGGTTAATAATGATTGATCACATCAAGGCACATCTGAAAATAAAAAATATATGCGGAGTGTAAGGTTTGATAAGTAGTAAGGACCAGCAAACCTATGGGGAATTTTAGACTGCAGTGACAAACTTCATTTGAACCGTTTATTTGATCCACTTTTCTATCTCGTTGGTCCAAGTAAGTGCTGTCTAATAAATAAATAATTTGTTAGTTATTGAAAGTTTTTATCAGTCTTTTGTTCTATCTTTTCAGCCTTGTGTGGGGATGTATATCAGTCTGGATATTTTAATATGCGGTCCGGAAAAGTATATTATTAAAGTAAAATCTGTATATTATCTATGTGGTTGGAGACGATTTAGATGGGATTAGTTATTGGAGGTAGTCCGGGTTTAGATGCGAAGGTCTGCTAGTGCTGCAAGGACGGATTTAGAGTATATCAGCAGTATATGAGTACTATGCATAGGAGAGGACAGAACCTGTGATGTTCGTTGAGGAGCTCCTGCTCCGACAAGAAAGAAAGTGATGTAATCTGCACCTTTGCTTCTTTGGTTATGCCTATCAACCAGTTAGGCTCTTAGGATCGAGGAGCAGCCACATCAAAAATCACAAAAGGCCTCAAGGCTGGAAGAGATGATGTGTACAACTCGATGCCCTCTCAAATGCCCCAAGACGACAACTAAAAATCTTAAGCCTTGTACTGCAAAGTGAACAGATCTCGAAGCTTTTGTACAATTGGGTTTCTACCCGAAAAAAATTCTCATTCTAGATAGAATAATTTTTGCATTGTGTTTGAGAAACACGTACGGACTAGGTAGCATGAACACATTTTAACAGAGACGAGCTGTACAAAATTCTTCACCGACGTAGAATACCGTCCCTAACATCGAAACGGGAAAATATCGAAAAGGTTTATCTTAATTAATTTACAAAGTATAATGTAACTAAAACATACGAGAATACGAGTAATAAATGTGATAAGTGACATATCTTAAGAGTAAATAATTATAATATACGAAAAGACAAAGAAGATAGAATAGAATAATTATGAAGATGATATACGTTTCAAACTACAACTTATAAAAACTAACCTGGCAAGTATCATATTGAAACACATACAAAGGAAAATCATTGCGACAAGGGTTGACAATTTTCCCCCTGGGGCAAAGGGCGGAAGTAGCCTTCCCCTAAAACGACGCCAGTATTAGATTAAAACGATAATTACAAAGGGCTTGGGAATACAATTGAATCATAGTCGTACGCTTTGGAAGCAAGGTGGGAACTTTTCACATCCTCTTGTAAACTAGCACACAAATTTTAAATAAAAAACGAACGGAAAGACCGTAATCGGTTCCTCTGTACGACCCTTTTGTATGGTTTTCTTTTGAGTTACGTGATTAGAGGCGAAAATGACTTACCGAATACGATAAGAATTAACATAATACGACGTATATTCATGAGAGAAACTGATTTACTAATGGTCTAAGTTTATACAACACAAATCGGTCTAGTTTGCTAAATTGAGCTGCACTTGAACCTTGAATCATTCTAATCGTAGGCTTTTTTCCTGATTACTGGAACGCGCAATCAACACAGAATTTCAACTTAGGGGCAAAAGCGTTTAAGTTTACTATTTTGGAAATCAATTTGAAATTAGTGTTAGAGCTAGAGTTATTATACATCATACAAATTAAATTGGTATTCATTTTTAATGTTCAAAAAAAGTAATTTAATGTAACACTAAACATTTAACTATAAGGTTTTGAAAATATGATATTTTTCGGGTCAAAAGTCGTCAAACTGTTACAAGGCCAGTAACTACGAACTTCAGATTTCTAGATAGATACAAAACTTCTTTAATGAGTCGACTCATTACCCTGTGAACCGATACAACCGTTTTGCCATTTAAATGTAATTTCTTTTCATTCGCGTCCTCGGAGATGGCTATCTAGCCGAGTTATGACCATAACCGGGAAGCGTTCCCAGCACCTGAGCCAAGAAAGTAGAAAAAAGTATAGGGAAACCCAGATTAAAATGAGTCGTTTTGGGTAGGAAACTTTTGAAAACTAAAGTTCTTGTTTACTCGGAAATTTATCGCTACAACTCCTCCCCTGGGCATTAAAAACCTTTTATCTCATGGAATTATGAAACTCTTATATTTTATTTCTTGGGGAATCAGCAGAGCGTCTTCCTGGCCCTTTCTCACCCCCTCCATTTCACGATTTTAAATCGCCTCGGCTTTGATTGCCATCCTGACATTGGGAAAGCCGCGGCGTTTATAAATTGCAAAATTACTCTCTGGCCCCTAAAGACAAAAAAAAAAGCTGTTCCGCCCATATTTGTTCTAATAAAACGTAGGTCTGTAGAAATCCAAAATTGACGTCCTTGGACGGACATTTAAGGGCTTCTTATTCGTTAAACACAAAAAAAGCGTAATAACGTCCAATATTGATTTTCTGGCTCGCAAAAACCAAATTACCGGCTGTCATTCAAAGATTATGAAATGTTGAAAATCGCTACTCATTCTTGTTATTCCTGAAGACGCAATAAGACCTGCCAAAATCGACACACTATATAACTACAGAAAAAATTTAATTAATGTGTAATAGGCTTACTCAATACGCGCTGCGGGCTTATAGTACGTTTACATATAGTGTAAAACTCGTTTTCCTTCGTAACTTATTGCGTAATGTTTAAAATCATGTTTGACTATATCAGCTATACTAACATAATTTATAAGTTGAAACATCATATTACAAACTAATTAGCAATGTCGTTATTCTAATTTGATTCACAACAATCACACGAAGTACTGCCAACAAATAACATTTTGTAACGTAAATGCAATACTTAATTCTAAAGCACAATAACATATTTAATATACAAAAATTATGTTACCTTATGTTGATAACATTGTTGGTATTATTTTTTTCAATTTATTGTTTCATCAATTTTTTCAAACTTATTATTTATTATATTCCGTAGATGGGGGGAAAGATTACATAAAAATATTTATTTACTATAGTGCAAGGATCTATTTCGGGGTGCAGTCCCCTCCCCTCTTCATCTTGTTTAAAATAAAAAGTCTCCAGGATAATATTATTAACTCTGGTTTTAACTTGAAACTTCTTTCTCGTATTTGATACAAATTTTATCCGAAATATAACAAACGGCACGAAACAGCCAAGCTGTCCTAAATCCTATGAACGTACGAGAATTTGTGTCACGCACCAGGTCACCCTTGAAAATTCTGACCCCTGGGAGTAAACACGGGACGTGTATATTTTACAAAATAGTCAAGAAAAAAAGAGTTTACATTTGTTATAAGATCCAACAAGAGAAAGGGTTCGGGTTCAGCGGAGGAAGTAACACCCCTCGGTCGCAGACATCTACAATTTAACGCTTTAATAATTATTTTAAATTTTAATGGATTTTGCTATATTTAAAAGCAAGATGCTCCTGACTTTTTCATTCGACATCTTTGAAATTTGTATGCGTGTTTTTCCTTATGCTTCTTGTGAGAAACCAAGAAAACCCTCGGCCCTGAGTCACGTTTGCATCGAAATAACCCCTGATAATTTATCAAAGTGGGAAGAACTTTCGTCGTAGAGGTCCCCAATAAATTCCCAAGTCGGGAGACCGGCGAAGTCGGCGGCTCCCATATTGGGAGTAGATTTGAATTTTGACGTCTGCAGTTCCTCAAGTAACGCCGGAGGCTCCCGGTTTTACAGATTGCGCATTTCCTCTCCACCCCCTTATCATCGTTCTAGATCGATTTACATATAGAAGTGCACACAAGTAGGAAATGTAAGTCATACGGAAGAAGGTCGGCTTTTCCGCCGGCCGGCCCACGCCAATAGGGAACAATTGGAGAGTGTCCAGATCCAAGAGGTCTTATAGCACATTAAGGTAAGTTTATAAGGCTTATGTCCGCCCAGTCACTGACTCAGACCATCCACTTCATAATGGACAGTTTTAACTGTGGGAATCGAGATTGTTTCTTCTTTTAAAAAGAAACTTGAAACCAGAACTATCATGGAAATTCCGAGGCCAATTGTTTTCAATAAACTAAAATATTACCCGTTGATATATTTTGTTGATGTTTCCGGTTCAATGGGCCTGTTGTTTGGTAGTACCTGATCTAAATATACGATAGGGGAATAACAATAGAAGAAGTGGCCAGTAAGCACTTCGACCTAAATGATCTATTGTAGTCCCGTACTTTCATTAGAGCTGACAAGTCCGCTGTTAATCAAGTTCTATAATTTGACTAGTGCTTCTTCTTGTCACATACTGGACCCGACTATTACTCATCTAGTAGCAGAAATCACCCATAGATAGAAGAGGAAATTATCCTTCGTAAAATCTGCACAATGTATCTTCTGCTAGGACTCCTGTCAAGTACATGCCTTCAGAGTTCATGCGGCAGTGTCCAGTTAGACTTACCAGAATCCTAGATTTATTCATATTCTCTCGAGAAATTCTCCTATAAGTTTTGTGCGAGTTCCCTCTACGAATTTCTTCGTGTTTCTCATTCCCAGGGCTGGATCCATTAGTGTTCGGACATATGGATGGTTAAAAGTGTCAGTACCGGCTCCAAGTTTGACTCCAAGCCTGGCTAGTGGTTGTTTTGTGTAGGAAACGGCTTGCGGTGTTCCTTCACCTAGCTGCATAAAATATACCACCATGAATCTGATTAACCAAATCTGTACTATGGTTCTTCTGCCGGAACTCCTATTAAGTACATATGCCTTCACGGTCACTCTTCATCAGCCGACACACCAACATGTTCCCTATTCATATCGGCTTTATTCAGGTCCAGTGAGCTGACGTTCTCATCCTTCTTATCTGGGGAGAGATTTTCTTTTCCGCTGACATTTCGAGGTGGCAATTCCTTGGGCAGACTATAGGATTTATGTAAATACAAAAGCGTATAAGGCCCATAATTGATAATATAATTCATATAATAATAACCATAGAGGTCGTTAGAAATAAAGAATCTAAAATTATAAACATAAAAATATAAAACAACATAGGTCTTCATTGAACGCTGTTAGAATAAAATAAGATACAGAACTGCAAATAAGTGGATTGTAAGTCAGAATGTGGATAAAATTATATGAAAATTATAATTGTTTTCGTAACGACATCGATATGTCTTGACTGTCTTAGCGTGAATTTAATCTACCATGACCCTGTTTTAATCGAAACGAAAGATATTTTTATAAAATAATTTCGTTCGGATCCGAACGTACGACGATCTGTATAAAGCACGTCCTGCCAATATACTGGGTGATTGGCCCAAGCTCGTTTCTTTCCATCCCAAGCATAACTGCTCGCCCTTTTTTCCTTAATAGCTGAACTTCATTGTCGTAGTTGTGAACAGTGATACAAATTTAATCTCTATTTAGAAGAGAGAAACAAAATTAAATTTTAATCGAGTCGTGGTGAAATATGTACGAGAAAGTTGGCAGGAAAAGAATCCTACTATCTTATATGAATAAAGACCTTTGATGTGGTCGACGCAAAATTTATTTTTATGTAGATTGTTATATTCCATTTCCATGCGTATATTCAGATTTACAGGGCCTTTAATCTTATGGATAACATCTCCTAAGTTGGTGGGCAATATAGCTTCCTTATATTTTGTGCATGCGCATGAGTAATGCTAATTTGTTGTAGAAAAAAAATCATAAAGGATCATATAAAAAACAACCCGCATCACCTTTGAAGATTTCATAAAAATGGGTCTCTTAGTTTCGGAGTTTTGCCGATTACAATGAATTGACCAGTGGCAGACAGACACGGAAAATATTGTTCAGAAAGGTCTGATGTTCAAAACGCGATTGGAACGTTTAATTTTACATGAGTATTAGTGGCAATGGAGAAATGTAAAAATTTTGTTCATTAAGTTCTTAAACGTAAAATGGGAGTGGATATTTTAATTTTGTAGGAGAAGAATTGATCCGATTTCTCGCATGAACACTGGCTTCTATACCGTCCGGTAGTTCGAAAGCAAAAATATGAAATTACACTGCATTTATTCCATAGCTACAGGAATAATAAAAAGTAATTAGTTTCAGGAAAATCCCATTTTATTTTTTTTAATGGATATAACATATAAAACTTTATTGTTGATTTATGTACTAACTTCAGTGAATCATCAATCAGGAAGCGAGAGAAAATACATTTGGTATTTCTTACCTTTTACAAAAATGAAGAAAATTGTTTAAAACGTGGTATTTTAAAGGGGAGTGAGTTGCTGTATTTTATAGCTCTTCCTACGATTTAAACTTGCTTTCATTTTTAAATATTTCTCGCGTTCATTTTTATTTACATTGAAAACATGAATGATGATATATGAAAAAGAGGGAGTTGCGTTGAATGAGAGAGTCGTAACATTCTGTTAGACACCCCGTTCGTTCCGACCCCGTAAAAAAAAGAATACCCTTAATTACATACATTTGTCATAGCCCCATGCCCTCTGTTGGTGGCCCTCCAGTATTTTTTTTTCCCAAACCTTCAAATGGAATCGTGTTAAAAAGTTTAATTTCTCGGCCTGTTAGCATATCGCATCCGACGACACTAGATCCATCTATAATATTTCATGTTATGTCTTCCGCTATGCAAATGCGGCGGAGTACCCGATCGACCTCTGATCTCAATCCATATTCAACTTTCAAATTAGATCTTTATCACCTGCGCGTGCGTTTTTGTATCCTAATATCCTTCTTAAAATAACGGTCGTCGTTACGAAAACACCCTGCGATGGACAAATTATGTTGTAAGTAATTTCGCTTTGTTGCAATTGGAGATAACGTTTAAATTCAGCTCAATAATCCACCACTTGATCTGACCTGAACCGGTTTAAGCGTTATAGTAAAATTGTATTTCGTTCGAGAACTTTTCGAATTGCATTTCAACCTTGATATTCGTTCCTAGGGACCTGAGCGAAACGGGGAAAAAAAGACTAATACATTGGGTAACCCCGTGGATTGAATAATACCAGTTGTGATTCCGAGGCGGAGGTGTGGGATAGATAGGTTTGGCCTGGTGCCACCAGTTTTATAGCTCGTGAGGTCACGGGTCGGGGAAAGTGACGCAAACCACGACACCAAGCTGTCTTCTAGGGATCGCGGTTCGTCTAGCCGTGGCCGGCCAGGTGGGGAAAGGACCGGTCCTGTTCATAACGGTATCACCCCCGTTTTTAAACATTTGAATATTTAAAACGTGTAATTAATAGGTGTTTCCTCTTTTGCCTCTGTTTGGGTTCAGAGGAAGGCACTTTGCGCCTGCTCATCCAACCCATCCCATCAGAAAGGCCGTGTTGACCATAAAAAACGAAAACAAATGAATGGATGCATCAGTAATATAAATGATTGGCCTTTAAAACCAACACTACTCAATAAATCAGGCTCCACATTTTTTTATTATTTAACAATTCTATCACCAAAAACACCACTAAACCGAATGAGAGTAACGAGTTCCTTTTTATAATGTTAGTTTCCTTCTTATTTTCAATTATGGCAAACTTGTATTGGGTTGTATTTAGGCTAATTCCAAAAAGAGGAGGCGTTTTATTTTTTGTTTATTGTGAAATCAATAAAATAATAAAACGTTTAAAGCGAAACGATAAAATGAAAATGCAAAGCATGGTTAGTCAACCTTTTGCTCTTTACATTGTCTGGATTTTCCAATCTCAACCTTTCAAAAGAAAAAAATTCTGCGGGACGAGGCCGTACAATTTTAAATTAACCAATTATTAATTATAATTTATTAATCTTTAATTGAGGTGTTGGTTGAGATAAAAAAGTCAGCGTCACGAGCGGGATTCGAACCTACAACCTTTTGGCTTTGGCGCTTGATTTTCGACTTTTTGGCGTCCTTTTGGCTAAAGCTTTCTACCCTTCTAACTAGTTTCAAGTTCAGTGTTTTGATAGTTGTTGGGAGCTTTTGAATACAAACTTTTCAAAAACGAAAAATCTAAAAGCTTCTCTAAAAAGCATACCGTGATAATCGATAGGTATTTATTGTCCGAACTTTCGAAGAAAGACCATTCTATTAAAAGGTTTTGGTGCGAATGTAAATTTTTAACAGTTTTTGCCTCTTCTGAAAAATCACCTTTTCACTTATTTTATACGGATTTTTGTCAACCCATTTTGAAAATGTGCATGTAAGTGATTTACACTGTTTCAGCTAATAAACTTAACCAAACATTGGTATTTTTATCAATGCATTAGAATCTTTCCATGAAAAAACTAAGGAATAGCGTTTTAATACAGATATTTTAAATAGAACAATAAATTAATATAGTGGTTGTATGAAAGTACTTACTACTTATATGTAACAACACGGATACCATGGCGTACACTCAGGGAGCTCAAGTTAAGGGAAACCAGTGAACGCTGGAACTCAATTTCTACGAGGAGATGTGGCGCGTACACAGAAAAAAAGTGTAGATAAGGCTTGGAAAGCAATAAAGTTCGGATTGATCTAGAGCTTGGTATAAAACAATTAGAAGGGGGATAATATTTCTGATTAAAAAAGTAATAATTTATAAAATGAAATGTTCAGGTCATTTTGGATTGTGGGTAAGTGGAGCTTTGATAATTTTCTGAGAACTTTTAATAGAAAATGTTGGAATTTGGATACGCAGGATATTGGATGGCTTGCTAGTACCTAGTAGTAGTAGACGCAGTATGGCCATTTAATAATTAGTTGAGTTTAATGAGAGAGCGTTGAGATTGCGGTCCTAAAAGTCTTCTCAGCTGTCCAAGTCTTCTGTTAAATGTTGGAAATACCATGGCAGTCTGTTGTCTAGGTATAGTCCCTATGTACCTGCCTTGAGTGGAAGTCTGTAGCTCCGTGTTGATTTACAGCGGAGGTCAAAACTGTTTCTTCCGTGTAAATATATATACTTTCTTTCACTTTTTCTCATTCATTACTACACTTTGCACCAGTTTTTCAACAACTCAAATGTTGGAATGTAACACTTGTAGTGTTAAATAGTTGTTTATTACTTATCAAAAGTTGTTGGTTTTTGTTCTTAAATTTGTACTTATTTATATTTGTTTTCTGACTGAGAAATGTATATAAAAGCGGCCAGGTTGTTAATTCCGATCAGCTGTTAAATTTACTCGGAACGTGAGATTTATTCCACAGAATGCTCAAAGTGATAAATCTTGATTTTTGAAAGGGCTTTTTTTCCAATCTGTTCATTAAAGATCGGAACGAGACAAAAAATTAGCATTACAAATAAACAATGCCCTATCAGCGGACTCACTAATCGCAATCTAAAAGCCTTTTCCGCTTGGCGAGCCGATTAAGAAAATGGTAATTTGGTAGAAAACAAACGACCGATTACAAATTGCACTGTGGCCTGCAATAATTCATTGTTGGGGGTTGCGACGGAGGTGCGGTTGTTTCCCGCCGGTGGATAGTCATTGTCGGGGGTTTCACAAGTTCGCGGCAGAGCCCTCAGCTAATGGGGACCCGGTAATTAATTTGCATACAATGCTCTGGAAATTGCCAAGGATGGACCCCAATTTGTATTCGACGGGTTTTAACAACCGGCCGATTGGTTTAAACTGTCGCCCAATTATTAGAATGGAGGTCTTTTTATTCAGGAAAAAACCCTCAGATGCCAGTGGCCGGTACCCCTATGTTCCTGCCAAATGTAGCTGTGTGGTTGGCGGTTTAGGGTTCTTGAATCATGATGCTTACTATGTACGGCTTTTGTAAACCGATTCACAGATGGAGGCGTCTGTATTTGATCTTGTCATCCAACTATAGGCTCTGAGTTTTTATACATGGCCTTGCATATGCTGTTCTCTCTCTAGCTTGTTCGTCACACAGCATTCTATCGTGCCATGACATCCAAGTTTTACCATCCGGATATTATTCCCCATATTTTGGACATCGTGGGCAAAATCAGCTGCTATTTTGGACGTGTACTTATTTCCTGTTAATGTTTCTATGGCTAATTGGCCGACTGACCGTATGACGATTTTTGCCAGATTAAAGCCTTTTAAAGCATAAACAGTTCGATTTATACTAAGCAATCATCTAATTTACTGTTGGGCATAGTTTAACATATGGTGAATATGAAATCATAATGTGAACAGTTGAAGCTTTAGAAAAAATATCGAAGAGACCTGCTTTAGAGGATTGCGAACAAGAGCATAGGAGAATCTGTTGAAAACACGTAGGAATCCCATAATTTTAAAAGAAATTGTAACTTTTTAAGGTCGATTAGTGGTCCTTAAACTTTCTTTGTAATCAACAGGATAAAGTTCAATAGGAATGTCAAGAGAAATGCTAATTTATTTTCACCATTATGGCTGTTGGGAAAATTGCAGTTTAAATAGAATTGAAGTTAATTAATTGGTCTCCATTATTTGCAGAGTACCAGGTGGGTATTATTTTGGAAAACATTGGTCGTCCATGACAGGAATACAGTCTCAAGGATAGGAAAACAGTCCTGGAAGAGGATAAGAAATATATGGAAAAATAGCCCGTTCATTTTAAAATTCGGATTATATATATCCTCTAGGAGTTTAATTGTTTAAACTAGATTTTGTATAAGGAATAAAGCAGAGTTAATCGTAGCACAGTTATTCCATTTTCCTCGTTGCTCCGATTATTTTCTGTAATTTTCTGATCTACATCAGTGAATGCCTAATTGTTTTTATTCTGTTTTTAATAATATAATTAACGATTATTCGGAAATCGTGAGATGCAGTCTGGTGTGAAGTAGGTTTCAGAAAAACATTTTCTTTATCGTGCCTACGATCTTTATTGAGATCATCTCCAGGGCTTGGGATTTACAAATATGGTTTAAATTTAACAAATACATGTAGGATGTGGAAAAAAAGTGAATATATACAATGCAAAAAAAAATATATTTTTTATTCATTCAAAGTATTTCTACTACTTGCATTGTATAAATTCACTTTTTTTCCACATCCTACATGTATTTGTTAAATTTAAATAATGTTTGTACATTTCCAGGCCATGAAAATGATGTCAGTGAAGATCAGATAATGGTAAAGAAAAAACTCACTTACACACACACACACACACTCACTGCAGATGAAATATAAATACCAAAACGCCGACCGACTCTGGGAGGATAGGCAGTCCAAAATGGTCGGAAGGGCTCTAAGCGCAAGTTTATCACAAGTAAAATTCATGAGGTTAAATTACAAAATTTATGCTTTATGGTAAAAAAATACATCAATTTCTTTATTTTTTATGTGTGTAGTTTAGTGACCGTTATTTGATGATTATTTGAACGCCGTGAGATGCGGTCTGCTCTGACGTAAGTTTTAGAAAAACATTTTCGTTATTGAGCCAACGTTTCGAAGTTTATTTAGATCATCTTCAGGGCTTGGGATTTGCAAACATTGTTTAAATTTTACAATTTACATGCAGGCTGTGAAAAAAATGAATTTATTCAATGATAGTAAATTCTAGATTTAAAAAAATACAATACTAGACAATTGTAGATTTTACAAAAGAATTTATTCAATGCTAGTAAATTCTAGATTTAAAAAAATACAATACTAGACGATTTTAAATTTTAAAAAATATTTTATACAATTTTATATTAAATCAAAGTATTTGTACTCACTCAAGTTGTTTGTTTTTTCCATGTAGATGTGTCACTTTTGTCTGTCGTGTTGAGAGTGTCAGTGAGATATTGATGTTTTATGTTTCTATACGCTGGGTATCCATTTTTTTAATCTAAAATTTTTTATAATTGTTTTTATTCACTTTTTCAACATTTTTCATGTGTTTGTAAAATTTAAACAATGGTAATAAATTCCACGCTCTGAAGATGATTTCGATAAAGAAAATGTTTTTTTGAAACCTACATCACACCAGACCCCATCTCACGATTTCCGAATAATCATCGACCAACGGTCACTAATCACCACACAATAATTAATAACAGTCAATATAATTAGTTTTGCGCTTGATCAAAGTTAATTGCACATGCCTGAGTTTAAAAATCAATAAATAACAATTAGGGCTAATGAAACCAATGTAATCGCAGAAAAAGAATAGTATAAAAGTCAGTAGTTGAGAGGGGACAAATAATGGGTTGTATAACTGAATCGAGTTCTGGCCAGTTTTCCTTAACAGCGGCACCCCTTTCTAATAACGAGTCCCATTCATGAATTTTTAAACAGTCAATTACAGGAAGGAAATCCAAGTTTACCGGGATTCATGAAATATATCAGAGAACAAACGACCTCCAAAGCAGTTATTTACGCCAAACGTATGAAATAGTTCTTTGCAAATAGCAAATAGCACATAAATTTCACCAGTCCCGAAATGTAACTATTTACTTGAGCAGACACGCGCTGTTTATAATTAACAGCCCTAAAAGAAAAATATAATAATGCTTTTCTATCATTTCTTTAATCGTAAAAATAATTCAAATGATGTATTGCGATGTTGACCTACTGACAACCAACATAACGCTTCTAGGTAAAATGAACAATTAGTTCTAGTTTTACAAGATTATTTACAAAGCCAAATTATGTAAAACTATGAAACATGGCGTACCAACATACTATTAAGATTGATTCAGTAATAATAAATTGAACTTTTTATTGTAAGATGAAACGCCTTATATTGGCTGTTGTTGAATTCACGGGTATTTATTGAACTTCACAACCTATTAATTTTACTTTTTATTGCCAACACGTATTTCAGCCGGTTATATGTATAATTGAGTTATTTATATAGTTAATATTTTTTAATTAATTAATTAATCTTTATGTAAGGTATTGGTTGAGATGAAAAAATTAGTGTAACGAGTGGGATTCGAACCCATGACTTTCGGCTCAGTAAGCCGCTGCTCTACCACTTGAGCTATCGTGAATTTGATTTTCCCTCCTTTTTGCCATTTTTCAAATGTTGCGTAATTTATTTGATTCTCGGCGACAAATGGAATGGCCACGGAAAGTTTTCCAGAATATATAGTTCAGTTTAATTATTAAATCTATTACAGTTCTTGGTCCGATTGATCAAAACATTTTTCAATTAATTAATATTATGAAAAGTATTGGTTGAGATAAAAAAAAAGTCAGCGTCACTGCCGGGATTCGAATCCGCCGCAAAATACGCCGATATTCTACCACTTGAGGTATATCTTCTCTAACCTGGGAGAACTCAGAAAAAAAGTTAAAAGTCTTTAGCAAAAGAGTCAGGCTATCCAATTATTGGTATTTCTGAGTGAGGAGTCTATTTCTGAAAGCTTCTGAGTTCTCTACTTTTCCTTCGACCACCTCGCCTGAAGGGAGCACACCTAGCCGTGATGTTTTATCCCCATTCAGAAATTGGTCAAGTGTTAAGGACATAAAAGTAAAACAAAAGTGTTGCTCATAGAGGTAGTTCACAATGTAGATATCACTCACCATATTGATAGGCTGACATGTTTGGGAGGGAGTCTGCAATTTTTATATTTGCTTCTGAGTTCTCTCATGTTATGTACTATAGAAAGAACGGGTCTGGTCACACAGTAGATAACGTTACATTTACAACCTAATTACGAGAGAAGATTTGGAACTTGGCCCTTTTTTAAAGGGATAGGGTTTTGTTTGACTGACATTATAATTATTAGCGTCCAAAAAGAAATCAATGTCTCATATATATATATATATATATATATATATATATATATATATTTTTATATATATAT
>CM077103.1:19887038-19907216 GCA_039619505.1 Cimex hemipterus | reverse complement strand
TATATATATATATATATATATATATATATATATATATATATATATTCATAAGAACGATTTTACACGATATTACATATATACACACAAAAGGAAACGTTTCCGAAAACCGTATGAATTCTAACATAATTCCCAGTATTATTTAATGTGAGGTTTGATATGAGTTTAGGAAACTATTTGTATGTAATATCAATTCTCCGAAGTTGAAATGAAACAGTCTTCGACATCCGGTTATTTAAGGCGACAATGCTCTTTGAATAATTAAAACCACGCGGACGCGGCGGAGCGGAGGTCGAAATTGAGAAATACGTTATATATGATTAGCTTGTGCACATAAAAGAATAAATTAGTCTGAAAAGGAAGGCGTGAAAGCGAAACACGAGCCAAAGGAGGCCGGTTGATAAATTAGGACTTGGGAGATTGGCGATAACACTCTTCTGAACATTTAGTTTCCACATTGATTCCACAAATAGGTTTCTTTTTGCCCTTTTATCACTATCTGTTTCACTAATGTTTGCTCCTCGTGGGTTGATTGCTTTGTCCCCATTAGATACAGGGCCGATCACTGGCATTTTATCACAAGAGTGGTAACACTCGAAACAATACTTAAATGTTACTGCATCGGTGATTGTTGGACAAAAGAGAGCTACTTGAAACGGGTAATCTCAAGTCCTGGGCATTCGCGGTCAGAATTCAATCTATGATTACGAAACAGTGATCAAATAGCTAGGTTTTCTAAAATTATCGGTTACGATCAAATAGAACAATGATGTCGTCATTTCTGTCGCTCATCTACGATTTTATGCTGCTAGCATGTCAAGTTGGAGTTGCGAAGCATAAATGAACATAAACATTCGTTTCTTGTAAGAAGGGTGCATGATTTACAAAGATTGATTTGTAGGTCTTTATTCAGGAGCTTATACAATAACAAGGACGACGAAAAAGTGGATTACATAGATGAGATTCGCTTTGAAACACAGCTAAATGCAATATTGATGGTATCATGTTTTGTTGTAGCTCTGATGATTAATTGAGAACCGTTTTACACAAAATATAGCTTTAGGAAAAATTTTAAAGTTGGAAATCTTCCACTTCAGGACTTCTCGGGATAGATCAATTTAATTAAGAAACTACAAAGGTATAAAATAGTCAGTGCAATCAATTTGATCCAATATATTGCAAATGTATGGCAGATCGATACGACTCATATATGCATCTCAAATTTCGACAAGGAGTGTACTTAACGATAAATCCTACGTGATATGTTCACTGTTTCATAAAACCGTCCTCGAGTTTAACTTTATATTGCAGTAGTTTTTTATGAGATGGAGTACTTTTAGGACTTATGGGCAAAGGTGAAGTTTTGGGTCTAACGACACTTGTTTATTTTCCTCCAACTATGGTTCAGGTATAGGGCCGTTAAGTCCCTAGCACGGAACAGTATAAATCAAGAGGCTTAAACCGATGCCTTGAGCAACCTCGTTTTTTAAGAATTTTCAATAATGAGTTTGTATTGTAGTATTATGGTAAATGATTTTAAAAATTGTATTTACAGTTAGCAGTTCGTATATTTTCTGCAGAATCGTTTGAGTAAAATGGCGTTAATTTATGTTAGATAAATCGCTAAAGTTGAAATACATACCTGAGGTACTTATATTTTACGTATTTTGATGGACCAATGTGTTCTTAAATTGATTTATTTTCAATGTCCATAATTA
Organism: Cimex hemipterus; assembly: GCA_039619505.1. Classification (NCBI taxonomy): domain Eukaryota; kingdom Metazoa; phylum Arthropoda; class Insecta; order Hemiptera; family Cimicidae; genus Cimex; species Cimex hemipterus. Next base: position 19,905,501 of record CM077103.1, on the reverse strand, counting down.
TTATCACGACATCTTGTATATTCGATGTACGCATAGGAACGCTATGAGCGAATTGTCAATGACGTACATCAGATAAAGCCAGGGTTTTAAAACGCTGCCTTGAAATACCACAATATGAATTATCAATTTCATGTATACGTTTTGATTTTGGATTTGGCGAGCAGGTTTTTCATCAAGACCTCAAGCATTGTATTTCTCGAGTAACGGTCGGTTATCAAATAGAGTCTGGATTTTAAAACTTTCCTTTCAGATAACCCCCAACCTCGTTTTGTTTGTATTGCAATTGACGAGAATCTTTCCCACCGTTACAAGGAATTGTATTGCTGAAATTCCTGACGTTCATAAGATAAATCAAGGGGTTTAAAAAGTAGCTTTACGATACCACAACCTTCAATTATTTAAATTAAATTTAATTAAATATTAAACAAAGTTTTGCCACAATTGTTTCTAAAACTCATCCATCTAGGCCCCGTTTTCAAAATCTAGTATGGCGGGTACGCCGGTACAGGGTTATCTTAAGCTACAGCTGGGAAAGCGAAGGGTAAATGATATTTGGCATGCAGCTTCCTCATCATGGTAGCAAGCGTCGTGTATTGCGGGAATAATTGACGTACAACTCATAAAACCAGGGTCCTAAAACGTTGCCGTGAGATACCCCCATTTAATTTGTTTTCATTGTATATTGTGTTTGGGTACAAGGTTTCCCATCATGACCTCAAGCATTTGGTTGATATAGTAATTGGCATACAGCATGTAAAGCGAAGTTTTCAAAAGCATTTTAATGGTCAGTTTACATTTAATCTTTTTAAATTGTATAATAAAAAAATAAGATATTGCAATACAACCTGGTCTTAGTATGAAGTAAAATATCTGTTATGTCATTTATATTTTTCAAATTACGTCGTTATTGCCATCGGAATGTTCACACATTAACACATTTATGCAACCTTATTACTATAATCATCACATACAAAGAGGTTTAGTCTATTGATAAAGTCGTAAGTCATGTCTGATTCTATAGCAAGGTCGTAATGCTAATTACCATAACGTGACAAATGTGTTGGCAAGAAAACAGTAATTCAATTAATACTATTTGTGAATAAATGGCTGTGGGCAGAGGAAACGATTTTTCTCATTCTTTACCAGTAGTTGTACTATTAAATATTATACGATCTATTCATTAAAGTTTTACATTTGTGTGAAAAATGACATATTTAGTTTATAGTGGAATTTAATGTTCCTGTCAACACGAGGGTTGGCCCGATTTGGCTATTTTCGGGGGGAGTTTACGGACTGTCAAAACTGTGGGTCGGTCCCCTGTTGGCAGCAACCCCAGACGGTTCTTTTCATATTTTAATTTCTAATCCGGTCTGGTTTAAAAGCTCGAAAAGATTATTGTAATGATAGGTCCCATCAATGAAGGAAAGATAATCCCAAACCTGCTTTGCATTTAACTACCTGTCTCCTTCCGGCCCGGGCCCTTTTCATACGGCCTTTTCCTGTCTTTATAAACTGGAAACTGTGTCAATTTCTTTGTCATATGTCGTTTGCCGAAAAACTATTGGGCAACAGGCGGTCTCAGGGAATTCGAAAACTCAACTCGTGTATGAAAGATGAACTAAACTGAAAAAACAGATAAAATAAAAACCTAGTTTTAATAAGGAAAATAAAAATATGAAAAACCAATAAAACAGTCAGATCCTATCGCAAGTTCATTTTAAATCTAATTTACTGTGGCCATTAATTTAAGAATAAAATCGAGAGAAAAATAATGTTGGCACTTGAAAACACCATCCATAAATTGAGAGCAATGATCGATCAAAATGATCAGCATTGATCGTACAAGAATTACGATTATCTGACAATTCTATACATTATCGGTTCTACCGTTCCACAATGCACAATATTGCTGTTCAAATAGTTTTAAAAAAATGGTATGAAATAGGCAACAATCTTAGATTGTAAAGCTAAAACACTTTTGAATGATTTTAATAGTCTAACCTCTCAAAAGAAAAAAATCAGAGGAATGAGGCCGTACAATTCTAAACTAACCAGTAATTAATTATAATTTATTAATCATTAATTGAGGATTTCGTTAAGATAAAAAAATCATGTCACGAGCAGGATTCGAACCTACGACCTTCGGCTAAATACGCTGCTGCTCTACCACTTGAGCTATCTTGGCTTCGATCCACTTGGAAACCAACTTCCAAACTCAATACAACCTTTATAATTTTTTTTTTTTTTGAAATAACAAGTTTGTGGGCCCTAGGACATCCCTTTGTCAGTCTTGCAACAAAAAACAAAATTAAAACTTTTAGTTCTATTAAAGAACAAAAACATTATGTACATGGTTTGTCCGTTCCATTTGACAGGTCATTGGTTTAAAAATATATATGTAGTTTAGAGAAAAGAGAGGGAAGAAAAGAAAAACATACAAAAATGAAATACAAAATACATTAATACAAAGTACACCTAAAAGTGCAAAATACAATACAAAACAAATAAATAAAAAAGCGAACTAGTATTACAAACGAAGTCTACATACAAAATTTGGATAGCTTAATAACAAAGAAAGTAAAAACCTTAACAATTAAATTCTTCAACCAATTCGTATCTGTAGGTCCAAGCATGTTTAGCATACCGAATCAAGCACCGAAAATTTGAGCCACTCAAGAACCGCAATAGCTCACTTCTTAAGAGAATAAAACAACCAAGGTCTAAGAACCTCACCTCACCCACACTTGAGCACTAAAAAAGTGAAACAAGTCTCGACGGAACGAGAATTGCAAAGGGAAAATTAAAGGAATAAACAACACTTCTGAATCAATCCCATTTCCGTATTATATTTTTTACAACCGATTACTAGGCAAGTTTTTGCGACCTGTGCCAATCTCAAACAAAAAATTGAAATGAAAATAACCGCCACTGTAATAAAATGAATGTTGAGGTGTAAAACGGGAATTTTAAAAGTGTGCATTTTCGACTGCCTGCGGCTACAGAAATAATGTGAGCCGTTATAACACGGGTTAATTGATTTATATTTTGATAGTTAATTAAAAATTAATTATATTGACATGGGCGATAAAATTATTAAATGGATCAGATAATAGTAAGAAGTAAAAGGCGGCAACCAATCATATTTTTTCCTCGGTGACGCACCTCACCTACTATTTCTCTCCGGCAAAGTATTAGATCATCTTAGGTCCAATTAAAATTTATTTAAATATTTAATTTGGAACTACTTTTACAATAAATTTGAAGGCTGAAAGGCTGTAAAACACTTGCAAAGGATCGATAGTATCGTCTGGGTGATGGTAATGAGCATGCACTTGATAAATCATTAAATGTATCTGAAATTTTAGGCAAATGTATAAGTTAATAGTTGCTGTTGTGCTAATATTTCGTTTCTGAAACGCCGAAGCAGATTTTGTTCACCTGCTCGATTTTAAACTATGATGTTAGGACTTTTCAGACTTTTCTATTGTAGAAATGTTGGTTTGGTTAGGAAAAGATCGTTGTTTTTTTTTGTTTTTTTTTATTAAAAAGTAAGGATGCACTGTCATTTAATCATGGACTAATTGGAAAATAATAAAAACCAAAAATATTATAAACTGAACTTTCAAATAAAAATCCGACCTTACGTACAGTAAGTAGAGTTGCATACATTTTTTTCCATGGCACTAAATCAAAAAACGGCCGCACAGGGAACGATTGGTTTTTTTTTGTTTTTTTTGGAGCGCATTACGCAAAGATTTATTACTGATATAATTAGGTTTTTTAATTTAACGCCCAAGATTTATATGCCTGGGCGAAGATGTAGAGCGTTTTCACTTTATATACTACGGAAATCAATAACAGACGTGAAATTAGTTTTGTTATCAATTACCTAAATCATTCGGTCAGAACTGTCCAGCCTCCGCGTTTCACTCTTTGAAGCAAGACATGTGAAACGAAACGTCTGGCTTTTGATAGCTTATCTTTTAATTGCTTAATGGCTTTAAACAGCTCAAGACATCAACCCTTCCTAAAGTTTTGATTTATTATTACAGTTTTAGATATAGGTGAGAGACTAACTGGCCGATTTGCTCTCATTTTATAACTTACAGAATAGGGAAAAGATAAAGGAATATATTTTTATATTTTCCTTTATTTTAAGATATGGGTTATACACAAAATTCAATTTATTATAATATAGGTACGTCCTAAGACGAATATAGACTTTTATCATATTTCCATCATAAATCGAAATTGCCACCGTAAGAACATAATATTAATTATCCACTCGATTGTTTTCCGACGATATAAATTTAATTGTTATTTAATGCTTTGACTAATCTGCCCACCTAAACGTTTCGAAACACAACGCTGCAATTTAATGGAGGTGTAGGGCTTTGGCGGTAATTAACCCAGCGGCGGTACAACGGTGGTTCATTAAGCATGAAATTGAACTCAATTTAATTTTAAATAAAATAGCAAACAAACATATTTTTAGTTACAGTTTACTTGTAGGACAATTCATATTGACTACACTAGTAGTTATTTCAATTTAAACGTTTGTTTTTTTAATGTTGGATATATGAATTTTGAAGGATTATATAATCGATAGTTACCGAAGTAAAGATTGCCATTAAACTTTCATTAAAAGGGTTTTGCTAATTTCAACGCGTTAATTAAAACAACATGCAGAAAATTATTCGATATTTCAATAAAATGATGGATCCGAATCGACTGAACAATCGAAAATTTTTGGTTGCGCTTTTCATTTTTTCTAGTCAAAAAACAAGAACATATTTTCTAAAGATATCCTTTAATAAAAACACAGACGTTTACAACCTTGTTTTGAAAACTTATTTATCCTCAATGAATATTTTGGCGATCAATTAAAAGTCTAAGATGAATTATAAAACTCGAACTCCATAGACTCATCAAACAAGCGTCCGTTTTTTCCTTATTACCTAAATAATTTAAATAAAAAATAGAAATATCAAAAATTCTGTCAACCGAGGGTTATTGATATTTGGGAATTTGATTTAGTATCATAACCAAGCCCTGACCTATCACGCTATAATCGAAATTAACACTGGAATTATTCCTGGCAAAAGGCTTTTTTTAGCTTCTATATCAAAAACACGACAAATAACACAATAATACGTATCGATGCACTGAAAAATTATTGATCTAGAATGATAGACTAAACGAAGTAAAAAAAAAAAATAATTTAAAAATCGTGAGGATGCGGTTTGGTGTGACGTAGGTTTCAGAAAAACATTTTCTTTATCGTGCGAACGTTTCGATCTTTATTGAGATGATCTTGAGGGCTCAAAGCTTGCACTCTCAACACGACACGGAAGAATGGCGCACTTACACAAAAGACGAACACATTTTGAGTCACGGCAACTGTCAACTGCAGTCACACCAGACTGCATTTCACGATTTTCTAATAATCATCGACTAAGTCCACTAATCACCGCATAAATCTCTAATTGGTGTTTTTATCCCCCCCTCCATCAGAGATTTTGCTTTAAAATATTTCCTACAATTTTCCTGGGAAAAATCATTTGCAGGGTTTTAGTGAATGTATGATTAGAATCTGATTTGACGTGAGGTGTAACAATACGTCATAAAATCTTGAAGGGAACTTATAAATTTCGGTTTTTTTCTCCCTTAAAGCTTCTGTATCATAAACGCAACAAAGAACACAAATATCGATAATACGTATCGATGTACTGAAAAACTATTGATCTAAAATGATAGACTAAACGAACCTAAAATACTCTTTGTTTATTTAGAATCGCGAAATGCGATCTGTTGTGATGTGGGTTTCATGGCATAATTTCACAGAAGGCAAACACTTTGAGCCCTGAAGATGATCTCAATAATGATCGAAAGTTCGTACGATAAAGAAAATGTTTTTCTGAAACCTACATCACACCAAACCGCATCTCACAATTTCTAAATAAATACGCGCCCGTGTTAAGGCCATATGCAATTCTTTCTCTAAAACATTTATTTTTTTTATTACCTTTGTTTGGTAACATTTACACGACTGTTAACTTTGCACGTTTTTTATAGAGTGTAGAAAGGTCTGTGCTTTCAAGTTGCCATCAACAAGAAAGGAAGATAGAGGAAAAACCTAGCGTACCCAGAAAGTCTGCAATGTCCAAACAAGGACGTGAATAGCAACATTGCTCAAAATCCTTGACTTATTTTAGGAGTTGATAACATATTTGTCATCTCTTAAAGGTTTTATGAAAGTAATTTCCATAATGCAAAAAGAGAGGCCTCCGTATTTAAATACTATTGCCGGCCCATTTCGAAATCCAGCCGGTGGTTCGAAATGATTTCCGATTTTTCGATCGGCCTTGCTGTAAAGGGGAATGGTGTGTGGAGGTATGCGTTGTAATGAGGATTTCTCGTCAAGTGGACAAATTAGGATGCACGGCGATGGCCGAAAGACTCTCCTTGTGAGAAAATCCATCTAGCGCCGGCCGGCCGCTCATGGTTCTCACTGGCGATTGCATTAGATTGTAGATCGTGTCTGAGGTGACTTCTCTTCCAGCACGTTGTCCTATTTCCAAACAAATCGAGATCTCGGGAGGGAGGGTGAAGCAATCCGTTTAGCACTTACAACATTTTCGACTAATCTGCCGATTGACTATTTCACAATCACGGCTCGACAATTCGGTAATTTTTCAAAGCACGTTTATTTGGTACCGACAGGCCTACTATCGGTCACCTGTTGTCATCGCCAACGTTTCTACAAAGGGGACCGATTTGTAATCCCGTCAACGGAGATATTTCTCTTAAGGGACTATTTCTACTTTAGATTAACAACTGTATCGTAAAACATACGGTCTACAAAGCAGTGTTTAAATGTTACTGTTATTTCATCGTAGCAAGCTAAATTGTTATTTATGCTCTATATTTACTGACGTATAAAACCTTCTTTCACAACGATAGTCTACGTTCATTAACCCGAATTGGCTGTAACGCTAACAATAAATCGTGAAATGTGAAATTTGCGTAATAACCAAACCTATTTGTAGATATTATTTCTATAAAACTAACTGGAATTTACTTATACATACTTAGACCGATTTCGATCGTCCTGGCCACCGTTCTCGCTAGTTTGATCAGTCTTTAACATTGATTAGCAATATTACAAGCGTATAAATTATACGAAAATATCCCACACTTAAGATATTCATTAGAATATTATTTGGAGTTCACAAGAAAAATTGAAGGCTGAAAGGTTCATAAAAAACAAAGGGTTAGTCATTTTCGTTCCATAGTAGGTTACAGCAGTACATCAAAAGATACTTGAACAGCAATAGAAATTTTAAACATTTCCAGGATATTTTTTATGGGGTGTGTCTTGCAAAAAACCAGCACACACGACAAAAGAGCCCATTTACGTGATGTAAGTGCCATTCATCAAGAAACAATGGTCGTACAAATTGACAAAAAGTTTCCTGAAAGGCGGAGAAATGCGAATGAATCTGTGAAGAACGGGAGACCGGGCTGAGGAAGGCTTAGAAGAAAGCAATTGTTCTAAAAGGCCTCTGCCACATTCATTGTCCAGGAAATTTATCTTGATAAAGAAATAGCCAATTTGAGCTTTGACTATAAACTGAAAATACGGCTTTAGGTTTGATTTTCGTGAAGTATATGACCAATCAACACTTCCTACTTACTTCCTACCACGCCACTACACGGTCATTCCCTGTGCTTTTTATCCTAAAATTCTATTTAACAATAATAAACTGTTAATAAACTATAATAAAAAGATACAAACCAAATTTTTTTAATTTGAAGTACGAATTATATTGCGCACATAATAGTTTAGAGGGACCAGCCAATCATAAGTACTATTATAGTCTAGATGATTGTTATAAAGGGTATCCCTTTTTGATGGCCTTCTTGATCAAATAACGCTATCAAAATAACAAACAAAATTTTTGTCAATATTATTCAAATATCAAGAGACGCGGTCTGGTCTAACGTAGGTTTTAGAATAACATTTTCTTTATCGTGCCAACGTTTCTATCTTTATTGAGATCATCTTCAGGACCTACGTCAGACTAGACCGCATCTCACTGTCTTCGAATAATCATTGAGTAACGTTTTTTGATATTTTTTAGTCTAATCTCAAATTTTTAACTTATTTTGGAGAAAAATTATACAGGGTGCCTCAAGCAACTTCCAAATTTCACAAAAGCCCTATACATCCTGACACATCATTTAAAAAGATTTTTTAGCTGAAAACCAAGTGTGGTGTTTAGTGACCGTTAGTCAGTGATTATTCGGAGATCGTGAGATGCGGTCTGGTGTGACGTAGGCCATGGAACAAATTAGATTATCTTCAGGGCTTGAGAGTTATAAACATTGTTTAATTTTTTTTTAAACAATGTCTATAAATCCCAGGCCCTGAAGATGATCTCAATAAAGATCGAAACGTAGGCACGATAATGAAAATGTTTTCCTAAAACCTACGTCACGCCAAACCGCATCTCACGATCTGTGAATATTCGCTGAAAATAATGGTGAATCGGATTCTAAATTGGACAAATATTACAAAGTTATGGCAATAAGTCTGAAAAAATAAACAGTCATTGGGTTTGCTATTTAATAACCAGATTTCAATCCTTTTTTAAAAAAAGAATCCTTTTAAAGAAAAGAAGAAGGAACCAACCTTTTTTAAACAGGATTGAACTACACACTCACCCCATCATTTATAATTTCTAACCACATTTCATGTTCGATCTCCCTACCTTGCAGTCCGTAGAAAGATCTCCTCTTTTTATCCACTTTTCATCGGTTGTCAGAGCGATAGAATCCGGGGAGATGGATTGAAAAGCATTTCCATTCTTCAACTGAGGTTGTTGGGTTATGATTGGCGTAGACAATGTTTTTTTAAATGGCCCCCAGAAAATAATCAAATCGAGTGAGAGAATAGACCAACAGATCGGGCCATAAGGTCCCTCCTATCCACCTATCCCGGAAGTGACGGTTCAAATAACGTCTTACCTGCAAAAAATTGTGAGCGGGACATCAAGCTGGAGAAAATGTTATTTGTCGTTGTTGCCGAGGAACATCATCTAATAATGTTGGTAAAATCTCCCTCAAAATATTGAGGATATGAGCCCCTTGTAGATAATTTTCGTAGAAATAAGGCCCAATTAATTTATTTCCGAAAGGTCCGCACCAAACGCTGATACTGTGAACGTTCTGTTGAAGGCAAAAGTACAAAATTGTAGGATTTTCCTCTGCCAACGTTCAAATCGGGTTCATCAGCCCATAGGATATATCGACGAAAGTTTTCTTCAGCCTCCCAAATCAACATTTGTGCCAGGAACGATAGACGCCTGTCATGATCCGAATCCTGAAGTCCCTGGACAAGATGAGAGCGATATAGCTTGAAATTATAAGTCCGGATTACATTCCTAGTGTTATTTTTTGAAAAACCTAAAGCCATTGCAACATTTAGGAGGGAGGGTTTCGGATTTTCGCGAACATACATTAAAATCTGTGGTGATTAGTGACAGTTAGCCGAAGATGATTAGGGAAATTGTGAGATTCGTGACGTAGATTTAGAAAAAACATATTGTTTGTCGTGCCAACGTTTCGATCTTTATTGAGATCATCTTCAGGGCCTGAGATTTACAAACACACAGAAAGACGGCGGACTATGAAGATTTAAACTGAGATACATTTTTCATACTGACATCAACAGCATAAACTACGCACTGACCTTGACTTACACTAAACTGTACAATTTACACTACAAAATTGTAAATTTCTTAGAGCTAACAGTCACTAAGACGACACCAACGTATCAGTCGATATATAACGGAAATCAACGATTACTGACACTTTTAATTTTCAGAATTTTCACGGTCAGATTCAGACACTTCACATTTAATTTTATCCCCTTTTTATACACATATGGATGATACCTAATCTATCCGGTGATCGGCAAGGCTCCAATTTTTTTAAACTACCGCGAAAAAATAAATAAAATAATACCTATTTTAAATAAACATAACCTGTCAGTACCAGTTTTTATATTACCAGTCAGTCCGAATATTTGTTTTGTTGAAACTATTTTCATTATTATCTGTGAAATGAACCAAATTCAATAATACCACATTGTGAACAATATATAGGTGGGATGGACAAATTCAATTTGGTTGAACCTGGGTGGTTGGTGTTGGCATTTCTGTTTAATCCAGTAATGCCTAGAAAAGCTGAATTAATCAACGCTAGATACTATTGCATCTAATATTAATTGACATCATTTACCATATAATGTCAAAACTAATAGTCATAGATTTAGCATCAAATAAAAAAAAATTAAAAATAATAGGAACAAAAATTACAACACCGGCTGAAGTGTGTGTTATACTTGTTTATCATTGCCTTTGCGGTTGGTTTTTATTGTTTTATTAATGATCATTCGACCCCTTTTTTCCCTTTTATTATGAGGTTTCGCAAAACAGAGGACATATAAACCTTCAGGTTGCCGATGTTTTTGAAAAATATGCCCCTTCGCACCCGGGACCTTTACGTTACAGTGATGAGCGCCGTGTCAGACTAAACCTTGCGACCACCGTCGCCCCCTTTTTCTTATTAATTGGTATAATATTTTGATGGTATAAACGACATGTGTTAATTCGTGTTTATCAGTTATCGAATATTGCAGTTTAACGAATGTGCCGACTTCCCATGATACTTCTGTAAAAAAAAAAGATATTTAACCATTAAATTTAGATATGAATCATATAAAACATGCTTTTTTTAAGAAAAAAACACGCAAAATTAAAATTGCTTAATAACATAAAATATTGGGAAGCTCAGGCAAATTTGTCCACTCTTTTCAATAAGATCGTCACTTCGGGAGACCAACAGTCTTTCGAAGTAGTTGACTGAAATTTTTGGGTAGAGTTCGTGAAAATAATGAAAATAATTAATAAGTTGGATATGTGTTCGCCTTGCATCCATTGTGCGACGCTGGGAAATCGGTTTAGTGAATATGTGGTTTGTTCGTTCTTTTTTTTTTATTTTTTTTTCTTTTTATGGTGCAGTGTTATGAATGGTATAGACGTTGCATGTGAATTTTTGATAATTTATGTGTTAAAGAGTTTTTTTAATGCTAAATGCATTATATTGGTATATTTCTTAGTTTTTCGAGTATTTACGCTCATTTTCCTTCCTTCGTTTTGTACGTCCTGTTCTTGTGTCATGTTCGCCTATATTGTTGATGGTTCAAGATGATTTTCTGTGAGATTGATTATGTAGTTTTCTTTTCCTCATTGTTCCTCGTTGTTTTTATTTCTCTTTTTTGTCCAGTAATCAACCTCGACAAAATTGTACATTAAGACTGTAATTGGTTATTTTAAAAATTTAAAAAGCTCTTTATTTTCTAATCAAACTGTTTGTCAGTGATTGCTTACTTATAAATGGGTAGAATTCAGGATAAACTTGTTCTTCCCAGTGCTGTTGATGTTGTTTTTGCTGAAGATTCTTTCAGGATGGGTCTCTCGTAGAATAATTATGGACGATAAGACTTAAGTGTCCTATTAGTAATTGTCTTGAGAGCAAGACAGAGATCTCGGCATTTGCATATATTGTGCACATAAAACATATAAATAACTGTTTTCTTAAAAAATTCATGCCTTGTTTGAGCGAAAAACCGGCGGATTTAATTTCCAATCAAGACTGACCTTTCGCTAACTCTCGATCTTAATTAAATCGCGTCAAATCCGCCTTCCCTCGGTCATAAAAACCAACACCATTATTGTTTTAATAAAATGAGCTTAATTAATTACACAATGAAATCGCGGGACGGTTATAATTCGTCCTTTATGCTTCAGGGGCCGAATGAGCTTTCGCACTAAATTACATCGGATAAGAGAGGTGATTTATCGGCGAAAAACCGAACCGGCCGAAATCCCTTGGCCCTGGGAGGCCGTTGTCGAAAGAAAAATGATTGTTTGAGGTTGTAGCCCTTTGATATTGAATTGGAACAAGAGTGGAGGCGACCAGCCTGACCGGGTCGGCTGCTTGCCTCTCGTTTCACAACGGGCTTAACTTCTTCTGGACCAGTTATCAAAAACGATTTGCCCTAGAGGACGAACAATTATGTGAAAACCGTCATTTTTTTAATTGCCCCTGGCAAATTTTGAAAACAGTGTCGATGGAATATTAACATTAAAACGCATAGTAATTATTTTGTACAATTAATCTAATTCCAAAACAAAAGTGTAAACCCATTATATTAAAAATCAGAGATAAAGCCAATTAGAAAGAAAACAAGCTCTTCGTCGAGCTTACAGTAATAATTTAAAATATTCTATTTGGCCATAAATCGGGCATCAGAATTCTAGTCAAAATATGACAGCGTTGTCCGGCCATTTCCAAAAAAGCTTTTTATCAGTTCCCATAGTTTTAATAGGGGGCCCCGTATGTATCCTTCAGACCTCGGCTTTTCCTCTTCTAGGATAAAAATTTCAGCCTGTGCCTTCGTTTCGACAAAGGTCATGTTTAGCTCTTAACTTCTTCAACTGCTCAACCTTCCAAACGATAGGATTATTCACGATCTTTGTGTTATCCCAGTTAAGTCTGTTAGGTCTTGTTAGATCGAGAAAAACGAGGATGTAAACTTGAAAGAATAGGCTAGTTAACATTGTTCGATATAACAGGGGTAACCAATATGGCAGCCATGAATGAACAGCTTTTTTTAGTTTACAAGTATTTTTAGTCTTAAGTACGCATAAATTAAATCAGACCAATACGTTTATTTTGTTAATTTCTGACCTGTCCTTACTCTCATACATCCTCTAACCTATAAATTTGTAGGCAGTTAGACGTTAGGATACAAGTTAGGTATGTCGGCACGAATTGAGGCGTGTCATTTGTTCGTACTTTTCGAGTGCATAGATGGCATTTTGAATGAAAGAGTTGATTAATTTTCCATTTTTATTAACTTACGGTATCTTCCAATTTATCACAAAAGAAAACCAAACAAACAAGCCTTCAAGGAGTGTTATAGCTTTAGTTTTGGTTCTACCAGCCGCCACGCGCAGCATTGCGGAAAAATTAACGTTTACCATGCTAAGGGGGCGTTCACGATCTTACTGGACATTTCTCTATTCGAATTAACACGAATTAAACCCTCAAACATCGTGAATAGCCCTAATATTTGCATTTGTTGCGGCTAGCCCGAGACTGCACTTGTCACCGTAGTCTGCAGAGACCAATCAGAAACTCGTATTATTATTCTAGTTCTAACACGTCCGTTTGTTAGTTGTACCGTTATTTTCTATGATCATAAGTCGTCAATCTTATATTACTAAAACATTAATATCAGTCACCAACTTCTTAGGGCTTACTTGTAAGCATCACTTAGAGAAAAGTCTATTGGGATTGGGTTCGGCTTTAAGAGAAGTGGCAAAAATTCTACACGTGGCCACGGGTGGTGTCAGCTTCTTGTGATAAGCCAAAACTACATAATTAGATGAAAAAAAGGGAAAAGATATTCAGAAAAAACCGTTCGTTAATGATTATTTGGAGATCATGAGATCCGGTCGATGAAATAGCAGCACGATTTTGGGAGCTGAACACCTTCGAGAGAATGGAATTTAAATAAAGTTCAGATTCAGTTGAAATAGAACAAGCATTTCGTGAATTCTGAAAGGGTAGAGAGATTATTTTTTTACTGGACAGTTGTGATTAGTTTTAATCCTATCGTTTAATTAAAATAAAAAACGAGGTCAATCGTAGGATTAAATGAACTTCGGTATAATTTTTTCAACCCCTTTTGAGTGTTACAACAGTTTTTTTCCACCCCTTTACGGTTTATACTCGAATCAGCGTTTATTTACCCACTCGTTATTCAATGAAACGATTACCCTTTCAATTTTCCCGTCCAACGAAGTGAAAAACCCAGTGCAAAAATGTTAAATGTTAAATAAATGAAGTTTCGTCAGCAGATTTATTGTAGATGGTTTTACTGTCCCGGCACATTTGCCCTGGTTTCTGACAACGTTTTTCATTTCTAATGCACGAATAAACGATGCATCATTATTTATATTAACATTTAAAACAATTTACTATTTAATAAATAATTTTAGGATTGCACAATGATAAATCATTTATAAATTTTACTTAATAAAATATAAATGGAAAATAATAAAATATAGAAATATATTTGGCGAAATAAAGGAATTCATTTTTACACTATTCTCTCTTATTTTTCTGGAAAATGTCCCACTCAATGCCGATGTACAAAAGTGGCTAATTGGACTTGGAATGCCCATCAATTTTCCTATATCTCTTCGGAAGATGATTAGCGTTATTGGCATTGGTCCCCTCGCCCTGTGAAGCAACGGATGCCCAGAATGGGGCTCTAGGCTGAATCTACTGCAATCACATCGCCCTTAAACGGCTTCTTGACGAATATAATGACGATGAAAACTGTATAATTGACTCTAGTTATTTTAGATGGATGAAGACGAATAAAGATAAAATGCATACTAGAAACCAAAAGCGATTGACTGACAATACGGACACAACGGATTCTTTCAATTTGGGCCTTACAAAGGAATAATAAATCAAACGGGATGTTAGACAACTTCTGACATGTGTTCGACCTTCCAAACTTAATTAGGGATCAAATTTACCATTTTTTTGCGAGATACATAGACGCGGCGTTCAGAAAAGTCTTGATCCGATCCAATCATTCTTGCTCTCTCTCTGCTTTTTCTATCTGCTCCCACACAGATATTATCTATCTACCTATCTGTCTTTCAACCTCTATTTCTTCTTTTTTATACTTTTGTTTCTTCATGACATTGTTCCATACTCTCTCTCACACACACATGCGCACGCGCTCGTTCACTTACACAAACTCTCTCTTTCTCTCACTCACTTACCCTTGCTCAATCTCTCTCACTCTCTGTCTCACTCTCACTTAATTAAATAGATTTCAGCGGTTAGATATAAAAATCATTCATTCTCTTGGGCTCTATCTTTCGCACCGCTTCACTTTCTCTTTTTATTTTTCTCTTACTTCTTTTCATACTTCTCTCGCCAATTTTTCAGATTCTCAGTCTCCCACTGTCTGACTCTTTCTTTCTCTCATTCTCCCTCCCTCCCTCTTTCTATCTCTCTCTCTCTCCCTCGATTTCTGTTTTATTTGTTCTCTTTCTCACACACACCCTCTCTCTTACTTTTTCCTTTTTTCGTTCGATTTTCACTTTTGTTCTTAATTTGTCCCTTTTCCTTTTGTCCTTTCTTCTTTCTTTGTTGTTTTTTTAGATAATTTGATATTAATCGTGAATTATTCAAAAAAATCGGTACATGCAAGAGTGTATGACAATGTGCAAATTGATGAACTGATGATTGACAGTGATTGCGTTAATATAAATAAAACATCTCTCGCTTTCTTTCTATCTTTTTCTTGTTTTCAGTATCTTCACTTTGTGTCATAGATTTTCTATCTGTGCATCTCTTTCTCTCTCTCTCTCTCTCTCTCTCTCTCTCTCTCTCTCTCTCACTCTCTCGCTCTCTCTCTGTTTCTTCCTATCTTTCAAATTCTATCTTTATTTACATCGTTATCTCTCGCTGTAATTGTGTTAATTAAGTTAGTTTAAAACTAATTTAAATGAAATTTAATCCTAACTCAGGAAACAAATTTCTGTGTATTAATGTGTCTGTTATGTCAAAATCTGGAAAATCGCCTCTGTTGGAGGAAGTAACCAAAAATTTCGTCATGCTTTGGTTATTGTTTAAGTATTTGTGTATACAATTAATCGTTCAAAATGAATCCAGTCAGTCTGGTTTTCGAGGGTTGGCCAATGATGAAACCCCACAAAACGATGTTTAACACCGTAATCTATTATATTCAAGCGCGTACGTGTACGCGGATTGAAAGAAGAGTACCGTGCGTCCCCCCGGCACCAATCCTGGCACCCTTTTGGTGCGGGGTGGTGGCAGCCGAGAAGTGGGGGTTTGTTTTCTGAGGGGAACCCGTGCTGGTGCCAGTGAGGTGCCGACCTTCCTATAGTGCCGTGTCGTTCTAGTCAGTGTCCTGTGAGGCAATGAAGTTCACAGCGGGAGTTAGATCGCAAACCTACACCCTATCCAGAGACAGGTACATTTTTATACATTTTTTATTACAAAACCACCTGTGGATTATTAGTCAAAATTTTTTATATTTTTCTGGCTTTGTTTTCACAAAAGTTTCTTCAGCCACATTTTTCCAAATCTAACCCCTATCGTGAATATACAATTACACACCATTTCTGTGGTGTTTTTATTGGCTAAAGTGAATAAGATATCGATACAGCGTTTCATGTTGTACATGACAATGCTGATGTTAAATTTGCATTTGTTCGGAAGAAAGCGAGATTAGCCGGACCTTAAAAACGCACGATGTCTTTATCACATATGACAGTACTATGCCTAATTTCTCAAGGTCAGGGTTTTTCTGAAAAGCGTACTGAAATGACATGTTCCGTCAGTCTGTGTTGTCATCGAATTTTTTACCCGCCGAAAACTTGAACCAGTCAATTTGTCAAATCAATTTGTTAGATTATCACCACCAACATATATACGAAATGACGTAAGGTTTTCACACATTTTTTTTAAACCTGCAACAATTAATTACTGGCAGAAGCAGTATTCATTGGCAAATGTTTTGTTGTAGTGGAGATAAATTAGATGCTCCATAAAATGAACCCTTGAAAGTGTGCCTTTCGTAAATCAAGGCTTTATTGCTGTTTCTTCTCCAAGCATCCAAACATTGCTCTTTCACCTTACTATAACAGTTTTAATTTGCTCTAATCCGGTTTATTTGTGAATAACAAATGTAACTATAATAAAACTTTGCCGGCTTAAGATGATGATAAACATTAACAGTACTTACCAACTCGAAGATGACGTCTAAATAATTATAATTTTTTCCATTCAGAATTGCTAAATAAATTCATTGACATTGTAATCAAGTCTTCAATAATCAACATCTTTCATAGTTGTTAAAATCATTGGATTAACAATTGATATGTTTGTTGAAGTGTCTGTCTTATTAAATTTCAAAACGCGTTACAAGAATTCACCCTGCTTCATGACTTGATTTTAGAGCTTGTTTTAATTATAAAAGTCTCTTTGACGACGATGGGCGATTAAATAAAATTGAACTTGAACCCGTTTGAAATTTTACGATTTAGCTAGATCTGATGAATGAGAAACCAATGTAAAAATTAAACGGGCCGGTTTTTATTGAACACGTAAAAGAATTTTGAGCAAAAATCAAAAATGTTAACCGGAGATTATTTTATCTTTTCTTTTTCTTTTTAAACAAATGTAAGAAACGGAAACGGCGGACGAGAGTTATTTCCGATAAAAGCGAATCTGTTGTCCCGGTGTCAGTGACATAAGAAAGAATGCGCTTAAATCCAAAAATTACACCCTCAACAAAGCATCGGCACCGTTATTAAAAATTGTAAAAAAAAAAAAAAAAAACTTTTTTTCTCCTTACCTTTAAAAACATTTGCTTATCAAGAATTCACACCAGTCTTCATCTAATCCAGGATCGATCAGTTGTTTGTCCGCGCTGTAACAATTCACTTTCCCTTCGTGCACGAGTTTGCTACTTCCTGAAATGTCCATCGACTTATGTTAACTTAATTCTAATGACTTGATTAAAACATTTCTTCGTTTTCTCACTGAATGTATATTTTCGATTCTCATGGTTTATACAAACAATACTTCCGCTCTTCAGTCCCATGGCGCATAAGTCTCTTTCACTCACTCTCTCTTTCTCTTTCTTCTCTCTCTCTCTCTCTCTCTCTCTCTCTCTCTCTCTTTCTCCCAATTCACGTAAATATATAAATTGACCTACACGCTGTATTGTATTAAGTAGAGGGAACGATGTATTGGTACATATACAGATATACACATAGAAAGATAGATAGGCACATGTACAACATAGGCTACCAGTTAGATCCTATGCACATAGACGAGTAGAAAGATAAATGATGAACATAACTGTTACACATAAAGAAGAAAAAATACATAAATATAATTGTTGGATTTACCTAAACTTTCAGATATTATATATTCCACTCTCGTCATTACTCTCACTCTCTCCTTTTTCTATTTCTCTCTTTCTCACGCACTATTTCCCCCTCTGTTTCTTTCGTTCTCTTTCTCACAATCTTTCTCTTATTTTTTCTTTTTTTGTCGCTGTATTTTTACTTTTTTCTTACTTTGTCCCTTTTCTTTTTGTCCGCTCTTCTTTCTTTTTTTTATTTAGATATTTTGGTATTAATCGAGAATTTCGAGAATTAATAAAAAATTCGGTACATGTAGGGGTGTATGACAATGTGCAAAACTATAAATAAAACAGCTCTCTCTCTCTCTCTCTCTCTCTCTCTCTCTCTCTCTCTCTCTCTCTCTC
>CM077103.1:19876935-19887028 GCA_039619505.1 Cimex hemipterus | reverse complement strand
CTCTCTCTCTCTCTCTCTCTCTCTCTCTCTCTCTCTCTCTCTCTCTCGCACTACTTCACTTTCATTTCCTCTCGATTTATGTTTCTTTTGTTCTCTTTCTCACTGTTTCTCTTATTTTTTCCTTTTTCATTGAATTTTCAGTTTTTTCGTACTTTGTCCCTTTTCTTTTTGTCCTCGCTCCTTTCTTTTTTTTTTTTTTTTTTTTACATAATTTGGTATTACTCCTGAATTAATCGAAAAATCGGTATATGTAAGAGTGCATGACAGTGTGTAAGTTGATGCAATCACTGTTAAAATAAATAAAACATCTCTCTCTTTCTCTTTCTTTTTTTCAGTATGTTCACATTGTGTCATAGTTTTCCAATCTGTGCGTCTCTCTCTTTCTCTCTCTCACTATCTATCTTTATCTCTATCTCTATCTCTATCTATCTATCTATCTACCTACCTATCTATCTCTGTATATATTTCATCAATCTTTCTATACATATATTTAATCCCCCTCTTTCCATCTTGTCCAAATAGTATAACGAACAAATGAATTTTTAAAAGAAATACAGAATTTTCTTCGTTTCCGTTTGCCTGCTTTTCTGCAGGTGTTTGCCACCTTCTCGCACGTACCACCTATGAATACCAGTTCATTCGATAATTCAATTTCGTGTGGTTTCCCTGTCATTGTGTAATATTTATAAAAGGATGGGAAATTCAACAATTTTTGCCGTACAGTTTTAATTAGACATGTACGATATTTATCAGTTGGTGGCGTCCAAAAATAATTCCCTCTTATTCATGAAGAAAATTCCATATGAATTAGATAATAACATTCTTTGCAACAATATTGACTAGCGTTTATGACGAAATGTTTAAAAAATATTCTACGTACAAGTAATTAAAGGAAAAGACGAGGTGTGATTTAAATAGATTATTCTTTCTTGTCAATTTCGAAAATGCACTAATCCGATACTAAAATAAGTGCTTCGATAGACTTTGCTTGGTATAACGTGTAATATCATGTGCGAATTGAAATACCCTGACGCGAGGGATATGAGATATGAGGAGCCAGATCATGAACATATAGGGAAAGTAGTATGGGCTTGAAATTCTTCCCTAGAGGGGACCCTGATACGATCTAAACGGGCAAATTGATATATCATTTATTTTTAAAACTATCTTGATACTACAATATTTAAAATGTGCTGTGTAATATATGAGGAGACAGACACTAGATATTTTGTAAGTTAGATGCCATAATCCGAATCATAGGTGCCGTAATATTGACAAATAACGCAACTAGAGATTTTGAATCTAAAAAAACGTCATAAATGTCGCAAATCAGGTTTGCTTGAGCATCCGGTAACGAGAGCCCTTTCCGGAAGCCGTATTGCGAATATGGAAGCAATCTGCCTTTCTCTACCACCAATCGATTTTTAATCATTCCTTCGTAGGTCTTTAAAATACATGACGTAAGGGCGATTGGGCGATATGAAGAAGAGGTGTTCGGATCGTTATTAAATCTCTTGCACGTTCGTTTCAGCTTAAATAACACCTGCTATAACATTTTTCAATTGATTGAAAATTGGTTAGTTTTATAAAGAAAAAAATGAATATCTATGTTTATCAAGGAACGTAGACAAACGTTTTCTTTTCATTCCGTATATACTTTTATCTGTTAGATGTAATTTTGACGGAATTTGTCAGCTAATAAATAGAATATTTCAAAAGAAATGTGTTTTTACAATCAATTCAAAAATTCATCCTGTATCGTGGCTAAAAATGGACCGGTTTAACATCCCATGCCTTATTCATACCGTTTCAACAATCGGAACAGGGCTAAATTTAGGTATAAACCCAAGTTCGGGAAAGGGCGGAAAGTAATTGTGATGTCCGTCTATCGCATAAACCAACTTGTCGGAGAGTTTCTGCAAATTTCATCACAACCGAATGGACATTATTTTAGACGGGCTGTACTCAAACAAGAGGCGTATGTTTAGCAAATAGCGCACGTCCTTTTCTCCTCAGATGGTAAAGCTACGTTTATTAATAGCAAATACGAAACATAAGTTGTAGAATAATGAGGTTCATGTCATAACACTCTTTCTCATTCACCACGCGCTGACTTTCTCACATAGGCACATGCGATCTCTTAATCTGTACTAAAATGGTGGGAGACGTCCCGAGTGAAAATATATGGCCCACAAAGATGATACAAGGATATCTAAAAATGAAAGACTGCGAAACAAAGAGACAAAGAGACAGAGTGAAAGAGTGCGAACGTGCGTAAAAGTTCAAAGATAAAACAACAGAGAAGGGATAGAGCATATCAAAAGGTGAACGAAAGATATATATTATGTTACAAAGAAAACGAGGAAGTAGAAAAAGACTGAGAATGTGCGCTTGTGAGTAAGTGAAATAAATGTATTTTTTTGTTTTTTTGTTTTTTAAAGTTGATATAATAAGTGACGTATTACTAAAATATATTAGAGTAGGTAGAAACATAAAATTGTCGGTAGGTAGGGAGAAAAAAGTAAGAGACGGGTAAGGAGATTTATCTCTCATTTCCTTACTTTCTTTTCATTCACCTTTCTCCTCTCTCTCTTTCTCTATCTATCTATTTATCTAACTATCTATCTCTTCCTCTTTCTTTATTATCTTTGTTAACAGTACTTGAAATATTTAAAAAATTAGAATTGGTAGAGTAAGAGAGAGGGGCAGAGAGATTCTATATCTCATTTCTCTTTCTTTCTTTATCAATCGCCTTTCTCCTCTCTCTCTCTCTCTAATCTATCTATCTCTTCCGCTTTCTCTGTTTTTTGTTAAGAGTACTTGAAATATTACTAAAGTAATTTCTCTCATTTCTCTTTCTTTCTTTATCAATCACCTTTCTCCTCTCTGTCACACTCTCTCTCTCTCTCTCTCTCTCTCTCTCTCTCTCTCTCTGTCTATCTATCTATCTATCTGTCCATCTATCTATCTATCTATGTATCTATCTATCTATAGCTTCCTCTTAACGGGAGCAATGAGAGCATGTCTTACGATTAGCATGGACAAAATACTAGGACTAACACCCCTATATCACATGGTAGAAAGGACAGCACAGAAAACCATAATCAACCTCATTAGGGAGAAACCTCCAATATAGGTATCCAGGAATAGAACTGAAATGGAGGGATAGGAACAGACTGTGGAAAAATCATCCATCACTCATGGCTCCAAGGGATGGCATGAACAGAATGTTTGAATTTAATCAAAAATTCTGAATACATCTGAGCACCAAAAAAAGAATGGGAAAGAAAAAAATTAATTCCTATACAAATGGCACCATCCTTTGGTACACAGATGGGCCCAGAACACGAGAAGGTACAGGAGCTGGAGTATTTGGACCAGGCGCCAAATACTCGGAAAACACACCAGTATCTTCCAAGCTGAGATTCACGCAATAGAAAGACGTGTCCAATTTAATTTAAATAAAGGATACAAAAACAAGAATATAGCTATCATGTGATAGCCAAGCAGCCATCAAAGCACTAAGCTCAAACATCATTAGTTCAAGAATGGTGCTGAACCGCAAAACAAAATTAAACATATTAGGTGCGCAGAACAAAGTAAGCCTCTGCTGGGTCCCAGGACACATGGGCGTAGAAGACAATGAGAAAGTGGACACCCTCGCAAGAGAAGGGGCAGCTACACCGCTGACAGGACCCGAACCCATCTGTGGAATAGAAATCCGCACTATTAACGATTATCTCAGACATAAGGACAAAAAGAAAATAAGGGGACTCTGGAATTCACTTATTGGACATAAACAATCCAAGAATCTTCTAACCAATTTCGGAAAGAAAGAAATCACTGAATGTGTCAAAGGAAGCAGGAATAGACCGCGAAGCCTAACAGGATTCTTAACAGGACACTGCAGATTAAATGGACATCTAAAGAGAATTGGAGTAATCGAAGATGGCACATGCAGATTCTGCAAAGAAGCAGAAGAAACACCAACACATCTACTAACAAACTTCGGAGCAACATTAGCCCGTAGGAGGAAGTGTTTTGGGATGTACAATGTGACCATAGAAGAGCTCCAACCAATAAAACCTATTAATAAAGTTTCTTGATGAATTAGGACTCACCGATGTGCTTTAGGCAGAGAACGGGGGATACAATAGCTATCAAAGGGCGCAGTATAGACACCCTGGAAACTTTCAATCAATCAATCAATCTCTTCCTCTTTCTCTTTTTTTGTTAAGAGTACTTGAAATATTACTAAAGTAAATTAGAATAAGTGATAAGGGGGCGTCGGTGGCCGCAAGGTTCCATCTTTGACACGGCGCTCATCACTGTAAGGTAAAGGTCCCGGGTTCGAATCCAGCGTCCCTGCATTCGACCCCGACATACTTACAAATGGGATTTGTTTCAAAAACACCGGCACCCTGAGGGTTTATATGACCTCTGCTGTTGCGAACCCTCGTTAAAAAAAAAAAAAAGTGATAAGAAACAAAAACGTATAGATAGAGGGGGAGGGAGAGTGTCTTTGTGCCATTTCTCGTTCTTTCTCTATCAATCACCTTACTCGTATGTTTCGATCTCTCTGTTTCTATCCCTTCCTCTTTCTCTTTTTTACGTCTATTAGCCACTTTCTTTCCCTTAAGAGTTATCTTTTTATAATGGAGGTATAGCGAGTGAGAAAGTAAAAGCCAGAAAAACACGCACAGGAAAATTATTTTCGGTGTTGGTCAGATTTTCATCCGTTTCAGGTTTGTTTATAAGCGCGTGGTCTGCCTATTCTCGCGGTATAGTTTGGATAAACGCGTTTCGCCGTTTCCTCTTGCCAGTTGATGTTGCCTTTATCCCGTTTTGTTATTTTTGAATTGTACATTTTAGAAACTAAAGGATATGGGGAGGCGGTTCCCCTCGAAATCGATCTCTTAAAAAAACAAATATAAAGCAAATGGGTCTGATTAGTTCCAACACGCCCAAATGAAGTAATAGGAAAAAACATCCCGAAAAAAAGAATAAAAACAAATTAGATAGTTAGTAGAGTTTCAAGAGTTATTTAGTTATAAATCTCATCGGTCGGCTGTGACAAACATTCTCAATTTCGTTACTCGTGATCTCCCTCGTTCGCTTTATTAACTATTCATTTCTTCTTCAGTTTTACTGTTGATTCCATCCCCCTTGCAGCCAACCCCTTGGGACATTGTCCGACCCCGTGAACTGAATCATTAACGAGACCATCCCCAAAATAAAGGAACAACAGAACTTCCAATAAAACTTACTTCCCTGCCGTCAATTTGTTTGATTCAACAGAACATAGACGGATTACAATTTATTGGATTGCTTCAAAAACAAGATACACGTTCAAGATAATATTTGCAAAACCAGGTAGGAATGCTTCCTTTCTACATGCTCCGGAAGATGGAACTGTTTACGATTGCGCGGGTTGTTTTGAAACAATTGCAGAAACGAGCAAAAACAAAATTGATATTTTCTAAAAACGCAAATCCTTTCCGGCAGAAAAAAATCTCCGGATGATTAAATAAGGAATAACAAGAAAACTGTCTAATCTTTTTCATTTCAACTGTTTTCGCTAAAAAAAAATATCTAGTAAAATATTTAATAAAAAATGAATTTGCTTGTGAATTGTGTTATGTAAAGTTAAATCTTCACGGGTTTCTTTATAGTTCCTACAATCTTGTAGAGAATAACCGAGATAAACAGAGGTTTATGCTTAACGCCGTGCGAAGCCAGCCCGAATGAAAATATGCCATAGTTTGCTTCCATCTTTGACTATTTTTCTTAGGATAAAAGCACAGAAAAGCCGACGAAAGATATGAAGCTTTAATCTAGAAATAAACCGGGATGCGCTACATAAAAAAAAGTAGTTGCTGAAATTACAAAATTTATCTCGGTCAGTTTAATACATCAGTTTTTTCGGTAAAATTAAATTTCCTCGTATGATATTTACCGATTTTATAGTGATATGATAAAGTAATTTACGACCCTTTTGCAAAATCATTTAGTTAAATGTAATTTACTGAGTTAATAATGTAGGATAATATTGTTCAAAAATGTTCATATCACGAATGTGAGACCAAAAATTCAGTATTAAATATTTTCCTTTTTTTATAACGTGTTAAGTGACTTAACAACGAGCCGGAGGCCAACGTAAAAGAAAGAAAAATTAATTTAATTTGCTATGCGAGTAATTTAGGCAAACGTCTTTCATTATTTTCCATGGCTGAAGGGAAGATAATTTCTCATTTCATATAGTTTTAAATTTCTTACTTGGCTTCATAATAAGGCTACTACGGTCAGTATGGATGTGAATTCTGACGAATACGTCCGAAATGCTCGTCAGAACAAGGTGGTTACAGTGTACACGTTTTCTCATAGTACGTTTCTACCTCCCAGCAAAATGGACGAACTTAATGAGTTTTATTTTCTTGAAAGTCCGTTGATTAAAGGATTGATAATAGATTCACCTCACAGGCGTCAAGATAGTTCAAGTGATAGAGCATCGGCGTATCAAGCCGAAGATCGCGGGCTCGAATCCCGCTCGTGCCATTGATTTTTTTATCTCAACTAAAAATCCTTAATTAATTAAAAAAAATAAATAAAGTTAATTTATTTCCTGTGCGAGTCATTTACATAGATTCATGGCTGGAGGGGTTGTGATTCTACATTTTGTTCATAGAGTTTTAAATTTCTTTCTTGGCTTGGTAACAACGTTATTATTTGTAGTATTTGACGAACCTTTTCGTCTTTTAAATGTATTTATTACAATTTATTTTATAGGGTGGAAAACATAGAAAAAATTTTTTTCATAATTTTCCATGTTTGGTAGGAATACCGCGACTCGAAAAGTTTACTTTTCATAAAGTATAAATTGTTTTTCTGTTAATAGTGATGTAATTAATCCGGTTGAATACTTAATAAGAGAAAAAATAATTTATTGAGCCGTATATGAAATATAGTTACCAGTGATTATCGATTATTTTCAATGGTAGAAAGACACGGTGTTTAATCTGCCTGTTTTTGTTATAATCCAAGCCTTGTAAATAGTAAATTAAGCAAATTATTGTCTGAATTTATTACATCGCGTTTCTTAGATTGTCTGGGCGTTACGTTTTAAGACTTATTTTTCTTATCTTTGTCCTCGGTGATCAATTCCCGGACGTAAGAGTAAGACTTTGTTAATCACCATGTCGGTGCAATCAATTTTTTTTTCTATTTCAATTTTCTTATTCCGTCCTTCGCGATCAGATAGGGTTTAACAGGCGTTATTAACGGAAACATGGATTATATCTTATCCAGATGCATGGGACGAACGGTAGGAGGTGTCAAACCCACATTCCTGGCCGAGTGTTCGACGTGATTAACTCGACATTGCTCAAAACGAACCTTGTTAACTCTTGCTAATTGCACTCGGAAAACGACGTTTCCAGGGCAATTTTTACCCGTGGTAAATTGAAGGGAGGAAAGTTAAAAAAAAAATAACATTCTGACACGATTAATTTGGTGGTAACACGGGCGCAATTATTCAACCAAATCCACTAATTGTAACTCACAGCCATGACAGCGCTCAGAAAAGTATTTACTTTAGACGCTGTAATTAAAGGTTTTGAAATGGTGAAAAAGTCTGTTAAACAGATAGGAACAAACTGATTTCCATGTTTGAGAAACACAGAGAAAAAACACTCCTTTTGTAACAGTAACACAATTTTAAAAAAAATCTTTTAGCCATTGCATAAAACTTTATTAGTTTTAAAGAAGTAAAAATGCTCAACGTACTAAACACAAGTATTTCAATTACTCTACATTCAGTCCGTAGATTATTTAAAACAAACAGAATCTACATTGTTCATCCGCGACATTGACAATGTGAAAACTTAAACTAACATTAGACAAAGCAGCAACGTAATGGTACAATCAACGGGTCGTATCACTGTTTATGTTTCCTGATCGGCTATAAAGGTCATCGCTGATCGGGATTGTTAAGTCATCACGACTCATTTGGGATCAGGTTGAATGCAGGAGGCCCAATATTTTCTTCTCGCTCTTTCGCGGGACAAAAATTAATATTGTTGTTGTCCTGCGAGGTCAAACTTCCGACGAACAATTTCAAACCGTCACATAAAGAAAAAAAATCGAGGATTCAACGATAATGCGTTTAATAAGAAATAGGAACTGTGTGCACAAGATGCTTTAGGCATGTTGAGATTTGTAAATGTGCATGCATAGAAATCTTCAATTCGCCAAATGCCATGCAGTGAAAACGTAGACTTTATTCAGTATATTGCCCGAAAAACAATAAAATCATTATTTATTAAGTGATTTCTTGAAAAGAAAAGCGAAATAATTATTGTCATATAGGAGGGCTAGATAATCGTAGTCCGATTGACGAAATACATCTTTCAATTGAATAATCTGTTTGGTCAAGATAAAAAGTTAGCGTCAAGAGCGGGGTTCGAACCCACGACCTTAGATTAAATACGCCTCTGCTCTACCATCTGACTTCGATCCACTCGGACACTATCTTCCCATGTCAACCCAACCTTTTGAATTTTCCCTCCTTTTTGCCATTTTTCAAATGTCGTTGAATCAGGGTTCGATCCTCGGCGAAAAATGAAATGGCCACGGAGAGCATTAGAGAAGGTATACCTCGTTTTAGTTTTTAAATCCATTATATTTTGTGGTCCGATTGACCAAATACATCTTTTATTCAGTAATCTTTATGTAAGTTATTGGTTGAGGTAAAAAAAGTCAGCGACACGAGCGGGATTCGAACCTTCGGCCAAATACGCCTCTTCTCTACCATTTGCCTTCGATCCACTGAGATACTAACTTCCCATCCCAGCCCAACCTTTAGAATCTTTCCTCCTTTTTACCAATTTTTAAATGTCGTGTATTTGATCCACAGCGACAAATGAAATCCCGCTCGTCACCCCAACCAATACTTTACATAAAGATTCTGGATAATATTTATTTATATTGAGGTATTACATAATTTTGGCAATAACTAAAATTTGTTTCAAATTTTACTCCTTCTATTCCATGCAAGAAAAAGTTTACTTCTCCGCTCCTGTATAATTTGGAAAATATCTGCTCGGTACAATTATTTGGAAATTATTCCCCTATAAAATGAATTTGAATCTTTTCATTATGATAAACGGTTTTGGAGGAAAGAGTAGAGAAGGATGAGAAAACACAAATTTTCAGGAAAAGCCATTTTCTGAAACGGCCGAATTTTTGCCCCGTTTGCCCAATCTAGTAATTAAAACAGTTTCATTCCTTTCGCAGAAGAGAGTTTACAAACGATATTTTAGTTAGTAAGGTAATTTTTGAAACATAATCTACATAATAGACGATAGTGTCAGGAATGGCGAGTTCATCAAGGCAGGATAAAAAACTTCAAACGAAATTTTCAAAAAACCAATTTAAGCACTTCTAAAGCGCGGAATCTCATAGGACCAGCTTCATTCTGAACCGAAAAAAATGTATTTTAACGTCACCTAATATTCTTAAAAATAATGCTCTCTTTGGTTTGAAAAACCGTCGTTAACGTTTTTAGAGAAATTGTTAGATTACAGTAAGGTGAAGCGTTTTATATTAGAGGTTCTTTGCTATTCTCATTAAGATCAAAGAGGTCGCATAATAATAGTGTACTTTCATATGTAATTACATCTTGAATTTCACTTGCAGTCTCCTTTTTGTAGTGTTTTAGAGGGAAGTTTATATTCTCTAGAAGTTTCTTTGCTTAGTAGCTAACAGCAAACATCAACGTATAACATTTACATTTATAAACTTTTAAGTATAAAGAGTGTTTTAAAAATGAAGCTGACATGGCAAGAAACAACTAAAAGATCACGAATTTTTTCGTCTTTTACAGATGTAATTTCGGTATGTAACCTGGAAGCTAATTTGGAAACATATCTTTTTAAAAAAAAATAGTCAAATGTAAAAAATAGTGAAGGTATATTTTTTCTACAACCTTGAACTTTATTTGGGATAAATTTTAATCTATCCTCGTTAAGAGTAAAGTGCATAATAATTAACTTTCGTGAGTGACAGGCGGTGAAACTATATATATATATATATATAT
>CM077103.1:19860946-19876535 GCA_039619505.1 Cimex hemipterus | reverse complement strand
TGGTGTGATATAGGTTTCAGAAAAACATTTTCTTTATCGTGCCAACGTTTCGATCTGTACTGAGATCATCTTCAGTGCTCAAAGTGTTTGTCTTCTGTGTAATTGTACCAATCTTTCTTGTCGTGTCGAGAGTGCCCACTCCGCCCAGTGCGCAGTCTCGACACGACACGCAAGAATGCACAATTACACAGAAGACAAATACTTCTATCCCTGAAGATTTTTGACACAAGAAAAAGTTTACTTCTGTCCGAGTAAAGTATGCTATTTTTCTAAGACGAAATTTAGTAGGCTATTTTTTAGTTTTTCCCTAGTATGCAAATAGCGAAGAGAGAGTAGAATGTTCAATGGCAGTCATGTGGCAACACAAAACAGTGGACTCGAAATAAAACCCTATTTACAATTATGCAAAACACGATTCTTATCGTATCCCTTTTTCCTTTTTAAACCTACACGATCTAGAATTTAATGAATCAATAAGGCGGCCGGCGAAAGCGTATTGCCCATGCTATATCCTAGAAAACGACGGCGCGTCGCGTCTAGGATGAATTAAACATGATTTCTAAACATCCTTGAAGGCCCACGATAGCTGCCGTTGCTAAAAGCCCTCCTCGGACTATGCAATCGTCTATTTTCATTTCCCGGCTATCTACGAGACGATCTGCCGTTTATCGAAATCGGGAGGATACCCCCTTAAAATTCCTCGGCTGGCCCGTGTTAACATTCCGAAGGCTATATGCCAATTTAGTATTCGGGTTTCTGGTCAGAAACCTGATTCGGCATAGATCCGAAAGCCGTTCGATTTCTGTCCTTTTTCCTTCGTTTTTACCTTATTTTGTCCGCCTATAGGTTCAAATTCGACGACAATCCGAAATTCAAAAAGCCTGACATATTACTGACCTATGGAAAGTTTACAACTTCCACGATAAATTCCTTTGGTCATTTTTATGTGTAAACTTTTGAATATGGAACGTATAAAGAACAAACAAAAATTCAGTAGTAGAAACACGTCATAGGCTATCTTGTCATCTGTATAAAATATTGATCGAAAAACCTGGACCTGCTTCTTTTGTCCGCCTTTTACTCCCGCCTTTTGAGTAATTTCAGCCACTTTTATTGTCACCATTCATTACTATCGTTCCCGATTCCTCCGAGTACTCCTTGCCGCCAAATGCGTTCAGACTTGACAGACAAGTTTACCGTTATGGAACAAATTACTCGACCGGCCTCGAGTAATAAACTACAGAACTATGGTCTCCTCCGATAGTTAGAGACACACTGGATCTTCCAAGTTCCCCGTTGCCTGGTGATGCGATCCATAACGAAACTAATAACAAGTTTCTCAACTATTCAGTGAGCATCTTAATCAAGAAAATATTGCAACGATATTGAAGATTTGAGTAACCCTGGCGAATTGGTCCTCCCAAACTTACAAGAACTGAAGGAACAAAATTACAATTTCTTACACTTGTCAAAGTCGATAATTATTTAAAAAAAAAAAAGCTCAGTTGTGATTTTGAAGACTATAATATGACCTGCAGATAACCTATGTAGGGTTCCAAACTTCGTAGAGTTTTCTCATTAGCTATGTGAAAAGAAAAGACTAACCTCTGAGTTCACCGAGGTTTCGGCACAGAATAGTGCCATCGTCAGGGCTTATTTTATTGCAAATTGAAATAAATACACAGTAATTCACAATTTAAAATTCATTTTATAAAAGTTACACATACTTTCCCAAGAATGAAGAAAAACAATTAACATGCAAAACAATTGTAAAAGCGTTTTGGTTTGTCACTCACCTCACTGAAATCAAGATTGCTCAAGTGGTAGAGCCGCGGCGTATCTAGCCGAAGATCGTGGGTTCGAATCCCGTTCGTGCCATTAAGTTTTTTTCATCTAAAAACCTTAATTAATTGTAATGAAAACAACGATTTATAATGAAAGACTCAACGACACACAAGAATGGCACAAGTACACAGAAGAAAAACACTTTCAGCCCTGAAGATGATCTCACTAAAGATCGAAACGTTGGCACGATAAAGAAAATGTTTTTTCTGAATCCTACATCACACCAGACCGCATCACGATATCTGAATAATTATTGATAACGAAGTTAAACAATCCACATGATTAGAGGTCCAACAATTTTTTTATTGTAGTTAGAATGGTTATTATTACTACTCCCTTACAACATAAGACTTTTAATCCTTCTTTTTTTCACCTGTCTAATAACCTCTACGAAGATTGGAACCCTACATGTAATCGATATGTTCGCGAGATTAATTATTAAACAGTGAAGCTTTTAGGTTTTCTGTTGGATACCTGTACAGTACTAGTTACTATACAAAACTACAATACGATAGATATATTTTGCCTGATGTTTATTTTATGTTAAAAGACAATTGAAATTAGAAACTAGTCTTAGTTTTTAAAGGAGAAAAACATTTATCTCTGTTCGTAATTAGGGATCTTTTACTGCTTTTATGGCTCAGACTATCATCATCTCGCTTTCCCTTTTTTTTTAACCAGGCTGTTTAAAATGGTCTCATTCTAAATGAGAAAACGATTCTAAGAACAAATAACTTTCCAACTATAAAACAAATAGGGTTAATTCAATCTACTGGCTTTCAGGCCAAATAAAAACAAACCCCTGGCGATGTACCAAAATCCGTCCGGGACCAACAGCGAGAGGAAGCAAACCGGGAACGCTCCTGTTTCGATCATTATTTCAAAGAATGTCTACAGGCGTCTTTCGATCTCCAACGGCGTTGAGTCACCCTGATTGATGACCGCGACTTTTGCAGTAAGCAGTAACTACTACTCAATTTCAGAACAACTGATTTCTCTACCCGTCCAACTGGTTATATTTGATAAAAACCGATGTATAACAAGTTGTAAATGCCATCAATTATACAACGGAGGGCTGTAATTTCTACCCGTGCAACTTATGCAAAATGTTTTTTTTTTTCTTCTTTTCATATTTCTCTCTTTCTCTTCCAAAATAACTTATACATATGCTCGTCATATGTACAATATTATATATTAAAAATGCGGTTTAGATGCACCGTTTTGCATTTAATTTTCTGTAATTTTCACGCTGAGCTCCTTTCAATTTTTACTAAAATAATCCGAAATATAATAGTTCTATAAAATATACAAATATTTTAATGATAAACGAAACACAGTACTAGTGATTTGTCTTGAAGGGCTGTTTTTTTTTAACTACGATGTTAGTTTATACAAGGCATTGCAGTAATTTTTTATTTTATTTTGAATGCATTCCGCACTATCCCATAAGCATATCATAATGATACCACACAATTCGTTACAAGTTATTTTACCGAACAGACGTGCATTAATAATTCATCAAGTTAAAATTTGCATATGTCTTTACACTAAAATATCGGAAATTTACCAGATTTGAACAATCAGTTTCACTAAATTTAATAGATGTTCAAATTCGTACAATAAATCGTTTATAATAGTTATTCAGATATCTTGAGATGGGGTCTGGTGTGATTTAGATTTCAGAAAAACATTTTCTTTATCGTGCCAACGTTTCGATCTTTTATTGAGATCATCTTCAGGGCTCAACGTCCTTGTCGTCACATGTCGTCGTTGAGAGTGCCAGTATGACACAGTACACGCAAGAATGGTACAATTACACAGATGATAACACTTTGAGCCCTGACGATGATGATCTCAATGAAGAGCGAAACGTTTAGAGAAAATGTTTTTTCGAAACCTGCTTCACACCAGACCGCATCTCTCGATATCTGAATAATTATCGAGCAACGGTCACTAATCTGTACACATTGTAAATATGCGTTTCTTTTCAAACCGATTTTTAGTACATGACAAAAAATGTAAAATTGGTAATAATGGTAGATGTTAATTGTGAAAACAGGAAACAAATTAACCATGAATCTACTCCCGATTTGACAAACTAAAAGGCCAACATTTGCCAGCCGGCATGATTAACGAATTCGGGATATCCTTGTAATAAATCCCAAATTTACATATATAACACAACCAAAAACAAATATATCAAAATAGCCATTTTTTTTAAATGAATGTTTCTGTTTGTATTTGATGATTTATTAAAAATACATACCAAACGGATATTTTTGTTTAAATAAGTGTAATCATTAATTTTATCAGAAAATTTGTTTTATACTTGCCGTGGCTGTATTATTTATACACATAAGCAAAATATTTTTATACGTATATTTTAATCAGAAATTTTCCATATGGGTTGTTTTTAAATTCCTGTTTAAAAATTGCGCAAATCGGCATTTTTAATAATTGTGTTGTGATTGTGGTGTATTGCAAATAGTTTTCATGGACTATCAGTGCTTTAGTTTATGGAATGACACTTCCTATAAATGAAAATGTACAGGGTGTAAACATATGTAAAGAAATAAATTATAGATTCCACTTTTAAGACGAGAGATTTAATCCAGGGAAAATTCCAGATTAGCTAAATATTCGATAATCTACTGATTAACATTCCCTGAGCCGTATTAATTACGGTTGGTATCAGTTCAGCCCAGAAGTTTGGATAAGGTTTGTTATTTTCTTTTGTTGGCTTTCCTTTACCCACCACTGTTAAATTCGCCAAGTCACGGTGTAGCATCCGTTGATATCGTCTGTGAATATCAGCGAATCTACATACAATGCGACCGGGTGATAATGTTTCTTTGATTCGCCTTTCGGTGTTAAACGATTTCGGAGGGCTGTTATTAAAAACCCCCCTCTTTAATGGAAAAACTCGTAGCTTAACACTTCAATGCCAATATTTTCGATTTTTAATTAAAATGTTATGTAATAAGAAAGGGGATATTGTAGTTTTACGGTTATTTTTGAAGCCAATGAACCGGGAAGATTTGAAAATAGTTCGGAACACGCGTTACCTCCATGTATTATTCAGGCCGTTCTGGATGGATTTGTGGGGATGGGACCGACTGAAAATGAATAAAATAACTTAATGGAATGTGGTTCAAGTCCAGTTTTATATTTGAGGAACCGCGGGGCATGATTTATTTCCGGTCGTAAACTCCGAGTCCTCGCGTATTATTCATAGCCGGTATTCATAGAAGACGTCGTTTCATGTTAAGACGGCATCTGCGGAGTTGTGACGAACACTTGGACCTTGAGAAGGACGTGTAGGCTTCGATTGTCCGATGCCCGCAGAATCGGCTGTCGACGTTTAATTTCATCTTTGATTACGGTGTCGTAATTTATACATAAAAAAGGCGCTATTACCATCGTAAAACACCCCCGCTTAGGAGGCTTGGAATGAAAGGGTGAAATAGCATACGGCCCAAACCAGTAACTGTAAGAACGTATAGGAATTGCGAAATTAAGCTGGGTGGTCTTAGAGTCGATGAACTTGATGACAGTAGCCTAATCGAAGATGATCGTCTCCGATCCCCATATTCTCCCTATGGATTTAGTCTAAAAGGCACACTAGGACCCCCAATCCACTGCCTAATCAAATTTAACAAAAACTTTTAACTGAATTTTTTTTAAAGTGAACTGCAATTAAAGCTATTATCATCACACTCATTAAAAGCTTAAATAATTATTTCATATTTTATAAAATGAAGTTAGCCCACAGTGAGAAAAACAAATATTAAACAAAAATTTTTAATTGGGAGAGTTCTACACGAGTCTGCCTATTCTCGAAGTTAGTCAGTTGCGTTTCGGCTTCCAGCCATCTTCAGTGCTCACACTTCTGTTAAATCATCGATCTTAATTCTCTTTTGACGATTGAATGTTAATAAATAAACTCATGTTGAACCGGCACACGGGCACTTACTGGGTCTATCTTCACTCGCGGGCATGGGGAATGTGTTTTTCAATTTTAAATTGGATTTTAGGGTGTTTGCAACGAACTTTGCGGTTTGATGGAAATATTAGGTTTGTGTATTTTTGGGATGAAGGATTGGTGGTTTAGGAATCATGTAGATGTATTTGTGGGCTTTTTTGGATTAATGATTAGAGAGCAGTTGTTTGTTGTTTTAACGTGCTTTTGGTATTTTTGTGTGGAGTCGAATTTTCTATACACACTATAAACAAGTAGTAATAATTACAATTCAACAACAGCCAATGGCACGAGCGGGATTCGAACCCACGATCTTCGGCTAAATACGCCGCTGCTCTACCACTTGAGGTATCGTGACCTCGATCTACTCCCCATCTCACCTCCACTTTTGAGTTTTCTCTCATTTTCCTTAATTAATTGTAATATATTAATTTGTCAAGCGGACCACGAAATTAGTGAATTTAATTAGTAATAATAATGATTCTTTCATTGAAGTGTGTTATTCTTTTGTTGTAATTAAATTTTCAATAATTTTAAGATGAAATCTCCTTAAACTACCTTGTTTATTAAACTGATTATTGCCTGGGAAATTATGGTATGTAGTTGTTTTCCTTTGTCTTGGTTTGTTGTTTTATTTTGTTTTAGATAAGAGATCCTTATCTGTGAAGACATTTTCTTTCTATAACGTAAACGGTACAAACCTTTATTTTGATTAGTAAGACTTTAAATAGGAAATAACTAACAGGTGATAATTTTGTTATTGTAACTAAACAAAAAAAAATGGATGACGAATAAGCAAACATTTTTTATTTATGTTGTGTTAATGTAGTTTAGCCTACTATTTGTGGACATAAAAACAGTTTTGACTCACTGGATTTACCTTATCTGTTCATATTTTTCATTCAGTAATATTCAGTTTGTTAATTTTTTTAAATTGAACTGGGGCATTTCTTAATATTTGTTTAAGTGTTTGTAGGCATGCCGTCGGACTTAAGAAGAGTTCTCAAACACGGTAGCGAGTTTCAGAGTCCGTGTTCCGTTTTTAGGGGAAATTAGTTTTTTTTATAAGTATATAATATGTGATGTGTTGTGTCTCTGTATGTTTTGTCTGAGTGAATGTATTTCTTAGCGTGAATGGCGAGGGGTTAGGGGTGAAATAATGTCATCATCGCCCGTCGAACGTTGAGAGCGTAAGAGTGTTTCGGGGTGATGGCGGAATATTATATAGACCCCAATCTACCTTAGTTTGAGTATAGGCTATAGTATGTAGTGTCTGAATGAGTAAATAGAATATAAACTTAGCGGGGGGCTGAATGACCTAGATATCGGAAGCCCCAGTCAAAAAAAAGTGTGTGTGTGTGTGTGTGTGTGTGTGTGAGAGAGAGAGAGTGAAAATGAGAGAGAAACGATAGAGATAGGAATGCTTATAGCTAGAAAAGTCGGTATGAAATAGTGCAGTCAGATTCAGGTAGAAATAGATAGATAGAGAAAAAGTGAGAACGAGTCTGAGAGCGAGGGTGTGCGTGGTGAGAGAGAGATGGATGGAGTTCTTAATACTTCAGGCGCAAAGCTGACAATCGAACCAGGCCCGCAATGATACAAATACGACAGAAATAAGGTCCTAACGATCCGTCCCCATAAATATCTTTAATATTAAAAATTACAATTGAATATTGCTGGACACAAGAACGACATCAATCCAACCATCGTACGTAGCGACCTTCATGGCTTCTCCGGAGTGAAAATGTTACGGGCGAGGATACCGCATTCTTATTCTTCTCCAAACTCTCCCTCAGCTGTCAGAAGACCTCAAACAAACCCTTGACTCAACCGAAAACAAGATTTTGGTCGGTGTTTAACTTAAACGAGCTGTTCAGTGCCTTGTCAGATGTTCTGAGTCAGTGGCCGGCCTCCTCTCACGCAATCGGCTTCTGAAAGTCTTCGTAAAATTAATAGTGCGTAAACTAACATTCACATTTCTAACTTGGTGAAATCCTCACTCGATCTCAACAGTGGTAGAATGTCTATTACGAGAACATTGGAAAAATAAGACGATCATATCAGCTCTGAGATATCGTTGGCGACCTAATTCATGCATTCTTGAGTAACCTCCAGTGTCTTGGTAACTATGGATGACCTTTCGAACAGTCGTTCGGGGGCTGTAAGCACTTCTTCCATCTTCCAACAATGATATGATTCTAGCCAAATCTATATTACTTAAAACACCCAACAAACTTGAAAAAAAATAGTACAACCTAAAAAAATTAAATCAACTGAACGTTAGAAACATTCGAAATAATAAAACGACCATATCAGCTCTGAGATGTGACACGATGACGACCTAATCCATGCATTATTGAGTAACCTCCAGTTTCTTGGTAGCGACGGTTGATCCTTGTTGTTCGAGGAACGTAAGCGCCCTGGCCACATACGTTTGACTTCTTCCATCTTCCAACAATGATATGATTCTAGCCAAATCGATATCACTTAAAACACCCAACAAACTTGAAATTTAAAAAAATGGTACAATCTAAAAAAAATCAAAATGAACAATAGTAAGAATCGTTACAGAAAAACCAACTAAGAAGAGATTGATTATTCAAAGATTTATTTACAATCCAATTTTCGGCCAGTTTTTCCTGTTATATCTATAGTATTCAAAGGATATATAAGATAGACGAATCGACAAAACAGTAAAGTGTCCTTAGTGCAAAAAAAAATGAGGTCATTCTTCCATTTCCTTCCCCTCTTATCTATGATGGGGATGAAATTAGAAAAAGAAAACCATGTTTTCCACAATGTACTCTTAACACACATACACAATGTAACTTCTACATTTTTTGTTGTAAAAACTGTTAGAATATTTCAAGAACGAAATATCAAGGCCAGGACGACTACCAATCCGTAGATAACCCATCAATATTTTCTAAATTAAGTCCGAGTGGAGTGATTCATTCTTCATTCATCATTCCTGGCGATCTTCAATTATTTTGGGATTTCTATCACAGTGCACAAGAATTGCAATTTTGTTTTAAGCTAGAATACTTTAAATGCAATCATATCCAATGCTCATATCGGCTGCAGCGGGGAAGCGGGTTCAACGGGGCAAAATCCGGTAAATGGTCGAACCGTGGCATGACTGTTAGCGCATTCATCACACCCATACAAGTCTCGATGCACCGACACCAATAAATACATCACACCATACCTCCCGCACGCCAGTTTCCCGTCGTGCTCAAGCATTCCTCTACAATCTGTAGGAATAAATTACAAAACTGACGCTTTGATCAACACGACAAGTGGTCGTCCACTTGCAGGTCAATTTCGCATGCATGGGTTGTTATTGGAAAATGGATTGCGATTTAAATAGCATATTCAAAATGGAGTTTTATATTTCGTGTTGTATGTAAGGTTAATAAGGCGATATGTATGGCGTAGGAGTTTCCCTTCTTGAAAGGCAACGACAATGTTAAAATAGTCAAGATTTTATTCAACAAGAGGTTCTCGCGTGTCGCAGATTTTCTTGGCTTCCAGGTGTTATAAAAGGAATTTAAAGGAAACCTTTCTTTTTGCCATTTTCTTTTCAATCCTCTTTTAAATCGCATTGTTTCGGATGATTAGCAAAGCAACACGGAAATTTGATTGCTTTTAGAAATACATACCTTGAGTAAAATGTTCATCACCTGGCAAAAAATAAAATTTTGACGGTCAAAGCCAAGTAATTTTTATTGAAGACGAAAACTTTTCCAAGTAGTCGTTCTCTTCTTATGTATTTTTCCTGTTTGTGTTTCAGTAGTGGCTGGATTATAAGATATTAGATTATATCTCAACTAACCAACACGAACAAAACTGTCTATTTCAAAGTTAGATTTTAATCCATTTTAATCCCGTTTAAGCCATTCCTTATGCAATATTCCCGTGTTAATCTTCAGGTTTAGCCGATATGCAGACCCCTCCCCAGAATTCTAAGCTGAAGCAGACTTTACATACTGTAATTGTTAAATATTTATAGATTTTGTATATACCATTAACTAGTCCTTCTAAATAAACAGATACAGGGGTTAATTTTTTTTTAGATTTATCGACCAAATTATGCAGATACAATGGTCTCTTGGTTGTTATCAGTGACGTGGTCAAAGAAAGATAGTTTTAATTTTAAAACTCCACCTAGCTTTCAGAACTTTATTGTACGTTCTTCAGGGAAAACAAAAGAATATATTATACATTTTAATTTCGGCCTATTTAACATAGTTTTGTACTTATTGATTTTGGACAAAAGTACAGAAACTTAAATTCTTTTATATTCGTGTTAACAACGAAAACGTTTTACTTTCTTCTTCACTGTTTCAACTGGGAAATGATTAGACAAATTTATACAAATATCACAGACAGTAAAAATAATAATAATAATAATAAAAACGACAGTGACTAGTATCAGGTTTCTCTCAGGTACGGTTTATTCCCAAACATCTGTAAGTGCAAAAACATCTTGTTCTTATATATATCCATAATTAATTATTTGGAAATCGTGAAATGAAGTCTGATGTGACGTAGGTTTTAGAAAAACATTTTCTTTATCGTGCACACAAGACGGACAAGGATAACCCTGAAGATGATCTTTGTAAAGACCGAAACATGGGCACGATATAGAAAACGTTTTTCTAAAACCTACGTCACACCAGACCGCATCTCGTGATTTTCAAATAATCATTAACTAACGGTCGGTCATATATATGTCAAATTGACCAAAATTAAAATATGTTGGATATGAACTTTTATAGAGCCCTGATGAAGGTAGAATAACTCACCGAAAGCTAGCGAAGATTTAAAATTAAAAATATGTTTGATAGCATTCATGACAACAACAAAGAGAACATTTATGACACATGTAATATAACAAGTAAATAATTCTAGATTTTCGTTGAAAAACAGTGTATATAAAAATATCTGTTCCACGCGAGTAACCGTATAAATTAAAATGAGATCATTTATTTTCAAAAAAGTCACAACCAAATAGACATTATCCGTTCTGCTTTCAGAGAAGATTTGCGAGCTAATCGTAAGTTAGGAATCTTTTCTTTCTGATTCAACAGTAAACAAGATTTAAACGGTTGAGGAAAGCGTATGTGAGCAAAGTTCGGCGTAATTGACCCAAAATTTGTTGGAAGTTCGTTAGTAACCGTATCCTTGGCAACAGAGTTGTAATATGATAAAATTATTCGGAAACGTTGGAAAAGGTCGCTTAAAAGCAATTTATCACGTAATAATTTAATGTCGATCAAATATCAAAAAAAGTCTTGCATTCGTGATTAAATTTTGATTTGAAATTCGCTTATTTTTTTACTAGTCAAAACATCTCCTACAAGGTTCTATCAAAACCGGATTGATTTATTTTTTCATTTCTGTGGGATCAATACTGCCCATGAACGTGTGCACATATGTGTAGTACCTCTCAAGCCGCGAAAATCGCCCACTTGATGTTTTGGTGTCCTGGGGTCCGAACATGGTCTTGCTCTTACCATCTTAGAAATTAGGTTCAAAGGGCAATCGACAAGGTCATTTCTACCCGCAACACGCAGTTTGACTCTAGACAGAATTGACTCTATCAATCATTGATCAATACAATCCTTATCACTCGCATACCGTTTACTCAAGGAGGATGATAGATACTACATATTCTTACATCGTCCTTTAACTTGCATACCGATAACTTAATATAATTGAGGGTCATGGGAACTTGATATTCCGCCTTCGAATCTCCTGTACTACGTATACACTCACGCATATAAATACATTTGTTTGAAATAGTTAGAACAATTATCACCAAATTTAGCGTTCAAATATTTGAATGTAGGAGTATGCCATGATTTTGTCCTCGCTTCCATCGACGGGCCATATCGATATTTAATAAATAAAATAACTGGTTTATTTTTGAATATTCAAATAGACCTAGGTATTCTATTGCGTATACCTAGCTAGTCTTGAGAGTCAATTTACTTATTAGCGTGAATGTATGATGTGAGAGAGTCGATGGAGGAATAACCCTTTAATTACTCTCAATTAGGTTAATTGTATAATATGTGTAAAGAGTGTTCAAAGGAGAAATATCAAGAACTCTACCAGCCCAATTAATTGAATGTATGAAGGAAGTACAGAATGTATTTAAGAATGAACGTGAATACGAATGGGATGCTGAATTGACCTAGTTGTTGAAAGGACCTCTCCGGAGCCCAACCTCGGTGGATGGTTAAGATTGAGGTTTGAGTTGGGTGATTTTCGAGTCTGACGAGTCAAATAGAACGTAGAAACTTAAAATGATCATGATATCATTGATACAATATAAATCAAAGAACGATATTTTATGTTCGATAAAAAAGATAAATTATGATCATAAAAATAACTTTTTGGCACGTCATCAACATCCTTTTTTGACAAAACCATTTCAGTTTTTAAATAACAGAATTTTTTTTTCATAAAAGCTACAATCGATCGTCTCATGCGTCACGTTTATCCGGGAAACGGGATTTTAAATTAATCTAAATTAATTTTTTTCATTTTATAAACGTGGGCGATGTGATGAAATTCGGTCAAATATTTGCATAAACACGAAGTGGAACGTCGCCTTTTCCGGGTGTGAACCGTGTTGCGGTTTATTCTTCCTTTTGTGTATGTAAGGCCAGGCAAAGTGTTATTTATATGTTTGTCTCAGGAAGTGATTTTCGCTTTTGAACTGGAACGAATTTGCGTTTTGTAAAAGTCTTCTAGTATTCATTGGAATTCGATTCTTTCTCAATTTAATAAAAAATGAACCAAAGAATTATGCCTTTTGAAACTAAAGACACGATAAATTTACCACTTTATTCGAATTACAAATTTGGATGAAAATATCTTAGCCAAGACAGTTTGTGATTGGTTAAAGTTTAAATAGGGAGATCATGGTTTTCTAAATATTTTTATTATTAAGGGGTCTGACGAGAACAAAAGGTGAAGTCGAAGAATTCTAGAGATTCCAGACATAGTAAATTCATGATTAAAGTACCCTCAACAAAGCACTGGCACTACAGCTAAGACAGGGGAAAAAATGTCATGACGTGCGATAGGGTCATAGTCACGTGCAACAATGAGCCCATTAGTGGGTTAGGTGGGTATATCAATAAAAGTTGCGTGCTTAAATACACTTCGGAATGATCTATATCGCCCATATTTTCTTTAATTGAAAATAACTGCGGCTCCAGTCATATCGACAATCAGAAGCAGACAAACTGGCCAATCAGGATCTGAAGGCAATGTAGGCTCAGAAACCGTACTTATGTTAACAAGATAAAAAAGTTTCCTCCAACTCTGATTGGGTCCACAAAAAGCAAAACATAGACGAACTTGAGAGGGACTAGACACATTAAGTTCATAAATGAAGGAACGCAGCAAATCTGATAAACAAATAGTTTTTAAATGG
The DNA here is from genome assembly GCA_039619505.1 of Cimex hemipterus. Lineage (NCBI taxonomy): Eukaryota > Metazoa > Arthropoda > Insecta > Hemiptera > Cimicidae > Cimex > Cimex hemipterus. The sequence goes on along the minus strand of CM077103.1, from coordinate 19,863,258 downwards.
ATAAAGCGCAGCAACTGCGCAGTTAAACATAGCCTAGCGTACCAAAAATACTCGGTAAAAAGAATTGCAGCAATGAAAATCCATGACCTTCTACTTCTTATGTACCGTGTCAACTGAACTGAACTAAGGATCTAGGAAAAGTACAATTATAATTATACATATCATTACAGTTCTGATATACCTCGCATATCTTTGGTACGCGCAAAATTTGATCCTATGTCAATGATAGCCCTTATCGTATTTCAACTGTGTCCTTGTTTATGTTGATTATGTGAGACTATCATAAATCAAAACAAATTTTTTCAGCGGTTCTCTGCGAGGTACTGGTCCTTTTGTTGTATGGTCTACATTGGAATAATGTTCCGAACTTAATAGCCCAAAAATGGCCAAGGATGCTTTAATTTGGTCGTCTCTGGCGATATTCCTACTCTCGCTGCTTACACAGCAATTTACCATTTCCTTCAGAATCCATCTGACATGCGAGAACAAATTATCTGGTACAAAACGACTTGTTCGTCACAAAGCAATCCCACGATGCGTCGATCAGTTTGATTTATGGTTTCAAATTTATTCAAATTAACCAAACAATTTGAATTAAAAAAAAAGAAAAGAAAATAGTGACAGTACTGAAAAATTGTTGGATTGATATGCCCTTCATCGGATTTTAAAGAATTCATTTCAGAAGAATTTGTTCGTCTCTAAAATCCTCCACCTCGAAGTCGATCGCACGATGACAGAACCGTAGCAGGCGTTACGTCCGGGATCAATTGGCGAGTAGAAAGGCGGTCGTTGGGACTCGATAGGCATCTCTCCGTGAGCGATCCATCGGCTATGGAAATATCGATTTCCCCGGCGATTACAAGGAGCAACGGGAAGAGATGTCATCTCGAAATCGACCCCGTCCAATTAGCCCCAGATCGTGAAATATCCCGATTTAGACGATAACCAGATTTAAGAAACTGAAGGATAAGCTGCTATTTTGATAAATACAATGCACGGAGTTTATCGGCTACAAGTTGGCCCACCATAACATTCTATGTTCAGTTACGTCATACATTGTCAACTTGCATTTTCTACGTTGTCGCGATACTTTAATGAGTTTATTCGTCATAGAAATCGATTTCATTTTCCTAGCCGCGCGATCTTAGCACTGATGTCTTTCATTCGTCAAAGAAATCGATGTGCTTTCCTAGCTGCGTGATCTAAGTTCTGATGCCTATCATCAGTCAATGAAATCGATCTACTTTACTAACTTTGCGACCTAAGCACCGATGCCCATAAAAGATTCGAGAACGTATAGTATGAAAAAAGCAACATACACAAAACAGCTTCAGAATTGTTAGAAAAATGCCAATCGGTCGTTTCAAAATATCCAGCCCAGTTTAAAAATAGATTTATCATGATTTCGGAAGCGGCGTCAAGCGATGATGGATCGGTAGAAACAGTGGAAGATAATTTGTCCGATACACCGTTCGTCCAACGCCCAAATATCCGTCCTTGTTCTTTTCGGACACTATTTGCCAACCACTATCGGCCAGGTCGCTGGAATATATAGATTAGCTCACTCGGAGGTAGGCAATTTATTTAAGTGCCTCTCGGCCAGCTCTTACGGGGCACAATTTATTTGTGACCTTTCCCAGTTCGGCCTCTGCAAATTCTTCCTGAGTCGAAAATTCTGAAGACGAGACAATCATTCGTCTTTTCAAGATTTAGAAAGATGAAATTATTCATTTACATATTTTTTAGGTCAACAGTCCTTAATGACTTAAATAACTAACGTCCAAAAACAGCATAAAAATTAAGAATTGCTGAAACAAGTTTACACCATAACAGACAATGTCTATTATTTAAAATGCAAAGTTTTACTTTTCTCTTTCAAAATATTTTTCATGATGTTTAGTGTCCGTTAGCCAATGATTCTTCGGAGATCGTAAGATGCGGCAGGTATGACGGTAGGTTTGAGAAAAACATGATCTTTGTCGTGCCACGTTTCGATCTTTAGTGAGATCATCTTCAGAGATTTATAATCATAAGTTTTACAAATATATGTAAGATGTGAAAAAATGAATTTGTACAATACTAAAAATTTTATATTAAAAAATAAAAAAATAAAATGAATATTTTATGCTACAAAATTTTAGATTTAAAAAAAAAATTATACAATGCGAGAAAACTTTTGATTAAAAAAATGATTTTATACAATGCTAAAAAAATGTAATATAAATTTTCTAACATGGTATAAATTCATTTTTCTTTAATATAAAATTTTCTAGCATTGTACATTTTTGATTTATATATATATATATATATAT
>CM077103.1:19849253-19860546 GCA_039619505.1 Cimex hemipterus | reverse complement strand
TGTGTGTGTGTGTGTGTGTGTGTGTGTGTGTGTGTGTGTGTGTGTGTGTGTGTTTATACTCGTATATAATTTATATATATTCATTTTTTCACATCTTACATGTATTTGTAAAACTTACAAACCAAAATGTTTATAAATCTCTGAAGATGATCTCAATAAAGATCGAAACGTTGGCACGAGAAAGAACATGTCTTTCTAAAACCTACGACACACCAGACTGCATCTCACGATCTCCGGAAAAAGTGTTTTCAGTTACAATTTAATTTCAGGCATATTTTATAAAATTGTCTTGGTTACTTTATTATGAAGTTACGAAGTTATTCGCAGATTTACGACAAGGGAAAACGTGAGAACTGATTCAACTGGCGATGTTTTCTATATGCGTTGAATTTTTTTTAAACTTTTTTAAACGTTGTATAAGATAAAAATAAAAACTTCAAAGAATATCGCCCATTGTCAGCGGTCACGGCGTGTTTTTGAATTTAGCATAGGCCGGACTGGATGCAATTTCTTCCGGATTTCTTTTGCCCTTTTATTTTCTTTTGGATCGCCGCCTGCCCACGTCTCAAACAGACCATTCATCTATCGGACAATCCACAATTTATAAGCATTCAATTTATAAACTTATAAACGCCAACCTTGGGTCTCAATGTCTCCTCCTTCTTCCTCCCACCGGTGAAACTGGGCGAACCGCTGCGCCAGCATACTTGCGGATTTGACCGAGTCTTTGTGTACGTCGGTAATACATTGAAAATTCATGGATACGATTTTGAAAAATGGATACCTATTATTCTAATTTTTATTCTATAAATTGTTTGATGTGAATTTTTTTGTATGGTCAGGTCCATTTTGATCGATTAGATGTGTCCCCATTTCTCTCTGAACGTTTGATCATTAATATGACTATAAATCTAGAGGTCTAGGTGGCGAAAAATTAAATAAACCGGATTAATTTAGTCCACACCATTGGCAACAATTTTGAACACAAGAGGAGAAAAAAGTGGCCAAATAAAAATGATTTATGTTAGCTAATTGTTTCGAGAGATAATTTGCATAAGTTGCATATTCGGGAAACACCCTTGTATAACAACGTATTCTGGAGTGTTTGACCTCGAAGACAAGTAATCAATTGGCCATGAAGCTTGTCCAGAATCCAGATTCAATTCACCTGGAGGGCGCTCGGGCATCCGTAACCGGGCAAGATGCAAATACAAACCCAAAGAAATTGCGGGTTCTTTCTGTTTATCCGAGAGATCCGCTTGTAGAACGGGCAATTTGCGACGAGAAAACGGAATCCGCACCTCGAAGCCCTTCTATCCCATGCTGATGAGGACGTATGTAAAGACCGGGCCCAATTCCGCGGCGGCCGATAATCGACGGAGTTGGATAATATCTCAGAAATGTAATTTAAAATTTAATCCACTTAAAAACAAAAACGGCCCAAGTACAGTGTAGCACGCAAACTAAGTGATGCTAGTTCAAAAACAAAATTGCACGTTTCAACAGAAATTATATTGTCTGGATCTTAACAATAGTAATATCAATGTTCAAAAAAAAATTCCCCCATAAATAATTAGCATTTTTCTGAATGTATTCTGAAAATTAACATAAATGACCGCACCTATTGTTTTAGTTACAAGTATGTGGAATGTTTTTATTATAATAGAACTCTCAGTTCTTTTCTAACTTATTATTTATTACGTGTTATTTTTAATTTTGTTGTTGTCAGTCATACTTACGAAGTTTATTTTTCTCACGTTTTCTATAGACAGTATCACAATTATTAAGACGATCTAAAACAACGTAAACTTGTTTTAAACGAATCCAAAGTAACAGTTAAATCAATAGCCACTATTGGCCATTAAGCTAAAATTGTAGATATATAAGGAACATCGTCATAAATAAATATAGATATGTGTCAAACACCTCGCAAACAAAAATAAAAGCTACTCCTTTTACTATGGCTAATAAGGTGATGGCACTGACCGATTTCGAAAAATATTACACCTGTGTCCGACCATTCTTGTCAACATACATTCGGAGCATAATTTTTTTTACAATATTTCATGAATTTTAATTGCACTTCTACCTATAAATTGGGTAAAGTAGATATTGGAATAATAATGTGTGACGAAGCAACCTACAAAGTTTGAAAACTTTTTTTAATCGTGAAACAAAGGTAATATTCAATTTTGCGTCCCAAAAAGTTTTAATTTCTATTTTTTGGAAAATGTGTTTAGTAACTGTTAGTGAATGATCATTCGGGGATCGTGAGATTCGGTCTGGTGTGACGTAGGTTTCCGAAAAACTCTTTCCTTATCGTGCCAACGTTTCGATCTTTAATGAGATCATCTTCAGGGCCTGGGATTTATAAACTTTGTTTTAATTTATTAAAATTTTTTCATATCCAACATGTATTTATAAAATTTAATTGTAACTGAAGATTATGATCTCAATAAAGGTCGAACGCTGGCACGATAAAGAAAATGTTTTTCTAAAAAAAAGATCACACCAAACCGCACTCGTGATCTCCGAATAATTTTTGGGAAATCTTTAAATAATTTTTTTCTCAAATTTTTCGCCTCCCAATACCTTGAAACAACATTAATATCGATCCACGTTTTCTCGTGTAGACTGAATATTATGTATGCACATTTGGTTTCTTCGACCTTGATTCTCCACTGTCTTCAAGAGAAGAGGAAATGCAGGTTATTTTGGAGAAAACGGGAAGTTGTGTCGTGACCTTTATATGATAAAGGATTGCGGTAGCATCCGTTAATGAAAAGGGTGAGTTTATATGGCTCACCTGCTAGAATATGAAAAAAAGAAAATAAATTAATTTCGTGGGACACATATTTGGAAGTAAGGGTCTTCGACTATGTTACCTACTGCCTGTTAAAGCCTGGCTGAATAAAATTGACTTTCCACAGCAGTCCCGAGTGATGTACCCGGTCGTTCACATTTCGTTTACAAATGTTGCTTTATCTCGCGATCCGCTTGTTGAATAGTCGAGTGACAAATCCAAAAGTCGAATTGGTTGGATCATTGAACAAGAAAGGGAAAAGCTTAGGAATGTTGGTCTGCAAGTGGATGATCTCATGTTCAACTGATTGTCAGCACTCAGTTTACTATGTCTATTTTCGCTGATATCAGTTCAATTTAAAAATGTTCATATTATATTTGATCTTTTAAAAATCTCACTTAAAACTGATTAATTTTCAAGAGTAAAAATAGTTTGACCGTAGGTAAAACAGTTGAGCCCAGGCATTTTGTTTGTTTATTTATCCAAATTATATATACCGTGAAAACATTTAGTTTAGCAAATTGGTTATATAAATCGACCAACGACTCGCTGACATAGATTTTTAAGCATTTTTACACAACGATTTCAAGATCTCGTCACAGTCGAATGTTTGTTGGAAGCAGTGAGTTAGCGGATATGACGAGGGAGCTCGATGAGAAGAAAGTGAATCTCTATCTCTTCATTTTGACTTGTATACCGATTGATTGACTTTGAAAGAAGATAAACATCTTGATCAAATTTAACGAAACGTCGAGTGGTAGTTTCAGCCAGGCCTCATAATAGAAATATCCTATAATTGAGTAATTCTCGGTTAGAAATTATATTTTGACTTACGTCCTCAGCCTTAACAGACAATAAGCGGTGCGATACGTGGAGAAGGTGCGTTTTCTCCGCGTGATATGTGATGAAAAGTTGAGATCGCGGTCACACATCGAAACCGCGAAGACCGTGGCAGGAAAACCAAGTTACCTTTCATCGCAGGCTAGGGGGTGGTTAGCAATTCCACTTTAAAAAATAACCGCGGCCGGAGCGGATCCGGTAGTTTCTATGCTAAAGAAACTCCTACTCACAGGGAGATAGAGACGTCTTCTCTATCTAGGGAGTACGTGGGAGAGTAGGCTGATGTATTTCGGTCTGTTAACCCTTTGCGTGCGGCACACGACCCTATGCTTAATGTGGGCCCGACCATTTTGAGTAGACAAGCGGAGAGCGTGGTTGTCCTTGGCCTCTACACCAATGCTGCCGCGGTAACACAAACCCCGTCGTATGCAGAGATGCGTCAGCTCTCATCTTCAAAATCAAAACGTCTTATAAGGCCGAACAGGCTAGGTGAGGAAACAATACTATTGACAATGAGTACCCGTGAACGCCAAGACCTTACCTATCCATTGCAGTGTATACACCGCCGAGCTGTATGCAATCTGGGACGCCATTGGATTCGTACAATCTCTTGATTAAATCCTCGTGGAGAATTGATCCTACCTCAAGTGCATTAATACCGTGGGTGCGTCGTGGACCCTAATGGACTGATTCTCGATAGGAACTCTTGCCGTGCGTTTGTTCGAAGAATACGCCGAGTAGTTGCGTTTCGGAAAAAAAGCTCACATTCCTGACCTTACTATTGAAATCTGACCGGCTGACGCTAGACAAGCAACAAAGATTATGGTAATTAAAAGATAGCACTGTCAGCGGGCTGGGACGTCCAAATTGCGCATTAATTGGTAGTAAATTGTGGTGTTTAATGATCGTTACTTACTGATTATTTGGAAGTCGTGGGATCATCTTTATCGTGCCAACGTTTCGATCTTTATTGTGATCGGCTTCAGGGCAGAAAGTGTTTACCTTCCGTGTAGATGTGCATTCTTGTCTGTTGTGTTGAGAGCGCCGTTGAGTTGAGGGCGATAAAACATTTCCCTAAAACCTACGTCACAACAGACCTCATCACACGGCCTGCAAATAATCGTTAATTGGTAGGTTGCCCCGGAGAATCTATGCCGCAGAAGAAGGATTATCCGACGCACAATGGGCTACAAATACGAACTTTAATAGTAAACGTAAAATAGTTGGGTAGATAGGAGGACGCAATTGTTATTTTATTTTCCTTTCTTTCAACCTATCAACATCGTGTAAAATTTTAACTAATTTTAAGCGGGGGAAAATAACGATAAAAGCAAGGTTTATATATACGGTTCCAATTTATTTATGAAGGTCTAACACGTTTCGGCTTGAGCCCTTCGATGAAGATGGCGCAAAGCCGAAACACGTTCCAGTAACGATGCAAAACTATGAGTTTAGACGCAGCAGTGACCGAAGTACAATATGATTATGATTATAGGTATATGATCTGGTTTTCTTAGAACATCTAACATACCCAACTTTGCGCTTTTTATAAAATTTCCGTATCTATATACTACTCAAAAATTAATAAGGAAATTGCCACTCTTTTAGTATATACATTTTCTCTAGTATTTTTCGTTTATGTTTATTATAAATTGCGTTAAAATTGATTAAAAATGATTGTTTTTTCCTGAAGTAAGATTTAATTAGGGTATTTTGAAAAATAAGAAAAATCTTTAAATAATGAATACCGTGTATAACGTTCTGTATTAGCTAGCACCTCTGTGCACGTGTTAGCCTAGGCATACTATTCATAAGGTTGTCACTAATTTCATAAGGAATTTCACCCCATAGATATTGCAACGTTTCACCCAGTTGTTGGTCGAAAGGCCTTCTCTGCAAACCGTCCCATATGTGGGGGTGCCTAATGGGATTGAAGTCTGGTGACGATGGGTGAAGGGGCAGATGGGGAATTCTCAAGTCTTATAAAACATTGATGAACGGTTGTCTGGCATTTTTATCCTAAAAAAGAAAATCCCTCCCAACAAGATCTCTGGTTTGAGAAATGCATTCCTCCATCATTTCCACAACGGCGAGGTTCCCTTCAACTGTGTGGACTCCATTTCGTCCTCCAGCGTAAATCCCAGCCAAGGCCATTACACCGCTTCCTCCAAACTGCACCGAAGGGAGGACAAACTAGGGCATTGTACAATCCACTGTTCTCAGCGCAAGTTATCACTATACGGACTGACACTATTGGTGTTCCCTTCTAGGCACTCGCTGTACCACATTCTACTGAATTGCTGGTGGGTCGTCTCACCGAGGAATGAAATATGAGACCAACTTCCCAAAAACGATTACGAATCGTTTGTGTTGATACAGGCCTTGCCAAAACATCTTGTACATCATTCAGGATCCGGCAGGCACTTTGGAAAGGATTCTGTCTGTGTTCCCTTAGCGTTGTAATGTGCTGAGATCCAATACCAGTCCTCCTTTTGGCACTTCCAGTTTTTAGGAATCGGGCTAAAGCCCGGGAGGCAACGCTTTGGGAAACGCCAACAGCCTCTGCGGCATCCACCTGCAAGTGATCTCGATGACTCATTCTCCCAACAATATTTCGAAGTTGGTTCAAGATTATGTCTTTACATTTTAAAGAGAGTAGACCTGGATTAGAAAGGTGAAATGACGAGAAGCTTACAAAATGAGTAATCCTCGTGATTCTTTTCTTAAGCAAATCCGTTTTTAAATATGAGGATTTAAGTTTGTTTTTGTTTTGTTTTTCTATTTTGTTTTATCTAAGTAACAAGAATATATCGGTTAATTTAATTAAAATCAACAGAATAAATCTAAATTACAATTATTCATTTTGAGCAGTTTATTTTTTAAACATAAATAATTGGTAAAACTTATATAGAAGGCTAACAATAAGTGATTATTTTTGACAGTTTATATTGCTAAAAGTAATAAATTCAGGTAAATTATGATTGCATTAAGATTAAGGAAGAGCCGCCTTAGAAAAATTAAACAAACTTTATTCATCTACCATACCCATATTAAACTTTGATAATGAACTTGGTGATTTATAACTGTGGTTTACATTTAATTACTTGGATTTATGGTTTAAGTAGGAGCTCAGCGGTATACTTAGGACTAACAAAGCTTACAACCTTTTATAAAAAATATATATATACAACTTTATTTTTAAATACTTACAATCCGCTTTTCTGTTTCAGGTAAGTTTTATTCTGAGCCGATTACATCTAAACCGCTTGGGATCGTAAGCGTTGTAATAAGGTAATCCAATACAAGGGGGCTTTAATAGACTAAAGTGGGTAGGGAACAAAGTCCTCAGGCGCTTCAAATATTCCAGAAGAGCTTCCTGAAGCGATCATTTTTAGCGACAACTTCCTGCTCCTTGACCTACAGATTTCAGCCCTTCATCCTGTCCTTTGAAAGAAAAGCTTTAACGTCATTACGTCTCCTCCCCAGATGGATGATGGTTCCGGGGGATTGTGAGAATGTATTACGACGGCCGATTTCCTCAAAGATAGTTACGAGTCGAGATCCATCCGATCATTCAATTACGTCCGACTTCCCTCATTATTGTGTAATGTTTATAAAACGATGGGAATCACTTTCGGTTGTATCAATCCGCTTGTTTTCTTTAATTAAAATCCACATTACATTTTTTTGACGGTCGTTATTTAACGTTGGTGAGATTTCCTCTTGGGATCTGCGGAACCCGTAGTTTTTAGGTTTCCTATCGTTTTATCTGCCTAACCTGAACGTATTGGAGAATTGAATCTTCTACATTCTTATGTATAAATATGTGGTGCGAAGTAGGTTTTATAAAAACGTTTTCTTTATCGGGAGATCATCTTCAGGGCTCAAAGTGTTTGTTGTCTGTGTAGATGTGTCATTCTTCTGTATCGTGTTGAAGAGGGTTTATATGACCTCTGCTGTTGAGAACCCTTGAAAAAAAAATATTCGAATTAAAAAAATATTAAAACTATGAATGATGTTTGTAGAACTTTTCTAAAAAAGACAACATTCACAAATGATCTTAAGCTATAAAAGCCATGATTTAAGTTTCAAGTTTTTCTTAATGGTGCATGACAAAAAGAGACCCTAGAGAAACAACCTGATTTAAAAAATTCAAATTTTAAAAAATTATGAAATTCATGTCTAAAAACGTTAGTAGAGTGTTGTAGGGCTTTTCTAAAAATGACAACACATATAAATGATATTAAGTGGTAAAAACGATGACCTAATGAACAAGCTTTCCCTATGTACTTCGATCTCCCCTAGTCGTCCTATTCGTCAATATCGTTTATCTTTATGTACCCCAGTATTTATTTTTTCAGCATGTATTTCAAACAATGTTTTTCGAAGGTGAATCGCATTTGAAGTTGGACACACAGTTCGTGTTTCAACAATCGCCAGTGAAAAAAAAAAAAAAAAATCTGTCGGTCCGTGTGAGTTTCTACGTGTCTCGTCTGTTGGAGAGTCCTTACAATTGAAAAAGGTCGTCCTTCCGAAGCGAACCCATAATTAATAAACCCTTCTACATTTCAAAAGGGCATACAGTTTTTTGAAAGTGCCCTCGCATTTGGACCGGTAGAGCAGGATCGACGACAGTGTATCCATTGTCCCATGGCGTTGGGGGTTGTGCCCGTATGTCCACTTTTCACGGCGACAGTTTATTTGGGAAGTTCGCGTTCGGATGGAACCGACGAGCAACTTAAGTGTCAAATTGAATATCAACTTCTATCTTCAATTGTATAAAGGCAAACTAAGTTGAAAAAGCTACGACGTCGACAAATGAAGTTGGCTGTCCTATACAAGCAATGATTCACTGATAAATCCATTTGCCAGCGCCAACAAAATCATTTTTCTTAGCCATAATAAATTATACAATATGGAAATGTATAGGAATATTTAAATCATGTTTCCTCTACTGACTAAGCATTTTATTGACAAGCTGAGATGCTTAAGGAGAAAAATATTTCAACACTCTGGGAGCTATTGGGTGTTTATTGTATATTTCGAGTGATGTTAAAAAACGGATACATCAACCACATCCAAAGATCCAAGAACTCTGCAAAAATTCAAATTGCCACTAAAATGTTAAAGACTTGGTAAAACAAAACCCTAGGACCGAAAAAGAAAAATTTTTTCAGCTAAAACCATCTCTCCTAACAACTTGAGATTGTAACTATAGTAACAATTGGTATGTAATTGCTACTAAATAAACACTCAGTCTGTAAGAAACTAATTTTAGTTGGGTCTTCACAATCGTAGTATTGATATAATTCGAGCACTGCTATGATAATAATTAATGTAACAACCTCTATTTTATAGAGAAAAAATAAAAAAGCTCACAAAAGATAGTAATGAAACACAAAATGGATATTAGAACGAGTAAACGCGCAGTGTGTACGGGTCGCACGTCTCTCGATGCAAAGTCTATGCAAAGTCAATGGACTTCTTTGCAATTTAAGCTTCTACTCGCGCGATATAGCGTCGTAACCAGGAAGAAAACTAGCATTTTCCACCATTTTAAATTTCAAAATTCCAATTTAATTTTAAAAAAAGTCATGTCAGTGTGTCTTTGCCGTTTGAAATTTTTTCGCTCTATTTATCATAATAATATAGCTTTGTTAATTAGTATAGCTGGTAGCATCCATTGAATGACCTTTAACGGCAAATGCCAATACATGCACATATATTATTTGATCTTTGTTTATATGTAAACAGTCTCTAATTAAGACATTATGGAAATATGACGACACAGATGATTTGCAATTTAAAACATTAGAGACGGAATGAAGGCTTAAAATCGTCCACGTGCATTTTATAACTGGTTACCTACACAAAATTAATTTATTGTTTGATACTTACATCATCATGGTCTGCTTATCCTCGTTGATTTTTGTGAAATAACTCCAGTTAACAGACCGTCAACAACACCCACACCTACACGGCACCCCTTCACCCTACTTCGTAACAAAAACTTCTTCATTCCTCTAACTATCAAACAATAGGTTGAGCACCCGTAGACCACAAGAGTCTCACAACAAAATTAATTATTAACCTAGTAGCATAATAAAGAAATAACAATTATAAATGTAAATTTAATAACGAATAATCTAATTAATTTAACCAACATCTGGGTCATAAACAGGTCACTCTTGGTCCCGTTAGAACATGTTTTATGTATAAACATAAACTATGATTTTCCAACATATTTCGATTTCAAGGCTAAAAATTTATTCTTATCTCAATATCATCGTATTTTCGTTGCATTAAAGTCCTTACGCTTTATTAATATTGTACTGACCAAAACAGCCATTGAGTGCTGTAATGTCAGGGTATAAGCAGGGTGAGGCACGATACTACCGCTTTCCAGTCTTTAGGACATAATTATGTGCCTAAATCACAAGTATAAATAAAAAAATAAATGTTGCTTATGTTTCGATTATTACAAAAGGTATAATGGATAAAACATAAATCAATATTTTTCAGACATATTTTCGTTTTAAAATAACAAATTATGCGAATTTCACATTACCAAAATGTGACTTTTGCTAATTTCATTTTTAATCTATGAATAAAAGAGCAAGGTTGGGCGAATCGCTGTCGTCTCCGTTACAATGGGTTTTATGGATAGAATATAAACAATGATTTTCCAACATAGTGTTCCTTTTCAAGATAAAATATATGTACTATCATCGTATCATTATCGTAATAATGTCCTTACCATTAATGTTCCAATGGCGTGTTGTAATGTCCTCTGGATATAAGCAGGCGAGAAGTTGGTGCTGCCCATTCATGGAAATATATCTGCTTACATAACTTATAATTTAATTAGTAATAAATTAGAGAGTTTAATTATTGGTTTGTTTTAAAATTTCTCATGTTGGATTCTATTCTCAAAGGTTTTATTTACATCGGAGAAATAAGTAGGGTTAGACTGATGTCGTGCCTGTTTGGACTTGAATCCCAAATTATGGCGAATAATCCGCGACTTAACCTACGAATCCTGGCACTTTTGAGTAACTGAGCATCAAGCAATGTACGCTTCATTGTTCATCCGGGTTAAAACGTTTTATGTAAATTGTTTATTAATTAATGTATATTATCCCAAGCAATATCGAGTATTCTGGAAGAGTTGTAATACTAACAATGTGCTTATTAAATGCATATTTTGTCCCCCTGAGGTAGGGAAAGGCTAGCTAGTAGGGTAGGCGCATAGATGGAGATAGAAAAGGTGTGAGGGGGGAGAGGCAGGCAGGCAAACAGACAGACAGAGAGAGAATGAGAGAGAGAGAGAGAGTGAGAGAGAAAGGAGACAAAAATAAAGTAAAGAAACAAATTGAGAGACGGAAAGACAGAGCGAATGAGAAAGAGAGAGGGACGGAAAGAGATAAAAATAAAATAAAATACATAAATAAACTGAGAGAAAGAGAGAGAGAGACAGACCACCAACAGAGAGAGGGAAAAGGGAGAGAGGGAGAAAGAAAGAGGGAGGGAGGGAGGAGAAGGAAAGATCGATAGCCAGACAGACATGTAGAGACAAGAAAAGCGTGTTAGAGAGAGGGAAGGGGAGAGAGAGAGAGAGAGAGAGAGAGAGAGAGAGAGAGAGAGAGAGAG
>CM077103.1:19813295-19844253 GCA_039619505.1 Cimex hemipterus | reverse complement strand
TATATATATATATATATATATATATATATATATATATATTAAAGAGATCTGCTGTTTTGCTGTTTTAAAAAAATAAAGAATATATTATCAATAACTAGGTTGAAGGAAGAGATGGTCCAGTTGACCTAGTAAAACATAAGCACAATTACAGTGGTTTATTGTGAAAAATGTTAACGCTTGATACAATGGAGAATTGTTCAAAAATTACCAGAAACTGCGAATCAACTAGATGGTGGGAAGAGATGATTTAGAAGCAGTAATGAAAAATACAGAGCGCATTGGATCTGATAAAACATAAGCGCACATTACAGAGATATACTGTAATAAATATGCACGATATAACAAATAAGAATCTGCTTAAAATATTTTCTGAAATATCTAATTATATTTAGTGGTTTAATTGACCATGTTAGTTAATTCAATTAATTATTCATTTTAGGTAAGGTTCTGGTTGAGATGAAAAAGTCAGTGACACGGGCGGTATTCGAACCCATGACGGTTTGATACGCAACTCTACCACTTGAGCTATCGTTACGTCGAAGTTAAATCTCCGAGGTTAGAGCAGCGGCGTAAGGAACCGAAGGTCGTGGGTTCGAATCCCGCTCGTCACACTGACATTTTCATCCCAACCAGGACCTTACATAAAAAGAATAATTTTCTGAAATACATATTATCAATGAACCATATATGGAAGTTAGAGATTGTGAAAACTAAAGAATGCAGAGCACAGTTGACCTGACGTAACATCCGCAAACATTTCAGAAATCGACTGTAACAAATATGAATCTGAAAACAATATCTAGCTGTATACGTGAGAGATTTTACTGAAATAAATGTACCAGTATTTGTTAATGTTAGGTCTAAATCGCTTGTCAAAGAAAGATCGCCTGTAAAAACTTAAATATGCAGATGTGTAGACTTATATAAGTTGTTTTGCTCAGATAATAACCTTAAAATAGGTCGAAAAATTGCCAGTAGCAACTGAATTTGCTTTCTTCTCCGAGACCATACCTTGATCTAGAGTGCAGTGTGTTTAAATAATTTTAATCTCCTTGACGATGTTGGGACTGAGTCGGTCTTCAAGAAAATATGGGATCGCCTGTAAAAACCTAAATATGCAGATGTGTAGACATGTTTACATTGTTTTTCCCAGATGATATGCTTAAAATAGGTCGAAAACTTGCCAGTAGCAACTGAATTTCCTTTCTTCTCCAAGACCATACCTTGAACCATCTCGTAGTGAATGTACACTGTTTGACAAAACTAACAAACCGCTTGAAAATTACTAGTAATGGCAAGGGGAAAGTGTATAAACGAAAAACCAATATAATTTTTTGTTGTACTGCGAATCACTAGCTTCATTGGACTTATCAAAAAGTCTTCACTAAGATCGAACACAGATAATGGCAAAACTTCTAATCCTGACCCGACCTTTTCTTAAATAAACAACATTTCAAACAATAATGTATTAATATAATGTACGAGTGATGATCAATCTTAAAAACCCTGCAGCATTTATGAGTACTTTTGATCAATAAAAGCACGTTATTCGAAAGCCACATAGTTTATCCTAACTGCTTGATTTTCAAAGTATACTAGTAAAAATAATAAATCGGTCTGTGGGCGCCTTGGAACGGAAGGGTCTTAATAATTTTTCTCACGATCGTCATTTCTCGAGGGCCATTCCCATAAGGGTCGGCCCGGTAGTTCTATCACGTAAGCCGCCACGTGTTGGTCTCTTGACGTCAAATCTCGCCCAGATCGGAAACCGAGTTAATTACTTTTCCCCCCACATTTTTATATAATTGTTTTCTTTGGTATGTAACGTTTAATGGTTGATTTGTAGAACGTATAAGCCGTCTGTGGGAATCAGAGGGTGGAAGAAGGAAAGTTGTAAGAAATAACATCACAAGCCATTTTTCTCCTTTTATAAATTATACTATCATTTTAGGTTTTCTCTGGTTTTTCGAGCAGAAATATAACCTATTGAAAATGTTGCATACTGGCAAACATATCTGTAGGGATTAGTTGATTATGGCTCCAATTTGAAGAGTAATTCTTCGCAGACTTGCTGTGAAAATCATTAATCAAATGAAATCTACAAGCAATAAAACAATACTTAGTTTTGCATACGTTAAATGAAATGTAAAATCAGTGCCCCTTAGGTAATGATTACTTGAAATCGTGTGATGCGGTCTGGTGTGACGTAGGTTTAGAAAAACATTTTCTTTATCCTGCTACGTTTCGACCTTTATTCAGATCATCTTCAGGGCTCAAAGTAATTGTTCTTTGTGTAGATGTGTCATTCTTCAAGACGACACACAATACTGGCACATCTAAACATAAAACAATTACTTTAATCCCTGAGGATAATCTTAATAAAGATCGAAACGTCGGCACGAAAACAATTACTTTGATCCCTGAGGATGATCTAAATAAAGATCTAAACGTTGGCACGATAAAGAAAATATTTTTCTAAACCTTCGTCACACCAGACCGCAACTCACGATCTCCAAATATTCATTAAATAAAATAGTAAACATTTATTAAACTTGTACTGAATTTTAAGTTTTTAACACAGATCAGACAGTGGAGGAAAGAGTTAATTATGGCTCTAATTTGAACAACAGATCCTCACAGTCAAAATATACAACCAATACATTTAAAAAAAAATTGAAATATATAAGCAATAAGGAATAAATATGTAGCAAAGTAATAAACATTTATTAAACATGTAATAAACTTTTTATAGAGAAAAATATCGTAAAATATCAAAAGCGCAAGAGTTGTTTAAGCGAATTTATATAATTTTATATTTGTTTAAAATGTAAAATTATACACTGGAGAGACAATGTAGCAAAGAGTGAACCATAGCGACGCTCCGTCGATGACAAACGGGCACTCAATGTCATTCATGCAGTCATAAAAGCGTTCAAGAATTTCTTTTATGACAAGTTCGTCGTTGTCCCAGTCGTCGTTATTCTTAGATATAAAGGTTAGAGTACAAATCAAATCATCCAACTTATTTCGATTGTCTTAGATTTGTGGCGGATCCACGCCGTCTCCCGAATTCTCGTACTAACGAACTTGTCGAGTCAACTTACATAGAAGATTCGAAGTTTGAGACAATCCGAATGTCACGCAAATAGCATTTAAACAATGGATCCGAGCAAATGAGATCAACATTCTACCAAGTTTCAACTTCACCATATTCTGTATCCCAGCTTTATTAATCTTACAATTAGACAGGTGCGAGGGGGTGGATCGAGTGAAATGAGTTTCTCTGCGGTTTTAACGGACATTTTTCCTAAATAGCAACACTCCACATGTTGTTACACACGAATTTTAAAGTCCGGTGGCTAATGCGGAAACGTAAAGCCATTAAAAAAATTAAAAATTATTACAATTAATTAAGGGTTAGATTGATATAAAAAAGTCAGTGTCACAAACGGGATTCGAACCCACAACCTTCGGCTACATACACTGCTGCTCTACCAAGTGGTATCCGATCCACTCGGACACCAACTTCCCATCTCAACCCCACCTGAATGAATTATTATTCGACGACAAATGAAATGGCTTTGGAAATCTTTAGGGAAGTATACTTCTTTTTAATTAATTAAATTCACTAATCTCGTGGTCCGCTTGGTTTTTAATACATTACAATTAATTAAGGCTGTTAATTGAACGATGGAAAAAAAGAAGGGAAAATTTAATAGATGGGGTTGAGATATGATGTTGATGTTTGAGTAGCCCAAGGTCAAGTGGTAGAGCAGCGGCGTATCAAGCCGAAGATCGTGGGTTCGAATCCCGCTCGTGACATTGAATTTTTTATCTCAACTAAATCCCTCTAATTAATCGTGATGTATTAATAGGCCAAGCGGACCACGAAATTAGGGAATTAAAAATTATTGTTTACTGTCACCTTTTAAACCTGGTTTATCCTGTTCATCATATTACCTATTAATAATGAATTGATCTTCTTACTTCGAAAACGAACTATTATTCATATTCTGTTGTTATATTGGTTCAACACTGAAGTGAATTCAGTTGTAGCCAATTACAATTATTATCGCCTCATTAGCTAACGTTGCCTCGATATTATTATTGTTTAAAACCAAGAACCCCCCCCCCACTTTCTTTACAACCGTTCTATAAAAACATTCCAGAAGATTACGTCGGAAAGGGCAAAATGTAAAATGAGGTTTGTACTGGGTCGGAGACAAAAGGTTTTAGGATGTTCTTTACTGCGAGGTTATATACATAAACGAGGTAGATTATTTTCCTGTGGATATTGGATAGTAGGAGTTTATTTCGTCCGACGTACAGCAGAGTTCCACTACTCAAGTCCATATTGGTTTCTGTACGGATTTGAACATATTGTGCCGTTTGTTAAACAATGAGGGTTTTATTGTCGAAGCTAGTGGCATCTTACATTTAATAATTTTAAATATAAAAAATGTAATTTTTTAGTCAAGCAGCATAAAAATATGAGGATGGTTAGCATGGTCTGTTTGCTAATTAGATACTTACGGTTGTTATACTTGATTTTGCTCAAAAATCAAATGTAGGAAGTGGTGATTAATTGATTTTGGTACATTTTTCACATTTTTAAGCGTTTAGGTATGTCCGGTCATTGTTTTGGTTTCTGTCTCATTGGTTTATAAAACCCCAAATCACATTCATACATTCCAAATTAAACTTATGACTGACGAAAATTGTAAGCTGCGAGAACCGCGGGGTCATAAGTGGTTATCTGTTCAGACGATAAATTTAGCCCCATGGGCTGTCTACAGCTAGGTCATTTCAGCACTCAACACATACAGTTTTTAAACTAAGGCACATACTTTCTTAATACAGTACGTTCATTATATTTGTTTAGTTAAGGTAGTGAATTACTCGATATTCCTTTATTACCCTTTATACATATTATTTAGGTAATTTAGGTAAAATGAAGTACTCAATATTCTACCATTATGTATGGTGATTAGTGACCGTTGATTATTCGAAGAGCGTGAGATGCGGTCTGGTGTGACGTAGGTTTTAGAAAAGCATTTTCTTTATCGTTCCAACGTTTCGATCTTCGTGAAGATCATCATCAGTGCTCAAAGTGTTTGTTTTCTACGAAATTGTGCTGTTCTTCTTCTTGTGGCACAATACACAATTCTACCATTAGTCCTCGCGCAATACACATTCACACTAATAAATGCATTCGCTCTAAATGCGCTAAAAGAGAACACAAAACAATTTATTCATCTTTACTACAATAAAGCGACCATGTATTCTCGGAAAATAAGAACAGCGAACCCCCAATACTGACGTACTATACAATTCTATCAGTGCCATTCCTTCCAGCCAAGAAATGACAACTTTCAATTAAGTGGGAGACGAGTTGGGCTATACTTTTATATTTCCCGTTTTAGATTTCTTTCTTCTTAGTAAAAGGGAATATTTTTATGGCGTGCATGGTTAGGTCTATACCTATGTTACCTAGGAAGATTCAGATCTGTGCCATGGATTCCTCTTTTCTTCATTTGTGAAAAAAATTATTTTTACAAGTTAACGAGTTGATGATTCGTTATTATAGTTTTCGTCTGGATTTCAACACAGCAAAGGTTAAATCACCCCCGGGTTTCAGTGTTTAAAAAAAGCCAGTTTGAAAGGATATCGGGACCTTCTTTACCTTACGGTGTTGAACGACGTGTCAACGCCTAACGTTGCAGGCGCCGACGCCCAAGACAATGATAATCATACAATAACAATAATAAGAGGATTTTTTTTTTAATAACGTCTCCGTCAAAAATAAATCATAAATGTATTATTTTTATATGAAGGTGTTAAAAATATAACATTTGCCCTCATACATCGCAAAGTAATCTGACTTTGATTGATTGGCTCTTCAAGAAAAACCCGAAATGAATAAAAAATAAAACATCCATGTATTCATCAATCACATATACTCATTTATATGGTAAAATATTAGATGTTTATACGATCGATTTACAAGATTGTGTTTGAATAGATCTGTACTACGCGACAGCGAAATAAATTTTCTATCCAAGGTTTCAACTGTATTTTTTCAGCCATCATCGGTTCCGAAATGAGTCACTATCCAATTTTGGACAATTTTATACTTGTATAACTTTCCAACCGTTAAGGATTACAGTTGATCGCCCTGTTACGATTTTTTTTTCGTTTTTTGTGGTTGGCCAATTGATGAAATTCAAATATTATAGAAACGATTAGAAGAATGACGTTTATGAGGATCATGGGAGGTCATAAACAAGAACAAAAATGAATAAAAATAGTTGCAAGTTTGAAAAATTTATTTAGTAGTATCTACTTTCCTTTCTGACAATAAACAATTATTTTGTTTATTAGCAATTTTTATATGAATCTTGAGTGTTCTGAGAAAACTTTCTAACTAGTTTCGCTTTGCTATATTGATATACACTTTATTTTTACCCCCATCAAGGTTCCCATGGGTACAGAAACAAATATAGCGACAGGTCAAACAGTCGGCAGTTCAAGTTTCGGGAATCTCCTTCAATAAAAGTTTAAAAACCACGGAACGCCAGCCCAGCCGGAATTCTTCCGATCTCCTTTTTTCCAGTCAGTCCCCTCCGGACAGATTTGATGAGATAATGCGGACCATTAAAAAGAAAACAAACGAGCCATTATAATTCACTACCGATGTGTGCCGGGCGAATCGAATTCGGCCGAGTTTACCTCCGAGCGACCTCACAAGGCCGCAGGGATAAATTATGTTTTGAGCTTATTTTCAAAACAACAAAAACACTGCTGCATCCTACCATTTGGCACCTCGTTTATTTTAAATATTCTTGCCACAGGTTTTATTTTAACAGGTGTTCATAAACAATCTGGTTGTTTTGTATTCCAAAATAAATCCTTCAATCGACTCAAAAGTTGGTGGTTGTCAATGAAACAACGACCCTGGTAGAGCCAAGTTCAACGGACGAACAGCGCTAAAGATTCTTTCGTTCATGGATGCCCGGGATCTATTTATTAATTTCATACCAGCGTGTTTTCTTTCCAACTCTGATCGTGTCGTTCCATTCTTAATAACACAGTACAAGTAGCGCAGATTTCTCTTCCTAATGGCCAAGTAGTTCGGAACGGTCATTCATGATCTTTTGCCCTCATGACATTCTCTGCATATGCATTAGATATTCCACAGCACCCGTACATCAAAACCCTAAACCTTTTGACCTGAGATCTCTCTTGGGTAAGAGTTCTTTGTATCAAACAGAAACAAAACAGAAGTATTTAGGGTTTGAATCGTGAGATTCCCTTATGTCATCTGCAGGATGATGAGTCTAATTTGGTCGTCTGATCATTTTGCTCAGTTTCGGGATTTGGCTGTGCTGAAACCGACAGGCGAAAATAGAAAAAAAAGTAGTCCATTCCGTCTGAACTGTACGATATTGTGTCGAGTACCGTAGGCCGAAATGTGTCTAACAGACCACCCTTGCGATAAAAGGCCGACAAAAATTATGTGTTTCGAATTTGACAAAACGTTCTCTACGTCATCACATAGGAGTAGTTTAATAGATGGTACTTTCCCCATGGTTGGTTATTCTCGGCATAAAATTCCATCTGTTTTCTGAAGTGTTTTTATTGATAATAATGATGACGCAATGCTGGGAAACAAGGGCTTTCTATCTAATACTTGTACTAGTTCAGTTCGATTGATTCTATCCTTCTTTTAAGTAGTGGGTCATCGGTCTGTGCTGCAATTCGATTTCACTAGAGACTTTTTACCCAAGATTTTGTTATTAGTAATGACATCAAATATTTAATGATTTATGGTACAACTGTGACTTCATTTGTAAAAACGTTTAGTCAAAATTAAATGTAAAATTTGAATGTTTTCGTTTTCTGAAACTCCAAGGGCTGAACATGAATCTCTAATTATTATTCGGAAATCGTGAGATGCGGTCTGTGTGACATAGGTTCCAGAAAAATGTTTTTTTTTCTATCGTGCCAACGTTTCGATCTTTATTGAGATCATCTTCGGTGCCTGGGATTTTCAAAGATTGTTTACATTTAACAAATACATGCAGAATGTGGAAAAAAGTGAATTTATACAATGGCAAAAAAATTATATTCAATCAGTTCTAGTTTGGTGTGGCGTACGTTTTAGCAAGACATTTTCTTTATCGTCCCACGTTTCGATCTTTATTGAGATCATCTTCAGGGCTCAAAGTGTTTGTGTTCTGCGTACGCGGTAGAAAGGAGTGCCCGTCACGGAAGAATGGCATAATTAGGCAGAAAACACTTTTAGCCCTGAAGTTGATCTCAATAAAGATCGAAAAACGGAAGGTCTAATGATGATTAGAAACAAAAGTTTTTCTTAACCTACGTTACACAGACTGCATCTCACGATTTCCGAATTAGAGATTCATGTTCAGCCCTTGGAGTTTCAGAAAGGGACCAAGAAAAATTGGTAGCTGTTAACATTCAAATTTTACATTTAATTTTGACTAAACGTTTTTACAAATGACATCTTTCCGAATAATCATCTAGACTAATGGTCACTAATTGCCGCATAAATTGGTGTTTTTAACTCCCCACTATTAGAGATTTTCATTAAAAACTTTCCTTTTAGTTTTCCTGGGAAAAAATCATTTGCAAGGTTTTAGTGAATGTATGATTAGAATCTGATTTGACGTGAGGTGTCCTATCAAGTTTTGAAAGCTAAATTATCAGTAAGCAGGCGTGGAATACTCTGAGGAAAAACGTACGGAAAAGACCGCGATATTTGCCGGTAAATCTTGTAATCCCGTTTTCTAAGGGGGCTCAATCGCCTTGTCATTTCTTGTGGATCCACATTTCCAATGATCCAGACGTATTTACACTCCAGCACGCACTTGCAATTTGAAGAAAACGGTTTTTGGGATTTTTTATTATTATATTATAAAAGAATCTGAAATTATATAAATTTTCTTCCACATTGAAAAGAGCATAATAAATAAATAGACGCAAATTACGCAGACTGATTGGGCGTACGACGCATTTTAGTCACATTAGCAGTTCTCGGTTCGAATCCCAGCATAGCCCGTGACATTTTTGTTGTAAAAAATCTGATGAAGTAGTTTCACCTGATTCACTCAATTAATAGTTTGACGTTACATCATTTGACGAATGGAAACGTCCTTCTCTTCAATCGACAATTCCGAATCGAGTGTTCGGCAAGGCAGCAATCTTAGCCCCATTCTTTTTCAGTATATACTGAAAATGTTCCTAAGAATTCTGATGCAATATTCCTTTCATATGCAGATGATACCATCCGCTCTACAAAACCAGGCCCAGTCTCCAGGACCATCTCTCCTAAAGAATTGTTCAAAATGATCATTCTCACCAAAGCCAAATCTACGTGAATAACCTTTATACTTCTCTCACCACTGCTCCAACTCTGCTATAATCTCTGCCCCAGTAATAAATGTCCGATAGTGATAGGAGGCAGGTGTTAGGCCAGTATCTACCCCTCCCGTTTGGAAAAGTTGTTCCAAAATCTACTAAAATTCTGTTCCCTTCCCGAGCAACGAATGCCGTCCGCATTTTGGGACTATACATAAATACAGACCATAAAAACTACTCGAAAGGGGACAGATCGAAATTCTCAAAAACAAACGAAAATGGAACCGTTGGTGACTTGGAATGACGTTCTAGCCCAATGCTTTGAAGTTGTGAATAATACGGAAATATATTGTCATGTGGTTTGACCCCCACGTCCGCGGTACCCAATGGTGTATGAGCGGAATTACTATACTTTATGATTATGGTTCTTGACGGTTTGTAATGTACAAAGACTTTTTCAAATAAATTAACCATACTGATGTCTGCTCTCACCAAGTACTCGTAGAAATATAACCGGAGACGACTAGCAAATAAGTGTCACCATTTTTAAGAGTAAGTTGAATCTTCTGTGGCATCGTCGTCCCAAACCAGCTCATTATTTCCCAGCCAAGCATCTTCTTCGGAGTTTTATTCTGCCATTAATTCTGTCCCGTATGAACCTTCCTATCCGATAACACGTCCGTCTGAATATCAAATAATAAATTACAATTAGGAAAGGAAATTACATTTTAGGATATGAAGATCTGTTGCGGCTTAATTATTACAAAAGATGTTTGATCCTTTAATACGAACATTGGATTGTTTATAATGTTTTATTCTTAAGATATCGTTCAAGTATTTTTTTTTTGGGGGGGGGGGAGGAGGGGTTCGTTTCTTTTTTGATTGAGTAATCTCTGTAGCTTAGTACAAAACACGATTTGTTAGGGGAAAAGCGTCACGAAGTCTTTATTTTCGTTCTAATAAATTACAGGCTAGTTGAAGGTACAGGAGCTGCTAATGAATCGTCTCAAGTTGAGCAATTTTTTTCGCCCGCATGCTTCAAACATGCCACCAGCATAGAACAGTTCCTACTTTTGCCGAGCATGAAGCTCGGGAGAGATTTTTTTCTCCGTCCACCTGAATTCGCGTTGCCCGTCGGACCATAGGCAGTAAAAGTCCGCTTTATATTTTCCGAGAACCTTTCTGCTAGCAATAACAGGCTCGTAACCGTTGAACCGCAGGCCCAATAAAACTGAATCCGCCGCTCGGGACGGATGGTTAAAAACGGCTTTACGCTTTGTGACGGATCGAATCGGAAGAACGGCTTAGAGAGAGGAAGGCCGGCCGAGATGGGATCTCGAGTGCAGTTTGCCTTATCATCATAAATACACGTTCTCAGACAAGTGATTGACACGGTCCCGATATTAAAACCGGGTCCGTTACATATTTCGGCCCGGCCAAGTGGGCTGAGCCGCTCGATAGTCATAACATTAGCATATAGGTTCTCACGGGACAAGGCGACTCGGCATATGATCCGATGCATATTCATCCTGCCAAATTTGAAATGCCAAAAATCCAATTCAACCCTTGATAAATCTCATAATATTTGTAGCAGAACTCAATTCTCAGAAACATCCGCAACAATAAACTCAAACAAAGTTGTATTTATCAACAGACCCAGAACCACAGCATAAAATAAAACAAGAGAACTCATCTATTAGGTAGATAGCCCAGATAGAAAATATTAAAACTGACGCAATTTTTCACTGATAAATAAAAAATCAATTCTCTCCGGATTGTGTACACACTATGCCGTGCCAAACATTTCAGCATCAGTACGAACGTATTGTTAGTTTCCTCTGGTGTTTAACTTTGATTCAAAATCACCATGAAGTGTAGTGAATAACTCAACACGCGGATCATAAACTGCTCAAAAATGAATATGGATATACGTAATTTATTCATGTATTATTCATTTTAATTAAATTAACTAATACATTCTTGTTAGTTGGATAAAACATAATAGAAAATACAAACAAAATGTTAATCTTCATTTTTAATAACGGGTTTACTTAAGAATTCAGTAAACTTGAAGATCTCTCATTTGGTAAACATCTTTTCTCCATTTTAATTCAGTTATCTTCTCTTTAACCATGGGAAGAGCTTGAGCCAGACGATTATTATTGTGAGAATGAGATCATCGAGGCCACCTGCAAGTGCATATCGCAGAGGCAGATTGTGTTTCTCAGTATCGTGGCCTTTAGACCGATTCCCAAAGAATGGAAGTGCCAATAGAAGGCCTGGTAGTGGATTTCAACGCAATACCGTGCTAAGGGAGTACAGAAATATTGTCATTTGTGCAAGACGGAACCCTTTCCACAGTGCCTGCCAGATCCTACAAGAAATTCAAAAATGTTTTGGCAAGGCCTTTATCAACGAATCTTTTGTGCGAAGTCGGGACTGTATGCTCCTCTGAGAAGGAAACCGGGATTTACTCTGGAAGACTGTAGGCAACCTCACCGCAGTCCGTTAGCTCCACAAAATTATCAAGGAATACATCCCTCAAACCAGGGATTATCGATTACAGGATGACAATGCCAGACCTTATGGAGGCAAGATTGTTCATCAATGTTTATAAAACCAGTAACTTCCCATCTGCCCCCTTCCCCATCTTCCCCAGACTGACGAGTGAAGGCAACCTCACCACAGCCCTTTAGGTCCAACAAATTATCTAGAATACATACATCAAACCAGGGATTTAATGCCAACGACTTTCCATTGCTATGACAAGCCAGACCTTATGGGGGAAGGTTGTTCATCAATGTCTATAAAACCAGGGAATTACCCATCTACCCCTTCTCCCCTTTGACTCCAGACCCCAACCCCATAGAGCACATATGGGCTGCGTTGCAGAGAAGCCTTTTCCATCACCATCCGTAGCCAGTTGACTTGCAACAACAGAGCAGCGTTGTGACACGTTTTGAAAATGCAATTCCTTATGAAATTAGTGATAACCTTATGAACAGTATGCCTAGCTTAGCAGGTGCACAGAGATTTTAACTAACAGAAGACTTTATACACGGTATTAATTGTTTACAAAAATAATTGCGCCTAACAAAACCTCTCATGTTATTATTTTTCAAAATTTCTTAATTAAGTTTTCCTTCAGTAACAAAATAATTTACCTTAATTTCTAACAACTTTTAATGCAATTATTAAATAAAATAACCAACCATAGGGTAAATAAATACGGCAAAATGGGCAGTAACGTCTATTAATTTTTGAGCAGTTTATACTAGTTCACATTTCAAATTAAGTTTATGTTTATGTAGATTAAGTCTAAAAATTGTAAATTTTTTTCAATAAATTAATCGAGGTTTTTAGTTGAGATAAAAACTCAATGTCACGAGCGGGATTCGAACTAACGACCTTCGGCTTGATACACCGCTGCTCTACCACTTCGATCCACTCGGACACTGACTTCCCATCTCTACCCCACCTTTTGAATTCCCCCTCCTTTTTGCCATTTTCAACAATGGCTCTTTTTATCTCACCTAAAAACCTTAATTAGTTGAAAGGTATTAATTGATCAAGGAGACCACGAAAACTAGTGAATTTAATAAATTGAAAGAAGTTTATCTTCACTAATGGCAATTTCATTTGTCGCGGAGAATCAAATAGATTACACGACATTTAAAAAGAGGAGGGAAAATTCAAAAGATGGGGTTGAAATATGGGAAGTTAGTGTCCTAGGGGATGGAAGTCACGATAGTTCAAGTGGTAGAACAACAGTGTATGTAGCCGAAGGTTGTGGTTCGAATGCCGTTTGTGACACTGACTTTTTTATTTCAACTAAAAACCTTAATTAACTGTATTACATTATACTGGTTACGCGGACCACGAAATTTGTGAATTTAATGATTTAAAATGAAGTATACTTCACTAAAGCTCTCCGTGGCCATTTCATTTGTCACCGAGAATCGAACCCTGATTACAGGACATTTGAACAACAGCAAAAAGGTGGTGTTGAGATATGGGAAGTTAGTGCCCGAGTGGATCGAGGTCACTATAGCTCACGCGGTAGAGTAGCGGCGAAGATCGTGAGTTCGAATCCCGCTCCTGACGCTGCCTTTTTATCTCAATTAAAACCTTAATTAATTGAATGATATTAATTGGTCAAGTGGACCACGAAAACTATTGAGTTTTTTTAATGTTTGTAAGTTAGTGGTCTAGACAAATGTTGATTTTAATCTGTTTATTCTTGACCTGGATCCAATTTCCGTTGGTGTACGTACTGATACACACGGCCACGTTTATTTAACTTGCCTTTAATTAAATTGAAAAGAAAAGTAACAATTTTTAATAAAACACCACCTGACTTTTTGCATTTAATTTAATTCCGTAGAATTAAATCTGACACTTGAGTCGCTGTAATAAACGAATAGCTGACAACTGACTCCATTGATTTGATCAAAATTGCCTAGTAATTTTTTGCATTCCGCCTAAAAATATATTGCCCTAGAATCGTAGGGGTTTAAGTCTGACGTCATAGTGTTCGCTCTAGTGGCTGATAGAATTTAACGCCTCAGGAAGCAAAGGAATCGACCTTCATCGGTTTCGGACTAGTTCCCAGCTAGATTCGGGACGCTTCACATTGGCTCTCTTCGCCATCTTTAGGTAAATACCATGTAAAACTTTGTCACAAGGTTTAATGTAGATAGAAAAGAACGTAAAAATAAGATTTCTTATAGAAGCGAATACGCTTCAGTGTAATGCGACTTGAAAGCCGCAAGTCGATAAAACGAGCTTAAAAATAACAATAATGCCAGTAACGAAGACCTGGATTTATGTTTTTTTCGGCCGAGGTTCTGAATCGCCTGACAGTAATATTTTCTAACACAATGACGGATTTTCAAAGAAACCTCGGCCGGGTCGGATAAGGAGGATGTGAATAGGAGTCAGGATTTTCCTTCTTTTTTTAACTCTTTCGCCGCAAGCCCGGCTTTCTTGCTTTTTTACGGTTTTTATTAGGCGTGCATGTGAAGCCTGGGTCAATACTGGATCGCAGCTCTTCTTTGGCAAATATTTCCACGTCTTATAATAAAACGGGAGAATCTCTCGCGGAATCCGCTCGCTTCGAGGAGAGAAGGAAAGTTCAAATATGGGGGAAAACCATTGGGAAAGGTTGCCGTGGGTTGGCCGTTGAGTCCTAATCGACGACTCATCGTGCATCATCTCTGGTCATCAATGCCAGGCTTGAATCAAAACAACATCCTCATGAACGCGCATTGGGAAAAATTGGTCCCTGCAATACAATTTATATGTAAATTATCATCCTGTTGTAATTAAACAATAAAAATAATAAGCAAATTGAGCAAAGACAGATAGATCAAAACGATTAAATTACTATATTTTACTTTTTTTTACAATACCTTAACGAACTATTAAGTTTTTTTAAAGATAAATTAGTACTATAATTGGTGTGTCTAATATATTGTATACTATAAAGAATAGTCTCCTGTAGGCAGGTATATAATCAGCAATTGTTAAAAGTCACTGCTTTTAAAAAGCATGAAATCATAACGTGTATTAAATCAATTATCCTTTTGTAAAGTAATTTCAAAACGAAATGCTTTCATGTTTCGGGCCGCTTTCGTGACAACCGGCGAAGCACTTTCTACGAGCATGAAAATTAAGCTAAGGAAAACCAGGGACGGTCGCGCCGCGTGTTTGGAAAGGTTGCGCAACGATTGGCTAAAACCGTTTACCCTTGATTACCGTTTCCGAACAGTAAATTTTCATTAGCTTCCTCCAGAACTATTAATTAGGTCTGACTGAAACTGGGTCATCTCACGGCACACGAAGTGGGGGAGGAGCAACGAGGGCGAAAGGTTGGCTCAGAACCAAAAGGAGACCTTGATAAAAGTGATCAGAAGACGGACAACACCTGCTATGAATACATTAATAAATAAATAATTCATACTTAAAGAAGAAATAAAATACTAAGATATTACAGACCTTTGAATTAAATAACAGCTACATTTTAAGATAGCAACTTTCTAGGTGCAATAGTTGCCATGAGTCATGGTTATTATCATAGCCCAACGACATCTCAGCCTGATCGACCACATCCTCCAAATTTTGGCTTTGTTTCGATTTATATGAAATCCGCACATACATACAAACATGTGCCGAGTTAAGCCTATTCGCTTCTCGTAGTCCACCGGGTGTTGGTAGTCCGTTGTAGACCTCATCCGTCCAACCACCGAGAATGGGCTCCGAAGTGAGGTGCTGTCATCAGCTAGGTCCATTCAGCAGTTCCACTCATTCATTCAAGTAGGGTAATGTAGTACTCATTTTCCGCTATAGAACCTCCCACTTCACACAATCGCGTTAATAAATACATTAACTCACAACACAAACTCGTACACAACTTTATTTTGGCTGGGGCTTCAGACATCTAGGTCGTTACAGCCCCCAACTAAGTCTATATTTTATATTCTATACCCATTCAAACATTGTTTACATGTAACAAATACATTTAGGACGTGGAAAAGTAAATTTATACAATGCTAAATATATTGGATATCCAATCAAAGTGTTTGTCTTCTCTGTAATTGTGCCATGCTTGCTTGTCGTGTTGAGAGTGCCAGTGAGATTTTGCCATTTTACGTTTATATATGGTGGATTTTAAAGGGGTGGAGAAGGAAGTCGGTATAGAAAATACAATTTTTTCAAGACAATTGATGTAATTAATACACCGATAAGATTTTTGAAATCTCTAAATTAGACCTAGTCAACATCGAAATTTATGTTCACTTAATGGTGACTACAATTGGAGTTTAGATTTTGATTAACGCTTCATTAACCCGACTAAATCGATTTATAAACAATTCCCTTAATTCTAATTACAATTAAAACATATTGGAAAATTGTGGGTATTTATAGAATTACTTAGACTTTCTTGTCACAGGCTCAATTTTTTGCTGACTGACAAGGGGTTCACATTCTACTCTCATAAGATGAACTTTCGAAGTGAAACCCCTTTTTATCCGTTTACCCTTAAGTTGAACGGCGTTATCGACGAGGAAATGGAAATGGACTGGAGGCGAAATTTACTTTGTAAGGTGCTTTGTTTACTGGATAATCTTCAAAAGTCAGATGTCCGAAGTATTGACGCGAGGGGGGTAACGGAACCATTAAATAGTTATTGGTTCCGGCCCTGATCATTTTTAGGTCAACGCTCTTCCCCAACAATTATTACCTAGTCAACGTCTCACGGCTAAACCACGGCCTCTTACGGTACTTCAACGAAAAGCTTAATCTCTTCTTAAATCTGTTTCGCCAAGTCGCCGAGATAGATATCACATTAATTGGAAATTTTTGAGATTAACCTCGAACCGAGAAAAAGTTGGACCCTCCCTCCCCCCTAGAACTTTTCAATCCGGCCAACTTATAAACTCCAGAGCGAGCGGGGTTGTTTCCAAACTTTTCCCGTGATGGACCATCAGTGTAATAAAGAAAATGAGAAAGGGACTTAATAAAGAAACGGCATATATACCCCTCCAAATTAAGTATAAAGTTTTCGGATATATTTTACCTGAATATTTCTACCAGAAGGAAATTCTATTACAATCCTCCTTAGACCGCGTAATTATTTATTTACACTAATAAAAAATGGTTTAAAACTTTTTGCCGCCTTAATATTCTAGTAAAAGAACATTTTAAAAATGAAATTGTTTGTGATGTCTTGTTCAACATTTATCCTCAGTTGGTTAGTTTTTCGCAAGACTTTCGAAATTTCTCATATCTTTGTGTTCATTCTGCGTTTGTTTTGCGGTGCGACCTTCCACCGGAACCTTCCAAAAGGACAAACCTGTTGGGAAAAAATTGGTACAACCTTATTAGCGAGATTATCCAGTGGTTTAAGGTCATAATTATCGAAATGATTCTATTTCGGCCGATGTACAATCCGAACGCGAAATCTGCTCCGCCATCGGCAGCGGATGCAATGATTACAAATGCATAAAATTTTACGATACTACTAGCTAATAATTACACGAAGAGAGGTCGTAAATTTGAAAGAAAGATATTTTCAATGTGGGAGCAACTCTATCAATATTAATAGCAAATTATTCAGATATCGTGAGATGCGGACTGGTGTGATGTAAGTTTCAGAAAACATTTTCTTTATCGTGCCAACGTTTCGATCTTTATTGAGATCATCTTCAGGGCTCAAGATGTTTGTCTTCTGTGTACTTGTGCCATTCTTGCGTGTCAGGTTGCAACATAAATTAATTATCGATTAACTGTCACTAATCTCTGCCCATTAATAGCAAAAATCGCTTCAACGAAGCCAAGTGGGTTTTCAATGATTCATAAGGTTGGAAAATTTAAATTAAATTGAAAAAAATCTCCCTTTAAAATATCATAGATTGCTAAACTATGAGGTAAATGTCGGAATTATCACCTTACCTCAAAAAGATCATTTATAGAAAGTTGTGAATACTACCGGCGTTAAACTTTTTCAAATATGAAAAAGTTTAAACACATTTGTATACTTTCAAAAAAATTATAACGCTAGTGAGCCATAAAACGCTACAGTGTTTGTAAGAAGGATTCAACCTGGTAACATAGAATTTAATGATGCTTTTTTTTATGGTATTAGTAAAATATGAGACATGCCCGAGGTTCTTACCAATGGGGCCGAGAAATTTTAAAGTTATTTAAATATACATACAGAAGAATCTTTGTTTGAACTGGAAGTTTAAGTTTTCAGTGTTTTGTTATTTTGATATTTTCAGTGTTAGAAAGCAGTCCAATTGAGGATAGTCTCCTTTTCTTTACCTCCCTTGACAATATTTCTCGGTCTGTCGAATCCTGAGTAGATAATTTCGAAAGCAAATCCTCAAGTTGGTCCTATTCAATCTTCCTTAGCGTTCTTTATCTTCAATCCCATTTCTCTCCAAGTTGAAAATCCACCCCTGACACACTCCGCGGATAAAAGCTAGACGGCCGATAAGATCAGATACGTTCTACGCATTTAAACGGTTGGCGGTGAATGATATTACACAAATTATACTTAAATGATGAGAAAGCAACTAGTTTGGCAAGATAATGTAAATATTTTTATTATTCTCAAATATGATTGAGAGAAAATTTAATTAACCAACGTTCAGCACGATTAAAATAACGACAGCTATGGCAGAGGTCCAGTTTTGGCTTTTTCTACTTTCCCTCCGGATTTTTTAAACGTTTTTTATCGTTTCGTTTGTTATAAACTGGTTATTCAGGCTAATGCAATAGATTGGAACGCATAAAATGTAAAAAATATCAATCTCTGTGGAAAATGGCATAAAGAGGCTAACCACCCAGTTTTGGCTTATCGATTCTCCCAGTTTCAGGAAATTTCACATTTTTTATTGTTTCTTTTTTTTTATAAATTTATTATTCAGCCTAACGCAATAGAGTACAGCGTATAATATGAATAAAATATCGATAATTGTTGAAAATAGCATAAAGGGGCAAAAAACCCTATCAATGCTTGTGGCATAGAAATCTTAAGAGGCACTGGCAAATAAATCCTCATAAGATCTTATAGTCAAGTAGCCATGTAGAAAAAAAGTCAAAATTAGTCAGTGAAGGCATCCAAAATATCCAAAACCTAGGGAAACCACAACTTGATGATATCTTGGGTGCCGAGGATCCGGGTAACGAAAAAGGAGACACACTGTCCATAGTAGGATCTGGCCCCGAACCTATGATTGAGATAGGTACGAAAACAAAGTAATGACCTGAAACTTACCTGATAAAGAAGTCAGTGAATGCATCCAAAATCTCCCAAACCTGGGGGAACATAACAACCTGATGGTATCTTGGGGAGATTTTGGGTAATGAAGAAGCAGACAGGCTGGCCAGAGGAGGATTTGCAAGACCATACATAGGCCCCGAACCTATCCTTGGGATAACAAAAATAAACATCGAATCCTCCATCGCAGAATGGTTCCAAACGAAACTAAGAGAGAAGTGGATAAACTCTAGCAGTGGTAGACATAGTAAACTTATGATGTAACAACCCTCACCAAAACTAGGAAAAACACTACTACAATTGGAGAGGGCAAAACTCAGAGGAGTGTTTACTAACCGGTCACTGGCATCTAAGAAAACATCTGCACAGCATGGGTATATACAATGATGATCCCATTTGCAGACTACGTACTGAGGAGGAGGAAACAGCCACTCATGTTATCTTCGAATGCGTACAGCTGAAATTAGGTTCAACCTAACGTATGGAAAAGACTGAAGGAACCAAATTGTAGCAATGACAGTCAATGACCTGATACTTCTGAGAAAAAGGAATGAGTCTACTGACTAAACTAAGGGACTAGGAAGGTACAATAAGCCAGAAGCCTGCAGTGCTGGGGGAGGGCAAACCCCGCTTCGTAGTATCCTTACTACCATAACATACCAACTGCGGAAAATGGCCAAAAAAGTCAAACGCCCAGTTTTGGCTTTTGCGGTTCTCCCAATTTCAGGAATTTATATATTTTTTTATCGTTTCGTTTGTTACAAACTAGATTTTCAGCGGAATGCAATCAAACAGAACCTACACCTATAAAAATATTGGCAACTGTGGAAAACGGCAGCTTTGCTAAAACAGGGAGGACAAATCTTTTAATTTAAACGAACGCCACGTGTAAATTAAATATGATGTTAAAAGAAAAATGTAAATTAGGTGCAAGATAAAAGGCTATGTTTTAAGAAAATATGTAAGAGATTTGGGTATGGACCGGGCAGAAAAGATTCGGTTCACGATGTTTTAAGTGGTCTGTCAATTTGTTGAAACGTTTGTAGGCTGCACGGAGTGCGGCAGCGATGGAATTCGGCCTTTAAAATCCTTTGACAGTCGGCCGAGGCTTGGCCCGTGAAAATTAATGCGTGATGCGTTTTCGTCGACATGTCAGCCTGTTAGCGGCTCGTAACACGACATTAAACGTCCCATTCATTGTATCTTTCGGAGACAATGGCGTGAAATCCGTGGGCGTCTACGAATAGGATTTTTAAAGAGCCGTATCTCGTGCTACGTGAGCTTTCACTCATTGAAATAAAGTTATTAGATCAAGAGCAAAGCGTTTTTCCAAAATCGAAGGAAAGGCCGTTCTTGGAATTCAACTGGATGAAGCACGCAACGAGCCCAATTACTTATGCACTGGGCCAAGGCTCGGTCGATCTTAATAAAAGAAAAAAAAATAAATCCTGGAATTTCTATTTTTCAAAAGCAGTAATTTGAATATTTTTGATATGAGAAGTTGGGCACTCCATCGTCCTTTGGAGGTAAAGCTATATAAACATTAATTTTAAAAACTAATAATAAAGGATAACATTCTTAATATGCAATAAACTTTTCTTAATAATCATACCGTAGGATTTTTTATTTTTATAGTAAATTTTTGATTACTTCTGATCGTCCTGGTCTATCTATCCTCGCTAATTTTAGTCATCTTTTTTGCTGCTATATTCAGTGGGTTTTTGTGTCCTTCAAACAGCAAAGGCAAAGGAACTTCATAAGAACTAGATTAGAAAGGATTTATTTCAACCATGTACGATGTAGGATCCCACAGCCAACCATTATTTTAGCATGAAAGAATGTATGCACTAAAAAACTTGGAGGCAAAGTTTTGATAAAGCCAACAAATAATTTTTTCCTGAAACTATTTTGACTTCCGAATGTCTTAAGATTTGTGAGAAAATTTCACAAACTTTGAAATTGATAATTTTGAAGCGTCTCCTGTGATCCACTGGAAGTTTACGGGGCTTTAGAAACCTTTTACCTGCAATGGCATCGTTGCAGTATTCAAACTCAATAATATACAAAAGCTGATGAGGATATTGTCTTTAGTCTTACCTGGCTGCCCGAGTGCATGGTATTTTTTTGTTTGGCAATACCTAGCATTTTGATCTATTCGGCATATCGATAGCTACATTCACCGCCTGAAAGCCGACTTCCCAAAGTTTATATGAATTGGAGTCCTTGGTTTTAGTTCTACAGACATCTGCTCGGGACTCATCGGCCATCTTACTCGTATACCGTACATAGTCGCTGTACTTTCATTTGAACTTTATCATTGTTGATGTGTGGTGATACGTGCCAGCAACATAGTACCTACAGACATTTTAAAATTTTTTTACAAACATCAAAAAGATGCATACAATTTCCACTTTGACCAAATTACAAGCGAACACACCAAAAAATCGAACAATTTAACCAACAAACACGAACAAATGGTTTCTAACCACACAGAAACTAACATTTTTCTCGTCGTACATGAATTTCGGGGCTTTGGCTTCAACGGGCATCCTCAGAACTCAGATTGCTTATTCTAAGCTGGCAATCTATTGGAGCCCACTCCTGCTGTGTATTGTGGCTCTATACTTTCCATGGACGAAGTTGTATATTATGACAAGTAAACATATATAGGAAAATTAATTGACATTATTTTCAATTCCAATAAAACACATTAATTAAAATAATAATTAAAAAGCAATTATTAAGTAATTATTCAGAGATCGTGAGATACAGTCTTGTGTGATGTAGGTTTCAGAAAAATATTTTTATTTATTTATTTTTTTTTATCGTGCCAACGTTTCAATCTTTATTGAGATCATCTTCACAGTTCAAAGTGTTTGTCTTCAGTGTAATTGTGAGAAGAAATACTTTCATTGAGTATACTTAAAAAATACATTTTGCATTGTATAAATTCGCTTTTTCCCACATTCTACATGTATTTGTTAAATGTAAATAATGTTTGAAATCCCAGTCCCTGAAGATGATTTCAATAAAGATCGAAACGTTGGCACGATTAGTGATCGTTAATCGATAATTATTTAGAAATCGTGAGATGCGGTCTGGTGTGGTGTAGGTTTCAGAAAAACATTTTCTTTAACGTGCCAACATTTCGATCTTTGTTGAGATCATCTTCAGGGCCTGGGATTTACAAGTATAAGGCTGTTTTTGTGTTTGCTGTTGCCGAAAAACAGCAAAATCTCACTGCCACTCTCAACACGGCACGTAAGAATGGCACAATTACACAGAAGACAAAGTTTGAGTGAATAGAAATACTTTGGTTGAATTTATATAAAAAATATATTTTGCATTGCACTTCACTTTTCTACATGTATACATTCTACATTTCTAAATGTATTTGCTAAATAAACAATGTTTGTAAATCCCAGGCCCTGAAAATGATCTCAATAAAGATCGAAACGTCGGCACGTTAAAAAATGTTTTTCTGAAACGTACATCACACCAGACCGCATCTCACGATTTCTAAATAATTTATATATAATAATCACAATTTTTTACATAATTAACATTGGCCAAACACATATGACATGAGACAACACGAAATGTAATTATAAAACATGTTTGATCATAATAAAGATAAATAATTATTTAATGATGATGGTACTTCTGTTCATGATACATTGGCCACCATAATAAGAGAAAAATAAACTATCTTTGGTTGAATTTAAGATTTCAAAAATACCTAAACCTTTTTTTTTAACCAGTGTTTATATATCAAATGTAATCATTTTTGTACCAGGAAACTGAGCCTTAGGAAAGTTTTTCAAGGGTGCGTCAAGTCGTTGGCGTGAAAATGGTCTTTGTAATTCTTCCAGAACGGCTCGGTTTCGCGATTTATTGTCCGTTGTCCGCTGTGCCGGCCTCCGACAAAGTGCTTTTGTACATTGTGACCCGGAACAAAAAGGGAGTGCCCGTCATCAAATGATCATTGACTCTTAATCACCCCGAAGGCCTCATGGGGACGGAAACCGATTTTATATCCCTTAAGGAACTAAGTGTATGTGTAATAATAAAAAAATCAGACTGATTTCCCGAACAAAAACTATTCGAAATTTTCCTTCATACTGCTCGTAGTTATTCCTCAACGTTACTCCTTGTGCTTTTCTCCGTTTGGGAACCCCTCAAACAGAGCCCTACTGCTCTCATTCCCGCCTTAGTATCTTTCCTTGTAATGAACAAAGAACCTTTGTGTAAAACGTGGTGAAACATCGTCTATCGTACTTATCAACTATCTGTTACCATTGAGGGATAATTTACATCTCAGCGTCCACCATTAATAAAATGTCAGGGATTTGATTGCTAACGAGTCATCCGATAAGAAGTAAAAAGCTTATTAAACACTGTCTCCGGGTTTTAAATTGGTAAGACAGCCCGTTTCCTTTGTATGCTAAGTTTTATCTCGACTGTTCAATCTACGGTCTACCATTTCAGTAAGACTCAAGTCGAAATCTGCCGATCTCAAATGACTACATTCGCAGTAAAGGTTTCTTCTTAACGAAACAAATGTCATGGATAATTTGATTGTAGTAAGTTGTAGGTCGTGTATGTATAGTAAGGTGGTGTTCGTTGGGTCCTTAAAATCATGAAAAACGCATCACTCTTAAGGCTAAACGTACCCCTCCGTAGTACGTTTACCGGCCAACATATGATATTCTAAAATGGCACAAATTTATGTGAAATAAATCTCTATGTTCGTTCAATAAACAGACTGATTATGTTTAACATCCTAGAATTCATAGAAATTATGAATGGTGGAATGAGTGCGGTGTTCAACCCTTTTTAAAAAGATATTTCCTACTCACGGTAACTGT
The DNA here is from genome assembly GCA_039619505.1 of Cimex hemipterus. Lineage (NCBI taxonomy): Eukaryota > Metazoa > Arthropoda > Insecta > Hemiptera > Cimicidae > Cimex > Cimex hemipterus. Next base: position 19,820,217 of record CM077103.1, on the reverse strand, counting down.
TTCCAACGTCCGGATTTCGAGCTTTTACCACATCATCAGGTTGAATGAGTTCAACAACCACGTCCCTCGACATGAATTGAACAAGTTCTTGGTTGGAAAATAACTTACTGTGAGTAGGAACTGTTTTCTTGAAAACGATTCCTAGAACTCAGGCTAACTGGCTTATCAATCAATGATCCTAGTAGTTTATTGTTCAGATATCGTTAGATTCGGTCTTGTGCAGTCTCATCACGACACCAAAGAATGGCACAAGTACACAGAAGACATACACTTTGAACCCTGAAGATGATCTCTATAAAGATCGAAACGTTGGCGCGATAAAGAAAATGTTTTTCTAAAACCTACATCACACCAGGCCGCATCTCACGATATCTGAATAATTATCGATTAACGGTCACTAATCTCTACACACACGGTTTTATTAGCGTAGCACTTTCTGGGGTTGCTCATGGCTTATTTTCTTGGACTTTATATCCAAAGAGGCTATATCATTTCCGGGCTGATGCTTTGCAGTCTTCATGATAGAATCAATATCTTTCTGCCCCAGATTTCCGTTTTTGTTGTGATTAAATGGCCAATAGCCGATATAAAGGAGTGTAATTGTCATTTATCGGGGGCGTCGGTGGCCGCAAGGTTTAGTCTTTGACACGGCGCTCATCATTGTAAGGTAAAGGTCCCGGGTTCGAATGCAGAGCCGATGCATTCGAACCCGACATACTTACCAATGGTTTTTTTTTTATTTTCAAAACACAGGCACGCTGAAGGTTGTTGCGAACACTCGTAAAAAAATGTCATTTATTATTGCCTGATGAAAGGATGTATATATTTGTTACTGTTTACGAAGAAGACTTTAATAAACTGTGAATTCATCCAGTGCTTGATGATTCGTGTTGATTGCCGTGCCAGTTGATGAATCAATGAACTGATCGACATTTATCACTTCACTGGCTTCTTTCGTTTCACTTCCAGGAGTTTCGGCTTCTCACTCTTCATTGAGGAACTGTAAAAAAAATTAATTGTTGTGCAAAAGGAAATAGACAAACGTCCTAGAGTGAACAATACGGATTCTTTGCATGATCTAATCTTATTAACATACATTAACATTAGAGTGTGGTTGAATAATTGAATTGGGCGTATCGTTTCTTTGTTATGTATAAACTAAAGTATAAAATTGTGTTATTTTTTTAACCTGTCTGTTTATAATGACACCTGATAGAACCAATAAATCTCAATCAGTGCAAACTTGCATTCGTTAAGCGTACTTCCTACTTGAAGTCCTTAAGATCGGCGTTTATTTTTACCCAGGCCAAGGTTCGGGAAGGAAGGGCGCCGTCGAATTGTCGTCCCTAGTCGATTCGCCTTTGCCATTTCGGTTGTAATCGTGTTTTACGATAGAAAGGCTTTGATAGCTTACGGATGCATATCGCACACTTGGCCCTCGGAGATTATCTTTGACATGCAAATCGTTTGCTTCTTTGATCGAGTGGGAGATGAAATTTTTCTACGAGCCATTCGGAATACATTACGTGACTCGTTATAGAAAAGTTTACTCCTGGCTTTCTTTCGTCAACGTTTTTATATTTACATCTTTTTTTTTCTTCTTCTTCCAGGGCGAAACGGCGGGGCGGCAGGAAAGTCGCGGAAGGCGAGGCTTACAACCAAACACCACCAGACACTGGACAAGATAAGTGCAAGGTCAGTTTTAAGTTCACTAGTTTCGATTCATTGTCCCAATGCTAGAGTAGTAGCGTATCTAGCCGAAGATCGCGGGTTCAAATCCCGCTCGTGCCATTGACTTTTTTTAACCCAACTAAAAATCTTATTTAATTGTAAGTTAGTTTTTAGTTTCACACGTGTTGAAATAATAGAATTGTCTCTGTCAAACTGATCATAACTGGGTCTGCCTATTCCGGCCAGTTGTCTTACGCAGGCTCGACACTTCAACACTCTTCAACAGTAGTTCGGAAAAACTTTGGGCATGTTTGCTTTCCTAAGACATACAATGTTCGATTTCTTTGGACAAGGCACAAAAACACCTTCAAATGCTCAAACCCTCGTTCAAGTCAATTCCAAACAATGATATAAATACAATTTCAAAAATAATTGAAACATAGAGATTTTAAAAAAAACCATAACATACGTCTCTAATTGGTTTTATATTTAGTAGAAATGGATTTGCAAGTTGCAGCCGAAGCACGAAGGGCCGAGAATCTTTGTCATATTCAGAAATGATCTATAATTCAAAACTCAGATCTGTGTAAAAGCTTTGAACCAAATCAGTGATGATAGGGTAGAGGATGTATGGAAAAGAAACCAACTTCGTTCACCACATCGTCAAGACTTCTATTTTTGTCTCCAGTAAATTACCGCAAAGAGCATTTTTGAACAAAACCTAATTGAATTCATTTTAAGCACCCTTAAGTCCGGGAATCCACCTACCCGTTATAACGCTATGCTACGCTACCCGACACATCGCTACGTTTTGGTAGGGTCTGCACTTATACGACGTCAAGCGCACGCCACAGTCAGACAGCATGTATCACAAACGCAACGCTTCTTTTGTTCTTAGTGCATTACTTTGAGCAAAACCATGAAATAAATTGTTTTTGAACAACAATATAATAAATTGTTTGTTAAAGTTAATTGTTTTAAATAAAATTATTCAGGTATTTTGATAAATGTTCTTCCTCATTGGACAAGCGGACGACGAAATTAGTGAATTTAATTTCTTCCTAACCATCATAATTAAATCCATCCCTAAATAATTTGTATAAAAACACATGAATTTTTGAAGTCGTTTAATTTGGTTTACATCGACATAGGAATGTTGTTATTTATACAACGACAAAATTACATTTACTTAGTTTGAAATAAACTACAAAAATATGAGTGACCTGTTCTGACGCTACTCGACGAAAATGGTGAACATTGTATTAGCGAAACCATGAAATAAATCGTTAGTTCAATTTTATGAGCAAAACAGTATAAGTTGTTAGTTAAATTCATTATATCAAAAAACAATATTCCGGTGTTTCGATCTATTTTCTGCTAAACCATAAAAAAAAATTAATAAAAACTAATGATATCGGTTAATTTGGTTTATATAAAATAAATATGTTGTAATTAATATATCCACAGTAATAATGTAGTTTGAATAAAAATATGAGTATACGGTTATTTTGTGTTGAACTGCACTCGATGCTACTCGCAAAAATCTGGACAGTAGGGATTGCGAAGCGTAGGGTAGCGTAGCGTAGCATCGGGCAAAAGTGCACGGGGGTAATGCAATCTTATGGTAAATTGGACTTTGGAAATTAGTTTGCAGCGGCTGTATTCCCGGCTTTAATAATTTTACACCCCAATATCCTCAAGGGGGCCAATTCGCCGCTGTCCGTTGTTCCATAAAATGCATAACCCTTCTGAATCGTATGGAAATACTCTAGGAAAGGCAGGAGTCGTTTGAAACTGGGCACAACTTCAAAATTACCCTTGTTTGAGAGCCAGGGGATACAGGGCAGAGGGGCGACAAAGTGCCATGGAAGGTTCGATGAGGAGATCTATCGCCCCGTAACCAGGAGGAATACCAAATTGTCAAAAACAAGTCCTTATTTCGACGATAACGAATCCAAGGACAAATAGTAAGACTGCTGGGTGGACATTGAAGACTCCGGAAGTATGCCCCATTTGGCGCGAAGGCCTAAGCAAGCTAAGAATCTTAGTTCTATAGAAAAAGCTAAGACCTGAAGGATACACACGAAAATCCATAACAAAGTTTAGTATCTGGTAAAACGCTTAAACGAAGAGCTATAGATAATAATGAGATTGCACAATAGTCCAATAATTGTCAGTATGCAAGCTGTTAAGAAAACCTGTAAATGCTTTTTTTCCTTAACTTTAAACTTATAGCCGAGACCATTTTACCAAAAATGTATGTAATAAACGTAATAAAACAAAAACAAATAGCGAATCAAATAGTAGAATTGATCAGAATTAGATATGTTTAATTAATTAGTCGTTAATCACAAATTAATCTTTTTAAACTTACTTCATTTTCAAACATTGCGTAAAATTCCTCTGTTAATGAAACAAATAATTTTCTCAAAAGATTCAATTACTTTTTGAAGTTCAATGAACTGATTTGGATATATACATATATTTATTTAAGATGCGTGATCATTACTCATTCCCTATTGGGTCCGCCCAATCCCACTCGTCATTTCGAAAGAGAAAAATTACTTCCGACAATCTGTTGCACTTGCGAAAATACAACTAAACGAGAAGCGATGTGCGAATATTTCCATTTCGATTATGTATTATAAAAGATAATCGCTTTATTAATTTATATTTAATCGGATGTGAAAATTCCGCGAACTTTAAATTCATTTTCACATCGTAAAGCATTAACGAACGTTTCGTTCCCGTTTGGTTTATTATTTTTTTTCTCTTAGGAGAATATTAAGAATGATAATATAATAAATAATCAAGGTGTTCAAACTTGACACGTTTGCACTCATTTATGTAAAACGAGACGTCAAGTTGTGCATTGAGTCTGAGGCAAATCGGATTTCCTCCGTTCTGCTGACTCGGTAAACCTGACAGAATCTGGCAACAGGCCAGGAAGAACTGCCTCCGGTTGTCAGCAGTTGTCCCCAGGGTGAAAATCATTCCAACCCCTTTGATTCCTCGCCTGTGTCAAATTCATCACCAACGATTTTCATCAGTTTTTTTTCTTCGGTGGCAACGAATTATTTAATTCTATTATTGGACTCTTATTTGTATTAACAAATAGGCATGCTTTATTTAGTTTCTTACCTTTCAAAACATCCGGATTATTCTTATTTTCATTAGTTGATTATATGGCTATTATTATTGTATATTCAACATAATTAATTTCACCCGGTGGTCAAGTAATTAGGGTGTCCATCACGCTATCGAATCTGGGTCCGAATCTCAGAATAGCCCAGCTTTTTAATTGAGAATTGACACTATTGTAAAATAGTGCTGAACTCTCATTCGTGACACCCAAAGCGTCGTTGGACGTTAGCTCTCCTTTGCTTCGGAAACTACTTAACCTAGTTCACTATCTTATAAATCGGAACACGCTTCCCTCCCAACCATTTTGCCGAAGTGGCGAAGTGGATGTTCCGCATGGTAGTATTTTTGGTCCCATTCTCTATTCAATACACAATATACACTGCAGAGATCTATTCCCGATACTTTCAGCAAACGCAGACCCAACAGTGGCCGTCCGAAACGCCCAGAACCACCTGTCCTTTGGAAGAATGTTCCAAGAAATGAAGAATCATACTTAACCTAATTAACCCCATAACTCTTCCAACAACCAGTGTCGTCCGCTTTAACCACAATAGAACCGCCTTGTTTTAAGATCTTTAAAAAACCAAATCTGGACGTTAGAACCATTGCCCAAATTCCCTACTTCGTATCCAACTCAACTTTCCACACAGAAGTCCCATTTTTTCTTTTTCAACTTCCTCTTCATCCCTAGTTAAACTTCCTATCTCTTACTTTCCAGCATTTGATAAATTGATGCATCTCTCATATTATGTAATTGTAATTTTTCAATAATTTCCTACGTTCTGTTTAATTGGTTTTGAAATTGTAATATCGCAGTATATATTTGTATAACAAGGCCCAGTTGTGACTAATGTTGGTTCATAACAGTACCTATGTGGTTAGGGGGGGGAAGACATTTTTTCTCAAATTACCCCCAAAGGAAGGATTGCGGCAGGAGTTTTTTTTTTTTTAATTTCCAAAGCAGTTTGCGTAATAAACGGGCCGATTAGGGCAGCCGCTTTGCCCAGAGGAGCACGGCGTGAATTAATGATGAGTGGAACAGTTGCCCAGGCAAAAAGCGAGAAAAATTGATAGCAGCCAGGAGAATTACGCAGTTACCGAAAATAATGATTTAGTCGTATTTACGACAACACTCTACGTTAAAATATCCTGTTTTTCCCCAGTTTTACTTTGGCTACATAATAATTAATTTATCGGTATATTAATGAAAGAGTGTATTTGTTTTTTAATGAAGACTTTTTTTTCTAATCTTGGTGCATGCTTTTATAATCTGAACAAATGAAGCTTCATTATTCTTTTTTTTTCCAACTTCGGTAAACTTTTTAATTTTTTGTTATACATTTAATCAAATGAAGATTTCCTTGATTTTGGTGGACAGGAGGAAGTCAGTGGTTTTCCTTTTTTGCTTCGTAGCTTAAAATTTAATTATTAGTTTCAAATTATTAGTTACTTTATCTTCTGCGCCATATTGAAAGTGATAAACTATTTTTTAACATTTAATAAAGTTCATCTGTTTCTCTTCGAAGACAAGAGGTTGTATTTATATATCTACTACTTTTTTGTATTTAAATGCTACCTATACACGGTCGTATATTATACAAATATGCACACATGTTTAATACACAAAACTAGCCACTAATGCTCTACCACTGCATCTATAGAATATTTGCTTTAAGGAGCCAGCCAGTTTAGCGCTCGATTTTTACACTTTCCCTACATTTTTCATTTGTTTTAAGGGTACTTAAGGTCCCTGTTGCCCGAATGTCCAAAATTACTGCTCTCGAGGTTATTAAATCTAATGGCTCTTGGTTTCGGCAATAGAAAATTTTACTTATCAATGTGGTTGCGATTTTGATTTTTGTTTAGAAAACCTCTCGTGTTGGCCCAATTATCAGTCATCGATTAGCTCTATAGTGAGTCGATAGAGTCATTACTATTGGGTTGTCCGGAAAATAATGCAGGATTTTAAGTTTTCATTAAAAAAAATCTATATAAAATATTCTGTTTACGTTTACAGGATTACTCATTTGTATGAATGTCAACACTTATTAATCCTCTTCCAAATGATATTGTTTGTTTACCTCTGTAGCATTCCGCTACTTGGAAA
>CM077103.1:19569127-19812895 GCA_039619505.1 Cimex hemipterus | reverse complement strand
TTTTTTTTTGTTTAATACCAAAATCCTGCATTATTTTCCGGACAACCCAATACAATAAAATTTCGTCGGTGTCACCAGCAGTTATCAGCGGTTCTTTGTGTTTTATCATATAATAATAAAAAGCAGAGTGAACAAAACTTTCTGCAGCTGCAACCAACTACCTTCTACAACTTAACCCAAACAACTTCGGTCCGGTAGCAACTATTCAATATTGAGATTAACTGTATATTGAAAAGGGTATAATACTGGAAATTCTTTTGAGAACGTTAAGGCGTTAAGGAGATCGATGCCCGGGGGCGTGTAAATACCATTATCACGAATTATACGTGCTGGAATGCGTAGAAGGAATTGATTTCACTCTTCCCCGTGTGCTACAAGTTACAAATTATAACTCTCCAGGCCGGCATTTTCCGGACAAAACCTGGGCAGGGAATAGCGCTTGATAAAATCACTCGACCGGGTTTATAAAGGTATATTTCTGCTCGTTGACAAACTGCAAAATTCACCTAGTACTGAAGAACTAAGAGACGGAGATTTTATGTAGTTACCAAAGGTTTTTCAAAAAACTAGACTTCGGTTTATATATAAGAAATTGATGAGTTTACTCGGACCTACCTCTCATCGAGAGGTCTCTGATCAACATTCTGGTATGACCTACGCTACGTTATTAAGTCGTAACGTTTGCTCCTCTAAAAAACCTCTCCCTTAGAGCCCCTTTATATTTCGAGTGTTTTTGATATTAAGAAGTACACAAAAATCGATAAAAGTTCAACTTATTTTAGATCCAACTATAGTAATATAATAGAGCTGCGGTTGTGTCGGATCAGAAGGTATGTTTCAATGGCATGGATTAATGGTTTCAGAGGGGAAATAATGTTTTAAATCCAACCATATTGTTCAATTGAATCTTTCAAATCGTATCAAACTTACTAAGAGACATTAAAAGACATTAAAATGAGATTAAAAAAATCGCTAATAAAAAATAAATTGTTTCCATGTCACAACAATCTACGATGGCTCGGAATATAAATATAAAGGCGTTTCCTGAATTTGTTAACAACTTGTACAGATAAGATAGGAGCGTTGGTCGGTTGTCTCCGTTGTCTTTTACGATTGTCCAAGTCGTAAATTTTTTATTCTTGACGAATTAAATTCGTTGCTGTTTACTTCTTTACTTCCCAGTTTGAAAGGTTTGAAGGGTCAAGGGTTTTTTTTTTTTTTTTTGCAAGCATGCTGTTTGTATTAGGTACGTTGATGAATAATCTTTTTCAGCCGCTAGTAGATCGCCTGACCTTCCTTTACAAGGCAAGACACCATTATCACTGTTGTGACATGTCTGCCGAAACAAAGCAATTTTATCAACGGCGGACTAACAAGAAATGCACGAAAGTCTGTTTATCACGTTTTGCTTTTTTCATGGACTCGAAGGGCTTTTCGTGGACACGTTTACGAAAATTCCATTTAAAAAAAAAAATATTTTTATAGCAAGAATTTTGGGTATTAAATTAGCTCCATTAAACAGAGTTTAATTGTCTAAAGATGAAAGGTTATAAATTCAAAAAAGCAGAATACTGTTCAGTAAATAGGGCATCAACCGAGCAAATAACAAAACAACAACAAAAGAACCGAGATATTAGCTTTTTGTAAATCTAAATAACTCTCTCTCTCTCTCTCTCTCTCTCTCTCTCTCTCTCTCTATTTTTGTTTCTATCTTTCGGTCTACAATTTCTCTATTTATCCCTCTATCTAACTCTCTCATCAGTCTCTACTCCATAAATTATATTTTTATTTTGGAGAATCCCAAATCTGTTTCCTCGTGAAATATATCAATAATTTTTGTGAAGATCAATGATTATAATAATAAGTTAAAAAAAATTCATCTATGGTGGTTTGGTAACAGGAAAGATCAAACCATCCTCTAGGGTACTTCGAATGTCAAATTCTTGGCTGCTGGAATTCGAACCCGGGACCCTTACAGCGATGAGTCCGATTAGCAAATTTCTTAAAGGAGATTAACATGATGTATCTCAATGTAAATTCCGTTCAATTTTAACGGTTGACAAAATTCTGTGAAAGCTTTTATTGCTCTCTTGTAAATGTCGGATGGTATTTTTATAACGGCAAAATTAGCCGTTAACTGCTAACTTTTATTACGTATGTGGAACGTCAAGTATGCTCACTGTGTTAAAGACCCCGAAAGTATTTATAGTTTAGAGAGAGGGAGTTTGACAGACGTTTTTCTGTGTGTCAAAGTGCCAAAATATAATGAAATTTAAGGATCAGCAATGCACGCCATTTAATAATTAACTAGTGTTTATATTTGCTGTATGGAACGCAAATTGATTAGAAAAACGTTTTGTTTGCCTGCGAGTACGATGTTTTTAACAATCGGTTAAAACCAATGTAAAGCGGCCCATACATGCTCAATATTATTGCGCAATATTTAGATTTGTGCAATAGTTGATCGTGTGTGTGGTCGAAATTGAAAGGTTGTATAATATATTGTGCTAAATTCAAAACCCTGAAAATATATTGTGCAAACGGGAAAAGGTTGTGCCGTCTGTAGGCAATATTGCGCAAAATCCCATCAGTCAGTATCAACACGTGGTAGAGTACGCGTCGTCATGGCTACCAAAGAAGCTGATAGGCAATTCATTTTCGAATTCATTGACGTTTATCGTTACCTTCTAGCTCTGTGGGATGTGAAGTACTCTTTTCAGTCCCTCCTGCCATTGGGTCATCTCTATGCCGGAGAAAATTCAGGAGAACCCTCACCCCAAGATACAAAAGCCTTTTTCGCTAAACTTTTTTTGTTTCAACTATTTTGTTTCTTATTACTTGGTATAGTTTTTTGTTTTTTACCAATGTACGCTAACATTTTGAATGACAAATAAATATTGATGAAATTGAAAAAACGTGAAATTCTGATTGGAACTAATTGTACAATATATTGCCTTGAAGGTTGTACGTCTGTGCTCGCGATTGTTCAATATATTGCACAACCATCAATATTGCCTGCATACGATACAATGTATTGTACAAATCAAAATATTGCGCAATAATATTGAACAGTGTAGGGCCTCCGTCAAAATATTGTGCTATAAAATTGAGCGTGTAAGGACCCCTTAACGTGTGCTCAAGTGGTAGAGCAACGCACATGAGCTATCAAAGGAAAATTATTCGAAAGGTTGTAGGTTGAAAAAGGGAGTTGGTGGCCGAGCGGATCGAAGTCATGAGAGATTACGTAGTAGAGCAGCGGCGTATTTAGCCGAACGTCGTGGGTTCGAATCCCGCTCGTGACACGAGTTTTTCATTTCTACCAAAAACATTACAGAAAAGATCAATTAATTGAAACTAATGTTTAATATTTTGGGACCACATTAGAAATCTCGTTAAATGACCTTCGCATTTACCTCTTAGTTTAATGATAGATTTATTTTAAGTAAATAAAACAGAGGAAATTTAGATGTTTTAATTATTTTAAAAATTGTAAACTATAAAAATTGGAAATCATTTTTCAGTGGTGAAACTGGGTTTCTAAACATCTCACTCAGGCAACAGTTGTGTTGCAGTGGATCGATGACCAAATCCTACAAGATAATGATGATCGATCGATCGTTTTTTATCAATAATGACCAATCAGAGCTTTTTGTAAAAGCAATGATCGAGAAAGTAGACACGGCGCCCAGCCTTCACCACTTCACCAGTGTCATTCTGAAACAGGCCAGGTTGTCTTTTTTAGAAAAATTGAGCACGCTTTCATCTTTGCTGTGGGACCGCGAGGTGACGGTTGATAAGGAAGAAAGAACGGAATCAGTTGTTCACCTGCTATGGTAGGCCTTTCGTACAGGTTTCCCTCAGATTTGCAGAAAAACTGATGTTATTTGTGTGATGGGGCGTTCTCTCAGTAAATTAAGAGTTGGGCGCCGTTAGCGTTTTGCTAAACTGCTATTAATCGGCCTACTTGTAATTGAGGTCCGGGCCGAGATTACTTTGGAGAAATACAGCAAGGACGAACCGATTTCCAAGGGGAAATCCTTCATTCGAAACTCTTCCGAAATAAATTTAAAACGAAGACCCAGTGATTTTTATGTCGCTCATCATATTACGGTAAACACAAAACAGTGAATTCCTATCCTTTTTATTTACCCCCCCCTCCAAGTAGAACGTGACGATTTGCATTCTTGTCGAGTAGGATCGCGAAGATCCCTCGGTTCGAAAGATACGTCACAGAGTTACGGCCCACATTGCAGTTTCATACAGAAGAAAATCTTGTGTTTTATTAGGGAAAGGAGGTACGAATGGTAAATCAAAGCCTTTATGGCCCGTAAAACGCAGTTTGAAATTTTACCCCGGTGTGAATTCCATGCGAGGCCGAAGAGGCGCGTTGTTGTTTTCGACGTGCCATCATTCGTCACAGGATCGCTTCTTTTATTAAAGATTTTATTTCTCGAGAAAATTCGCCGCATGCCATTAGCATTGGCCTAGTTGAATGAACTATTGCCTGTTATATTTTAATATTTCATTAATTAAAAAATTGATCTCAATTAAAAATTTAACCATAAATTACATTAAAAACCTTCTAAAAAGGGTTCATCATTTCAAACAAGACTTTACAATAAAAAAAAAGAATAATTAATGGAAAAAGTAATTCGGTCAATCAAACCATTAAGCATAATACAATACCGTTTAAAAAGTTTGCATTAAAAATTTTCTAAGAAAAGGAACAAATTTTTATTATAATTTTAGAAAAAAGGTAAAAGTGTGTAGTATCGTTAAGATTATATTTGATGAATCATTTTCGCTTGTAATTTATTTTCCTTTTTTAGTATAATTAATAGTTTATTCACTCGAAAACTAGCCAACCAACCTAAATAGTAAGCAGGGCGTAATTAGTTAGTAATTAATTAGCGTAATTCAAAAGTTTTTACATTTTTTTTTATCGAAATGAACTGAACGTTGACTGATAGCACAGTTGGTTAAAAACTGGTCTACCATGTCTAATATGTACTATGTATGTACTGTCTAATATCAACTAAGTCTGAAATTTATAGATCGTGGGTTCGAATCCCGCTCGTAACATTGATTTTTTTATTTCAACTAAAAACCTTAATTAAATGCAATGTATTAATTGGTCAAGCGGACCACGAAAATAGTGAATTAATGAATTTTATTTTAATTTTAGAAAAAAGGCAAAAGTGTGTAGTATCGTTAAGATTATATTTGATGACTTTTTCGCTACGTTTTTCGTTTTTGTATAATCAGTAGTTTATTCACTCGAAAACTAGTTAACCAACGTAATTATAGTAAGCGGTAAATTCATATAAATTTATTTGTTCCGTTTATTCCATGGAAAAATTTTCCTATTAGCCTAATTCCAAAAGTTTTTCACTTTCTTCGAAATGAAGTAAACGTTGACTGAAAGCACAGTTGGTTAAAAACTGCTCTACCATGTAATGTCAATTAAGTCTGAACATTATATTGAACGCTTGCAAGTAATTATTCTGGAATTTTTCACTCAACTCCTGCACAACTTTTACGATGGACAAAGGCAGATTTCGCTGGGGAGTGGGTTTCGTTCCTCCCTCCTTATAACCCTGTCAGGAGCCACGTTATTTGACAGCGCAGTTATTTCAAAAAGAAATACTGAATAACAACTAAATCTGAACTTTAATTCAAAATTATAGCATTGTTCCTGTTGGACACATTTTAAAAATGGATTCTTGCCACGTCCTGCTTATATCCTTAACGCCACGATATAATATTTCTACCCTCTACATATCCAAACTCAAATTTCAGAGATATATGCGCTTATGTTTTTTTCTGCTTGACACTGACACTATGGCCAGCAATCGAAGGCCACAATATGAGAAATTTAGCCGCGAGGAGGTTAAGTTGTCCTCTCTTTAAGTACGTTAAGTAAGTGTAAGGATTTTACGTCCGTCTGTGTCTGTTGTGTGAGGAACTGATGTATAGTAAAATAAAGACTTCTTTTTTTCTTTCTGCACTGGTCTTTGGTATTGGTGTATAGTATAAGAGAGAGAATTGCTGTTCTGAGGTAATGATGATGTTGGGATGTGTGAACAGTTAAATTGTAAAAGGACCAAGAAGGTTCCCTTGTGATACTCCTGCCTTACATCTGAGCATATAATGTTCTCAAAACATTGTTTAAATATTTTTTTTACTTCTCTACTTATTCATTATCAATTAATGAAATTGTTAAAATTTAGCCGAGGAAAACGGAAGGGATCGATTTACCAGAACCAATCAAAATGTGAAGATTATCTTTCAGGCATTATACACTGAAATAATGGTCTCTAAAGTATGGATATCGAATTTTCCATTTTCCGTACCCCTCTAAGTTAAAGAGGTGAATATCGAATTTACATCTTTTTTATTGCTAAACTGCCGATTTGATGTAATATTCTAATTCAATTTCCTTCTCTGGTTAATGTAATACTGGGCAACGGTAATTAACGTTGGCCTCAATATAATTGATACTGATAATAATCTCCTGCGCCCAATTAATAATATTGGGGCTGGTGAAAAAATATGCAGGTTTGGAAAGTTAAAACTATTTTAATCCATATTTTCTCAGTGGTCATAACTGACCATGTTAATTATTCCAATTAATTATTCTTTGGTAATTGTTGATAATAACGGCTAGGTTTTTTGTTGAAATGGTAATTAGTGTCACAAGCGGGATTCGAACTCACGACATTCGGCCATTTTTAATTTTTGTAAAATAAAGAAAATTTATTTGAAATATTTTCAATGACAATCTACACATATTTGCCAACTTGTAATGAGCAGTTTTATTCTGTTGACATAGAATTTTGTAATTTCGATTTGAAATAAACTCTTAGAAGGTGTTTTCGGCTTCACCGCATTCTCTAAAAATTTAATTCCTCAAGAAGTTATCAAATCCTAAAAATAAGTGGAAGTCTGTAGGAGAGAGGTCAGATGAATATGGAGGGTGGGGTTTTAAAGGGAAGGAAGGTTAGAAAGATTTCGAACCCTAAGGTAAGCCGCCCAGGTATAATAGGGCCGGATTATCCAAAAGCGAAGAAACGAATGAGCACACGTACATTAGAACCAATTCGTTCGGTCGTGTTGGGATGTGAACGGCCGAAGCACTTTCGATCCAAATAAATTTGAATTTTCCAGTCCTCTTCGGCCGAATGGTTACTTCGACTTCTACTGACAACCACGTGACATCAAAGGCTCACCATTGTTTAACGCCGTTCTTTGCTTCTTGCTTACCTCATCGTACGTTTTCATTTCGATGTATTGCGAAAAATTGATCGGTTGAGGAATATGCTCTTGGGACATGCGTGATGCACTCTACCATCGGAGGGATGTCCAGCGTAAGCTTTGGTCAAGGATAGCTTTAGAAATGAAACTTCCAATATTTTTCCATCGGAAGGTTAAGAAACCTTCCATCGGTGCTGAATTGGTTTCAGGACGTTTTGGCACCATGCCCAACCACTGACCTGTACACCTCTTATTATCTTCCAAAATCGATTTCTCAACTCTCGAGAAACGTAGATGGCATCGTCTGATTGGTGGCGTAACAGAAGAGATGAGCGAATTTCAAAGCGTCGATTTCTTTGGGCTTCGGTTAGTTCGTACACTGCCCACTTGTCGACCTTCGTTACTTTAACAATTTGACCCAGACGGCGTACAAAGGTTGAGTGGTCAACGCTAAGCTCTTCCGCAATTTCCCGTCTTGTCTTACGCGAATTTTCTTCAATCAAGGTTTTAAGTTGGTCGTCGTCCACAACGGATGGTTTCCCTGCATTCGATATCGAAAATTCCAAGACGAAATCTCTGAAATCGTTGCACGGTGCGTTCCGTAAATGCTTCTTTCCCCTCAAACTCTACATTGATGTTTCGAGCCATTTGGGCCAGATTTGATGAAAATCTAGTTCGGACATATTTAATTTCGCAGGTACTCTTATAGAGTTCAATATAAACTAAATGTTTTGCATAAAAGATCGAAGAAGAGTCTACAAATTAGATTTGAGGATTTTGGTTTATTTACATCACAACCACCTGCAAAAATAAAACAAATATTCAAAACCTGCAGTAATTTTGCATCAACCAAATTATAATAATACTGTTATTCCAGGTTTTTGGTGTTCATATTTATTGATTTACAAAGTATTCCTCTTTATTGTTTTTGTGAGTTGAACTTTTTATGAGTTGGTAAGAGAGAGTTATGTGGAATTTTTTCTTTTTCTTGAGATCTTTTCATAGGGGGATATCAGAAATTCCAACAATTTCTTCGAGTTTAGCTTTATAGGACTTCCGCTTCGTGTTTTTATCTGAATCGGTTTAATGGAGCGCGGCTTATTAAATCAAGGCGTTCTCCCCGTTTGGCAACGGAAGTGTAACAATCAAATGAAACGTAGGAAAGGAGAAGAAGAAGAAGAAAAAAAAAACCATTCGGCGAAAGTTTCAAACGACCCGGGACCACGGCCCTTTTAATTAAAAAGGCCCAGAAGTCCAATAATTAACAACGAATCGAGGATTTGCTCCTTGATTGTTTTTCGGGCTGGAAATTATGAATGAGGGGAGGTTGTTCGCCTCCACCCACGATCAGATGGCCAAGCCGTTTATTATCATATAATCACTCTGTTTGTGCTACCGGGGCATGTAATCGCTAGAAATAGGCCCGAACGCCGTTTAAATGCCGTTTTCCTTGTCCTGGACATGTGGGTATTACAGGTGAATACTTTTATAACATACCCGACGTTAGAAGGATAAAGACTGTTGATAAATTATTACCGCTTGTTGAGCATTAACTTTTTTTATCCGTTTTTATCTTTGCCTGTTTTTTATTTATATTTTTTTTCTAAACCGAGATAGGTTGTTTATTAATCCGGTTATTTATTTTTTCTTAGTGTTTCCTTAACGACGTATAACTTATGAAAGAGAGGTCTTATTCAGCTCATTCTATCCCATAATCCAATTTTATTCTGTTGTTATAAAATCCTTCGACTTCAAAAAGATTTCAGATCAATTGTGGCAACTGAAACTACGATGGGGGTCTGCGATTATCCTGCAGTTCGGTCGTTTGCGTTACTAGTTACATTCCACTATTAGTTGGTGGGTGTGTGATTTCTGACGATGACGGGAAGCTGAAACACCCTTGGTAGACTAAGATAAAGATTGTATGTACATCGAATTGATCTGAAATAATCAAACTACAGGTTTATCCCTCTGCTAAACCCAATATATCTCACATTCTGTATATTTTTACATTTGTTCGTTTATAAATATTTTCCTTCAATTTTTCTTCGGCAAGCACAAACCCTTTCAATAATACATGATTATTTTCGAAAATGGAAGAATGAAAATTCAGCTCAAGCACGAAACAAATCCAGCCTGTTATCCAGAGATGGCTCGGCAATTTACACTAGGTCAATTTCTCCAGAAGATGATTCCTCAAGACCGAAATCGACTAACCTAAATCTTTATAGTCATAATTCATAATATAGCACCTGAGAGATAGCCGAGAAGCTTGCGGTTTGGCAGACAAATATGTTTTCCAATTACGGAGCCACTTGGACGGCCGGCTCGTTAAGCGAAATGAAAATAAAGAGGTAGGAATATCCTTTGTGATTCTCTTTCAAAGGAAAACAAAGACCAAAAAGGATCGGAAGTAAAAGGCCGAGGAACGGCACAATATTTTGCCCTGAAAGTTGTTAAGCCTTGGATTTATGCTATGCCGTATTGTCCCTCGGCTTCCTGTAACTCGATACTTGGTCGGAAAGCAATTTAGACAAAATCAAAATCCTTTGTTCATTTGTTACGTAAAACAACTGAATGACAAAATAACAAAAAAAAAGGAGGAAAAATTCAAAAGGTGGGCTAGTGTCCGAGGGGATCGAATATTAGCCGAAGGTCGTGGGTTCGAATCCCGCTCGTGCCATTGATTTTTTTTTTATCTCACCTTAAAACCTTAATTAATTATGTATGGTATTATAAAACAAAATAACGTTCGAGAGAATTATGGAAGAATAAATAGCTGGGACAATGAAAATGTAAAAGTTCATTAAACAAAATGAGCATCACGGAAAATTTATCTATTTTAATAGATATCGATTGCCATTTAGCAATTAAATCTCCCTTTATGTTTTGAGTATTAGTTTATACTTTTAAGCCGATTTGCAATTGTATTATTGTGGGTGTTGTTGGGGGTCTGCGGTCCTAATTTTTAATTTGGGCATCACCGAACTCGTCTGACGTACCAAAACAGTAGGCGGACTACTCTATATTCTCGTACATCTTGGGTAATTAAAATCCCTTTTATAGGAGATAACTATAGTAATTTAATGTGTGATGACACTGCTGTAGTGGGCCGTTGTACTAGATCCTGTCTGAATAGACGGGGGAGGGTGTATGGCCGTCTAAACCACGGGGTGACTTAAATGTCCCACATTCAGCCCTAGTCACACACTGGGATGGAATCGTGGTGACGCCCCTGGCGGGAACTTGGACAGAGGCTGTCTTCTATTTGTGATATTCGTGAAGCATTCGTATTGCCAGCGTTACTATTCCGGCCCCACTGGAGACGTGGCGACCGGACGATAGCGTGTAGGCGTTGAGGACCCGATGATTACGCTGCATAGTGTGCGTGAGTAAGCGAATGGGAGCCGTAGTGAATCGGTTGCTCTAATTCGAGTATGCTTTGCATTGTTGTGCGTATGACCGGCGTGGTACCCTTGGGGAAGCGAAGGATCGGACCACCGAGGCAAGGCCTATGGCGTCACTCTAATGCGCATGATAGGTGTTGGCTGAGCTCGACAAGAGACCTTTGACCGTAGGCAGTGCTCATCTAGGGGGTGGTTAGCAATTCCACTATAAACAATAACCGCGGCCGTGGCGGATCCGGCAGTTTCTACGCTGGGGAAGCCACTCCACTCAGGGAGATTGAGTCTATGTAGGGAGTACGAGGGAGAAAAGGCTTAAGTATTTCGGCCCAATGTGAGCTCGACCATTAAGAATGGTCAAGCGAGGAGTGAGGTTGTCTTTGGCTCTTGTGAGCTGAGGCGCCTCTACACCAATGCTGCGACAGTAACACAACAACGTCGAATGCAGAAGTGCGTCAGCTCTCATCTTGATAATCAAAACGTCCGACGAGGCCGAATAGACCAGGTGTGGACGCTAAAGATCATCTTGTCTTGCTGATGATGAGCACTGGGGAACGTCTTGGTGTTCTAGACATTGCTCATACTTTGGGATGCCGTTCATGCATTTGTTGGTGGTTCTGTGGTGGCTAAAAAGATGGCGACAAGCCAAAACTCTTTGTCAGACCAAGTTGATCGATAGCGTCCAAACTAAAATTTTACCACTCTACAGACACCCAAGTAAAAATCTCACAAGTAAAAGTATAAGTCAGTGAAATATACTTGGAAAATTAATATTGAAATAAATAAAGTCAATTTATCACTCTTATATTTTCATTATTCCAACTATTCATTTTTACATAACCGTCCCAAATGCTGTTTTATCCTTCAGTTTTTTCACGTAACGGAAAATCAAAGGATTCAGATTTTGGCTGGTTACAAGAAGGTAAAGACATGGCATAGACTTAATGGCATACATCCTCGGCTTAACGAAAATAAGATATTCGTGCCGTTTCGTGGGTCTTTCATTTTACGTTTCTTTTTTACTTGCATTTGAAAGAAAATCACAAACGGAATTCCTAGCTGCTTATTTTCATTTCGCTTAAAGACCCGGCTGTCCAGGTGTCTCAGTAATTGGAAAACATATTTGTCTGCCAAACCGCAAGTTTCTCCGCAACCTCTCGGGCCCTATATTGTAATTTATGACCTGTAAAGATTTAAGTTAGTCGATTTTGTCCTTATCGAACCATCTTCAAGGGAATATTGCCGTAATCTAAACTGCGCTGAATAACCCGCTTATATTCGAGCTTGAGTTGTATTTTTGTTCTTCAAATTTCAAGTATAATACAGGTGCAAAGGGAATTTTTTTTATTCTCGCCGAGTAAACTAAATTGAAACCATTATATTTCGTGATCCGATTGACCAAACTTCTTTCAATTGATTAATCTTTATGTAAAGCGTTGGTTGAAATGAAAAAGTTAGTATCATGAACGGGATTAGAACCTACGACCTTCGGCTCAATATGTCGCTGTCTAACCACATGAACTCTTCTTCCTTCATTAAATGGAAACATTTCGAAATAAAATATTTATAATTAAACAAATGTAAAAATATTAAGAATGTGAAATTCGTGGGGTCAGCATAGGATGATATCAGAGCGTTCGGTTTCTCGCCTTCAGTAATCTCGGGCCCACCAAATGAAGTTGAAAGGCTTACAGATTTGAAACGAACTTTTTACCCAACACACGAGTACGCGGTTCTAACAATACTTCTGCTTCCCTGATTCCAATGCGTTGTTTCAATGAAATGCACAGTTAGACAACATGAGTGAGGTTATAAGGAGGGCGGGTCAAAGCACATGCAGTATACTCTCAATTACGTTTGTCTAGCGCTTTTCCGCGATTCTCATCGCTTCTGAGTTATAACTAATAAAAACAAATAAAAAAAAAAAAACAATATATAAACCTATCAATGAAGATGACGAAAAGCCGGAACGAATGAGAAATTATATCAACTAATAAATTATTTATTAATTACAGTTACGCATAAAAAATGAGTGAGAAGTCTGTTAAAAAGCGGAAATTTTACGAATTATAGTCAATTGTTCATTCACTCCCTGCCTATAAAACAAAAAGATTGCCCCTGTCTCATTGTTTCATATTTATTTTAATTGCTTACTACGATTATAAATGTAAACGTTTAGACAGTTTCATTTACAAGGCTGTTAGGGGAGGGGGTTCGTTGAAAATTTCGTTGAAAATTATTCAGTCTGAATCTTGACGGAATGTTAGTCATTATTTTGAAGCTAATTTCCTTCGTCACCGGCTCCGTCTATTAGAATATCTGAGAAGAAGATGGATGAAAATGCTAATAACGGGAGTCAGTCTCATCAATCCGCACTTTCATATCCCTTTCGAGAAAAAAACACAAATAATTGTCGATTCGATTACCAGCTTCCAATTGAAACCTGCTAACATTAAACGATAATGTCAATGTTAATAAAACAACGTAAAATGTTATTACGTCTTGATATAATAATAATGATGGAAACCTAGTAAGAAAGAGTTTAATTAGGTGAGGTTATAAAAGTTTTGGTATATTTTAATGGCACTTCTTCAATCCTTTTTAAAATAAAGTCCAAATTAATCTATGGGAAAAAATAGTTAGTCATTTCTAATTTAAAAAATGAGATTGAAGATGAAGAAGACGAGATTGCCAGTCGTTTATAATGAGATTTTTTCCATCTACTATAAGTTTTCTCATATGAATTTTCTCATTATAAACCCATTATTGAATAGATTTACTTGCATGCCATAGAAAAACCGTTTTCCATATTACTTTATATGCAAATTTGCTAGTTTAAGGAAAATACGTTCTCTACAAAAAAAAAAAAAAAGAAGAAAAAGAATCGACTTTCAATAAGAGAAAGATAATTGGTTCGAGCCGAGTTAATTAAATTTTTAGAACTTGCAATCCAGAGTGTAATGAATTTTTCCCACGGCTGTCGTTTTAAAACGGGCAGCTTTCGCACGTGGGAAAAACACACAAACGAGAAAGATATCCATCTAAGAGTGAGTGATACTGCAGAGCGGTTAGTCAGAAAGAGATAAGTTCCTTTAAAAAAATAAACAAACAATAAAAATAAATTTAAAAAAATAATAATAAAAAACAAGCCCGTTGAGAAAAAACAAGTTATGAATAAAAGGAATCCGATAAGGGGACGAGAGTTTATTCAGTAATCGGAAATCACGGGGTCAGGGCGACCCGGGGGGCAGTTAACAAATTACAACTTGGGTCAGATAAAGGTGCCCCAGCAAAAGGAAGACTCATAGAATTATGTGCGGAGGGGGTTCAGAGCAAGGGAAAGAAATCCCAGCCGGAGATGGTGTCTCAATGCTCGCGCACGACGATTTATGTATCAATTAGAGGACGGTGCAACGGCCTTTGTTTCAACCCTTGTCCCAATCTGTAGTTCGACTCGGATAAAAGTGCATGGAACAGCTATTCCTTTTTTCTTCTTTTTTTTAAGGCATGCCACTGCTGTTTCCCTTTAGCATAACCTGCATTTGTCGCTATATTTATTGAATTTCGTATTATATATTACTTTTTAGTTATTATATCCAATTCCATTTTCAAAGATGGGTTATTCTATTGGCTTCTGGGCACGTGAAGGTTTTGTAGATATATGATTCTGTTTTATTAAAGCTCTAAAAACCATATCCGGTGGAGTCCACATGTTTTAGGATCGTTGTTATTGGTATTTTTGTAGTAACCTTATAAGGGCAGAATATAAATCCATGAACTTGTAATTTGGCGACCGATCAGTGTGGTCTATTTATTCTCTCTGTTGGTACGTTCGCCATCTTCGGTGTTTTGTGCTGATCAATATTTAGTTTCATGGCATCCCTCATAATGTAGCACAATTTTGATTTGTCATCAATATGGCATTTAGATAGCTTTAGATCAAAAATGTTTTATATCGATATTTTATTAGAATCTGCAATTTTGAGTAAACCATTTAATTTTATGGTCCATAGTTATACTTACAATTATTTACATGTTTGAATTAAAGAGAGGAAATAGTCAGTATTACACCCCCCCCACTTCACTAAATAAATTGCACTTCCAAATCCTTGGAAAGAAGATCGTCGGGCCATTTCCTCCTAAGACGTAGGATTTTGGGGATGGGATCTGCTTTAGACAAAGCTTGGGCAATACTATTGGAATAATGGGACAGATTATTATGTAACTGCGTTACAGTTCGTGGTCCTATTGACCACTTGATATTTTTCAATTAATTAATATATATATATATATATGAAAAGTATTGGTGCAGATATAAAACTGAAAAATACCGAAAAAGGTGGGAAAATTTCAAAGGTGAGGTTGAGATGGGAAGTTGAAGAACATTCACAACCTTAATTAATTGAATGATATTCAATGGTCAAGCTGACCACGAAAACTAGTGAATGTATGTAGAACGCTGTAATTAAATATTTGTGCAATCAGGTTCTTCGTAATACAGTAAAACTTTGACGTCAACAGTGCACTGTATTTAGAACGTATTATATCAATGTTTGCTTAATGGCAATCCGCACAATGCGTAGAGATTAGTGACCTTTAATCGCTAATTTCTACGCATTTATACACGAGAAGAACGAAGAATATGGGATTCTACGAACAAATTTCATCTACATCGGATAAAGCTGAAAGTATTCTGAAGGACATTGCCAACGATGAGAAGAAACTCGCATCGGCCATCAATCAGAGAACTTTTTTGCTGAAATGCAGACAGCACAAGACCCTGAAGATGATCTCAATAAAGATCGATACGTTGGCACTATAAAAAAGAATGTTTTTCTGAAACGTACAACACACCAGACCACAACTCACGGTATCTGAATAATTGACAGTAACACTGAATTTGTTTTTTTCACCAAGACC
Source organism: Cimex hemipterus (assembly GCA_039619505.1). Lineage (NCBI taxonomy): Eukaryota > Metazoa > Arthropoda > Insecta > Hemiptera > Cimicidae > Cimex > Cimex hemipterus. The sequence continues at coordinate 19,797,317 of CM077103.1, read as the reverse complement.
ATACCGCGATCCAGCTTATTCGTGAATAAAAGAAGTGATCGATATAGCTAACATTTAAGTAATACTTTTTAGCTGAATGTAATTAACATATAATATTCTTTAAGTGAAGTGAAAAGAAAATGTTTTTCTGAATTCTACATCGCGCCAGACCGCATCTCACGATTTCTGAGTAAGTAAGTTTCGATCTTTATTGAGATCATCTTCAGGGCCTGGCATTTACCAAATGTTAGAAAATCCCAGATCCTGACGATGATCTCAATAAAGATCGTAACGTTGGCACTATAAAGAAAATGTTTTTCTGAAACACACCAGACTGCATCTCACGATTTATGAATAATAAATCCTCACAATGTTGCAGAACATTGACTTGTATTTAGAAAGCTGTAGATCTATATTTGTTTAATGTTTAAACCTAGTGATGCAGCAGAACGTTGACGTCTACATTGCAGTATTTAAACGTTTCAAACCACATATGTTTAATGAAAATCCTCTAATTAAGGAGAACTTGGATTTATGTACAGTATTAGGCTTTAGAATGTTGGTGATCGATTTTGTGTATGGTATATGCTAGCTCATCGAAAGCACTGCCCGTGAATTATTTATGTCTCTTCAGCAATAAATCAAAATGTCAAAACCGTGATTCAAAAAATGGGAAACTTTCAAAAGCAACACATTAATTGTTAAAGACCACTTTAATTCATAATTATTTGTAGATTAGACAATATAAATAATGAGTTAACAAGAAATAAGAAGTTCAGACGAGGACATTGCCTTAAATTAGACTTAAACGGTCAAAATGCTCTGTTTTATAGTTATTTCAGATTTATTAAGAGGATTTTAAATTATATCTTTCACACGGTCCGTTAAACCGACCATTTAAGGGCGATGCGACGTCAACTTATATTCCAGCTTGTGCCAATAAAATCCCCAAGTGGTTTTTTTTGCGACTTAACTTAGGCGGTTTCACCGAGATTGGGTTTTAAAGGTTATTTACCAACTCTAGTTATTCACAATCGGGCGTCTCGTTAAAACTTTTCCCGGCCCCTAAACGGGTGCCCCGGTCCTTTCGTTGGGGACGGCGTTATCTCCCGTACAGCCCACCCATTCGATCTCGCTATAAAATTAGGAGAAGATCCTGACGGTATCTTTTAATACGCCTCTTATCATCGGTTTAACCTGTATTTAAGCATCGGTGGAATAACATTAAGTAACATAAATCAAAGAGGAGCAGCGGTTTGTATCGTGATTCGAGTAAATAGCGGATTGACGATGAACACCGGATGAAACGCGAAAATTGACAACCAGCATAGGCGTATCGAGAAAGATCGTCCATCATTAATCATCGAATTTCCCCCATATCGATAAATCAAAGTTACAAAAATAAATTAAACAAAGAGGCTATAATTAAAACCCAATCTCTTCTCTTTAATAGTCTTCCGTGTAAATTACCCCCGTTTTTTAAAGTATAGTTGATCAAGGACAGCTTAAATAGCTTCATTTCGTATGTTAAAACAACATTTGATCAATCTACTCTGTTGACCTTTTCTAATCTGCATGCTTGAAAGCCAAGAATGACGTATTATGGCTTCTCTTTTTTTCTTATTTTTTTCAAAAAAAATAATTTCCAAAGAAAATAACTTTTACATGGCTATTGTTATTGTTTATTTTTATCTCGACAGAGTAATGAATTCTTAATTTGTCGATTTCTTATTTTCTTCACAAATCGTCAAACTTCAACCATATAGAAAAAAAAATAAAGAACAATATTTTAGCGGGTTTTCTGCTGTGTTAATCAAGGAAATTGGATAGAAACATAAACGTAGTACATGACCTATATTCTAGGAGACGGCTCCGCTTATATTTTTATGCATAAACCCTAAAAACATCAAAATGAAATATGGTTCATAAAAACAAGACAAAAGCTAGGAAGGTCTAGTTATATTTCTTTTATATTGTAAAACCAAGACAAAATGTTAATTATTCAGAAATCATGAGAAGCGGTCTGGACTGGTGTAGGTTTCGGAAAAACATTTCCTTTATCTTGCTAACGTTTCGATCTTTATTGAGATCATCTTCAGGGCTCGAAATTTCCACTCTCAACACGACACGCAAGAATGGCACACTTCCATCGAAAACATACACTTTGATCCCTGATCAGTTATATCTATCCTTCTTTTAAGTAGTAGATCATCGGTAGGATTGTCTGTGGCGCAGTTGTTTTTCTGCGAGACTTCTTATCTTAGATTATGTTATTCGTGATGAAATAAATGATTTACTGTTTTATGGTACAACATTTGTAAAAACGTTTAGTCAAAACTAAATCTAAAATTTGAATGTTAACAGCTATCAATTTTTCTTGAAGTCTCTTTCTGAAATTCCAAGGGCTGAACATGAATTTTTAATCATTATTCGGAAATCCTGAGATGGGGTCTGATGTGACATAAGTTCCAGAAAAACGTTTCCTTTATCGTGCCAAAGTTTCGATCTTTATTGAGATCATCTTCAGTGCCTGGGATTTACAAACATTGTTTATACTTAATAAATACATGTAGGATGTGGAAAAAAGAGCATTTATGCAATGCAAAATATATTTTTATATTCAGTCCAGTCTATTCACACAAGAATGGCACAATTACGCAGAAAACAAACACTTTAAGCTATGAAGATGATCTCAATAGATATCGAAACGTCGGCACGATAAAAAAAATTTTTTTTCTGAAACCTACATCACACCAGACCGCACCACATGAAATCTGAATAATTATTTTAATTTATTATTACAATTAACATTAATTGAAAATATTGATACATGATATTGAAATATATATAGATAAATAGCTTGGTTTGTATTCACTTTGGTGCGCATTTAGAGTGAACGTATTTATTAGCGTGAATGTACAGTTTGCGAGGACTAATGGTAGAATTGTGTATTGTGCCATGTATACGTCGTATTGAGAATGCCCGACAACCAAGAATGGCACAATTACGCAGAAAACAAACACTTTGCGCTCTGAAGATTATCTCAATAGAGATCGAAACGTCGGCACGATAAAGAAATTGTTTTTCTGAAACCTACATCTCACCAGACCGCATCTCACGATCTCTGAATAATTATCGATGAAGGGTCATCACCACACTAAATGTTAATTATAATCGAAACAGTGTGTAACGGATTACATAAATTTTTACAACTCTTCAGTCAAGCGAGCAAGCTATCGCGTATAGCGCATTAAAAAATTCACTCAGAATGATAATAATTTTCCTATTTTATGTCTGTGTAAACGCGAAGGTCGGAGATTCTCTTCATAATTGAAACGTTCCTGCCCAGGCAACTGGTACATAAAACGTATGACGAATTTTCCAAGTTACTGCACGAGAAGGGAAAAATTACTTTATGCTATTTTTACCCCTTGTACGCGAGTAAACCAACCTTTACATAAAACGTTGGTGAATTTATGCGATAACGCTATCCACGGCTACGCATATTTTACTGTCTGGCTTTAAGAAAAAAAACTGGCTATTTATTGAAACTATTACTATTATTATATTGTCACTTGACTTGAATGAGTATGACTTAGTTAATTTATAAGAAATATGAATTTTTATTTTAAAAAATACCATGGGTCTCAACAGTCAAAAAATTGAAAGACAAAGGCTAATGTTTAAAAGCACATACTTACATATATATAATAAAATTCCCTATCTCTACAAATATGATTTTTAAATAAAATAAATCAGGCTCATAAACCTATTAAATTGTATGCACCCAAGCGAATCATGTGACTAGTCCAGGGATTAAGCGAATTGCATCATTCGGAAATTAAAAGTCGAACCTAATAAAGTTTTTAGTACAGGCAAAGCTTTAGAAACGGGTTTCCAAATATAGATTTATATCATAAAACATCAACCAACAGGATTAATAATCGTTCTAAGGCTTTTTCGTACTTTCTTTCAATCTAACGGAGAAATCTAAGTGGATAACGAGTCGGTCATGTTTTTTCAATTGGAACGATAAGCCCTGATCATCCTGATCCGCTATTTTTCGTTATACAAGCAACGCCAACGATCAAACTGTATGCAGAAATTTCAATGGCCACTTCCGATCAACAACGCTGTAAGACAGTAAAAGTGATTCTTAAAGAAACAAAGGAAATCGAAAATGTCATAGTTACCTGGGAAACTCATATTTGGATCAGTTTTAGTAGGCTACTTAGGTGTTGGGCAGTTCGTGCAACAGATAGAAGTCACGATCTAGTGGTAGAGCAGCGTCGTATTAAGCCTAAGGTCGTGGGTTCGAATCCCGCTTATGACGCTGACTTTTTTTATTTCAAAACCTTACTTAAAGATAAATTAAGTGAAAAAAATTTATGTGGTCAATCGGACCACGAAACCTAGTGGATTTAAACAAAAAAAAACCGAAAAAACGAAGTATACTTCACTAAAGTTCTCCGTGGCCATTTCATCTGTCGCCGTGAATCGAACCCTGATCACACGACATTGGAAAATGTCAAAAAAGGAGGGAATATTCAAAAGGTGGGTTTGGGATGGGAAGTTAATGCCCGAGTGGATCGAAGTCACGATAGCTCTAGTGGTAGAACAGCGGCGTAGTAAGCCTAAGGTCGTGGGTTCGAATCCCGCTTATGACGCTGACTTTTTTTATTTAAAAACCGTACTTAAAGATAAATTAAGTGAAAAAATGTGTGTGGTCAATCGGACCACGAAATCTAGTGGATTTAAACACAAAAAAACGAAGTATACTTCACTAAAGCTCTCCGTGGCCATTTCATCTGTCGCCGTGAATTGAACCCTGATTACACGACATTGGAAAATGTCAAAAAAGGAAGGAATATTCAAAAGGTGGGTTTGGGATGGGAAGTTAATGCCCGAGTGGATCGAAGTCACGATAGATACGGTGTAGAGCAGCGGCTTATTAAGCCGAAGTTCGTCGGTTCGAATCCCGCCCATGACGCTGACTTTTTATCTCAACCAATACCTTACTTACAGATTAATTAATTCTCTATAGTACGTTTATCTGCTATTTTGTGGCGTTACTGTTCAAATTTACTTGCCTCTCATTTTTACATTACTCCAAATTTGCTCGCTCTGTAAATTATTCCTAACATCATGAAATTCGCGTTAATAGGTAGGCAACCATTGGTTTTTAGTAGCTTAGCTCTTTCCTGGGTTCCTCTTCGTTTATTTCTTTAGGCGTTAATTTCGAAGAGGCTGCGTCTCCGTTTTCCAGTATTATAGAGTACTCTTTTCACTCTCGAACACTCTGGCTCATGGTATCGTTTTGAAGAACAAAACAAATTCAGATGCTACCACCAAGCTTTTGACCTTTTAAGGTTAGGATGAGGAAACTTGCTAGAGATTGGCGAATTTTATGACCTACTGATTGGTATGTTTAGCAGGGTAATTCTTTGCTTATGATATATGGTAGATCAAACCTACTAAAAAAAACCGTGCATTTAAGTCAACTGGAAGATTTTATTTGAATTGTTGGCAGAATTGTTCTACTAAAAGAAAAATTGAACACTACCGGTTAAAATGATAATCATGATTGACTTAAAACTACTTAACGAAAAAAGATCAATGGTTTTAAAGATGGTTGAGTGTACGGGATTGTTGAGGTTTGACTAAAACATTATTAGGTTTGACGTTTAATTTCTCAATTTTGTAATTCTCTTTATCCCTGGATTTGCTTGCATACTATTTAATGGGTGTATGGGCTTGCACATCTGTGTTTAAAACTCATATTTGTAAAGAGATAACTTTTATACGTGCGGTACTTATGGGTTCTGTAGTTATTTCACTTAAACGTTAGGCTTTGACTAGGTTGAAATGAAAAAGTTAGTGTCACGAGCAGGATTCGAACGCACAACCTTCCGCTCAGTACGCCGCTGTTCTAACCACTTGCTATTGTAACAATGGTAAGAGTAGCGGCTTATTGTTCCGAACGTCTTGGGTTTGAATCCCGAATTTTCATGTCAACCTAGGCTTAAAATGAAAAGTAGAATTAATTAAAATAATTCATAATGTCAAAACTGCTAAATGCATACATGGATATGTTACGATTGTGACCCATGTTATTATTTAGAATGGTTAAGTTACGTTCATTTCGAAAGCCGTAAAATAAATGTTCCTCCTCCCTCGCCACGGGCTAAAAAATAATTTACACCCTTGAAGTTCACAGGCGTTCCGAAACTCGGCTGAGTTATACCCGTGCTGAAAGGCCTCCGGGCTAAGCATTTCGCGGTGTGCCTTGAGGGATTTTCCACGGCGAAGTTGCCGCCGGTAATGGATACAACTTTCTTGTTCTCCGCGATACGTGAACAACCCTCCGGCTCGGCGGGGAAGAAGTAAATCATGGGTAGAAAAGTAAAACACTCGCCACTTTATTTTCCGAAGAATGGAAAAATTTATTCACCAACTTTTCTCCTCTGGCTTCATTTTCCGTCCTACATGACATTAACTACCGGGGAAATCTCCTAAACACGGATTTGTAACCCTAGAAAGTATCGTCAATCTTTCGAGTCAATATTGATCTTTATTTTTACGATAGGTAGACAGATGAAAATAGAGAAAATAAACAGATTAACGTACAAAGAATGTATAAATGCCGGCAACATAAGATCACCTAAACCGTGTCCAACACCTGAGCAACATAATACCTACACAGATTTCATATATTGCAAAAACCCTTTCTTTTTTTATGTAACTTACCTAAACAAAAAAAATCTTCTCGTATATACTCCTAATCTTTCTAGGCAGGTACGGTTTTTTTTGGCTTCATGTTTCACGCGATTAAAACTGGAAATCGCATTGATACCATCAAATATCACGTTATCATTCGAGGGTTTAGAAGATGTCACGGACATGAGAAGAAAAGTCCAAAACAATAATAAACGAGTCAGGAACGTTTTGGGAAACGGCCCATTATATAAAACACGTTGAGCAATTGTGTTTGTGCCCTAATATAACCAGAGTTTACAGCTTAGAAATGCGAACAGCATGAAAAATAAGAGCTTGAAAACCCTGTGCCTACTTTCACTTAATAAGATTTAGTACGTGCTCTTTGGATGTATGCTGTGCACCGTGCAGTACTTGTCAAAAGGAAGTAATCTTTATATAGAAAGTCCTGATAGAAAAAAAGTGATTGATTCAACGTAAGATTCGGGTGTTCCGATGGGACAAAGAACCATAAAAATATGAAAGTCTATCATTATACATTTATTTTGAAGGCACCAGCTTACGTGAAATGTTCAAAAAAGCCATCTAACTGTGATAATTTAAATTATAGAGATTGCATTATTGCTTAGTAACGGACAATTTGGATTGTTTTCACAACCGAAAAAACTTTGGTTGTTTAAACCCTAGGCTCACACTCATCACTCCCTCTCCAAACCTCTACCTCTTTTGCTCTCTCCCTCTCACTCCTTAATGTACGCCAGTCGGTCGGTCGGTAGGTCATTCAGTCTCTCTCTCTCTCTCTCTCTCTCTCTCTCTCTCTCTCTCCATCACTCCCTCCCCCTCTCTCTTACCCTTCTCTCTCCTCTCTCTCCCTCCCTCCTTCACCTTTCTTTCTCACTCCCTCCCTCCCTCTCTCTCTCTTCTGTCTATCTATCTTATTCTCACCCTCCTGTATTTCTGCATTTTCACTCTAACTCTATTTCATTTTGTTTGTTCCTGTCATTTATTGCACCCATTTTCTCTTATTCATTTTTCTATCTCTATCTATCGACGTAGCTTCTTTTTTTATATCTTTTTTTCATCTCTTCTAGTAAGCGACAGAAAGAGATGGTTGGGGAAACAGAAGGAGAGGATTTGTTTAACAATAAACTATGCTATGAAAAACAAAAACATTTTTTTTAATTGTTAGCACTAGTTTTAAAAATAAATAACGAATTTATATCAACTGTAGACTATACAGGTAAGGATGATTGTAAAAGATATTGTCAGGAATGATCATCAACATAAAAGCCCAAAGATATTATCAAAATAGACTAGAAATTATGCAATACTAACTAAATTTTCCTGTCGGAGAAAGGCAAACTTTCTTTTGTTTTAAAACCCACGATATTAAATAAACATGATCACCATAATCTGACATTTGAAGTTGTTTAATGAAAGGTCAAGCGCAATAAACTCTAGAATCTCCTTTCTCTTAAAGATGAATTGCCAATAATTAAAAGTTAAAATGAATTTATACGCTCATTTTTAAGATTAAAGATTACCCTGTAGTCAGGTTACAATCGGCCTTTTCACAAACATCATAAAATATTCCCTTATTACAGCCTTAATGCTCTTAACCCAGGATAATAGCGAACACTTAATGTATAGGATAAATTCACTAATTTGGCTTGACCAATTAATCAAGTTTTTTATTGAGATAACAAAGTCAATGGAACGAGCGGGATTCGAATACGTATTACAAAATTCATATTTATTATTGCTTAAAACGAGATAGATAAAACAAGCTTTTAATACATTAATTTTAATGTGTGATGATTAGTGACTGTTAGTCGATAATTGTTAAGATGTGAGATGCGGTGTAGTGTGACGACCTTTATCGTGCCGACGTTTCGATCTTTATTGAGATCATCTTCAGGGCTCGAAGTTTGCACTCTCCACACTTACACTGAAAACATACCCTTTGAGCCCTGAAGATGATCTCAGTAAAGATCGAAACGATGGCAAGATAAATAAAATGTTTTCCTGACACCTGCATCACATAGGACCGTATCTCATGATATCTGAATAATAATTTTAATCATTTATTATTAAAATTAACGTTAATTGGTAATATTGAATTTGTTTCATTTAAGTAAATTCAAATTAATTTTACTGATCAAAGAATTATTAATGATAACTGTTTTATTTTTTGTTTATTTTTCAGAGCGCACAAGAACTTTTCGAACTCCTTGAGAGGGTCCAATCCAGCAGGCTGGATGACCAGAGATGTGTTTTACCGGCATACTTTTCCCAGGTAAATCAACATTTTTTTTTTTTTTTTTATTGCATGCAGTTAACCAAACGTTGTACCCTGGGATGGTGAAGGAAAGCAGATTTCAATTCGACCACCTCCTATTATACAAAAATATAGGTAGTCAACAACGGCCGTAGAATTATCCACACAATTTTTACAATATTGGAATAATAATTAATGTATCAACGTCCATTTTATAGCGAGAAACATGTGCAGATTGCAATAAATGATTAGCGATTACAATGAGCTCGTCGCGCGGTGTAAACAGGCTGTTCTCTTTCTAAGGGATTTTACATATTTATCAATTGGCAAAAGTAAGAAAATCTAATGAGTTTTCACAACTGATCATAAACTAAAATTTAATATTGAATAAGGGATTCCATACAGACATATGACCGGACATATATACCATGGTAAATACTTTTTAGAAAGGTAGTTACTACTCACAGTAAGTAATTTGTAAATTATAACACAAATAAATATTAGAATAAAAAAATAATAACAATTAATTATTTGGATGTTTGATATTATTTATGTACATATTTAAATATTTTAATAAATTTATTCTAATATTTGTTTGCGTTAAAATGTCCGCATTTCTCACGTTCAAATTGAGCGCCATTAAAAATATCAGCTGTTAATTTGAACGTGACGTTAGCGGAGGTATCAGCGGTTTCACTTTGGCAGTGCACGTCGAGAGACGTGGTTGTAGAAGTCCTTCAACCTGATGATGAGCTAAAAGGCTCGAAATCTGGATCGTTGAAAAACAACTTACTGGGAGTAGGAACTATATTTTTTTAAAGGATTGAACCACACACTCATTCCATCATTGATATATACCATGGTTTTCAAAAAATGTGCAAAACAACTCAAAGTAAAAATGGCATTTTCCAATATTTTCCCCTTTCTTTGGCGCGTAAAAATTCAATTGGGGGCATTGGTGGCCGGAACAAGTCAACATTGTAAGGCAAAGGTCGCGGGTTCGAATCCAACGGCCCAGCAAATGGCTTAACCATCCCTAATCTCTAAGTTGACATACCCTCATAAGTAAAATAAAAGAAAAAAGATTCATTTCCTTCTGATGGTCTGAGTTACAGCATACAATCCATTGATCCAATAAATATACAGCTCCAAAAAAGTGACCGAGCTTAATTTTATGTACAATTTATGATTTCATTTTTAATTGTTTTGCAAACAGTTTTTATTTAATGTGTCTATATTATACACCATTTTGTATCCATCTTTAATTGTCTTGTTTACAATGACGCGAAATACGATAAATCCTATATTGAATCTTTTGAACAAGGGTGAAAATCATGTTCATTATTTCCAAACAAACAGACCTCAGTGGGGAGGTCCGGGTAGCCCATGCGTAACATAGTCCAGGCTTGAGAAATACACAGTGCTTTGATTTCTTGATTGAAGGGTCATTAGTTTTATATTTTCGGTTTTAAAATTATCATTTCTGAGAAGCAAGTAGCTATCGCACTCGAATTGATCGAAGAAAGTGTTAGTCAACGGTATGCAGCGCGTTATTATCGGACTGCCTGAAGTAACTGTACGGATCGCATCCATTGGTATCGGGAGACTAGTTCTTCCAGGAGGCCTGGATCGGGGAGACCGAGAGCGACAGAACCTTGGGATAATCGATTTTCACTCATGCGGCTCCCTTTATTGGTGGTAATTTCATTTGAATGCAAGATACTGCAAGACCAAATATTGTCTTGCAATATCTTCAGGATGTCAGCATTCGCCACATTATGTATGCTCGCGGCCCTGATCCATACTTCTTCGGGGCGAACTCAGAAGAAAAGTTCGACAGCTAAGAAACCATCCTAAAACATTGCCACAATTAACAATTACAATAATAGAGGCATGGGAGGAAATCTTGCAAGATGTTATTCGAAATTGCTTAATAACTATGTCAGAGATTAGATTTATTGGGGGGGGGGGGTTATTCCCTACTAAAATAATTTTTAATGGCTCCAGATGTTATATAATAAATTTATTTTTCTTACTTTTTTTATTTATTGTATTTAGAATGAGTTTTTGCACCAAATTTCCTATAAAAAATATATCTTGATGTACAAACTGGCAGCACAGCAAAAAATTCAATATTTTAACGTGCGTCACTTTTTATGGAGCAGTGTACTACGCTGTCAATTATTTATACACAAGAAAAGAAAAACCGTATTGTTTTGAGGAAATTTGAAAAAAAAACAAATGGCGGGAAAAAATTATCGCTTGTTGCCATTTGGGAGCGATCTAACGGCTGTAAGTTGAACAAACAGACGTCACTGGGCCAAGCGGACCGGTTACTCTCTCACGGTAGCTGGGGCAACTATCCTGTTGCGGCTAACCACCGCCAGATAGAGAGGTCATCAATATTTCTAAAATGAAGAAATATGAATAATTCTATTCAATAATTACTTCAACAATAATAAATATTTATGAAAAACATGCAGGGGATTAGAACAAAAAAAAAGGTGGATTATAAAATTTTACTATACTTGGTGTAATTATGTACCTTTATAATGCATTATATTTGGTTTATAATTTTGTAAGTTGAAATAAAAAATTATCAATATACAAAGATGCTTAACAAGAGTGTGAACCAAAGTTTTCCATTTAGAGAAACGCGATTATCTTGGTATTTTTCGATGTTGTTATGTCTCTTCTGTCTACAATCTTCAACCGTGACATTTTTTGAACAGAACGTGTTTCTGTTAGCGATTTTTCTTTCAAGGGCCGCGATAACGATCCGTTTCTTAGATGATTTGTGACAGGAAATGAAAAGAGTTAAGTACAAAAATACAATTCGCAGGATGGGCCAAATGTATATCTGTCAAACTTTTCTAAAGGAGGGTTTCACCCGGATAGAACCATTTCGGAGGGAAAATATCCACCATTACGCGCTTACACTCCTCCCACACACGCATACAAATAAATCCCGGAAGAATGTAAACATTTTCGCATCGAAAAACTTTTGTGACAACTTAAGAATGAACTTAGTAAATGTTCAATTATAACACTACTAAATTTCAATTTCATACAGAGTTCTTCCTTGGAAATCAGATATATTTTGCTAGTATTCTCCTATTATTTGAACAGAAAAGTCTGTAAAGTTGGTAGGGATACTTATCGGTACTTGATCGCTCTATCTACTCTCTCGCGGGTTTCGGCTTACGACATCCTCACTGAGGAACAGATCCTGGAATCTAAACTCACGAGACAGTAGACAGACCCGGTAGAGGGATCAAGTGTCGATCTGTTTCAAAAAATACCTGCTCGAAGCTCTATCATTGTTCAATAATGTATTAGTAATGTACAATTTGTTCTGAACCGCAGGTATCAAAATTGTACATTTAATTATTCAGATATCGTGAGATGCGATCTGGTGTGATGTAAGTATCAGAAAAACATTTTCTTTATCGTGCTACCGTTTCGACCTTTTATTGAGATCATCTTCAGAGCGCGGGATTTACAAACATTGTTTACATTTAAAAAATACATATAGGATGTAGAAAGTGAATCATACAACGGAAAATATATTCTATATACAATCAAATATTTCTACTCACTCAAAATGTTTGTCGCCACTTTTTATCTCAAAGAAGCCGGCGTCTTGTACAAAATTGTCTTTTCTATCCCGACTTCCTTCCACACACCTTCAAAATCCAACATATATATATAAACATTAAACAGCAAAATCTCACTGGCACTCTTAACAGGACACGCAAGAATGGAGCAAGTAAGTATACAGATGACAAACACTTTAAGTGAGTAGAAATACTTTGGTTGAATTTGCATTAAAAAAAATATTTTGCATTGTATAAATTCACTTTTCCACATCCTAAATGTATTTTTTAAATGTAAACAATGTTTGTAAATCCCAGGCCCTGAAGATGATCTCACTAAAGATCGAAACGTAGACGCGATAAAGAAAATGTTTTTCTGAACACCAGACCGCATCTCACGATTTCTAATTAATTATCGATTAACGGTCACTAATCGCCGCACATTGTACATTTATTGACCTTTTAGATTAAAAGCTTCCTTTCAACTTATACATTACATAGAGATTAATTAATTGAAATAAGCGATTTGGTCAATCGGGCCACGAACCCCTAATGGATTGAATAAGTTAATTGAAGTATATCTTCACTAAATCTCTCCGTGGCTATTTCATTTGTCGCCGAAAATCAAATAAATTACACGACATTTGAAAAATTGTAAAAAAAGGATGGAAAATTCGAAAGGTAAGTTGTGATGGGGAGTTGGTGTCCGACTGCGTGTCTAATTAGTTCGTTGTGCCACTATTTGAGTGTTGTGAGGAATACTGATTTTCATTTCAGCCCTTATCTTTTATTTTATGTGTGTGTTCCATGTAAATCTGTTGTCCAAGGTGACGGATTTTGCTGGAAGGGGATTATCTACTGTGTATGTGCACTTCTACTTCTTCTAAGTACGTCATATGTGGGCTCTTTCTTTCATTTAGCTTGATGCGCCACCGAGCGCACCAGTCGGTAGGTAGTCTTGGGTTGCTTTTGATGCAAGGGTAGGGCTTGAATGTGATGTGAGACTTGCTGTACCGTCTGTGCCTTCAGTGCCGCTCCTAAGCCATTTATGGCTCCTTGCAGCTTAAGAGAGAGACTTGCTGTACCATCAGGGAAAGTCGTGATGTCGGTGTAAGGAAGTATTGGTATATTAGCTGTGTAGACTATACTGTAGATTGGCCCTAATACACTCCCTTGGGAGACACAATTGAAGTACGTTTACAAAGAATTGATTGTCCGGTTTTAATATTATTTTGTTCAATACACTTTATATGGTGCAATCATTAGATTTCTGTTGTACGCCTACCTACCGCCACGTGGTTTACAAAAATAATCCAAATTTGTTTGGCCTTTCAATTCTACACCGTTTCAAATTTTTCCGATCCGTAAAAGGATTTATTATCCCAATATCAAAAGTTCACGGTAATTGGTTTACAACAATTACATAAAGAAAACAATTAATAAAGAAGAAAAAGAAACTAATAAGTGACAGAGCAACGGCGTTTTAGCCGAAGATCTTGGGTTCGAATCCCGCTCCCCAACGGTATAACAGCCTTGTAAATGAAACTCTCTAAACGTTTACATACAATAATCGTAGCAAGCAATTAAAATAAATAAGAAACAATGATACAGATGCAATCTTTTTGTTTTATAGGCTGGGAGAGAATGAACCATTGACTATAAGTATAATTCGTAAAATGTTTGCTATTTAGCAGACTGATCACTAATATCACTTATTATGCGTAACTGTAATTAATAAATAATTAAGGAGTTGATATAATTTCTTTTATAATATATAGAATAATAAGAATATTGAGATTAGTCGTTCCGGCTTTTCGTCATCTTCATTGATAGGCTTATATGTTGTTTTTTTTTTTAAATCTATTTTTATTCGTTTTAACTCAGCAGTGATGTGAATTGCGTAAAAGCGCTTGACAAACGGAATTGATGGTATATTGCATGCGCTTTGACCCGCCCTCCTTATAGCCTCACTCATGTCGTCTAACCGCGTATTTCATTGAAACAACGCATTGAAATCAAAGAAGAAGAAGTAATGTTAGAACCGCGTACTCGTGTGCTGGGTAAAAGTTCGTCTCAATCCTGTAAGCCTGTCAACTTCCGTTGTAGGACCCGTGATTACTGAAGTTGGCGAGAAACCGAAACACTCTCCTTTGCTGACCCCAAGAATCGCATATTCTCAATATTTTTACATTTGTTTAATTATAAATGTTTCCATTTAATGAAGGATGAAGAGTTCATGTGGTTAGAACAGCGACCTATCGAGCCGAAGGACGTAGGTTCGGATCCCGCTCATATTTTTCATTTCAACGAATACTTTACATAAAGATTAATTAATTAAAAGAAGTTATTTGGTCAATCGGATCACGAAGTATAATGGTTTTGAATTAAAATTTATTGTCTTGATGAATGGGTCATATTCATGGATTGATTGCTTCTTATATAATTAATCTCGTCCTTAATCCATAGAGTTTTAATATATAATTGTAATTTTAAAGTCTTACACTAGTTGGTTTTTTAGTACCTACAAGAGCTTACTTATAAAGAATGTTTACGGACCATTAATAGTTTATGTAGAATCAATAGTTCTTTTCATCGATCTGTAATAGACGAGGCGGTAACAAAACCTCATGTTCTCATTTTTCACAGGTTGTCGTCAGGTTTTCAAAGCCCGGTGTGTGTGTGTGTGTGTCGTTATGTTCTTAAATTTGGAAGCCACCGATCACAGCTGTCGCTCGATAAGGAGCAGATGCTTCTGAAAAAATGTCGACGACATTCGAAAGCTCTTTTTGCCGTAGAAGGGCATCGATTTCGAACCATTTTAAAGTGAGAGAGAAAAACATACTCCGGTGTTTGGCCGGCTTATCTTCTGCGATAAGGGTCGCGACCTGCCCGTTTCGAATTGCCACCGAGCAAACAAAAACGGGAATAAAACGTTTGATAAGGGGGGGGGGGTCACCTTGTTTTTATCGTCGTTCGATCCACGGCAGATTTCGCGGTTTGAAACTGGTTGAAAATATGTGACGACTTATTTTAAGGTGTGCCTTAAATCGGACGAGATATCCTACTGCTAGAAATACCAAAAATGAGGTGTTTCACTCTTGAGTATTAAAATTTAAAGCTTATTTCATGAAAAAAATTATACGGAGTATCTAAGGAATGTATCAACGCCTGTAGATCTTAGAAAACAAGTTCTTCAGACTTGAAAGTTTGTTCATATAAAAAAATGTAGGCAATATGGTCTGTGATATGTGCGGAGTGATGAGTAATGGACCTGTTATTTGGTCGTTACCGATCATTTTAGATGGTAAATGACGAAACGATCTGACAGACCAACACAGCAAGAAAGACCAAAATGATGTTTAATTATCGAATTAAGGTTGCACAGGTGATTTGTTAGAGAGGGAGAGGGAGAGAGATATTTTGGGTCCGGGTTGTTTCCGTACCTCCTTTCATCTCACCGCTCTGACTAGCATTCGCTTTATTTCTCATTCAGAGCGAGTGTACAGATTTAGGGAGAGAAAGCTAGTGAATGAAAGAAAGAGATAAAGAGGAAACAGAAAGAGACTGTGAGAGGATGGAAAAACAGAGAAAGAATGTGAGAAAGAGAGAAGAGAAAGGGAGGCAGAGAGAGTGATAAGGTGACTGAGACAGGGATTTCTGTCTGTCTTCGCCTGGGCTACTTTATCATCTCCTTTATTACTCCTCTCACTCGCGTCCTCTATTTTTCACACTCTTTCTCATTTTATCTGTTTCTCTCGCTCCCACTCTTTTTCTTTCTTCCCTATTTCCACCCCACTGTTTCATCCTCTGTATTTATCCACTGTAGTGGTAGAGAGAGTAAGAGAAAGGGAGAGAGAGAGAGAGAGAAAGAGAGAGAGAGAGAGAGAGAGAGAGAGAGTGATAAAGTGACTGAGAGGGGACAGTAGACAAGAGAGAGAAAAAAGAAGAGAGATTTTGTTAATGTGTTGCTTTTCACCTCCTTGTATCAGCTCTCATTCACATTCCCTCCATTTCTCATTCCAGTGGAAAGATTAAGGGAGAGAAAGCTAGTGAATGAAAGAAAGAGATAAAGAGGAGAAAGAAAGATAGTTTAAGAGGATGGGAAAACAGAGAAAGAAGGGGAGAAAGAGAGAGAGTGAGTGAGTGAGTGGTAGAGAGAGAGAGAGAGAGAGATAAAGTGAGTGAAAGGGGAAAATAGACAATAATCGGAAAGAGAAAGAAAAAAAGAAGAGAGATTTTGTTAATGTGTTGCTTCTCACCTCCTTGTATCAGCTCTCATTCACATTCCCTCCATTTCTCATTCCAGTGGAAAGATTAAGGGAGAGAAAGCTAGTGAATGAAAGAAAGAGATAAAGAGGAGAAAGAAAGATAGTTTAAGAGGATGGGAAAACAGAGAAAGAATGGGAGAAAGAGAGAGAGTGAGTGAGTGAGTGGTAGAGAGAGAGAGAGAGAGAGAGAGAGAGAGAGATAAAGTGAGTGAAAGGGGAAAATAGACAAGAATCGGAAAGAGAAAGAAAAAAAGAAGAGAGATTTTGTGGATGTGTTGCTTTCTCACCCCTTTGTATCTTACCACTCTCACTCACATTCTCTCCATTTCTCATTTAGGGCGAATGAACAGCTCGAGGGAGAGAAGGTGAGAGAATGAAACGTAGAAAGTGTGATAGTGAGAGAAAAATAGGGAAATACGATGAGAAAGTGAGAAGGAGGAAATGAGAGGGAGCGAGCGAGAGAAATAGAGAAAAAATGAGATAGATTGTGAAAAATTGAGAACGGGAGTGAGAAGGGTGAGATAACAAAGGAGATGAAAAAGTAGCCCAGATACGCACACATACGTACACAAAATTTCTCTAACTTTCCTATTATTTCTCTATATCCCCCTTTCCCTCCTCTCTTTCTCATTCTCGCTCTTTCGATTTTTCCCTCTAGCACATGTGTTCTTTCGATTTAATGTTTCTATGAACGATTGCTTAGCCAGTCAAGTTTTTCTTTGGATTTTCTAGCTCGCAATTCGACCCCAACTAACGGCAAGGAAATATTTAAACATTTATATTTGTCTTCGTCCCTCTGTATATTGTATTAACTGTTATTCATTTTTTCTTCAAAATATAAATTGACGCGATATCCTCAGCCCGGCCATGGCATTTCGCCCCCCTCTGCCGTCCGACATTGTGTAATTTTGGTTTAGCCCAACTTCAATCGAACAACAATGTTCTATCGAATCTCAGGGGGTACAGTATCAAAAGGGATAATGCATTTTAATGATCGAACCGAAGCACTGAACTTGACCAACCGTCGATAAGACAGACTCGATCCAATAATTTTTTACTCTAGAACCTTGGAGGGAAGGACATGTAAGAATCATATCACACATGACGAAGACCTCCTAAACCTACTTCTACTCGCACAATATCTCATTGTGACCCTGATTGCTACGAAAAGTATGAGATCATGAAATAATGATGGTCCTACTTTCCAACTGTATTATCCTGACTTCAGTCTTCCCTCGGACGGTTTTAAACCGTAAGGAGCGTCTTTCTTGCTCTGTAGTATATACTGCCGATTTGTAAAATGTGTATATATATTAACGACTAAACACAGATAGTCACAATACTGACTTCATCACTTATTTTTTCCAACGATTTTGGTTGTTCTTTACACCATCAACTATATATACATACATGTATGTGTATATATATATATATATATATATATATACATGTATATATGTATGTGTATATATATATATGTGTATGTATGTATATGCGATGGGGAACCATGACCCGTGGGTTATACGCCTGGGTCCCGAGACTTGGTCACTTGTCTTCCATAAACCTCTTGGACCTATTCATAAACCCCAAGATTTTTATTTTAGGACTATTTTATCTTGATTTGGCAATGGCCTCCTCTCCTTCGATCCTTCGAAACCCATGAACACATAAAAACCAAATTTATATTATGAAGCCGCTTTATATAAATTTATGAGATAATCTGTTAATCAACAAGCAACACACAAAGGGATGTACAAGTCTGAACGAGTAATAACCTTGGCCTGAGGCAGGTGCTGGCTGACACACTCGACGTACTGCGTTAATTGCGTTTTCCTCGTCGTAAAAGTAACAATTAAAAGTTCGAAATGAGCCGGCGTAGATGGTATTAATCATTCAGCGCCAGGTTTATATTTTAGGATGATAGGACCAGCGTCGACAAGGCTCGTGTTTTATTGGATTACCTTCAATCTCGGGTACACGCAACAAACGAAATCCCCCGTGCTACACGAATCCTTTTTTTTTCTCTCTTCCCTCTCTCAAGCCCGAGGCCGGAAGAAATATGTCGCGATGTTTGGGGCTTTTTTCCGGAAAACGGGAAAATCCAGTCATCCGATGCGGCCAGGAACCACGGCCGCGGTACCGGAAAAAGGCAACAACCCGGTTGTTCTGCCCGGAATTCTAAGCAAATGAGCCTGTCTTCTTTCAACTGCAAGTACCGCAAATGCCAGCCGAAACCGCTACTCTTCCATCCTTTCTTTCATTCACAATGAAAAGTAGAGGGTACTGACATTTTCGGTCGCGACAAAAATGAGTAAAGACGAAGAATATGGAGAAAACCGGAGGTTTATACGTATTTGATGTAATGTTATTATAATCACAGTAACAATTTTCTCACTATGAAATTTTGACTGTTGGTGCCCTTTAAATTTAGCAGGTCGAAGGTAACAAACACTTTGAAATCCGTCTTGAAGAAATTAAAAATATTAGAATCAACAAATTATTTCCTGTCCGATTAACTACTTTCTTATTTGTTTAAGTTAAAATCTCATAATTCTTCATATTTGATTTTCTATATCGAACTTTCTTAAGTCCGCTTATTTTCGCTGTCTGTCTAACAAACTTAATCTTAAGCTTCAACTGTATTTTAAAAAAATTGCACTGAGGGGTTTATTTGGTACTGCTCCCATATTGATTACCAGTATTTCTAACGATTTACATTAATTGCAAGTTTGGTAATTGAGATTTGCTTGTGGAATCACCTGCGTCCGCTTTGCATGTATCTTGATTTGGTCAGTCGTACAAACTTGGCCCCATCTCTCTTTTTTAGGCAACTGCTACTTGCATCCGCGGCGATTAAACCCACATTCTCGAATTTTTTTCCCATGGCCTTTTAGCACTTGTGTTACCACGTGTGGCTTTGACATTTCCTTCAACTTCAACCTAGGTTTCATTTTTCCATTTTTGTGCAACAGGTGTTTAGTGCTTGTTATTATATCCGGTTTTATATTCTGCTTGGCTTCTTTGCTGTTGCGATTCGCATCTTCATTTTCCCCAATACCAAAGTGCTTTTGTTATCTTCTCAATGCTTACGCATTGATTTTCATAATTTCTCTGAGACGTGAACTACTCTTTTGAAGTATATACAGAGAAATTTGACTGTAAATATTTACTGCCGTAGTATTAATTATTTGTTCTCGATGCTCCAGCCAGAGCCGTTGAAAAGGGCAATTTAGAATTGCAAGAAGTGAGCCTATTTGTTGGAATACCACCTAGCCTGAGCTTCGTTTGAATATTCTCCCGTCCAATTTTGTTGCTATGCGTAATATATTACAGCTTGGTAAAACGAAGAGAAAAGATAAACTCTTTCAAAGGGTAAAATAATCCCTTAGTGTTCAAGGAGTTGAGAAAAAAAGGATGAAATAACATTCTCATCCTTAGGATTTATCAAACAGGCCTCAAGAAAGTTTTCTAAAATTCTTACAACCGGAATAAATAAATGATTTTAGAATAGGACTGGTTTAATGGTATAAAAATATTCGTTGGGCGAGCAGTTCCATCAATATCATGTGTGGCTTATTAACGCTTTTACATGGGGGTTCATTATTATCAATCTTAATTCATCTGGTGACAGTTCATTAACTCAAATCAAACAAAACAATTTCGATGTTTATATGAATTGATAATTATTTTTTTAAATTATCAATTATTCTAAAAAATTCTTGTTTGTCTCACAAACATTTACGATGGTGTACTGAAAATATACTTTCCAATTGTGGAAATAATTCTTCGTTAAAACGATTACATAACCCAACAAAACTACCTAACATCCACGCTCAATATCCTATATGTTTCCCTATAAAAAATCATTAAAAGGTTCCTCTTAACGCGATTGATATGAACAATGAAACATCTAGCAGCCCCATTAAAGCGTGTGTCGTACAGGGCAGCATCATACGACCTTTCATAATCACAATATACACAGGTGAAATCCTTCCTCTCCTGATAATACTAGACGCGATTTTTCTGACGAAATAGCCGTCTTGTCATATAATTTTGATTTTGCCCTAGCTAGTTATAACATTCAAGCTTCTACTACAGCTCAAACAGTATCCTACCTCACCACTAATTTGGTGTCGGCAAAATTAACTCTAATAAACAACAGATGCAATTTTGGGCATATAACGTACTCTTTTCATCAGAACCGATGTTCTCCAGGGCAGCATTCGAGGGCCCTTCCTATTCTCCATATACACACCTGGCATCGTTGTTTAAGGTCACGTAAACAGGTCGCACGCTGATACATGCAAAGTCAATGGCCGACAATTTTCAATTTCAACTTCTAATCGCGCAATATCAGTCCCATCGGAATGAAATGAAAACATGTTTTCCTGAACTATTCTGAGGGATTCTTCTTAGTTATAACTGTTCTCTCTAATGGGAATAACAATTTAATGAGCTGGGGAGCAAATCCAACCAAAAATCTCTGACAAGCTCACAATCCAGGAAGTATGATTTGATTATGATAATAAAAAGTATTGGTTATTCAGAAATCGTGAGATGCTGTCTGGTGTGATGTAGGTTTCAGGAAAACATTTTCTTTATCGTGCCAACGTTTCGACCTTTCTTAAGATCACCTTCAGGGCCGATTTCTTAACATTCATCGACTAACGGTCCCTAATCACCACACATAAAAAGCATTGTTGAAAATTAATTCTTCCATTTGTAGTATAGCACCAGCATTTAATATTAATCAAATATATATTTTTCGATATCCTATCCACGTTAACGACAAAAAATAAGTTCGTGGTGTAATAACAAGCATCGATATAGCGATTTTTAGTTGTAAAATGTAAATACTCTGAATAACCTGTTAAAAATAATTACCTACATATTTATAAATAATTACTAAAAACTGTATTCGTACTTTATAGTAAGCTACTTTATTTAGATTTTTCAGACACATTTTGATAATTAAAATATTAAAAATTCACCAAATCGGTTCATTTCAATAATTAAGGAAGGTTGTAAAAAATTAATTAATCATCATTTAGTTATTATCATTTATTCCTGCTTAAAATTCGGCGAAAGTAAAACATTCGAAGCCATTTCAGGAAATGTCTTTAATCCCCGACAGAGGCATCCTTAAGATAAAATTAATTCCCCATTTAGCTTATACATCGCCTTTCTCTCCCTACCGAGAGTTAATTAATGAAAATATACGCATTTAAATTTAACTCTCTTTCGTATATATAGATGCTTAGTTTATGTCTGTGTAACTTTTCAATTCTTCAGAAGTTCTGGAAAGAAAAAAAAGTTTCACGATAAAAATTCAGCACATTATTCCCTACTATATCCGATTTACTGTACATATAAATT
This sequence comes from Cimex hemipterus, assembly GCA_039619505.1. Lineage (NCBI taxonomy): Eukaryota > Metazoa > Arthropoda > Insecta > Hemiptera > Cimicidae > Cimex > Cimex hemipterus. The sequence continues at coordinate 19,775,106 of CM077103.1, read as the reverse complement.
ATTCTTTCGATGTAAGGTCTTGGTTGAGATAAAAAAAAAATCCGGTGTTACGAGCGGGATTCGATCCCACGGTCTTCGGCTTGATACGCCGCTGCTCTACCGCTTGAGTCTCTGAGAATCCAATCCTGATTACACGACATTTGAAAATAGCAAAAAACGGGGGGGGGGAGATTCGAAAGGTTGGGTTGAAATAGGAAATTGGTGTCCGTGTGGATGTAAGTCACGATCATATGGTTGAGCAGCCAACAACTTAGCCGAAGGTCGTGGGTTCGAATCCCGTTCGTGACGTTGATTTTTCTAACTCAACCAATACCGTAAATTGAAACAATAATTAACTGCAAAAAGTCTCTTGGTCAATTGACTACTAAAACACAAATGGATCAATATTTACTCCAATTATGTAATTATGTATATAATTAATATAATTATCAAGCCGGAAATAGTAGAGAGTGATAGGCTGAATTGTTATCGTGAAGTTCTTTTCTTTCCAGAACTTCGTTTAAATTGAAAAGTTTTTACAATGGAGTAACAAAAGCAAAAGGGTTATCAACCTAGTTTCCCCCCTTATCGATTTTGTTTAACAGCTTTAAGTAGTTGGGGCATGCGAGCTTTCTATTTAAAAAAAAAAAACACCTAGTTACACGGCATTGGTTCTTCGTTTGTTTTTACCAGATGATTCGCCTAACAAAAGGCAAAAAATATTCTCTGTTTGTTAAAGGCGTGACCGATGCTACGGCCTACTTGGCGATTCGTCGGAGTGTCCCGTTACCGCGACGCCCAATCGCGAACTGTCCACTTTTGTGTCCACTGAGTGGACAACGGGTAACTCGGAACGGTAAATCTAGGACAACGGAAACAGTTTTGGACTTTTTTACCTCCAAAAAGTGACGTTTACCCATTATGTACCCCTTTAAAACGATGTGTGAGAACGTAAGAGCTGTCTACAAAGAGAATTCTAAAGTTGAGAAGATTCGAGATGTCGACGTTTTTGAGCTGTAGAAGCAATTTACATCATATTTCATAGCGAATAGCATAATAACGCATATATGGCAGAAAAAAGAAATAGCTCCCTTTGTATGTGAAAGATTAGATTCACACGCTAATACTGTTTTCTACAAATTTGAATATTTAACGCGCATCTCAAGATTGGCCCGCTAAGTTCATCCCGGTTAGTAATCAAGTGCCAATTCAACATGAATACTATTATTTTTTAGGATTATTTGAAAATCGTGAGATGCGGTCTGGTGTGATGTAGGTTTTAGAATAACGTTTTCTTTATCGTGCTAAAGTTTCGAACTTTATAAAGATCATCTTCAGGGCCCAAAATGTTGGTTTCTGTGGAGATGTTTCATTGTTGTCTATCGAGTTGAGATTGCCAGTGATATATTGATCATCTCGACACGATAGACAAGAATGGCTCATATACCAGAAAACAAACTCTGTGAGACCTGAAGATGATCTCAATAAAGATCGAAACGTTGGCACGATAAAAAAAAAATGTTTTTCTGAAACCTACATCACATCAGACAGCATCTCACGATTTCTGAATAACCAATACTTTTTATTATCATAAAATACTTCCTTCATAAAATAAAGAAAATGTTTTTCTAAAACCCACGTCAAACCAGATCGCATCACAGGTTCTGGGAATAATCATTGACTAACGGTTACTAAACACCACACACTTATTTTTTTTATTATTAATATTTCTTGACGAATGGGGGGCCGTGATAGCGGAGTGTTAACGCGAGAGACGCCTGTAGTCCTCGCGGTCGTGGGTTCGATTCCCGCCATCGCCTCTGGCCTTTTTTTCATGATACTCTTCCCCCCCCCCAAAAAAAAAAAACGAATATAGACATACAATACATTATCTTTGGCTAATATGCAAAGAACATAAAGCCTTTAAAAGTAAATAAAATAAAAAAGTGTAAAACAGTGATAATCTTCAAAATATCAATGATTATCCATTATCTCAGCATTTCAATTTAGCTCAGATACGTTTCGGCTTCCATGAAACTAATTGATTACTATTTTTATCCTAGATGTTTTCAATATGTATAATTTTCGAACAATTGACTGAATAAAAACATACGACTTACAGCCTGATGTAAAGGATATAAGCAGGGTAGGGCAAGATTTCCTCTATTCGGCCTGTGCCCAACGTTTAAACTCTATTAAACACAACTAGCAAAGGTTAATGGGTTTTTCGCGAACATTTTCCCATCCACATCGACAATAATGTTTTTCAGGAGGTATGGTACACTAATGGAGATATGCCAAAGAGGACGCATAGGACCCCGCTCTCAAAAATACATATGTATGAAAATTTGTTATTGTTAGAAAATATCTTGCCAAATAAATAATGATAATAAAAACGATTAAATAAGAGATCAAGGTCATTTATCTTACCGCTGTATAGCTTTGTTCCAGTTGATTAAACAGGAAAATTTAATAAAGACCACCTGAGTCCACAAACTACAAAATTCATTACCAATATCCTTGTCATTAACAAGACAAGTAATAGTTTTTCTGATACACTGTTAGCAAACCTTCATGCTGACTTAATTCATTTCAAAGTTGCTGTTGATGGGATGTTCTTAAACGTCCCTTTATCACTCATGTTTTCAAGATGTCCTTGAAAATCGTAACGGACATATTTAGGTCTCTGGAGCAAATTTAGGGAGACCCACAGTATTTTCCTAGAAGAGCATCTAATTTTGGCATTTTTCCGGGCAATTTTTTCCATTTTTCCAAGTTTCGTATCCAGTCCACCTTATTTTCTACTCATTTTACTTACATCAGTAAGAATTAGTAATTGATGAATAATACTACTCAAGGCAATGTACACAAACTCTCGTATTCAAGTTGCAATGAAATGCTTTAAAAAAATGTTATGGCAAAGACAGGGTGAGTCGGTTTTGATTTGTGTGAGCTTTGGTCGTTGTCCATCCAAGAGGTTGTACGAGGTATTTAACATGTGAAACTCTATACTTCTTCATTCAATCATTTATGTTTCGTATAATCTTCTAGAATAAGAACAAATAGGGGCGTTGGTGGCCGTAAAGTTCAAGTCTTTGATACGGCGCTCAGCACGGTAAGGTAAAGGTCCCGGGTTCTAATCCCAGCGGCCCTGGTCTTTTTTTCAAAAACACCGGCACCCTGAGGGTTTTATATGGCCTCTGCTGTTGCGAACGGTAGTAAAAAAATAAACAAAAAACAGAACGGGGAAATGCGTTAGCATGTGGGTAAAAAACTGTAAAGTGTCCAGGGTTCGAATCCTAGACCCTGCTTGCAAAAACGACTCATAGACTAGATTTCGAACCGCTGCTTTGTTGTTTTTCCTTCCCCAGTCTTAACTTCTACATCAAATACTGTCTTTCTTTAGCCAATCAACTTTTATTTTAGTATCAACTTTCTTTAAGTATTTTAGTTGAGATGAAAAAGCCAATGGCACGAGCGGGATTCGAACCCACGATCTTCGGCTAGATACGACGCTGCTCTACCACTTGATCTATCGAGACCTAGATCCATTCTATTCTCGAGATAGCTCAAGTGGTACAGCAGCGGCGTATCGAGTTCGAATCCCACTCGTGCAATTAAATTTTTTTCATCTCAACTAAAAATTAATTGTAATTTATTAATTGGTCAAGCGGACCACGAAATTGGTGAATTTGATTGTTTATATTATTCAAAAATTAATTGTTTTAATCATCTTGATCTTAGGTTCAACACACTTTTCCACGCTTTCTTCATTTGTAAATCAAAATATCACAATTATATCGTCCAAAAAAGTAAAACACATTTGTCCTTTTCTTCGATTTGAAAGAAAGCTAAGAAATCCGGTTCTATTTCGGAAAAAACATCTCTTGAAAACATGTTTCCGAGGCATGATTTGAACTTAAATTACTACCTTTGCTAGATCGCCATGGCCCAAATTCTCCTTTTGTTCGGGCCTGGCGGGACGAACGATTTCACGTAGGATAGAAATGCCGACACGCTCTTCCACCATTTATTCCACCAAGTCTGGAATCCCGTCCGAATTTGCCGTCCACCGCCTCATCCCACCGTTAGCCGAATAGAGCGAATATGTATCTAGATTCATCCCAGGCCGGATTTCATTGAACGGCCGTGTATTAATGGACGCCTTTCGTTTACATTCCTCCAGTATTTATTGTCTGCGTGCATTTAGGCCACTTTTTCCTAATGAATTTTTACACCCAACTCTTTTAAAGGTGAACACAAAATTGAATTTTTCGACGTTTAAGACTTGTAATTGTATACCAATGGAAACATCGATTGGTAATGACGTCATCGTTTGTCCCTGACAATTGTTAACATGTGTTCTTAGTACAAAAGAAAAACTACTCAACACTTTTATACTATTGAAACGACAATATAAGACAGACATAAAAAAGGATGTTTAAACAAACGTTTATTTCCTTTTATTTCATCTCATGAAATTTATAACACGAATTAGCTCGAAACTAACACCCTTCTCGTCCGACTGGACGGTCTAATTGAAACTGAAATAAGATTTAGCCTAGATTTGACTTGGTGTGAATTTGAAATCGCGGCGCGGTTGATCAACTTTCAAAATTATGTGAGATGATAGTCCATGATTATTCGGAGATCGTGGGATGCGGTCTGGCGTGAGGTAGGTTTTAGAAAAGCATTTTCTTTATCATGCCACGTTCGCACTTTATTGAGATCATCTTCAGGGCCTGAGATTTATAAACATTGTTTAAATTTTACAAATACATTTTGGGTGTGTCAAAGTGATTTTATACAGTGCAAAATTCCCAGGCCCTGAAGATGATTTCAATAAAGATCGAAACGTCGGCACGATAAAGACAATGTTTTTCTAAAAACCTACATCACACGAGACCGCATCTCACGATTTCTAAACGTAGGTTTTATAAAAGAATTTTCTTTATCATGCTACGTTTCGAACTTTATTGAGATCATCTTCAGGAAATATTGGAAGTATATAACAAATATTGGATGTTAGCTTTCATGTTTAAAAATTTGTATTGTTTTGCACTCAAGGGAGGTAGAATATTTGTAAGGGATGTAGCTAAGTATTTTCGGAGTTTCTGGTCCTTCTGCAGCTGGGGCTTCTATTCCTGGGATGCCATAATGTAGAAACTCTTTCTAATATCATTTAATACGTCCCTTGTTGTGGAAGAAGGAGCGGGGAGGCTCTCTTGTTCCGTGAATTAATAATAATCCGGTCCATTCCTCGCGTCTCGGCAAATGTACTGAACAACTCCAAAGCCTCCGGAATCCGCTAAGTAGTAAGTTGTGCCGCTGGAACTCCACGTGAACTCTGGAGACCACGGCCTCGGGCCAATTTAGCATAATGGAACCGGGCAAAACGCCACCGACGGGGCTTGGGGCGCTTTGCGACCGAAACAAAGCCTGTTACGACAACGGTTCCATAACCGACCGTGCTCCTTGAGAAATCCTTTTCCCAGTTGATAATTGATTTGGCCAAACCGCCCCTAATTTAGCCAGTCCTTTCATCCCGAATTCCCGCACTTATAGTTAAATACCCACTCGCAGACCAGACCAAACCACCGTATTGATGTATCTGGTGCACATAAAAGCGCAACAAAAAAAAAAAAAAAAAAAAAGAAACTAGTAAAATTCATAAACTTCATTTAAGTATTTAAGTATTAGGTTTGCATGATAGGGATAATTGGAATTTAATTGTTTCGAAACCCTACTCGGAAAATCTCGACAGGAACAATTTAAAACAGATTAAACAACTACTCACCAGTACTGATACGAATAATTAATTGCGCATGGTATCAGCTCTTACTCATTTTCGTTCTTATTATTAAATGTATTCTCTAGTTTTATTATCAAAATTTGATAGTTTACATATCTCGTTATTAGAGGTACTTTGGCACTGTGCGGAGGTAGTATTAGGGTAATTCAGAGGGAATAATGAATTAAACAATTTTGTGGTGAACGGAAAAAAAAACGACTCGAAATTTATTTTGGTCGTTTTCGATTTTTAATTTTCGGGTTTTTCAGCGGGCGCTTTTCGGCTTGGGCAGGCCAAAATGATCGGAACAGCCAAACTACAAGCCCTTAAAAAGAAATCCAATTTGTCGCATTTGTTGGACCCACTGAGTGAATTAAAATTGTGATTAATTGACGGCCCGATGAGATTTTTTATTATATACTGCCAAACAGACGAATAGACCAATGATTTTGTTAAATATATTGCCTTAAATAAATAGATTTTACCTAGGACTAGATAAATTGCCTCCAATATTACTCCGTGCGGAATAAACAATTGTTCCAGGACATTTACCGTTTTAAATTCGCCCCTGTTTGTTATCGTCGGACATTTATCTGGATGGAACGAATATTGTGCAAGATCAATGTATGTAGTTTATTTGATACAGGAGAAAGTAGTGAGAGTAAACAGAAGATTATCCATTGGGTCAATGGCCCGTAAATGAACAATAGCTGGCGGGCCATACCTCTGACTAAACAAAGCAGATAAAAGCGCGTATAAGTTAAAACCATTCATAACAGCAAGAATTGCACAGGTTTACAAAATGCCGAAGCCATCGTTTTACCAATCTATTATTGGTTTAGACATCATCGGTAAAAATTTTGTTACAGATTTTTGTGTGTATATAGTACTGACACGTTATTAACAAGGAAAATATGGCTCGTTATTGCGAAATTATCGTGACAGTCCTGCGGAAAGTTATAGATAAAAAAATGTCCTTAGCACGATTACACTGTTACCGCGAAGGCCTTTTCCGATATTGCAATTGATGCGGAAATCCGATCCCTCGCGTGCATATTCGACGAGTCAAGGATGAGATCAGTTGACGCTATTTATTCGGCAAACTGACCTGCGATTAATAAAAGGTTCGTGCTATGAAGGCCTTTTAGCTTCGGGAAACAAAAGAATTCGATGAGGATTGAATTGGTTTCGATACGGTTAACGGTGCCCTAGGTGGGAATCGACGGGATGGGGAAAACCTCAGGAAACATACGAAAGGATGACTTCTTGGATAACTACCTTTTTTTATTCCCAATTTATCGAGAAAAAAAAACATGGCTGCAACGAAGTTTGTATGCATATTGTAGCGAAAAACGGTACGTTGATCAGAAAATGAAATCTAAAATTTTTTTAAAAATTTTAAAAAAGACAGTTAATATTTATACCATGAATGATAAAAATTGTAAAATGTTTAATTACAAAGTTGTTCTATCCCTATGTGACTTCCCTTAAAATCCGTACATCGCACCTTTTATTTTTGCCATGACTCACAAGTTTTGGTGTGGAAGTAGCTATTTTTATTCACCTATTTATTTTGTAAATTAAACTACACCTCGTTTTTGCGTAGAATGAAACTGCCCCCATGAGAATTCGGGCTTTACAAGAGGTGCAAATAATTTTTTGAATTTTTAAAATCAACTGTTTCGGTGTATTTTTCCTTGATCTATTTGCAATTTGTCACTTTTTACGCTGTTTGAGAACCTGTCTTTTGTTTATGTTTTGCTTCAAAAACTCCCTTCTCAAATTTGATGCTAAATTTCTCTTTCCAGTACAAATTTAACCCTTCTGCTGTTAAAACAATTATTTTCTTATATGGTATGATAATAGGTGAGGATGGATTTTGGGAGAATTTTTCGTTTTACAAGTAACGCGTAAAATTTTGTGACAACTGTCGGCTCTTGCAAAAAAAAAGAATAAATCATTAATAAAAAAAAGTCTAGCTACGAGGTCGTAGAATACTAGGCAAAATAAAAATAAAAAGATTTGTTGTAATAGACTTAATAGATTTAGAGAAAATAGTACCGAATTGTGGCAAAGTTTCGATCTCACGTTAACTATCTAAATGACCACAAAAAATACCATACTCACAAACACTTTGAGCGATTAGAAATATTTTGTTCGTGTGATGTAGGTTTCAGAAAAATATTTTCTTTATCGTACCAACATATCAATCTTTATTCAGATCATCTTCAGGGCTCAAAATGTTTGTCTTATGTGTACTTGTGTTATTCTTGCGCGTTAAGAGCGCTACATACGGATACTCAGCTAAAAGTATTCTGAAGGGCATCGCCAGCAATGAGAAGGAACTCGCATCGACCATCAATCAGAGAAATTTTTTACTGAAAACACAAGGTTTCCTGCAGGCACTCTCAACACGACACGCAAGAATGGTACAAGTGCACAGAAGACAAACACTTTGAGCTCTGAAGATGATCTCAATAAACATCGAAGCGTATTGGTTTAAACTTTTACAAAATGAATAAATAAGAGCAAGTGCGTCCATCTACACTCCGAAGCAACTCTTACACAACGTACTAATACCCTTTCTAGCCCCAAAGCCAACAGGTGACGAAACGTTGGGTTCAACCAAGACGTACGCTTAAAATCCAACCACCATAGACGACAAACGACAAAACGTACACAAACTTAGAGGATGATAATCCAAGCCATAGAAAAATTTATTTGTTATATACAGGATATTATACTTGCAATATATCGTCCTGGCCTCTCAACAGTCCAGAATGTTCTCGTTAACCCTAAAAGGCCTCTCAACACTGATACATTATAAATTATTAAATTTTATACGGTTGTACATTCCGTATCTTCAAATTACAATAACAATGTACCAATAATCATAGGGCCCCACGTTGGGCGCCAAAATCTTACGCCGATAATTCGCCGGCTTCGCTCCGTGGCGACGGGCGGGGTTACTTAATCTTAAATTTTAAAATAAATAAATAAAATGGCGAACCGTAAAGGAAAACAAAATAATAAAAATAAAAATAAAACAAAGAAAATTCACTAACTGTAAAATTAGCATAAAAAAAAGAACACAATATTTACATAAGGAAACAGAAAAACAAACACATTTATTTCAATAGAACACGAAAACATTAACCTTAAAAGCTAAAACTAAACTTTCCTTAAAAACTAAACCTCCTTAAAACTAAACTTTCCTGCGAAATAGTGTCCAGATCCGCTTCTTTCCAGGCGATTAAAAATCCCCGCTTCTGGGAGTGTGGAGCAACTTCTCTGCAGGTGAGTGGGTCCGCAACCGCCTTCGTTGATTTCTCCTTTTTTTTTCCTGATTCTATCATCCGGCCAGTCCGTAGTGATCCGCCTCTTCGCACACTCTCCGACTCTCCTGTTCTCTCCTAAGCCTATCCTCGGCTCTCTTAATTTTGATTCACCCATCGCTTATTAATGTAGGTGGCATTGTATCATGTTACGTTACGAACGTAACAATATGTACACACGGTTAATGTATTACGCAACACAGCACTAGCACTAATGCCAGCACTGCACCGGTAGAACACAGACCTAGTGGTCAATAGGTCCCGAGGCCTGTATAGCTTTTAACAGGTCATAAGTTCTCTAGAATTGATTTTGGCTTAATATTTCCCTTAGTAAAACCCAATTATCCAATAAAAATATAATATATTTAGGTTCATTTTGCTAAAATTATAAAATATAAATCAATGTTAATGAGAAGAAAATAAATAATGCTTAATAAAATATGGCCCTAAATGTTTCTAAACAAATATACGAATTTATTTCATAATCTTTGAAGTAGTGATCTCCTTTAAATCTTAAACCAATGAAAAGAAAATATAAAATGGCTATGAAAGAGGTTTTTTTAAGCCTAATGCGACTTCTCGTTTAGTTAAAACCTAAAGAGTTAGATTAATAGACGAACAAAGATTTAGTTAATAGACGTCCTTAGATTTAAAACATTTTTTCATATAATGAACTCCCTCCCATCGATTTCTTTCCATGCTTAAACGTTTAAAAGTAACCTTACACCTGCTTACATAACAATTTCGATAAAAGTGCCGATTACACGCCATTTGAAAAATGGCAAAAGGAGGAAAACTCGTAAAGTTGGGTTAAGATGGGAAGATGATGTCCGAGTGGATCGAGGTCACGATAGCTCAAGTGGTAGATCAGCGGCGTATCTCGCTAGAATCCCGCTCGTGCCATTTATACTTTTTCATCTCAACTAAAAACTTAATTAATTGTAATGTATCAATTGGTCAAACGGACCACTAAATTAGTGAATTTAATCATTTATTGTATTTATACTCTTCAAATTACTATTAAAACTTTGGCTGAATGTTCCTGCTTACTAGGAAGAAATCCTTGAAATGTCGGTATTTATTTTCTCAAATTACAAAATTGATTGAATCATTGTACAATAAAATAAAACGCACTCTTTATTTTACATTTATTTCTTTAAAAAATCAGCATTTCAAAGTGGGAATGGTTCAATGAATCGTGGTGTATCATGAAGGAAGTGGATCTTAAAAATCATCGTAATCAGACCATCAATCATCTTCAGACTCTCACAAATAGTTAACTTTTAAACTTTCAATAATTGACCTATTATTTCAATGGAAAGCCAAGGAAACCGTCTCAACATCTAGGAAGTAATATTACAACAGCTGCAACCCATCTCCGTGAGAATTTATCTTACAATTTCCAACAGAAAAATAACACTGGATTCAGTGAGGACAATTTAATAAATGGACCCTCGCCGAGAAAGCCACACAATCGCGTTTAGTCGGGCGTTAAAATTCCATTTGCCCTTTTACTTCCCTTGCCCTAGCACCTGGCACTTGTCTTAGCTTTACATAATGTTTAAAGTTTAGCAGAAAAATAAATTGCAGTTGCAAATAAAAAGATAAGGTCATCTGTGGTGAAGGGAACTGTGTTAACACGTATATTTAACTTAATAATATTATCCAGTGAAAAAAGAAAATAAAAACACTGCACACACCATTAAAAAATAATAACATAACAAAATATACCAGATCCCTGAACAAAACAACATTTTAACAACCAAAATATTCCAATTGATTGAATTGCATTTATGCGTATGTATGTTACAACTAAACAACGCAATATGATATGCTCGATTTGTTATCAATTTTGTATGTTATAACCACATCGTAAGAAACCTCACCGATTTTACAGTTGGTTCAATTTCTTTTGGTTATGAATATAGTTTGAAATTAAGCTATTCCACCGCACTACACTGAATTAATTGCTTTTTAATTATTTTTTTCATAAAGCATGTTTGATCTATACATATTTATAGATCATACCACTCTGCGTTACTACTCTTACTTGAAATCTTTGCCAAATACTGTTAAATATGTACGTCCAAGTTAAATGGCGGAAGGTTCAAGAAACGTCAATTAGTCTCTCTCTCTCTCTCTCTCTCTCTCTCTCTCTCTCTCTCTCTCTCTCTTTCTCTCACTCTCTCCATTTCTTTTCTTTCTTTGTGTTTCTTTTTCTCTGTCTATACATATTCTAGTTCTTTTGCCCTATTTAATTTTTTCGATATTTTTGTATCTTCACATTGTTTTATGCTCACATGCTTATCCGCTCTGTATATCCATTTTCTTATCTTTCTTCTTCTCTTTTCTCTCTCTCTCACTCTCTGCTCTTTCCTTTTTCTCACCTTGGGTTTCTTTTGTTATATCTGCACATTTTCAATTTATTTTGTCCACTCTTTATTTTTTCGATATTTTCATACCTTCATACTGTTTCATGCTGTTCCTCTCGGCGCGTCTATTTTCTTGTCCTACTTCTTTTTCTCTCTTTATGTTTCTTTTTCTATGTCTATACATATTCTGGTTCTTTTGCCATCTCTGTTTTTTCGATATCTTTGTACCTTCACATTATTTCATGCTCTTTCTCTCGTTAATCTCTCTCTCTCTCTCTCTCTCTCTCTCTCTCTCTCTCTCTCTCTCTCTCTCGATATATCTCCACATTTCCAAATTCTTTTGTCCTCTTTTTATTGTTTCAATATTTTCATATCTTCACATCGTTTCATGCTGTTCCTCTCGGCGTATCTATTTTCTCGTCTTACTTCTTTCTTCTGTCACTCATTCTCTCTCTCTCTCTCTCTCTCTCTCTCTCTCTCTCTCTCTCTCTCTATCTATCTATCTATCTATCTCTATCTATCTATCTATATACTTCAATGCAACGCCTCTATGTTTTATATGTTTATAAGCCTTTCGGCTTTTCGCCAAATTCAGTGGTCGGTCTTCTACTAAATCATTTTAACTGTGTGACACGTTGACTTTATACTTTATTATATTTATTATATTGTTGCTATTACTACAGGTTATGCCTAGTGTCGTAAAATATTAAATAACACATATCTCGTATATAGTCCCAAGCTGCCAAGGATATGGAAACAACTAGTCCAACGGATTTTTTTAAACTTTTATCCAGCAAGTTTAATAATGACCTATTTATTGTATGCTGTAGATGGTAAAAATCTTTTATTATTATCTGCATAACTAGAATTTTGTTTTTCAGGTAGGTACATGATTTTTTCCTAGTACTAATAGCAAATTCTGTCAACATTCCTCTCCTTCTTAGCCGCATGACAAAATGGAGATCATTTCTTTTTCGAAAGCCATTTATTTCCTCGTTGGAGTCGTGGATAATTTCGGTTTACCTCCTTCACGGAAGGTCGGCGTCCTTGCGGTCGGAGTCATGCTTCACGGCCATTTCTACAGCCGCTGAGACGCGTCGGCCGATCCTATCGCCTGCCCAGGAGGGCTCCTGGGGATCAAGAACCTTGCAATTAGCATAAGCACCGAAGAGAAGCAGCTGTTGTCAGTCCGGATTGAAAGCCCCTCTGATGATATCTAGCATTACGCGCTACGAATTCGGCGTGAGGCTGTTGACCGAATATCCAAATGGGCCTGTTTAAAATAGGGCCGGACGTACTTTGACGTAATCGCGAAAAGTTCATTAAAGACTTCTGTTCGTACAGTTTTTCTTCCCTATCGTCACTCAGCATCAACCATGTCATTCCAGTAACGCGATGACTTCATCTTTTTTTTAAATTAAAATTTAAAAAAGTGGAATAAATTAGCAAGTAATTCTCCTCACCTGACTTTCGAAATCTTAACAAAAATTAGACTAAACCACTAAAGATTACGATTCGTTCCAGAAAACGGCGAGAATAAATTAGCCTGATCGATGACAATACACGTACATGTTCAACTAATTTAGCACGTTACGCATTAAGCCCTCTATAAACTAAAAATAGTTGATAGTTTACTAATTATTGTTTGATGAATGTATCTATTTTGGTTCTTCCTATTACCGAATGAATGTGAATGGAGACAACAGGCGAAAAGCCTTTTTTCAAATTCCTTCATGCAGGAATGCATTGAATAATTTATACTTTATCCGATAATCGTAGCATAAATTCACTTTGATACTTAAATCTCATCTCGTATTAACATCAAAAATAATCCATTACAATTCGTGGTCCGATTGATTAATTAACATTTTTCAATTAATTAATATTTATGAAAGGTTATTGAGATGAAAAAGTCATTGTCATGAGCGGGATTCGAACTCACGACCTTCGGCTCAATACGCCGCTGTTCTACCACTTGTACTATCATGACTTCCATCGTGTTTTTTTAATCTCAACCAATACCTTTCCTAAATATTAATTAATTGAAAAAATGTTAATTGATCAATCGGACCATAAACTGTAATGGATTTAATAATTGGACTGAAGTATTTCTTCACGAAAGCTCTCCGTGGCCATTTCATTTGTCACTCAGAATCAAATAGATTAGACGAAATTTGAATAATGGCAAAAAGGAGGGAAAATTCGAGTGGTGAGGTTAGGGTCCGAGTCGATCGAAGTCACGTTAGCTGAAATGGTAGAGCAGCAGTTTATTTAGCCGGTGGGTTCGAATCCCGCTCATTACATGACTTTTTATCTCAACTAATACCTTTCCTTAATATTAATTAAATCAAAAATAATAATACAAAGAATATAAAATAAATAACTATAAAGCATACATATAAGGGTTATTCCTCCAGTCAATTCGACTAAATCTATAATAGGTATCGTAGACAGCTAAAGGAAGAAGTCGATAGACATCGTTTCTGACCTTTGCCAAATTTTATGAATAGCAATTGCCAGTCGATCTTTAGTACGGGGAAACAAAATCTCCCATCGTTTGCCTTGAATCACCCTGTAAGATTTATTGATATTTCGTGAGTATTACGGTTTCAGAATTTGTTCAGGAAGAACGGTTTATCCGTTCGAAGCCTATTGGAAAGAAAAGTTCGAGCCAAATTTATGTAAATCTTTAATCTCCTTTGCCTCCCCGGTTACCTTCCCATTTTGAATGTACAAGCAAGTTGGGGTAGAAAACGGGCCAATTTCCTGGCTCCAAATTCTCACTTTTAAACATATTTTCCAGCAATGCTCTTAATGAAACGAATATTCATTCAACTTTTATTTTTCAGCGTTAAATATTAAAAACGTCATTTTTTCAAGGCTGTTTGAAATACCTGTTAGGATATTTACATAACACTTTACTTTTGATATTACCAAGATATGGTGAAAGGAAGGTTTTGAAAGTGTAATATTTTTATTTCCGGAAAGATTTGAGATGTCTTCACGTATAAGACACACTGAAAATGGCGAAAACGCGTCTGACAGGCCGGTCAATGATAGGCGAGCCAAAATGATCGGTTACGACCAAATTACAGGTTCACCACCCGAGAGAGAGAGAGACTACACGTAGATATCTTACAATCGATCAAATAACGTATAAAAAGATTAATATGATTTATTGTACAAATAATAAATGCAAGCGAATCTGAGTAGGAGACGAGGGATCTTGCTCACCCGATGGTGGATTGGCCACACGCGGTTGACAAACAGCCACCTGCTTTTGGCCCAAAGCCCGCTCTGATGACCGTTATGCAGAGAAACGTTGCCCCTTACGCAGAACAAAACCTTCGAAATGACTAAATTTACAATGCAGGTCGTTATTCCATGACAGTTGCCTGCACCTAGTTGTAAACTCATTAAAATTACAGTTTAGCTCATAAGAAACTTTAGATTGTAAAGTTAATTTATTGTTCAAAATTCGTACAAAATGTTTTATAAATAAAGATGATTTAGTATTCTGTTTTTTCTCCCTTTTTTCAGTTTTCTGTAGTATATTGTCATTAATAATTTCAATAATAGATTAAATTTGGAATAAGAGAATATAATTAATTTAGCATAGAATTAATAGAAATTAAAATAATAATAATAATATAATTTTAATTATTATTACAGTACTTTAATTTTGGGCTGGAATAAAAGAAAAGAATGTTAATGGTAAAAATCCGTTTTTGGAGATTAGCACAGTTTTCTTACCGGCAGCATTTTGGTAAAATTAAGCCTATTTTTACCTGATGGCTTAAGACCCCGAACGTTGAATGATTTATTAGAATACTTAAATGCCGAAAAGTCCATTATGTTAGGACTTTAAAAATCTTGGGAAGTCCAGGCGCCCCACACAACTTTATAATTTGCTTTAAATTCGTTTTATATTGTGAAATTGAATATACCGTATTGATGAACTTGTTTGTAGTCCTGTTTTGGTCATGTAGGTTGTTAGGTCTGTCGCGTATTCGACTGGTGGGTCAGGGTTATAAGCAGGGCAAGGACGCCAACCCACCAACTTTAAGACCGTTTTTAATCTGATACTTAAACAAAAAGGACAAAGTAACCAAATCAAATAAATTCCAATAATCATTGTCAAAGCACGATGATGGCGATAGCGCCTGACAGACCGAACGAGCTAGAACATGTAAAGCAAAATGATCTGTAACGCCCGAACATTATCGTCAACCCAATGGAAAAAACCTCACAATGCAAAATTAAGTTTATATTCACTAATTTTGTGGTCCGCTTGACCAATCAATATATTACAATTAATTAAGGTTTTTAGTTGAGAGACCGAGGTCACGATAGCTCAAGTGGTAGAGGAGCGGCGTGTCAAGCCGAAGGTCGTGGGTTCGAATCCCTCTCATGACACTGACTTTTTTATCTCATCTAAAAACCGTACTTAATTAAATTTATAGAAAAACACGTCAGTTTGTGAAAGCTACTAATATATAAAAAGGAAAATTTTGAGTTTATTCTCTTTCTCCTGTTTTCTTAACTTCCTATCCTCTCGTTGTCTCAGGTTGTCAAATTTCTCACAAAAAAAAAACAACTTTTTTCTTCTTATTAATACTTTTGTTATAAATTTATTGTATAAATAAAAAGATTTTTCTAATCGCACCTGACAGACCAAAGCAACGAGGATAATCAGATCATAATAATCAAACATGATTAATTAGGTCAATTTTATGCGTTGGATCACTCTATATAGCTTTGTTAAAAATGTTTCTTAAAAAACATTCATTATACTAGATCAAATTGAATTCATATTTTCCTCAAATGTTCTCGTAGTTGGATTTGGAATGAAGAAAATAAACCTTTTACGATTGGTGTTTTGTTTATTGGTCGTATCTGAGATTTACAATTTGCAGATATTAACCCGGAGTTTTTATGTTTATAGTAGATGAATTTATGAAATGAACGTCTTTTAACAGTTTTATTATAATTGTAATTCAACGACGATAATGAAATTATAATGTAAACTGCAATATAACCAAATTACAGGTTGGGTTCATCTATTCTACATTTTTCAATTTTTTTACATAGAAAAAACTTTCGCTGTTCTGTATAATAGGAGATCCGTTTTGTAGTCAAACTTTCTCAATAGTTCACTAATTTAGTGGTCCGTTTGACCAATTGACACATTACAATTAATTAATGTTTTAAGTTGAGATGAAAAAAGCTAACGGCACGAGCGGGATTTGAACCCACGATCTTCGGCTTGCACTGTCACCTCGATCCACTCGGTCATCAACTTCCTATCTCAATCTCACCTTATGAGTTATCCCTCCATTTTTTTGTCGAATTTATAAGGGCAATTACAGCAGGAAACGTTTTATAAATTTTGTTTGTATGTGTGCGCAAAAATTTATCTTGATTTTTTTGCATAGGATGACTATGAAATGAACGTTTTTACTTTTTATTACAATTGCCGCCCAACGATCATAATAGTTATAAAATACGTTTCACAGACAAAAAGATAAGTAATGACCAAATTAGAGGTCAATTTTATGTACTGGGGTCTATCGATTGGACGTTTTACTTTTTTTCTATGAAAAAATTTTCACTAAACTGGATAAATCCGTCGTTTACCTGAAAGTTCTTGGCAATATTTTTTTTTTTATTTTGTAATAACAAAGGAAACCTTTTAAAAATTTTATTTTATTTATTACCCGTGTATACGTTTTTGCAAAAAGTCAACCTAGATTTTTAGAAAATAGGTTGGCTTTATAATAAAATAAAACCTTTAAACAATTGTCGGCCGAATATAAAAGGAAGTTATAAAACGGTCAGCAACATCTGTCAGCCGAGAAGCTCACCTAGGGTCCCAGCGTCTTCAGTTACCTGTGTCGTGGTGGGGGCCGCTTCGGGTTGGTAGGGGAGGAAGGAGCGAGTCCCGACGGACACCAGTCGCTCGCCGTGCTTGTGTCAGTGAAGGTGTGAATGTAGACCGGCCAGGATTTCGTTGTAGATGAGAGAGTGCGACAGCGAGAGTTGGGTCAACTCCGTCATGGGAGTCCTAAAGTGGAGGAAGTCCCCGCAAGAGATACAACAGCCCCAGATCCAGACGCAGCAGGTACTGCATTCGACACAAATACTATTTCTTAAGAACCACGATTGTAAAGTAGGACCGGATGGGTACAACTGTTTTTCTTTTCAACTGCCAAGAAGAAACCAACCATTCAAACCTTCTACGGATATTAACTATTAGACAATTTATCCTTATGGCCTACCTGTGCTTAAAAATTACTTTCAAAGGCATTCAAGCCGTATAAGAAAGGAATTTTTAGAAATTCGGTATCAATCAAAATCACTAATTTTGTTCAATATTGGTAGAAATAAAATAATGTTTACCACAAATCATACAGGTGATTTTTAGGAAAATACGAGCTTTTCCGTTGATTCTAATTTTTTCGTACATTTATTCAAAACCACATTTATGCTGATTCGATGCCTCTAAGGAAACCGCCTGCAGATTTTTAAATTTTTTTTTATTTTATCCCAGGCCCTGAAGATGATCTCAGTAATGATCGAAACGTACACGATAAAGAAAATGTTTTTCCGAAACCTACATCACACCAGACCGCACCTCACGATTTTCGAAATTATGTTTTATTTACTCGAACGATACGGAAATGGTTAAAAATGTACTTAGTTTCATTTGAAACCCGGCTCGAAGATTCGGACTGTGAAGGTCCTCTCTCAGAAAAACTTTTACTCGGTCAAACCTGTTCCTTGTAACGTGCATAACAGTTTAAACTGCATGCCAAAAAAAAAAAGAAAAAAAGATTTCATTCTTCTATCGTGAATAAAAAGCTTCAAAAGTATGTAATCTCTAAACCGGAAGAGTGTATTTTTTTTAAACAAACGGCTCGTTTATTTTAAAGAGCAATGCAAACATTTTCATATTGCAATAATTTATAAAAAGTAGAGTGTTATAAAACGGCTCAGCGTCTGTCCTGAAATGTGCGTGTAATCAATTTTAGTAAAATTACATATATATTTCCCTTCTATGGCTTCATTGAACAAGGGCAAACCAGTTTTCTGACGATTGAGATATATAAGAGAGCTCAGAGGTATTTTAACTTGCACTCTGATCTGTTTTTTAATATCCTTCTTGCACGTTTATGCCTGTATTTATACAAAATAAATAAGAAGGAGCAAATAATGCTAAATCTTAAGGGATGGCGGTGTGTAATTAACTTCTTGTTGATTTATGTCACTGACAGGTGTTTTTGCGCTTTTGTGCGTGGGTGCGTGCGTGTGCGTGTAAAGCAGAAAAAAATCTTATATATTTAATAGTACATAATCTATGTACTGTATAATATTAAAACCACTAATTTCCTGGTCCGCTTGACCAATTAATATTATTAAAATTAATTAAGGTTTTTATTGAGATAAAAAACGTCCAGGGCACGAGCGGGATTCGAACCCAAGATCTTCGGCTAGATACGTCGTCGTCACGATAGCGCATGCGGTAGAGCCGAAGATCGTGGGTTCGAATCCGACTCGTGCCATTAATTAATTAATTGTAATAACATTAAATATTCACTTTGTAGATTTTTCTTTCGTCGGCAGATCTTTTTCTATTCGTCTATAACGTTGTTAATTTTTCCTGTGGAAAACCTTACTATAATCATAAATAGGCAAAAATCTTCTATGTTTCCTTCTTTACAACACTTTGAAAACATACAACACAGGCCTTTGTGGCTAGGGTTTTCACCTAAGTTTTGTAAAGTTTGCTGAAACAGAAACAGTTGGAGTTAAGAAGGATGCAAAGCATCTGCGGACCGAGAAACGACCGAGTTAATGAAATTCTGTATTTCTCCTTCAGCTATTTTTTTTCCTGATCTGAGCTTTATTATTATAATTTTTTTATGTAGTCATAGTTTCTCCTTTATTATTTTGTTTTCTAATCTTAACAGACTTTTTTGATCGATTTTTTTGTACAGTGAATAAATTAGAAAAGAATGGGTAGAATGCATGATTGATTGAAGCGAAAGACTTCACCCGTACAAAACAGCAGCAATGATAAGGAAGAAGTGATACGATTAGTCTTTGTTGCGAATTTAAGTTCGTTGATACTGTTTCGAAACGAGATTAAAGGTTGTGTTAAAAATTTGTTCAATTTGTCTGTTATTTCCCGTAATTTCTGGACTGTCTAATGTTTAAAAATTGGTATCGTTTTAATTTATAGTTTGCAGAAATAAATTCATAAAATGGGTGTAAACTCGGGTCTGAATTGGGTCATGATAGTAGACAGGCAAAGGCAAACAATTTTGTTTAGCCAATTGCATAAATTTATGTGCTCGTTTTGTAAATAATCTTGAAAGCAAACTTTTTTCCTCTGTAGACTTTTAAACTAATCTAAACACGTTTTTTTAACCAAAATATTTGAATTTTTTCATGGTCATCGTAATTTTGTCGTATCACGTAATTTCTTTAATCCGTAACAAAATTGGTTGCCTGGGTACAAAGGTTCGTTTGTTTTTAATTAAAGATAGAAAGAACTGTAGTTCTATTCAATTAGTGATAGTCGTAAGTGAAAAAAGTTCAAGAACATCGCGAATTAGATTTCTTTGAGAAGTTCTGTTAGAAGGAATCGCCAGGATTTGTCTGTTCCTCAGTCCGATGAGCAGGACCTTCGGTTTCAAGGCACGATTCCTTTCCGAATCCTATGATAATTGAAACGGATTGACGCTTGAAGGAAACAAAGATTGAAGGCAGACGTGTTCAATAATCAAAACCTTTGCAAACTTTAAACAACAAAGTGGGGACAGTATATCCGATTCCGGACCGACCGATACGAAATGTTTCATTTTGCATGATTCAAACGACCTCGTCCAACCGCAAAATGTGAGAGCCAAATGATTCCGGTTACAAATAAATCCGTTGAATAGAACGGTGATAGGGCAGAAAAACCTCACTGGGAACGTGACTTTTTCACGATTTCTCGCATATGGCAGGCAACCTCTCCAAGGAGCGGAACGTCAAAGTACTTCGAACTAACTTATCAAAAAATATCAGGATAATTTCCAGTTTTTAAAAAGAAAAACTCTCCCTAATAGATAAATCGAGCAATTTTCACTTTTTCAAGTAATAAGAAAAGATAATATTTTTATTCGGGAGTAATTAATACGAAGTGGAAACTCCTGTTTTCTTGGATAAAAGCCCTATAAAGTCGCAAACTTTAATCACTTTAATGAAAACAACCTGGAATAAGGTGATACCTGTACACCTCAAGTGGCCACCCTGGGCATTTTTATTAAAAAAAAAAAAAAAAAAAAAAAAAAAAAAACTATTTGTTTAATACATAATACGAAATCGAAAGTAATATCCGTTGCCATTAAGCAATGGGGACGGGGTTTTAATTAGAATAGAAGATATTCTGCGGGAAGTTGCGAAATTATTTTTAAAACTGGAAGAACCGCACGTTCCTTCTCTCTATGTTAATTAATAATAAATAAACTTAATAGGAAAATCTTTTAAACCTGACGTTCACGGACGTCTGGCGTGAGCAGCCTTTAATTTATAAATATTTGTTTCATAACAATTTATTTTTTAACTTGGTAGGTCTAGATAACTAAAACTTACGACATTTCAGCATTCTTTTCACTTTGTTGTTAATTTAGAGCGAGGCGATTAAGAAATGTGCTATTAAATTTTTTTCAGAAATAATAGAAATACCGATTAGAATTTGATCAAAACAATTCTTTATAAAAGAAAATCATAGAAATCTAATCAATCAACTTAATTCTATTCTGTGGAGTCTATCCAAATCCCTTTCGATTCCCCATGTCTCATCTAATTAATAATAACCATCCTACAAAATAACCGGATTGTTCCGTGATATTGCAATACCTGAATCCTGAAGATATTTAGCGGGATGTTGCGAAATTATTTTAAACTCTGGAACGATCCTTTTCTATGTGTTAATTAAAAATAAATAAACTTTCGCAGTTGACACATGGGCACCTGCTCTTGGGCCAAAGCCCGCGCAGGTGCCCCTTGTGAAGAGAAAGGTTGCTCGATGTGTCCCACATAATAGAGGCGTGCGATGCCTTGGCTCCATACAGAGAGAGTGTAGGCTGGCCGCCGGACTTAACAAAGGTTTTCGAGCACGGTAGCGAGTCCGTCGGTATGTTCGGGGGTGTTGTATTGTATATATATGTCTTATGTGTTGTGTCCGTTTGTGGTGTCTGAATGCACGTATTTATTAGCGTGAATGTCGAGGGGTGAGGGAGAAATATAACATCATCGAGCGAGTGAGTGTGTGTTCGGTGTCAATGGCCGAATATTTGTAAAAGTCCCCCAGTTTAGTTTAACTAGGGGCGGTGGAGGAATATCAAGTACTCTACCGAGCGAACGGAATGATTGTACCGTATGGTTGGATTTAAGTGTATGACTGTATTTTTTGTGTGTAAATGTAGTGTGTGAAAGGGTATAGAATATGGACTTAGATGTGGGTTTAAACGAAGAAGTTAAATACCTGAACGTTGAAAGACTTCTGGGCGTGAGCAGTTTTTGCATTTAGAAATATTTGTATAAATATTTTTTTTAATAGTTCAATTAATTAGGGTTTTACGTTGAGATAAAAAAATCGGTGTGACGGGTGGGATCCGAACCCACGACTTTCGGCTTGATACGCCGCTACGCTATCACTTGAGCTATCGTAAATTCGATCCCCTTGGGCCCAAACTTCCCAAATGAACAGCACCGTTTTAATTTCCCCTCCTTTTTGCCATTTTTTTAAAAAATCTCAACTTAAAACTTTAATTAATTGAATGATATTATTGGTCAAGAGTACCACGAAAAATACTGAATTTTTTAATAACTTTAAAAAATACTTGGCTGTTTTGAATAAATAAAACTCATGATATTCCATCATTCTATTCATTTAGTCGTTAGAATTCTTAGCTTTTCCGATACAATGAAGAATAAACTATTAAATTGTTCTCAGAAGTAATAGTATTCCTTCGAATTTGATGAAAACAATTTTTTGCCCGGGAAAAAATAGAAATAGAGTCATTCGGTTTGATTCTGTTCTGTAAATTGTACTCACATCCCTTTCGGTCCCCCATGTCTCATCAAATTAATAATAACAATCCTACAAAATAACCGGATTGT
This sequence comes from Cimex hemipterus, assembly GCA_039619505.1. Classification (NCBI taxonomy): domain Eukaryota; kingdom Metazoa; phylum Arthropoda; class Insecta; order Hemiptera; family Cimicidae; genus Cimex; species Cimex hemipterus. Next base: position 19,752,457 of record CM077103.1, on the reverse strand, counting down.
TCTGTGATATCGTAAAATCCTTTATTTATAACTCTTCTCGCCCCCTAGAATTTTTAACAGTGCCGAAACAGTCGAGAGTCGATTATTTATAAAATTGTGATTTATTTCCGGACGGGTCAAATTGAACTGGGCTAATGCGTTCGCCCGCAAAATCCCACCGGTCTTGTTGAAATGATTTCAAAGAGCCGCGAATGAATGAAACCTTGTCTTGTATCAACAAGAGCTCCTCCCTATCGATAATAGTGGGAATATTTACACAAGATGGCCTGATAACAGAAAGCATGATTTGAAAAAAATTCTGCATGAATTGATTCATTGTACATGACGATATTTAAAAAAATGTTTTTTTTAATGAGAATTTGACAACGTTTGAAAATTTAACTGTTTTGTTTACGTTTTAGAAACATTAACATACTGAGTTATGTCCTATGCCAAATTCTTGAAACATTCTTAAAAGGAAAAATGGCAAAAAGGAAGGAAAATTCAATAGGTGGAATTGAGATGGGAAGTTGGTGTCCGACTGGGGTTCGAAGTCATGATAGCTCAAGTGGTAGAGCAGCGGCGTATCTTGCAGAAGATCGTGGGTTTGATTCCTGCTCGAGCCATTGACTTTTTCTAACTCAACTAAAAACCTCAATTAATCGTAATATATTAATTGGTCAAGAAAACCACTAAATTGGTGAATTTATATACAAACATGACATTGTTCAAAATAAACTGGAAATTTTGTTTAACGTTCCACTCAAAAACTTACGAATTGATTTCCCTTTTGGAAGTGATTGCATATTAATTCTTCTTATTAATTATTGTTATCTTCCCCGTGGTACATCTCGTCTAAAAAAACGTTCAGAATCTTGTCAAGGAACAAGTTTGCCGAAGTAAAAGTTGTCTGATCTCGAATCATTACGGCTTTAAATGGAAGTTAGCCCGGTTCGAAATGCAACTCGACACTTTTAACATTTCCCTTTCGTCCGAGAAAAATGAGAATCACCTGAATAGACATTTTTACAAAATCTATGGTATAGGAGGGAGAGTATTTCTTAAAAATAATATTAGGAAGATACATCTATTCTGAGATATTTTATTAAGTTTTTTCATGCAGTAAAAGACTACCATACATTACAAAAACTTTCGTACCTCCTTATTAATGCGTTACATTTTAAATTAACTTATCAATAATATTAAAATAATATTAAAACTTCTGCTTCTATTCGAGTTTGTTCCCAAACTTCACTTCGAATCGAGTCTTCGTTTTGATTTTCCAAACTTGTATTTAAAAAAATCTGTTTCCACTTTAAACCAGTCTGTTAATAATAATTTAGAATGCAAAGATTGGATTGTATTCTGTATAAACAGGCCATCTATTCACCATGATCACCTGATGAATAACAGACATTATTGCCAACGGGTGTTTTTTAACGCCCTGTAACCATATTGACTAACAAGCAGTAGAAAAAAATGTAATTAATTCATTTTGAAGTATTTCTTAATATAACTTCAAGTTTGACCTGTCCATAAAAAATGTTATTAGTTTTCATTGGCACTACAGCCAGTATTTGAAGTCCATAGCCTGCGTATGGAAGGGAGAGACAAGTTGTATCCCACATAATTTAAGGGTAACATTGCTTGGGTTCTATAGAGGGTGTTCTTTCTAGATGGTCCGTCTGAATTTCTCTTGATCCAAGGACGTTATAAAAAAGGGTACCTCAGGTCCCGTTCGAATTTCAAATTTCAAATACATCCCTACGTTTGGCCAGTTGAGCTGTCCCTGAGGTACGCTGTATAATTTTTCTGCAAAAGAAGGTAAAAATTTGAAACTAGGCTAAAAGAAAATATTAAACACGTTTGATACCGTCGTCGGTTTAAGAAATATTCAGCCGGGCTGTCTAAAAAGAGCACCCTTTATATGGAGCGAGTAGGAAAACTACGCAACTGTTGTTTAGCTCGCCAAAGAATGTTTGTATCACCAGTTCTGATTTTTGGAGGTAACGGCTGTATTATGGAATACCATACTGACAGATATCCGGTTCTGCTTATATTTAGAGTAAATGTATTTATTAGCGTGAATTCTTAGTATGAGTGGCCGTACTCCACCGAAATTGGCTGAATGTTATGTACATAAAAACGAATGTAGTATTTGGACTTAAATGATTGTTTGTTCATAACTGCTTAACTGATTGATCAGTAATGCCAAGGATATCCAAGTACGGTGACCATGTATCATTTTAGGAAAATTTTTCTCCTTTTGATCTTTTTACGATTTTGAATTTTTCATTGAACAAAGACCGAACTTTCCGTGTTTACAAGCTGGTTTAATTACAGTAACATCTATTTAGTATGATAAAACACGCGGGTAATTGCTTGTTATATAATTTTTAACTAAAAAGCAAGGGAAAACTCATAAGGTTGGGTTGAGATAGGAAGTTGATGCCCTAGTGGATGGAGGTGACGATAGCTCAAGTGGTAGAGCAGAGGCGTATCTAGCCGAAGATCCTGGGTTCGAATCCCGCTCTAGCCATTACTATTTTTCATCCCAACTAAAAACCTTAATTAATTGTAATATATTAATTGGTCAAGCGGATCACGAAAGTAGTGAATACAGTAATTAAAATTTTTTTTATGGAGTATTGCCTTCTTTTGGTTGTAAATAAATTTCGATTGTCCAGTTTTTAACGAAACTAAGAAAAATCAATGGGTCACAAAACTTCGAATATGGTATATAGAGAAATGCGTTATGTAGTTATGACAAATGTCCGACCCTTGTCAAAAAGCGAGAATATGCTGACCAGACAAACAAAACTTTGAACTGATTTCATTTATCCCAAATACCATTACTGTACAAACATTTTGATATAATAGAGAACATATAATTATGAAATAGTTTTTAATTAGGCACGATTAAAAACCTTCGGATTGGAATTTAGGAACAGTAAGTCTTAATGTAATGCAGAAATATTTTTCTTAAATACCCGGTTTACCTAATGATTCAAAATCAATTTGTTTTCGATCGTCTCGTTCAACTAATGTCATTAGTTTAATTTATTGTATTTGCTGAGCAAAATTGTGTTCCTTCTTGAATTGTGAAAAATACAGGTCCAAAAAGAATACTCCTGCTGTTTTCACTACTTTTCTCTGTTTATCACCAGTCCTGTTTTCACTATACAAAAATAACCTTCATACTATTCTGCAGCTAGAATATCGTAAAACAGTTATACCGCATACTCCGTATCAAAGGGCTGCACAGATTGGAGATAAATAATTTTTGGCAGATATAAACACTTAATCATCGTATAATTTTTCACGGATGGATTGATGTTTTGGCAGTGACTATTACGACTTCTACTACCAATTAAGAACTACAGAAAATAAATAATGTCATTTATAACAATTTGCAATGCCGACATGTATGCTCTTACATATGTTGCCATGTTGGAAGGAAATTTGCATAGTCTCGGACAGTATGTTCTCCATAAAGCACACAGAGCAATTTCACCCTGACGGAAAAACATATTATCTTTGAAATTATTAATGCTATATAACTCAGTCTCTGCAGAAAGAGATAGTTTCTTGCCGGATTCGGGGATATTGTGGCATCAGTGGTATGACGTGGACCGATTAGGACAAAGAAGCGAGAAAGTACGGAGAATATCACAATCAAGCTGCCCAAGACGGACGCAAAACGCCTATTCGACGAACAATGGATGGAAGAATGGAGCACGGTGGTACACCCAGGGAACTGCGGGTTCTCTGTACAAATCAATATTCCCAGAAATATGATGAAAACCATGGTTGCTGGAATTAACGGCACAAAGGAATTTTTTCCTTCGATATTCCAGATTCGCTCAAACCTCTGCATTTGCGGTGCATTCATGCATACAAGATACTTCAAACTGACGTGCGATGAACCGGAAAACAAAGCAATTTTGACGTGCACAGAAAACGAAGAGGCAAGACAAATTTTTCAGTGTGGTGTATACGCTGAAAAATTATGATGGACCGTTCTGTTGGGAATGTTTGCTTTCAACTGTATAGATTGATATATACATTTTTGAAAAAAAAGTATTGATGTGTGATGCTACGGGTAATTAGTTACTTACGTGAAAAACTATTTATTTCATTGTTCTTGGTTCTTTGTTTTAATTAATTTATTTATTATATGATGCGAAGTTATGTATTTATTATATAATGTTTATATGAGCGTACTATTACTGCTTAAAGCAAAGCAGTATAACTATTTTACAAAAGGATTGCATTTCAAGATGATTTTCATCATAATGCTATGCTGCATTTACAGGCATGGATATGCGGAGGTTATGAGAGAAGTTTAAACGCAGAAATTGATTCTTTCCTACAGCATGCTCCATCTGTGAATCGTACATTATTATTTAGTATCAATGACGAATAAAAAGAACTATTAATTTTACTCCGATTGTTCCAAAAAAAATCTCATTTAAGAACTGAATTAAAAAAAAAAATTCCTTAGCCTATGTTGGCCTGACGAAATTGGTTGGCAACCGCCGTCGCCGGCAAAGCGTGGAGAAACGGTTTTAGCCCACGGCGGTCACCGTGGAGGGGTACCAACGGAAATACTGGACAGTTGGACTCTTTTCAACTATTCTGGAATAAAACGGCACCGGACTCCATTAAAAATCCAACAGAGAGACCCCATTCTCGCGTTCGGTCTGATGCCCGGCCCGAGCGGTATTCGAGGCACGAAATATCTTTATGAGATTTGTCTTGAGATAAATGTCAAATGAATATATTTGTAATGAACAATAACAGTTAAATTGTGACCCCACACTTCATAGGAGGTTGTCTAGTTTGTTTGTTCAAAGAAATACCAGTCAACTGAAAATAATTCGAATAAATCTTTTTGAATAACACTTTATACTTTTGAAAATTTGGTTGGTTGATGCTTCTAGAAAGCAGACCATAAATTAGCTGCTTATATTTTTTAATAAAAAATGTTGAACCAATTGTCTGGTCTTGACTTGACTAAAACCCTTTACGAAAAATACAAATTTTTTTAAAGTTATTTCCACTAAATGTCGATCCTAACATATAAATAGCACTATTTTGTGTCGACAATTACCAAAGCATATAATTTCATTGTTAAGTAAGTAAAAAAATTACATTTTGCCTAGGCTACGAAAACTAACGCGTCTTTATGTAATTTTCTTTAATGTAAGGCATAATTTAAGTTAATGCAGTTGCTTAGCCTTTAAAACCGGCAGATCAGAGAGAGGGGCCATAAATAATATTCAGATATTCAGGCCTATCAAGCCGGCGTCCGACAAGGGAGCGCTCTTGGTACAATCCTGTTTTCCCTTTTCACGCTTACTTGCCTACACAGCATCATAATCACTGCATTAATGTATTCTAACTCAAACACTATCCAAGAACCCTACTTTTCGAGGATTATTTACTACTATTCTTACAAATCAATTCTGTAAATGACCGTTTACAACTTCAACATGCCTTAAAACGTAATAAATGATGTTTAAATAATAATAATATTTTAAATTTCCTTAAAATGAAATATCTTATCAAATTTAACTACCCCACATCAGACAGGCTGCTAATTAAACATGAAATCTTTAAAAATCGTAGCTTTATTAATGACAGTCAGAACTTTCACACTAACACACACACACGCACGCACGCATGCGCACGCACATATTACTTTAGCATTTATTACACGTCATAACAAAAATTTCCATGATGCTGGTACACATAAAATTTTATAGACTTCCAGTTTAATCATTAAAAAATTAAGGATTTTATCATTAATATTAATTGGATTGATACAATAGATTGGAGGACCAAATTACTTCTTTCAATTAATTAACATTTGTATGTAAAATTTTGGTTGAAATGAAAAAGTTAAGGTCACGAGGTGGATTCGAACCCTCGACCTCCGGCTCAATACGCCGCTGCTGTAACCACTTGAGCTATCATGATGCGACGTATTGAGCCGAATGCCGTGGGTTCGAATCCTGTTCGTGGCACTAACTTTTTCTTTCGAACAACCGTCAAAAATCTTGGGTTTCGTTTGGAGATGCACTAGAAAGAAATACATTTTTAAAAATCCTTCAGGGTTTGAAGACTAATTTACAGACTGATCAAAGGTCAAACCAATGCGATTCCGCTTACAGAAGTTCACCCAAAGTTTTTGATCCATCTTAAATTTGAGTGCCAGTTTTGGCTAGCCATAGTATGTCGTGACTGGGCAAAAACACATTCCCACAAATTTGTAAAATTTATTTTCATATGTGGAAATAAAGTTCAATAAAATATTTTGAACAAATATATTTTAGGTTAGGGAGGGTAGGTGTTTTTAATTATTGTTTCTATGAATAGAATACCTTTAAACAATAATAAATGAGGGATGAATATTTCTGAACAGAGACACATGCTTATGGACAAGAATGCCGTAAATATTTTTCTGCATGAGGAATAAAAATGTTTGATCGAGTGTCAATAAAATTTTTGTATTGGAAGTAATGAAAGTCGTTGAACCGAAATAGAATATTTTTATTTGACGGGATGTGCATACTCGCATATAAATATATGCTGAATATGATGGAAAGATTTTCTCAATATATCATTCCTTTCAAAATGGTTTTACTTAAAAAAAAGCACTTTAAAATTTTAATTAATGTCGGGAAAAATTGAATTCTGAGATCTCTCGCTCGTCGAATTTGTACGGTTCCATTACAAGCACCGACGACGGCCGAATTGAATCCCCAAAGGGGACTTTTAACAATTCAAAAAGTGATTGCGACCCCGTCCGTGATGGGAATTAGAAACTGGATGGGAATCGGAACGGCTCTCTCGGACGGCCCTTTTCAAAAGACTTTGTTGCTCGAAAACAAATGAACCGTTTCTCGTCAAATATTGGAAAGTATAATTTTTTTGTTCGGTTTTTCCTTAGAAAAGGTAATTTTCATAACAAAAAAATGAATTCAGTATTAGAAGTATCGACTACTTTTTCACGCACGAACACTGCCCTGTTTGAGCAATGGTTTTGAAGAAAAAAAGCGAATTCAGTTTTTACTGCCAAGATTTTGACCAATTTTAAGGTCACTAACAGGGTAAAATACTATGTTTGCAGATTAAAATATTTGTTTTTTACTAAGGATTTCAAATTTCCTTAAGATCGTCACATGAACGTCTCGCCTTGTTTGAAGGCAACGTCATATCAAAATTTTTGCTTCGTTGGCGTATCGGATTCAGAGGTCGTTGAGGCTGGTTAATACAGATAACACATTTTTCCATTTCTGACGTCCGAATAATCTACCACTCTGCCATAATTAAGACTTGCTCGCTGTAAAGATTCACCATTGGTTTCCCCAAAGCCAGTAATTACGTATTACCAGCAAAGGAAATAGAATAGGCCCTAATACACTCCCTTGTCGCACATCCGCTTGGTATCACCTGGTCAGGAAGGTAGCACGCGATAAACCTGGCGTAGGATACATTTTTGGGCCGAGGTTTTTTAAAATTTCTTTCTTTTTCTCTAGCCAAACATTAATGTTTCTTTCCGGACAGTTAGAATTGAAACTTCAAAACCTACTCATTCCTATCAGAGCCCAGGATTGTAACAGTACGTGATGATACTGTTACATTCCTTGACAATGAACTGAGTCGGGCAAGAAAAGTTCGGATCGCCTGGAAGAAACTTTAGATCTGTAGACGAAGTTAAGATTGTTTTGCGCCTATGATGATCTTAAAATAGATCGAAAGCTTGGCAGTAACCACTAACATTGATCTTTTTTTTCTTCAAGATCATACCTTGATCCGGAGTGTTCGCGTATAATGAATTCATGTGGTGGTAAGAAACTATAAATACTATTCGAGGAAAGCTCGTTAAACCAAAGGATTAAACAGATTTAATAAACAAACGGATAACAAGCTCCACATTCGTTCATCAAAGTAGCTTGTAAATCATTTTTCTTGGGTGTTTATTTTCCTAGAAGTCAGATCTTACATTGTAAATATAAACATGTAAAGTCGTAATTTTTATTTCATTAGCCAATGCAACTCTAGCTGTATAAAACGAATTTTAATCATAATAAATTGTTCAGAAAACATTTTTAATTAAATCCATCAGATTTAGTGTTTCGACTGACCAAATAACCCCTTTCAATTAATTATAAAAATTTTAAAAATTGACAAAAAGGTGGGAAAATACAAAAGGTGTTGAGATGGGAAGTAGGTGTCCGAATGAGTGGATCGATGTCACGATGGCTCAAGTGGTAGGCATATCGAGCCGAAGATCGTGGGTTCGAATCCCGTTCGTCCCATTATCTCAACTAAAACCCTGAATTAATTGTAATACATAAAAATTGTTTCCAAAACATTTTTAATTAAATCCATTAGATCTAGTGTTCCGATTGACCAAATAACAACCTCTTTCAATTAATTAATCTTTTATGTAAGGTATTGGTTGAGATAAAAAAAAATTTTAAATTGGCAAAAAGGAGAGAAAATGCAAAAGGAGGGTTGCGATGGGAAGTAGGTGTCCGAGGGAGTTATTCGATGTTGGCTCAAGTCGCAGAACAGTGGCGTATTTAGCCGAAGGTCTTGGGTTCGAATCCCGCTCGTGACACTGACTTTTTTATCTCAACCAATACCTCGCATAAAAGAGTTTTAATTAATTTTTAAAAAATGGTTCGTTTTAGAAAGAAGGGTAATTAGATGTCAGGTGATGTTTTGTTTAAAAAGACATGTTATAGTTTTATAGATCTAAATCGTTCTTTTTCTTATAGATAGAGAAAATATGTTTGTCTACGTCCGAATTCTAAAAGTATAATTTAGGTTATGGAAACGAAGGGAATGCAGAATGAGTCGGTCCTTTCTCCCCAAAAATGATCGAACGAAAAAAAATGGCAAGGTCTTGAATAAATGGAAACCACAAACCGTATTATCATCCTATCAGTGATAAAACTTCCGCCTGGCCGGCCGCGGCCGGAATGAAGTACGTTGGGAACAAACTTGTCATGTTAGATTTCATCGTTTCACGGGAGCGAATCTCGTGGCATCTTAATAAAAAATGTTGGACCGGGTGAAATGTAGCCCCTGGAGGCCACCACCCTGGGCGCAGGCTTTGTACGATAATGGAAAATCGCAACCCATAAGAACTCAAATAATACGAAGGAATGCCAGAGATTGAAAATTATACCGTTCTGTTTATTAAATCGGCATTCGAAACCTGTTGATTCTGTTGAAAAACGACCCTTTCCCCCTCGGACCGCCGCCTATTATTACAAATTGAAAGATGAGATTTCGGAACGGGGAGATAAATCCACTGCCTCTGATTGTGCAAAGTAATCATTGTTTGGTAAGAGAGAAAAAACAGGCTCATTCATAATATAACGGTGATTCAATTTTCGGGATGATTGCATATTGAGAAAAGACGATTGGGCCACCCATTGTTTCGCTGCTACTAAACAAGCCGACACTGGTTTTCTTTAAACTTCTATTTTGCCAATCACTGATTCGTTACTTGAATTTTATCCTAGTTACAATTCTTCTTCTGCGCTGGAACTGCATAGGTGAAACTAGGCAAAAAATGCATTTACATGCGCCCAGGCGGTGTTGCCGAGGCCAAGTTGGCTCCCATGGGGGAGCAGATGTGAGGCCGGAAGGATGTTTCCAACATCACCTTATCCGAGTGGCGTGCTCGAAGGCCGACTCTCAGGCTTGGAAAAATAGGTTTTCCGATGAGAAAGCACTCTTGGAAACGGGGGTCAGATTTGGGGCAGATTTCATTGAGTTAATTAACCCCGAAACATCCCGTGGTCTGGATTTCTTCGTTCTCGATCTGATCACTATGGATTAAATATTCACGTTTTTCCCACGATTTATTATTCGTGAAAATTTTTATATCTCCATTATAAAACTGGTGCATCATGCAACAACGTAGCGTCACGTAACTAAACGTACCAACTGAGGGGGGAACGCAGTAGCCGAGACTCGAGTAGTAGTGCGTTCGATTCCCGTCGCTACTGGAATTTTTGACCCTTCATACCACAAATATGATTCTACCAATTATCAACTTTAGCAAAAAATGGCCTTACACAAACAAAATTAATTTTGGCTAGGAATCGCTTGGTGGTAATAGATTGAACAAACTTTCATCTGGTAGGGAATGGTTATTTTAAATGTGAATCCCATCTTTTAATTGTACAATTCGACATATTCTATGCAAGCTTAACTGAAAGGAAAATTTTTATAGGATCGACTATATTTGAGCTACGCCCGACGAAAGGACACGCGAGGGCGTATGCTTTTTGCAACAATAATTGACAATTCTGACAGTATGTAACCGACTAATTTTTGACTGATTGATTTAATTCAATCAAATGCGAAAAATAAAATGCTAAGAAAAAATGTGCCTAAAAAATCAATTGATCCAGTTTTAGCCACCACTGATTCTTTCGTAAGTTTGAAATCTTTTTCTAAAATTTCAAAACAAAACTGTAGCACTGTTATGGAGGATACCGAATGCAACTTTGATGGGTCTCTGACAATCCGACAATCGTTGATACGGAATGACGTTGCATTTCTAGCCCAAAACAGAAAATCCGTGTTAGTCGCAGGCGGTCACGGTACACTATTAATGCAATTTTGTTTCGTGTTCGTGTCATCTCATCCTCACCTTCGATCTTGTTGCTCCTTTTTTCGAACAAAACCAGCCAATATTTTGTCAAAAAGAAATTTGAACTTTCTGGTTCCTACCCGGCGTAATATTTCGGGAAAGTGTGTATTACACAAAGACCTAGATATACGTACATCTGAGCACAGCGAAACATGAAACTCAGTCGTTATATTATATAATTTTCGGCCATTCACAGTTGTCTCGACTTTCTCGTACTCTGCAAGCCTTGCCGACTCAGGAATTCCAACCAAATTTTTTTTGTTTTTTTTTGCTGGAATCTGAAACGGGGTACAGAATACAGCCTTGGGCCGAAAGGATTATATAAAATCTTCAACTGTCTTATGTTTTATATGCTGTACAACAATTTAAAAGTAAAAAAAAAGTTTCTTTTATTTGGATCGACTAACAACTGTTTGACAATTGCAAAGAATAAGGGTTGAAAGGCTTGCGGCATGTAACTGAATTGTCCCATAAACTCCCATCTTTCCAGAAATGTAACACACGCTAGAGTTATGTTTTCACGCATATTCGTCTTTAGGAAAAATTAGGCTTACTTCTTGCATCCAAGTAGTATTTTATTTTTATACGGGAATGTATAAAAATAAAATAATAAATATAATAAATAAATAAAAAACAGCGTTGTGTGTAAGTGTAAATTGAATTTTACCCTCGTTCTGAATTCAATGTACGTCCATCCCGGTCCTTTATCTCATTAACCTGAGCCGCCACATTTTTAAACAAGTCTTTTAACTAGCTGGTCTCAACAAATGTTTTTATGTTGCTTCGCTATTTTAAATTTTGTGAATGATAAACGATTAATCGTTCCAGTCTAAGGGTAATTTTGGTAATTACTAATCCCCGAAATTTTTGAAAAGCACGTTTTCAAAAACCAAATTCAAACCCTAGATTTACCCAGTTATACAGGCTTCATTCCTTCATTATACAATTCAGCAACCTTTCAGGGCAGATGAAGCCATTTACTCTGCTTTAGAGAACCAGAGGATTGCACTCCTTAGACATGACCCAAGCTTTTAACATCACCCGGGAGTTATATTCAAACTAAAGCAATTCGTACGCAGTCATTAGTACAAATTAGTATTTAGTATCTAACACTTGAGAGAAAGATGTGGTAATGAGTTCTCATAAGGCATTTATATTGCTAACCTGACGACACATCCCACATCTTCCTTCAATATCCAGGGGCATCTTGAGCTGATAGAATGGTGTGCCAAACGTCGAAAATAAAAGTGAACTAGAACAAATATATTTTTAAAAAGATAGTTCCTACTCATAGTTTATTTTTTTCGACGAATTTCAAGCTTATAACTCATCATCAGGTTGAAGGAATTTATAACCACATCTCTGGGCATGTAAGAGTGTGGCGTAACCACCGTCAACACGACGTTTAAATGAGAAGCTAGCCGAGATCTAGGACGAAAATCATTTCTTCCTATTTGGAAGGTACAATAAGCCAGAAGGCTGCAGTGCCTGGGGCACACAAACCCCACCTCCTAGTACCTTTGCCTTTTGCCTTCCTATTTGACATACGTAGATGGGGTTCCATTTACTTATTGTCCATGTAAACCATCATCCCAATCTAAAGTCAGAATGATTCTCCAAGTTCTTTACTATGTCTCTAACTTCACCATTAACAAAACCTACGTTACTGATCTGTTCCAGCTTTCTCAAGTTGCACAGCCTTTCAACCCTACTGTCCAAGCCCTTCCTCGTCTTCCTAAGAACTATCGCTTCAAATGACGATGACCGCGAGTTCCGATAACAAATTTCAAAGCATAAAGGAAAAATCTGTAATTAGTATAATGTATACTGGATATTAATAAATATGAAACTGTGTTATTCGATTATTTGCGTTGTTTTTTGCAAAGTCGGTCGATTGGATAATGCAGTAATTTATGAAAACGATTCGACCTGGCCTGAGTCAACTGATATATCGACTTCTCAGTGAAGTTAACGCGTTGTGCCTCTTTTCTTCACCCGGCATAGGCTTGTCCGTTTCGACCGAATAATCAATGTGAACTATTGTTATTCAACAATCGATATACTCATTCACATCAGATCTTATGAAAAAAAAAGTCGGCAATTGGCAAATGAGAAATAAATGTTTCATCATGGAAATGCGTTTCTTACGCGTTTTAATCACGCTTCGGCGAACATTGATATTTGTAATATTTTTCCCACCGAATTCTCGTACTGCCATCTGTTCCGCTCCGTATAGAAAGCTTTAACCGTGAAATGTAAAAACGAAGTCGGGGGGGGGGGGGTAGCGAAGAAAGAAGCTAATTAGAATCGTACTGTAAAAATCTTTATGTACGTGATCAGCATAACCTTGGTTTTACAACTGTTTTACTTTGTTTAGTAACCGTTGAAAAGTAGTTAGAAGTGCACTATTGTTTGATCAATAGGTAGGCCTTCGTGGGTCTCCTGTGTGGGCGACGTGGATCGTGGGTGGAACTAGAATCTCGAGAACACTCCACCTCCCCCGACACGCCTGGGAATGTCGCCGTCACTGGATTAAAAAAATATATTAACAAAACCGAATTCAAAAATTCCATGTTCGTTATATAGGTCAACCTTTATAATACGAAGACACAGGCCGAGCCGAAAAATCTTGGTAGCGTCTTAAAAGGGTTCCCATCTCCTGGACCCTCTCCCTCGAAAACGCACAAAAGCTTTTTAGTCCTTTGAATAGTTTTTCTACAAAGGGAACTATTTCCGTTCCGTGCCGTTGATCTTGGCCCGGTGCTTAAAAAATCCTCAACGGAGAGACTTCCTGGCCGGATGCGCAGGGGTCAGTTTGGTCTGGGCCCACAGCCGTCTGTCCCTCGATTTTTCAAACATCTTAACAATTAGAATTTATTCTACCATGAATATTAGCTTGATCAATATAATGGGAATTTGTTTACTGCCTTATCACTATCGACCTTTTTAAAAACGGCAATGTATAAACAACGGCCGTATACAAAAATAGCCGATTAATTATTTATACTGAGTTCCATTTGTATCGAAATAAGCCTTGACCCCGTTGAATAAACTTCTTCACGTTTTAAACCGAGATTATTCATGACGCTTCGATGCAAATATTGTCACGAGTGATTTGTCTCCGAAGCGATTTCGCTTGACGAATTCGAAACTACTCGAAATAACAGAATATGATAGTTCAGAAACTGATTCCTCGGGTTCTGACTCACGTCGTCTCCTTGAACTTAGCCGTCTGAGATGTCAGACCTTTCTTCTGTGCGGTCTTGCATCACCCCTACACCTCTTGACTCATTTACCTGACTCAAGACAAAGCAACAATTGAACAAGAACGCCCTCAACGTTGGTCAATTTGTCCCGGTGAATGCTTTCAAGCTAAGCCCAGCCGGTAGATTTTTTAAATTGATACACGGCTCGAAGGCGCCGCTTTTTCGAACGACACACTGTCCTTATTTCTTTTCGATCCTGCGTGGGTTTTGCGGCCTAATGCGACATCGGCTCAGCAGTACAAAGCAGTAGGCGTAAGAGTTAAAAATCGGCCGGCCTTAATGTGTTGACCAAAAAGACAAATTAATATATCGAGTTTGGTAACTTGCGAACGAGGTTGACTGGATCTTGAAATGATAGAAAATATTGATCATTTTTTACATTAGAAACATAAAACAACTAAAGGAAAAACAACGCAGTTTATCTGTATCTTTTACCAGCCGTCTTTAACACCTAGAAACTGGCCAATTATTTTCAGGAACTTCACGGTACAAGTAACAGATTATATTGTTCACTGTAAGGAAAAGCTCTATAAAAGTGTCCTAAAGACCAATAAACTCATAGAATTTTTTCTCGAAAGTGCTAAAACTACCGACAATTTTTTCCATCCTAACAAAGGACCTATCATGGTGGACCTAGGACACTAAACTAATACCTATTATCTGCAATTTAGAAGTTACCTTACCTCTTTTAACTCTTTTTTTTCAAAAGGAAGACACAGAAAAGGTTGGTAATTTTGTGTTTGCCATTATGTTGAGGAATGCATCAATCATTTAAACTTCAGACCCGGTTTGGTTTATGATCTTAACCACTCCTTTGCCAAACAATCGGATTGTCGTTACTATTTTATTTCGAAAAAATTGTAGTGCTTCAGGGAAAGGGATTGGGACGAATTGATATTTTACATCGAACCTCTTCAGTTGAATCTTAAACTATCTAGTCGGCTCATTTTTCTGAAGATCAGGCATTTCAGACTTGCGTCTATCTAAACTATCACGAGATTACAATAATTTACAGATCAGATCGGAATTTAGGGTAAAAGTAAATCCAATCTGATGTCCTTCACCTATAAAAGAAAAATACATCGTCCAGCACTGCTATTACTAAGAAAAACAATACCCTGGAAAAGAAACCAAGTACACAAAATTCAAGACGAGCTTGGCCAATGCAGCGTAAAGTAAACTAATCTTTTTACGTAAGGTTGAAGTGAAAAAGATAGCGTGACGAACGAGAATCGAACCCACAACCTTCGGCTCAATACGTCACTGCTCTAGCCACTTGAGCTGGCTTGACACGTCAGAAAATCGTTAGTTCGAATCCGCCTCGTGACGCTAAATTTTTCATTTCAACTAAAACCTTGAATAAATTTGATCAGTAGAACACTAAATGGAATGGATACAGTAATTTACATTCTTCAAGTTGTAACGGATCTTGGAACGAAGAAATATCACTAGACCTAATGACCTGAGGCTACTCCGGCAAATTTTGATTTTTCCACCTTTTGTAATTCTTCACTCCTATGAACCATTAAATTAATAAAAAAAATATCCAACCTTAATTCTCATTAACTATATACTATTAAATTATAAAATCCTTTAGTAAACGTACTAATTTATTTAAAATAATCCCATCACCTACCGTCTAATCGTAAAATCGTGTCTTGTTCAACGAGATTGTTCTCATTTTAACCACCGTCTAATATTTCCCGTGTAGGAAGTTTGGAAAGGGAATTTATAAGGTAGTAAAACGGCCTCCCGACAACAACGGGCCTTTGTTTCCGTAAAGGATTTGCCGAGAGTGCAGTCCCTGAGAATCAAACACCCTCGGCCTGTGTCCAGGGGTTGTTCAGACAAATAAAATTCCCCTTTCTCGGGGAGACAAAGGTAAGCAAACAATAGGTTCCTAAACCCGAACCCCGAACACCCTTTCTATTTAAAGCATTCCTGAATATTCCTCAAAAATCTGCCTTAGAAAAAAAAATTAAACTTTTTAAAGAAAGACTAAAGAAGAACATAAAAGAAGCACTAGTATAAAAGAAACCCGTGCATTCCAGTTTTGAAACTGCAACGCCAGAACGCTTTTAGAAATCACCAATCTTTCATTTTATAGTCTTATCTGACTTTTTGAGCATCCACGGAAATAGAATGCTCTGACGGAACGGTTATATTTCCTGTTCCAATTGGGATGTGCCAATCTAAACAAAGTCAAAAGTGAAAAATGGACCTTCAGAATACTACGTTAAATTCATTACATAAGCGGAGGTTGCAACAAAAATACCGAACGCATAAGAAAGCTAATAAAGTGCGGGATCCCTATTAAAATAATAAACAGGAGGTAGGAGGAAAATCGTACAGACACAGGATACTGAAGTGGCAATAGTTTCCGGTCACAAGTGGGACAATGTATTCTGCACATTTTCCGGGATGGATGTAGTTGGTGTTTCTAAGGAAGCATGTCAAAGAATCCTTTTATTATCAGTGTATTCATTAGTTATTAATGAAAACCCTTTTATGAGTTCAATGAGCTACACTTATGTGCCTTGCCAAATTACATTGAACATATGCAAAACAGCTTTCATGGTTTAACTTCATCTTCGCTTTGAAAGCAAACCGAAAACAAAAATCTAGCAGACAAGAAACTATAACTAGCATACTATAATTTCTGTAAATGGGAAACCTCACTTGTACTTTATGTTAAGATGATATTGGAAATAAAAACCGTGTATAGTTACCATTTTAGGTCGTGACATAGAAAAATGATTTTCTCCAAACTTGGCTTAGCTTTAGACTCTCGTGTTTTGTTAACATTTTCACCAGGATTCGAATCATTTGAATTTTCCATCTGGCAAATTTATTAGGAAACGATGTGTTTTCCTAAATGGGAACTTTAGAATTGTCTAGCCATTAATTCTCCCCTTGAATCAACAAACAAACGTCACGTAGCGGCAGCCTGATTATGGCTCGCGTTGCGCAAGTCGCCGGAGTAAATCAGAAAACAATTTTCGTAAACGAGATCCCGAGCCTTTTTAGTAATAACCGATTTGATTTGCGTATTTCCTTCTCGAACGACGGTAGCACTTCACTCGCCCGTTTGCCGTTATTCAGCCCGGATATATTGAATCGAAACGAGATTATCTCGTATGAACTGACTGAGAGCAGGTGGGCGAGAAAGGCAGGAAACACCCGTCTCGAACCAGTGGCTTTTCTCATGGTAACAAAACGGACGGAAATACGGGGTTTTGCTTCTACTGTTGTGCCCAGCATAAAACGGCGTACGCGTGTCCAAAGTCCATTGTACTTGGCGCACTGTCAATAAACTCATTACCTCATTTAAGGAGGTTATGTTTTTATCGATGTAACTGCCGAGATAGATCAAAATTGTGTCTTCATCATTGAAAACAACCCATAAATTATAACCAGAAAAAACATTCCGAACAAAACTTCCTAAGAGATTTCTTCCTGGGGATTTGTTGGGTAATGAACTGTAGTATCCGAAAATTATGGTCCGCCTATTCCCTTTGATTCTTTCAGTGTTTGGTCAAACATCGATAATAAATAGCCCAAAATACAGAACGTTTCGTTATTTCTGTTCATTTGCCATGAATACAATTTTAAACATTCAGAAAAAAACCCACGACATTTGAATTAGATTGAAGGGAGGCCAAAATATGTTTCCTCCTTTAAATTAAGCTGTACATTATAGCCGTAAGGAATAGCCGAATGTAAAATTGTGTTAAGTTAAATTCCTTCAAAATAATCTTTAAAAAAACTTCTTGAGAAATTGCCTTTTGCGGTCTGCTGAGTGAGGAAGGTGTAGTTAAGTCGTTTCCGATCTATTTGGACCAGCAGTCCTCGCTCCTTTTGTCTGGCGGCTTCTCGCCATCTTCACTAATACTTGTTATTATCGTAGTATGATATATATATATGAGCTGATATGTAATGAAAAAATTTTTGAAAATTAAGCACAAAAACATAACGCTTAAACTTGTTTTTCGAAGCTTAAAAGAGTGCAGACCGACTCAAATTGAATATGAAATGACGTTGAAAATTCATTTAATTTACAAGCTGTAAGTTAAAAAAAAGAAATAGTCGAAGGTTGTTTTATTAATGAAATTCCTTTAAAATACTCTGAATCAAATGTCTTGTGACTTTTCCTCTTAGGGACTGAGGGGTGATGACAGATTGGTTTTTCTATCATTTTGGATTGACTAATCTTGCCTTCTCTGCTCTTTGGTCAACTTCTGGCCACCTTCATTGATGAGCCGTAACTAAAGGCAGAACGAACTACAAAAGGTTTCTTTATTGTCGATTTGTCAAATTTTTGGTCGCAATTTCGAACTTCAGAGCATTTATTAAGCGGTTTTAAGAATAATTGATTTTTAATAAATATTCTCGGTAAAATTAACAAATAATTGGTATCATTTCTCCAGCCAGGAACCCGGCAGATTGCACCAGACTCAGATATTAGCTCATGAGTTATCTTATGGGTGAAGCGATTGCGTTAGTCACATTAACACCGCTATTGCTACTTCGGTATCAGTCGGATTTAACACCCGTCTTAATAAAAGCTCAATTTGTCGATTCCAGCTCCTTTCCTAATGAGCCAAAGTTGATAGGGATAAAGCCTTGAAAGCTTGAATGACAAGGCAGTAAAATCACACTTATACTTTTTAAACAGGCCGAAGTTAAGCTATAAACTAAGTACATTTGCTTAACTTTTTTTTCATTCTAGAAAGACAGCGTGGAAATGACGAAAAACTTTGATTTTTGTTCATTCTACTTGATTGTTATTTTAATATTACAGTGAAAACAGCTTCACAGTTAAATGAAAAATAAGCGAACACATAGTTTTTAGATTGATGTTAAAAGATGCAGAAAAGAAAATAGGAAGACCGTCTTAACTTTTCATGAAGTAATTCTCCCTTTCTTAAACTTGGGAAGATATGAGTAGGAGATTTTTTCTTTTTAATAAAAAAACAACACAGTTTAAACACCCGATTTACTCTTTGCAGAAAGTGAAAAGCTTCAAAATTATTGTAATAAATAGGCAAATAGAAAATACTAAAGTTTTTGTGGCCAACCTCTAATTAAATCGTAAAAACACACAGGGAAATGTAATTTATTGTATTTTAGTGTGTTGTAAGAAAACAAACATTAATAAAATTGCTGCAATTGGGGTTTTTCTACTGTATTGGTGTCCCAAGGGAAAATTCTTATTCCATCCTCATTAACATTTATTATACTCGATCGATTACGTTTCGTGGTCCGATTGATCAAATAAATTTTTTTCAATTAATTAATTCTTTAAGTAAGGCATTGTTGAAAAAAAAAGTGACGAGGGGGATTCGAACCTACGACGAGTTTTAAAGTTGAAAATTACCAATTGTAGTGTGTCTGGTGTGATGTAAATTTCAGAAAAACGTTTTCTTTATCGTGCGAACGTTTCGATCTTTATTGAGATCATCTTCAGGGCTCAAGGTTTGTCTTTTGTCTATTTGCACCATTCTTGCGTGTTGCGGCTAAATAAATATTGATTAACGTAAATATTAATTCACAAATTACCACACATTTCGATCAACATTTTTCACAAAAAGCAAACTATTTATAACAAAACAGGCAACTTTTGAAATAAGAAATTATGGGAAGAAGGAAGTACAGTGCAATCCACTTGAATTTGAAGACTAAAAAAACGTAGAACTGTTTTGAAACGGGCGTTAAAAAGAAGAAGTACCATGTATTCCTATTGTTGGCCGAAAACGGGTCGAGGGCATTCTCACAGTTTTTTTTCTTAAGCTGCCTTGGCTTTGATGGCACGGTTCACATAAAAATGCGATTTATTACACCACGGGATGTTTTGATTATCCCTGCATCATTACAACAAGGAACTAATACGAGAATACACGCGGTAACAAAAGAGTTCGCAGAGGCGTAAGCCATTCTCGTACCGGCTTTGGCTCTTGGCGAAGTGGGCGTCCCGGTATTTCAAAGAAAGAATGTGACAAAAGACTATGATGCTGATGAGATAAGAGGATTTGCGGCGTGAAGAACACGGAATAAATCGCCCAGAAGAGAACAAAAGTAACAAGGGGAAATTGTGTTGATCTTTTGTTCTGAAATCAAACCGGGACACGTTTTTATACTCTTCATTTGAATCATGATGAACTATGGAAACTAAAGCGCAGTAAAAATCATCACATAGCCTAATTAGCGTACATTTTCCAACAGGATGTTAATTACAATAATGACAAACAGTACGTGACTATTATGCAGGCTCTTTTTCACGACTGCATGCAAACATGGTTAAATTACGTGTTGCTATGAGAAAAAACAACTGTTTTGCTAATGTTGATATTTGATTAAACATTAAATATTCTTTTTATATGAGGTCTTGGTTGAAATGAAAAAGTGTCACGAAGGGGATTCGAACCCACGACCTTCCGCTCAATACGCTGCTCTAACCACTTGAGCTATCCACTGGGGCACCAATTCCTCAGGTCAACCTCCAGCCTTTCCAATTTTCCCTCCTTTTTGTCCTTTTTTCAAATGTGAAATCAGGGTTTAATCCCCAGCCATGAAGTGGCCATGGGGAGCTGTTAATGAAGTTGTACTTGGTTTTCCTTATTAAATCCATTATGTTTAGCCGTCTGATTGACCAAATTGCTTCTTTCAACTATTTTTCTCTTTAGTAAAGTCTTGGTTGAAATGAACGAGTATAAATCTATTAAAAAGACTTAATTTGTCGTATAGCAACATATTTTCAAAATATATATTTGTGACGATAATGAGAGACACCAACTGAGCGAACTGGCGAGAGTAGGCGGACCCAGAAAGGTCAGAGTAACAGTCTCTCATCCGAAACAGAATTTTGATCTGACATTGAACGCTAGCTTCAAGATAAAATGTATGACCAAATTTTTATTACTTTGTAAACCTTTTGAAATGCTTATAAAAAAAATTCTACATTTTTAAACTATTGAAAATAAGATTTCCTCCTAGGTGGTGACCAAAAAGATCAGAAAACGACTAACCTGCAACTATAATTAGTACATTACTTGTAATATGCAAATGCAATATGTAATAAGTAATATGTAAATTGGTCAATTTTGGGTCCGCCCACTCTCGCTTGTCGATAATGTTCGGACCGTTACAAAGGTGAGAACTAACGATGGTAGGCGGACGCTGAAAGTCGGTAACTCATGTGACAAAATATACGAGTCTATATCCGTTCGTGGAATTGACACAATCACACAATTCTTACGGTGTTCCAAGACATAAAGACATAAAATGGTTATTAGAGGTCTATTTTGGCTTTTGTTGTCAAAGCGTTTTCGTCCTTCTCCCTTTATGGTTAGCGTCACGAGCATAAAAGAGAAACAGCTCATAGCTGATAGCACCTGCATCAACTATCTGATTGACCTCAGCCTCATCAAACATTTACCTCCTATCTCGCCGATGCCCTCCTTCTCATTTTTTTGTAACTTATTGATTTTTGTTTAAAATAATCTATCAAATAAGATAGCCTCTTTACAAAATGTATGTAGGCTATGTTTGTAACAAGGGGTAACTAAATATAAAGGGGATCGTAGCAAAGAATCAATTTAACAACACACTGTCCCAGTTTCTTTGTCACAATCGCCCTCGGTACTGTTACTCGGGCAAAGCCTGCTAGTGCTTCCCGAAAAGAAGAATAACGGGTGCGGCCTTTTTTTCACCTGTCCGGAAAAGCAATAATGAGTTTCCCAGACCACTTTTTTTAAAGTGTTATTTTACGCTTATTTCTGCATTGCATTTTATCTCAAGCGTATCTTCTCCATCTCACAGCTGGAAAATGTAAAAAAAACACCTTTTTTCTTTTTTTAAATGTTAGTTTGCCCTAGAATTTACATTGAACATTTCCTCAATCCGACAAAATGATCTATTTACGTCATATTTTTGATAAAAGACCTATTTGTAATCCCCACACACGATTAACGAGACAGACACTCAACAAATGTATTAAAATGCTTTATTACCAACTCAACAGATATCAAAATTACCATTAAAATCATAGCTTTCGACATACACACACCTACTGAAACCTATTTGGATGTACGGACGCCAAGTTTATGAATTGGCCAAATAATATTCCAATTTTCAAAGCTTACACATTTTTAATTCAAAATATTAAGACATTGTTTCTGCCTCTTTTATCGTTAACAATAACACATTCCACAGGGATGTTCACATGCCAACAGTGTTTTTTTAACCATCAAAAAATATTATAAACGTTTACCCTGCTAGTGGGTAGCTTTTCCCGGGCCGCAACGGTTTTGGCTCACGGCGCTCATCTCTGAGGTCCCGGGTTCGAATCTAGCGGCCCTGCAGACTCGACATGCTTACAAATGGACTTTTTTTTTCAAAAACACCGGCACCCTGAGATATGATATGACCTCTGCTATTGCGAACCCTCGTAAAAAATAAAATCACACCCATAATGTTAGAAGTATACATTGAACTCCAATCTGCCGGTTGTATATAATACATGCAGATTTGTAGATAAAAATTAATAAAGTAAAAAAATGTTTATAGGGCAAATCATTTTCAAAATATTACTTCATCACAAGTCAAAAAAACTAAATTATCCGTGTTAATTTCTTTTGTCTTAAAAAAAGTTATCAGATTGGGTTTTCCCAGAACAGTGAAAACATCACACCAGATCTTGGTCAGCTTTGTCTTTTAGACTCGTTTCGCCATTTTAATCGACCTCCTGACCAACACAGGTGGCGAAATGCTGAACAGAACCTGACAGACAAAACCGACGAGAGAACAGGCGGGCCACGATCCGACTCGTGTCATCACATGGCAGACCTCACCGCAAAATTTCAAAATACTAATCAAATCACGTGTGGAAGAAACCTCAACAATGAGGATGTCTTAATAGAAATTTGTAATATCTAACAGCAAAATAGTAAATAACAATTATATAAAACATCAATATAAAAATATGCGGTCTGTTGTGATGTAGGTTTGAGAAAAACATCGTGACATGTTTCGTGACACAATCTTGACATTTATCGTGCCAACGTTTCGATCTTTATTGAGATCATCTTCAGGACTCAATAAAAGTTCGAAACGTTGGCACGATAAAGAAAATGTTTTTTCTGAAACCTACATCCCACCAGACCGCATCTCACGATATCTGAATAATTATCGATTAACGGTCACTAATCTCTACACAATAATATACTAAAATCACTAATTTTGTGAAAGTTCAATATAGAACAGTAAACCTTATTTGGTAAATATTTATAGATAGGGTCGCCTTCAAAATTAGGGCCCTTTATAAAAGTTCGTTCTTTATGGACCTGTTGGATAAATCGCATTAAAAGTTTATATGATTTTATACCCAAGCGGAGATTTAAAACCTGTTGAAAATCCTCTCTCTTCCCTTCTATTTGAAATTGAAAGGGTTCCTCCCCTCGCGCTAAACCGTTAGGTCAATTATACGAGGTTGGGTCCCTTGCTTCGATAATTCACCCAAGAGGGAGGTCCTCGTTTTTAGCCTTTTGAAAATAATTTCATTTCATCCTTTTGAAACCGCTGCAAGCCGTTTGATTTCCCCTCAAGTCGTTTTGAAAAGTCCGTGACTCGAATTTAGAAATAACCGCCTTGGCGAACGACGTTATAAACAACAATAATTAACAAACTCGACGATGTTTAACCGGCCGAGGTTATTAAAACACAGAATTGTTTAGATTCTCCCTGGAAGAGGGGACCAAAGTGGAAAATCCAAGGATTCCCTGAAAACGCCCCACAAACAACTTCTATTAGGGAAATATGCACAGTTTCTAAATCCGCAAGGACGGAAGAAACGGTTGTAAATTGGAGCAAGGAAAGTACGATATAGTGCGAGCTTTGAAAGTCTCTTTCCATCGCCTGGAGTGTTATCGCATGGGCGGTCTGGGTTGCATATCTGAGACCTAAGAGGCTTACCTCACTTCCACGCTATTGGGAAAAATTGAAAAATATCACTGAAACCGAATAATAATACATACAGATTAAAATAAAAAAAAATTAGGGAAAGTGAAATAAATGTTAAGGGGTCGAACATAAATATACATCCGGAACGGCTATGCAGCCAAGGTGGGATAACTTTTCTAACGGTCGGTCTTTGTAAGTTTGTCATGTTAAGCTGTTGTCGCGAATGTGTTTTAAATCATTTTAATTTAAAAAACCATAGTGATTTCATATAATAAATAAAATTACAACGAAATATTACTATTTACATGACAATTGCTATATAACTCTAACCTATTTGTTTTAATTGTATAATAAAAAAAACTTTATCGTACACAAAAGGGATCTGAAATAGGGCATGTTAATTGACTACTTTCGGCTGTTTATACGAGGCTGAATTAACGCCGAGTTGCGTGCGAAGAGTTTAAACTGTTTAAAAACAAAAGTTGGGCGCACATGTGCCGTGAGCAATGTGGGTGTGCGACCCGGATACAATTTTTTCGCTCACTCCTCAAACGCATATGATTTAAAACCACCCAGGACAAAAAATCTCTTTATTTATAAACCAAGCTTCTGTTTAAATTGAAAATAATCCATAAAACAATTATTTATTGATGTAAAGGAGGAAATATGTTTAGAAACATAGTATTTCCGAGTTTTTATGTTTTTTTCCCCCTATTGATTCTTGAAAGTAAATTGGCCAAACAACTAACAAATGTTTACGTCAGTTTTACAATGGAACGTTTTGCTTTTTCATTCCAGAGGCCTTGGGAAATAAAACTATTACCTGGAACAGCCGCCTGGTCTGGGAGGTCAAAACCCATCTTCAAATACGTTTTCAATATTGCCGCTAAAACTGTAATAAAAGACAGTTTAACGCTCGTTCCAACTAGCAGTACGTCAAGCCGATAACTTACATAACCGAAAAATGTTTTGCTTTTTCCTTTGAGTACATGGAGAAGAAAATTATTGAGCTGGAACCGCTCGGTGTAGGAGGTAAAGCCCAATGCCAAGCAGGTTTTCGAGATTATCCATAAAACAGTAATACAGTTCAGCACATGTTACAGTAATAAAACTTTAATTATAAAAACGTTAATTATATTAACGCCCGAATTAGTTTGGATTTGCTTTGAGGCCTTGGACAATAAAATGATTCGCCTGGAACTGGCTGGGAGGTCATAACTTAACATCAAGTAGATGGCATAAAATATGGCAAAAGGAGAGAAAATTCGTAAGGTGAGGTTGAGATGGGGAGCTGATGTCCGAGTGGATCGAGGTCACGATAGCTCATGTGGTAGAGCAGCGGCGTATCTAGCCGAAGGTCGTGAGTTCGTATCCATCTCGTGCCATTAACTTTTTTTCATCTCAACTAAAAACCGTAATTAATCAAATAGATTTTCAGAATTGCCAATTAAACTGTAATAAAAGCAATTCTTCCAACTTAAAATATGTTAGGTCAATTAGTTTCAAGCCTGAAAATGTTTCGTTTTTGACGCCGTGTACAATAAAAATACTGGCCTAATACTGCATGACCTGAAAGTCGAAACATCAAATGGCTTCAAGATTGGTGCTAAAAGATAGCTTAGCTAGCACAGTCACTAAACGTTAGGTGAAATAGTGTTATGTCCGAGGTCTAGAGCAATAAACCGTTGCCTGAAAGACCGAGTGGTCGGTGCCTCAAATCTAGTGTGTTCAAATTCTCAAATCACTAACGCTAGCCATTTACCATTTGTTAAGTGAAAAGTTATGATAGTTGTTTTAGCTATCCAAAAAAAGTTTTGCTTTCCCTTGAACTTGGGGAATAATTGGCCTAAACTGCCTGTTCGGGGAGGTTAAAACCCGTCATCAAGAGTGTTCTAGATGGCTGGTAAAGCAAGCCTTTTCTTGTAGACTCAGAATAATAAAAAACCTTGGTTGCCTGGATTACTGGAAGGACGTAGTTGCGAGGGTCAACTCCGGCCGCGTTTTCGGTTGTAGTGGAGTTGTAGTCTCTAACCAACCCCTAGAGCAGACCATGCCTACGGTAAATGCAGCTCACCTCCGACAAGCACCCGCTCCTGTCACCAATCCTCACGTATTCCAGGGACTCCGGCAACGTAGTCGTAAGCTCCTCTCTGACTCCGCTCTCGGCAATCCGATTCCCACGAGGTCGGGACGCTACGCGCTACGAATGAAAAACTCTTCTCTAGGTACCCGTCATGGGTCTAACCACTAAGCCACTGCGAGTCCATACCCATGCACGTGGGCTCATCCTTGGCACGAAAATACGCTGCCCCGAAGTTGAGATTGTTATGCACCCTCCCCCGTCTGCTTATATATTAAAATTATATGTATTTAGATAGGATGTGGTACCGTAATCCGCGTGTGCCTCTTAAGGTGCACTCGCCGTTCGCGACCAGCATTCAAGCCAGCAAATCCCTTAGCGTATCTCAACGGACTAGGTGGGAGTAGTCTTACCATCCCCGCATGCTATACGCTTCTTAGGTTCTGTCTTCCAAATGCATGTATGGCTTAAGGCAACCGTGCACGCAAATCAAGGTACAACAAACTCCACTCACAGGTCGTCCCAATCCCTTAGTAACCCAACTTTCTTTTACCACACATCCCGCTACGCCTCACCGCCGACTGAAACGCCGATGGCCTCGTGATATTAACTCGAGAGACAAGCGTTACCCTTTGGTTTATCTACGCCGGAGTGTCACAACTGAGTGAATTCTCCGCTCAGGATTATACAAGCCAATTATTATTTTTCAACATAATTGCTATTCAACATAATTTGCTTGTTGTAATTAATTCTACAGTCGTAAATTTTAAATAAAAGGGAAAAACTTATAAGATACTATGTTAAAATCGCCATACAGACAAAAATATATATAAAAATATATACCGTCTCCTCAGGTGAAGCGTACTAATTAAAATCTATCATTCGGAATCGATCAATTTCCGTCGCAATTCTCGCTCTAGTTACGAACAGAAATCGATGGGCTGAGTTATGGCCTGGCACGTTCAGTTGAGAAACGCGACTCGTAAGTGATGGCATTTGACCGATTCAACAACCCGGCAGAGGCGGTACGATTCAATAACTTTATTAAAGACGATGACAAATTCAATCGGGTGACGGAATAAAGCCTCCGTACTTTCGACCTCATTTTCAAAGAAGTGCCGTAAATGAGCCGCGATTTTGTGGGGTTGGGGGGCCAATTCAGCTGAAATGGTTTTGTTTTGACCCTGGAAATGAATTCTGGAGTTTTCTCGGTTTCTAATTCTGTCTCTAATCAAACTGGGCTAATGGAATTATTAAAAATCAATTTCTAGCGTCAGATATAAAAGCCCCCATAACAGTTTTACTGTTTCATAAATTTAATTTTTTTTTTTCAAGTAAAGTCCTATGATAAAAGTAATCTCGAATTTAATATTGTTTTATAATTCGTACCATCTCTGCTCAAAGCATTTTTATAAAGTAAGCGAACGGACGGACGCTCTCTAGTTTGTTTTTCTCCCTTCATTATTAAATTATATCACCCGCTCTTAAAAAAAAAGCTGACAGTATTTCAAACATACGCAACATAATTGCAATGGTAGTCTAATTTGAACATCCTAATATTTAAAATTATTGAGAAATTCATTACGAAATAAAAACATTTCTATGATTCCTAAAATACAGTTTGTATAATCTGTTTGATATATAACCATGTACTTTCAACTTAAAAAACGGACTATTAGGTACGTACCGCAGAGTTGTCATTTGAAGTTTATTTTTGTTCACAATACACGTCGTATTTCCGATATTAGTGCAATATCAAAACATTAGTTATTGAAAAATATTACACTCTGATGACGTACTAGCAGCACATCCAGCAGAGCGAAGCAAGTCGATGACAACTCGGGCGAATTCTTTCTGGATACTTTTAGTATGGAGGATTAAAAGAAGGGTATATTGTGTGTAGAGATTAGTGACTGTTAATATGAGATATCGTGAGATGCGGTCTGGTGTGATGTAGGTTCCAGAAAAATATTTTCTTTATCGTGCCAACGTTTCGATCTTTTATGAGATCATCTTCAGGGTCCAAAACATTTGTCTTCTTTTGTAATTGTGCCATTTTTGCATGTTGTGTTGAGAGTGCCCTCGACACACAAGAATGATACTATTACAAGCCCTGAAGATGATCTCAATAAAGATTGAAACGTTGGCACGATGAAGAAAATGTTTTTCTGAAATCTACATCATACTGGACCGCATCTCACGATATATGAATAATTAAATAGGGTATATTGTTAGATCTAGATCTTACAAACTTTGAATCTAAGAATGATAGGAAATATTTCATCTGGAATATGATTATACTCTACTGTTTAATGCTAGTGCAAGGGAGACACTCGGCAAACGGCTCCAGCCTTGGCTTACAAATATCCATCGATTTCACAACCATGTCCACTTGCATTTCCAACCTTCATGTTCACTTGTGCATTTTATATCTTATTTATGCATTCGTGAACGCAGACTAGGTCCGACGATGTATTCTACAATTTTTTTTTAAATTTCTTTGTTACCTATACATGATAGTATACTACGGAAATATGTGCATATGATTACTATATCACGCAGCACAACACGAGGACTAATGCCAGCACTGCACCGGTAGAACACTTATTTGAGGAGCCATTGAACGAATTAAATTTTTTCATATAATCTGGAGATTGTAGTAAGATGGCGAGATTTGACTAGTATTGGAAATTAAAGCTTCGATGGCTATATACCATAGGTCGAAATATAATGATTACGTGTAATTTAGAATAATTGAATACGAAGGGCGATCTGCCAAAAATCATATTGAAGACTGTTGTTCCCAGTAATGAACCGTTTGTAGTTTAGTTGGATGGCACCTGGGTATTCAAGCAAGGTGAAGCAATTCACCGTCCATTTTACCATTTGTACACTATCCTTGTATGTTTTATGGTCGAACAAAGGAGATATTTACTTTCAATTCTAGACCTGACAATTTCTTCTTATAATTTGATGGCGAGGCGTCTGGGTGAGGCAAAAATGGAACACTAACATATCCGACCTAACATGTTCAGAATAACTTTAGTATCTTTTGACCCAAAATGGGGATATAGTAAGGTCTAGATTTGCAAGCTTTGATTATAGTTCGGTGGCGTATTGACTTGTTATTGTCTCACCATCTGGATAAAGCTATACGATGACCTATCTCTTCCCTATCATGTTTAGAACAGATTTATTCTATTTGATCAAAGCAGGGATCTTGTAAGATCTCTAAAACTTTGATGACAGTTTGTTAACGGGACATTTGGGTATAAGCACAGACCACTTTACCATCTCTGCCCTATCCTGTTTTGATTAGATTTATTGTGGTAGATCAATTACATACATTACATACAGATAGCATCTCGGATATAAGCGTGATGAGACAATACACTAACCATCAAAAAAGTATATTTTTGTAATGTTCTTCCGTTTGCAAATTTGCCCCGTCCAGTGTTGGGCTTTGGAATATCCATACATTTTAAAACAAAATCTACTTGAATTTATAAAATCAATTCACTTCGAATTTTATAGCTTATATATGCCTACGGCACTACCGCCACACCTACGGCCTCAGATCTATCCTAAGAATTACATTTTAACTAAACGATCCTGTGATTTTTAAGATGGAGGGTTTGTGTTTACTGGATGTTTACGCCTTCGTTGGCGATATCCGTAGGCCGTAGTATTTCCCTGGCATACACTTAGAAGTAATTCAGCTTAATTGAACACCGAAGGGCGACTGGATCAAGGTTCATATTGAAGGCTGCTATTCATTACATTTGAAATGTTGAAAACCAAAGATAGTGAAATAAATCTAATTAACATCAAAAGGCAAGATTCGAGTAACTTGTAATTTTCCCGAATTTTCTAGAATAATTGCGTTGCATCTTTCAATTATGTTTACGGAAGAGATTTGTTGATTCGCATGACTTTCGATGCCAAAATCCTCCTAGATAATTACCTAATTGAAGCCGAAGTAAACGGGTCCACTTTCACATTCGGAAGTTGGAAGGTGAAATGGCCAGAGGCCCGCTGCTGGACGCCGTTTTTCCTTTTGTTTGGCCGAAATGAGAAGGTGGCAATTAAGGCACAGAAATCAGATAGGAATATACCGAGAATCCAGTCCCACCGCATTCCCGGCCGTTCGAAAAAAGTCGAATTCACACTGGGCCCCCAAAGCTCTCTTGTTCGAACTCGAACCAAGGGGTCGAGTAATAACCGTGAACACACGCGAGTTTCCGTGAACGCTTCGACGCCCACGCAGGCCCCCGCTCAAGGACGACGACCGGTCTAGTTAATAAAACTAAGAGAACTGTTGTTATAATTATGAAAAAAAGTCTATCCATTATAGAACAGTCGTTATCTACAGAGAAAACCAACAAGTCCACAAAAAACCTAATAATAAATAGTTATTACTCTTTAAAACGCCTTACTGAGTGCATATTAATTATTAAAATTACTTTAATTAATTCCTATTACACAACATATTTCAATCACCAATGATAAAACTAAGACAGCCGTGATTATAATTATGTAAAAAATCTATTTGCAGAGTTCACAGATTTCCTCTTGGGACCTGCGGGATTATCAACCTGTAGTTTAGTCGTTTCCGATCATTTTAGTCTGCAAATTTTGATAGTTTTCCACTTCTCTAGTTTGTGCTCTAGTTGTTGTTCTTGCACATAACCAAATGCCGCAAAGAAGATGGTGAGAAGCAGAAATGCGTCGCCTAAAACAGCATAAGTGGAACAAAATGACCTGACTAAAGTACATTCTTGGAGTATAGTAATTTTTCATAGAAAACAAGCATAAAGCACACTAGTAATATTTATTCCCAGTAGAAATGTGTGTTTAGTGACCGTTAGTTAATGAGTGAATACAAATATTTTGGTTGAGTCTAAAATTTTTCTATCATTGTGTAAATTCGTTTTTTTTTTTTCAAGTCCTACACGCATTTGTATAATTTAAACAACGTTTATAATTCTCAGGATCTGAAGATGATCTCATTAAAGATCGAAACGTTGGTACGATAAAGGAAACGGTTTTCTAAAACTTGGTATCTGGTGTGACATAGACCAGACCGCATTTCACGATCTCCAAACAATTATTTACTCCAAAGGTGACTTAATAGAGTTTATTCTAGGTGGCGTCGGTGGCCGCAACGACGCTCATCACTGTAAGGTCCCGTGTTCGAATCCAGCGGTCCTATACTCTAACCCGACATACAAATGGCACACTGAGGGTTGATATGACCTCTGCTGTTGCGAACCTTCGTAAAAATAATAAAGCTTAACAAAGCTCAACTTTTAACCCTTTACCTTAATTAATACATCATTCTTCATTTTTATAGTTTGACCTTTTCAGTGATAGTTTTATTATAAATTCGCTGTTTTGCTATGTCAGATGCGTTCCTTCTTCTGTGCAACTTCATTGTTGCGTTTGATTGAAGTAAAAGTCCTAAATAACAACAAACAAATGAAGGTTGAACCTTTGATGATATGCTGACCAAAATGATCGGAAAGGTCAAACATAAAGGACTTATTTAGTAAAAAACGTAAAAACTTTTTTTCATTATTAATTTTTCAATCCCTTTATTATACATTCCCGTAGAAGATGTTCCAAGGTAATGTCTAATTAACCTGCTGATATTAAAAAAAATTTATTAACGTTACATTATTAGCAAGTTGTTGGAATTTTCATAGGCTTTTCCAGGACGGTTTAAACTTTCTCGCGTTTTTCGAACCGACTGCGGATCAAAATTAAAATTGTGTCTCATTTTTAAAGCTTCAAATCGAAAACGCGTCGTTTTTCGGCATAAATTCTACTCCGAACCAAAAGATCCTCAAGAGGAAATTTCTTTTCATCCGTCACTTTCTTTCCGCAAGGAGATAGATGATGCTAATTTCAGCATCGGCTTTCTCATCATTACAATAGCATTGTCCCGTAGAAAATTAAGGTCGTAAAAACTCCTGGCGGCTGGAAAGTGGAAAGGTTGCGCCGAACGCGTCATTATAAGCACTCACGTGCCAATTGAATGGAAAATGAAAAAAAATAATAGTAATAATAATATACGCATTTGTCTCAGAATCATAGACTTTTTACGCTCAAGACGTTTTCGGTATTGTTTGGATCCTCCTTTCAAATTATTTATTAGTTTTGCTAATCGTATAAAAATAATGTCATTACATAACAACTCTAAGAATCACATGTTCTAACCCTAACTTTCTGTCCTCTAACCTAACCCGATAAAAAAGTTCCAACCTCCCTACAAGCCTTGAAATACGAGGTACCTGAATTGGATCCTGTACTACGTATTGCCAATAAAAAGTGAAAAGAAAAAGAGTTAGTGAAATTTAAATATCCCCAACACAAGAAGAAATCTGTATGTAACAACAACCAAAATAAAAAATCGTGTCATTAGATACTTTTAACATTGCAATCAAAGGGTTTTATATTTCGTAATTGGCCGTCATCTAACATCTAAGTATAAAAACGTTTGTTGCGTAAACGAGATTAAAAAGGTAACGCACACAGACTGACCACTGAAGAGGACGCAATGATGAAAATCTCCTGACGGACATATTTCAGTGAGAGTAGACTGACCACGATGATCAAAGATTGCTTGATTGATGGACATTTTCAGACCAAAAAATTACACAGTGGTACGTTATAACCAAACAATCCTATCAGAAAACACTGTATTAAATTGACTTAAATTTTTCCAATAATTATTAATCTGAGCCACACTAGAGTAAATTGATCTATAGAAACATTTCTATTAATTCTACCTAAATTCGCTTCCTCTGAAACTGTTGTGCCAGATTTCGACCTAAAATTGACTACGTAGAACGAAAAGTTTATAGTTAGTAAGGAAAGGCAAATACGATCAGATGACGCAACGGTGAAACTCTTATGACGGGCAGAATTCAACGAGATTTGACGGACCAAGATGACCGAGCCATACAATCTTAGCTTAAGACTTCGTATTTGCATGAAACAATTTATAATATTCTTAAGCTTAAACTACACTCGACCGACTGAACGTCCGTTGGAAAATTCTGACAAATATGCCGAAATGCGCTTAGTCTGACCAGTTTAATCTAGGTATGAATCTACACCATACTAATAAATGCTAATAAAAATGTTTTATTTAAAAACTATAGATGTTATTACGTAGGTATTATACAAATCAGCATTAAGTTATAGGAATAAAAATTCTTTCAATTATTGTGAGATTTCGCCATGTTGTCTGTGGGGTGATGAACCTGTAGTTTTGTCGTTTACGATCATTTTGGCGCGTTGGTTTGCCTGTTATTTTATGTTTCTATATTAACCTAACTCTGGAACGAAGATGGTGAAAAGAAGAAGCAACTGTGAGATAAGAAATTACGAAATACCTACAGCGGGACGATCAATCGACAGGGTCATCACCTCAAGAACTGATTTTTTGCTACATGTCATAATTAAGTTAAACCACAAAATTCAACACTTCATATGTGTATGTACGTTACAGCCAAACGATACTAGCGTTCTACTGGTATTCTTAAAAATTTTAATTACTTTTTTGTTATCCTGAAACTCACAAGCAATCCAAGTGGATTGCCATTAGGAAAATATCGACTTACTCTACGTAAACGCTTACTCTGACCTGTTATACCAGACGTGAGCCTAAAACAGATTACATAGAACGAAATGTTAGAAGCCCAGTGATTTGTGAGAAACGGCCTCGTCAAGTGCGAGAGGTTTAGACACTAATGAACACCCCGAACGACGTTTCCCTCCTCGGCTCGTGCAAAGATGTGAATGCTCCACAATCCATTCTCGTCCTTAGTTCCAAGCACTGCACTTTAATTCAAAGAATGAGAATTTTTTTTAGATGGCAACACATCTCAACCGGGCTCATCATAATTACCAAAAAATATCATAGTAGGGATTTTAAAATTTGTTTAAAAAAGTTTGGAAGCCGCGGTAGCCGAGTGGTTAGCGTGAGAGACTCTCTGCTCGTAGATCCCGCGGTCGTGGGTTCGATTCTCACCGTCGCCTTTGGCCTTTTTTCATGCTACCCCCCAAAAAAAAATTTAAAAAAAACCGAATACGCGTAAATAACATGGTCAATTGGCTAATATGCTCGGATCATATAGCCAGGAAAAAAATTAGTTTACCACGGTGCGAATTACCACGATAAACTACATTAATGTAGTATGTTCTTTATTCCAATCATTTCGATCGGCTTATGTTAGCTATTTTCGTATTTCAGGAATGTTTCTTCATGCCATCTTCAATAGTAGGCATTTTATCAACTGTCGCATAAGAATTGAGCAAAAATAAAAATTAAAACTAGGTTCAGTAGAGCGTGAAAATGAAATAAACCCTAACAAAGCACAAACTCCAAGAGTTACAGCAGAATTTAAACGATTACGAGTTTTTCGAGAACGTGATTGTTGAAAATAATACGTTAAATTCAATTTGTAAATCTACGAAACCTAACGCACCCATAAACTATAGTATCTACAGTTAGTCCTTAGTTTTTAACTGCAGTTTAGTTTAAAGATTGGCGTTCTTTTTCTTAAATGATAACACATCTCATGGATTGGACTGATAATTGCAAGGAAAAACACGTCAGGGATTGAGATGAGAAACGTGTATTTTGGATCTCGATGGCCTCGGTTCCTCCTATATCATTAGAAATTTTCTGCCATATATTATTAAGAAGAGAAAAGTAAAGTTGTTTTAATTACAGGAATAAACCAATTTTTCGATGAAATGCCGAAGAGATATCTTTTTCATCGTTTTGATCGGTATTTATCCTATTACGTATCGGCAGGTGGAGAGGACTTTTACCATTTGCGAAATATAGTTTTTCCATTTTCAAGTTAAATTCGTTACTGTGTGGCGATGCCCACTATTTTACAACCCTTTAGCCTTTTAATCGTGAGGTCTGAGAGGTGATGAACCTGTCTTCTCCGAACGTTTCTGTCTGTAAGACTAGTTTTGGCTTAAGTGTTGGGTTTTAACTAAAATTATTATTAAAAACTAAACATGCCGAAAATCATTAGACTGACTAAACCAGCGAGGAATAGGCGGATCATAATTAGAAAAAGGCTTATTATCATTCTTGTCTTGATTTTTTAAAACTTCCAGCTCATTTTTCAGAGGTTCCTTTCAAACTAAAGCAGTTCTCACAAAGGAGCATTCTTGGTCCCACCGTTATACAATTTATACAGCTGGTCTGCTGATGACAAACCAACATACCCTTATTACCAACCTATGTGTACGATACTGCTATTCGATCTCCCAAATTCAAGACTCATGTTCCTCTCCCTTATCCAGGAACGTATTGAGTTCATTGAGCAATGATACAAAATGTGGAAATGAAGCTGTAACAAAATATCGCCATCTACACAATTACTTAGACGTGACTGAAATTGGATTGCCATACAACCCTCAAGCGACAAGAACTAAACAACTTAGCACGACAGCAAATAGTGAACTAACTCTATATAAAACCTTTTTTTCAATTGATCTTTTTATGAAAGATATTGAAAAAGTTATTTTACGAGCGGGATTCGAACCCATGACCTTCGGCTATATCCGCCGCTTGAACTTTTGAGCTAACTTGATTTCGATCACTTGGACTGCCCATTTCTACAACCTTTCGAATTTTCCTCCTTTTTGCCCTATTTTAGAATTCCGCTCGTGACACCAACTTATTCATTTCAACCAATACCGTACATAAATATTTTAGTATATACATAAAAATATATTGGATCTATTCAAAACATTAGATTAGCCCAATTGGACATATGGAGTGGAATGTGGGGTACTACCAAGCAATTTAGTTTCCGATCAAAAGTCTTCAGAAAATGCTCCAAACTCCTTATTATGTCTCCAACCTCACTATCCACAATGTCCTTTACATTCCCTTCATTAAAGAATTGATACGTACCCGCTTCCTCAACTTTCCCCAATCATCCATCTACTGCTCAAGCCCTTTCCTCTTCGGTTCATCCCAAGAACCCACCGCTTCGCGCCTCAAACGACAATGGTCTGAACCTAACAAACTAAGTGCCAGCATTGGCAGGTTAGTTCACAACACACCTCCGGGTGCCGTACTGGCTGTAGTGTTGGATGGATACAATGGCCACCAGGGACTGGAGGAGTTCCTCCTGAGCGCTGCAGCTGTTCAGCTTATTGTACTATACCCTGGCCTTAACCGCGCGGCTACCGCGGCCCCCCGACTGTAGTGTTAGTGTTTCCCGAGGGATTTTATTTGTAAGGATATAATTCATACTTAATGCAAAAAAAATTCTTTAAAGGAAATTGTATCCAGTGATTCCGATAGATTACTATGCATCCCTTAATAATCCTGTTTTCCAACGTATTTCTTCATTATTGCAAGTTA
This sequence comes from Cimex hemipterus, assembly GCA_039619505.1. Lineage (NCBI taxonomy): Eukaryota > Metazoa > Arthropoda > Insecta > Hemiptera > Cimicidae > Cimex > Cimex hemipterus. The sequence goes on along the minus strand of CM077103.1, from coordinate 19,716,086 downwards.
TTCGATTGCCTCAAATTCTCGCTAATTTGAACCGGGCTCGGTCCCAATTAGCTCTTAATGACGGCATTGTAATGTAGTTCAGTTTTCATAATCATCAGCCTGACGCGACGGAGCGCGAATCGGACGATAAAGTTATTTATTCAGAAATCGTGAGATGCGGTCTGGTGTGATGTAGGTTTTAGAAAAATATTTTATTTATCGTGCCTACGTTCGACCTTTATTGAGATCATCTTCAGGACTGAGAGTTGAGAGTGAGTTGCACGATTACACAGAAGACAAAGACTTTGAGCCCTGGAGATGATCTCAAGTAAAGATCGAACGACGATAAAGAAAATGTTTTTCTGAAACCTACATCACAACAGACCGCATCTCACGATTTCTGAATAATTATAGATTAACGGTCACTAATCTCCACACAAATAAAATTTAAAGTTTATTCTCAACAAAAAATTCAAATATAAAAAAGAGAAAAATAATGTGAAATAAAAATTCCAAGAAAGATTGATAAGTGAAAATTATTGCAAGGCTCAATCCACGGCATTATGTTCGACGAGGCCAGGCGGAGACATACGAGGTCGGCCACCCAGCTATAAAATCCTCATTTTATTGTAATGTTTTATATACATGGAGGTTTTTACGTTCTTGTTATCCTTTTATATTGAAAAATCATCGAAAAAGTTCAGAGTAATAATTAAAAAAAAGGATTAATTAAACTCAATCCTAAAAGCGATAATGGGCGGACCAGAAATAATCAAACGGCTTTCAACCGTTCATTGACTCGATCGCGTTCGCAATTTTACTAATTTGTACAAAACGGTTTGTAAGTTCTCCGCTTTCACGGTTGTGGTTTTTCAAGGAAAGCTGCTTAGAGAAATGTCGCTAAGATTGTTATTTTTTTGCGATATAATGGGTTATAATTTCTAATAGTAAATTATAAACTTGTTTTTATCACGGAAACTATTAAGAGAAAGAAATGCAATTATCACCGGATTGCTGGGGAAAGTGAAAGGTTTTTTATGCAAATTTGAGAACACAGTGAATCGTCAAAAGTTAAAAAGTCAAATCTGGGCCTTCGGGCATATTCAGATCTTTGAAGTGTCAAACCCACGCGTTGTAACATTTTTGACTGAGAATTATTTGTTTTTTTAACTTTTTCTCCAAGGGAATTCCATTTCGAATTTTCATGGCCAGCGATTCTCCTCGGTGCTATCATTTAGAATTGGAAAAAAATCGTAATTGCAGGGGGTGTCGCCGAGCCGAATCGAGAGTAATTTTGGATCGGTCCTTCGTCCTGTGCAGAATCCTTTAATGGAGAACGGTCAAAATAAAGCCAATTGACACAGGCAGCCAATTGTTCACTTACTCGACTAGCGGCGGTTTTCGAATACATGTCACCACGAGGCTTCGCAGGATGCTCTAATTACACAAATCTATTCGCCGAGACGGTTTCCTTCGGTATGCGCATTGTTACGAGAGAAAGCAGGCCGTTGCCACATTTCTAATTACAAAATCAAAACAAATTACTCGAACAATTGAAACAGCCGGCGAAAAGTTTCTAGACCCGATTTAGCTGCCAGCATTTCAAGCAGAATTTGTCGGCTGTTACTCTGCTCATTTCTTCAGCGCATTGCTTTAAATCAAGGCGAAATCAGGGCGAACAGCGATAACAGGCAGACCAGAAATTGCCAATTTTGACTAACGGCGTATCGATTTCATCCATCGTGATTTCCCTCAACCTATCATCACATTAATCGCCATAGGTAATTATTGAAACGCAAATTATTAAATATACCTATTTCTATCTTGGATCGGTTGGATGAACAGTGAAAAGGGATCGGTTTGGATCAGTTTAATATGCAATGTTGCAAAGTAGATAATTAAATACAGCATTACAGTGAAAAAAACGTCATAATTGAGAATCATGGATTAGTCATGTCTAACACGGGGCAAATGATTAGAGCCAATCTTTATACAATGATTTAATAAAAAAAAGTAAAGCTTATATAATACCAGATTAACAATATCTAAACAGTGAAGTGGAAAATGTCTTTTAAAAAAAATTTAAAAAAACCTTTTTTACAGAATTATAATCAATGCTATAAAGTTTTTATGTTGGCAATAAAGATTTCGCAGTTATAAAGAAGTGTTATTTATAAGTTTTTCCAATCAATATCCAAATCAATATTAAATTACAGCCATAAAAATCACTTCCAATCCACTATTGTAGACTTGAAATGTTGTTGTTAGTGATTATTTTGGTCAGCATTTCGCCGTGTTCAGTGTGTTTTACGGTTTCAGTTTTTTTCAATTTTTAATTGGCTTGATGTTTTGAATGATTTAAACTATATATACAAGCTGTTGTTAATTGTATGTTTATGCGCATTTTAATGTTTTGCAATTGTTATGTTCATATATTTCCTTGTTTTGTAGTATGATTATTTTCGTCCTTGTACCCTTTGTTGATAGTTATCCCTACGTGTGTTGTTGAGGGTTTGTGATGTTTTTTGTGAGGTGATTCGCGTAGTCCGATTTTACTCATTGTACACAAAGGATCTGATGTCCTTTTTATATTTCTTTTCTTTTTCGACCTAACTGCCCGTTGTATTTGTATATTTTTATGAAATGGGTGAGAAGTTTGCCAACAATGTATATTTGGCGTCAGGGGTATAAACAGGGCGAGGCAAGGCGCTTAATTTCCACGAAATTGGCGTGCGCCCAACGGGAACACATGATTTGAAATTACAAAGTTGCTCCGCCAGCAAGAACTTGAATTGTGAATTGTTTTCACCGTGTAAGTTCCTTCATTATTAAATACACCGCGGCATCTGAATTATAGAGGGGATTTGTGACGACGGAATTATCTTTGTTGTAACGAATTGCAAAATATAATTCTGACTGGAAAGTAATTAGTCCGGATTTTTTTGTGTCTTCTTTTAAACGAGCAGGTATGGCGAGTTTAGGCCTTAGGGTGTTAAGCAGGTCGAGGCGAGCCTCCATTTTTTTTCCTTCAAAGTGTATCATTGTCAAACGAGAACGGTGTTTAGTGAAAAAAACGTTAAGATTATTATAGTAATAAGAATTAATATTGTGCAGTATAACGAGATATCAAATAGTCAGAAAGTTATCATATTAGCTGGAAGTGATTTTGAATCTTCATTATAAACGTTGGAAATAAATTTTGTCTACTCTGACACAAATGCTGTGAACAAGTAGTGCGAAATTAAATTCGCAAAATCTTGTTACACCTGACCACTAAGAAAAACTAACGAACCTCTAACGGGAGTTCCGTATGGAGATTGGCTGTTGCTAAGTAGGACGATATTTCTTTGTTATAGTCATGACCCAGATAAGACCACGCCTATGTGTCGTGACCCATAGTTGGATTGCCTTGTTAACAAGGGGGGTGAGTTCGGCTAGGGGTTGAAATGTGAGGGGGAGGCACGAAGAAACCGGCCGTGATTACGGCTTGCGGCCTAAGCAAAAAGACGTTGGCCGAGATAACCGATAGCCTCCCCTGTCATCCCGTCCTCCCGTCTTTTATTTTCAGCTCATGTCATGATTCCATTCAATTAAGCAATAAAACAACGAAGAAGAGCAATTTCATGCCTTGATGAATTAGCCCGAACCGATTTTAACCGTCCAATATGGTATTTTTTAATCATTTAATGTTTATAATATAAAACATTTCTTTCATTGCCTATCAACCTTCTTAATAGAATGTAAGCAAAACTTCTGTGAAAAACTAGACTGCGAAGTACCAAGTTTGCTAGTTCTTCAATCCGACGGATTTAAGTCCGCTAACTCTCTCCGTTTTGATATGTCCAGAGCGCTGATAAGAGAATAACATCCTGAATGAAAATAGGACAAACCCCTTGCTGCTCGTCCATTGGAACCGAACTACGACGGCCGTTCAACAGCCGACCTATTTGACCAAACGGACGACGGGCAATATAGCCGAACGCCGTCGTTCACTGTAGCAAATTTTCGTCAGTTCAGGGCACAGCCCAAATAGATGCAGGAGATTTGTTGCTGCTCGAAAATTCTTCGTTTACATACAAACGGAATGAAAGAAACAAACAAAAATATTGGAAGTTCCATTTCTAAAGCTATCCTTGGACATCTCACCGATGGTAGAGTGGATCACGCATGTCCCCAAGTGCCTACACCTCAACCGCAATTATTAGTTTTCGCAATCCATCGAAATGAAATCTAATCGAAAAGGTAGCAAAAAGCAAAGAACGGCGTTAAACAATGGTGAGCGTTTGGTGTCACGTGGTTGAAAGTTAAAGTTTTGACTTACTTTGATAACCATTCGTCCGAATAGGACTTTATTTGGATCGGAATGTGCTTCGGCCGTACACGGCCCAACACGACCGAACGACTTGGTTCTAACAGACGTGTGCTCATTCGTTTCTACGCTTTTGGATCATCCGGCCACATCAGCATGTTCGGCTGAAAATGGCTCCAGTGGCCGTCCTGCCTTACACACCAAGGAAACATCTCATGGGCAGTCACTTTCTGTTCGGTTTGAAAGACCTCCAGTCAACGGTTGAAAAAAAGAAAAAAAGCCAATCATGTCGATCGGCCGACTTTTATTTCAACACAGGACAAATTTGCTTTCATTCTTTCTGCCTTTTAAATTAAAAATAAGATCAAGGAGCCAATAGCTATTTGGTTCAGACCGGTTTTTATCTGGATTGTCGGCATACTGTGCCCATTAAGACTTCAAAACATAAAATAATAATTGTCATTAGTTTAATACAAATCGGAATTCCAGCATGTCAGAAATCAATTTAACATTCAAATTTATGAAAAGTCTGACCCTCTCTTACCCCCTCCCCCTCTCACTCTCGGGAGGAGAAAAATCAGTATCTATCTATATAGCTATCCTATTACCCATCCTTTTCTCTGGCTGGCTGTCTAGATTCTCTCACACTCACTCACCCTCTCTTTATCATCCTCTATCTATAAACTTTTTTCACGTTCTGCTTGGGTGTAAGACTTACCATTTTCTCTCTCTATCCCTCTCTGTTCTCACTCCTTCTGTATCTCTCTGTATCTACCTCTTCCCATTCTCTTTCACTTTCTGTCTACACTCTCTCTCTCTCGTTTATTACCAACTATCCACGTATTTATTTATTTCATTTTCTGTCCACCTGACTGTCTACCATTCTCTATCTATCTCACTCCCTTTCACTCACCCCCTCTTTATCATCTTCTACCTATAGAACCCACACACTCTCTCCCTCTATCACTCATACTACCTCCATCACTCCCTGTTTTATACTTTCTATCTACGTATATATTTCTATCATTTTCTGCCCGCCTGACTAGAAAGTAGACCCATTCATTCATTCTCTCTCTCTCTCTCTCTCTCTCTCTCTCTCTCTCTCTCTCTCTCTTGAACTGTTTATCATCCTATATCTACAAGTTCTTTCTCTCGCTTTCTGTATGGCTGACTGACAAAAACTAAAATTAACTAAAATAATTTGTAGGGACAATTAATACACATATGGATTATAATTAAACCTGTAATATACATTTCTTCTTACTCACTTACACAACAAGCTTGGTTTGATTTGAATAAGCCAATTTATTCTCTTTTCATAATATTTCTGTACAGCGGAAAAGGTCGGGAGGCCGTTATAATCAAGGGTGGATTGCCCCGTTTGAATATATATCTAATAATATAACACACACCTAACGACTTGTCGTCAACCATATTTGGACACAAGGAAGAAAAAACATCCAATGATACACGCAGGCTGTTTTAAAATATATTACCATTTATTATTTATTATGAGCTAGTTGGACGTTGGAATTTTTTGTTTTGTTGTACTACAAGTGGCCTATATAATTTACGCAAGAAAAAATCTTCAACGAAACGGTATGAGCATCTAGTAGTTAAATTTTATAGAAAGATAAACTTCAAAATAAATTTTTGTTTACTTTAAGTGTAAACGTAGATTATTGTGGTTTGGACATTTATAGCCTAAAGGGTAAAAGTTTTTTAACATGACGATGAGTAAGATAGTCATCATAGCTTAGATCATCAATTTGCATAACTTTCTTCACTTCCATTTAACCAGGACGAAACCGCAAAGCACTCAATTCTTGACTATTAACAACCGTCCGGTGTGCCTCGCATTTGTCCTTTTTTTATTTAGATCAGAGTTTCTCTCCAGTCTCACGTCACCTTAATGAGATTTCGATCACGGAAAAGACTTATGAAATCGTACGACACGAAAACCCAGCGAGGGAACAAAGACTCCACCCAGAAACGGGAAGTAAAAACGGACTAGAATTTTAAAAATTACCCTGGAATCTGTTAAAAAAAATAAACGTGACTTCTGACAACAATGCAAAGCGCGCTGCTCGTTATAAATAAAATGTGCGAATGCTGAGGAGAACGGGCTCGTGATGTGAGCCGAACGTGTCGAGACCTTTCAGAAAACTTTCACTGGAACGAAGGCCGAGTCGGTCAACCCGCGATGTAAACCGTTTCGGTTTTCTCTACTGCAAGACAAAATCGAAACGCCGATTCAACTTTTCAATTGCTTTTATCCGTCCGTTAACTCGGATTTCCTGTCGGGCTGACTGCTCTTCGAACGAAATTTGTTGGAGATATTTGCCGAAATGCCATAATTTCAATGTTGTGTCAAATCATCAGTGACGTCACGGCTGTAACTTTTGCCAATAAAGGAATGCATAAGTACAATTGTTCACTTACACTGCTCAGCTTTTGGATGTTATGTGGGCTGAACAAAGGTTTTTGTCGTCCCGTTAAATGCTTAAGAAAAGAATAGCGTCCGGGTGTTGCATGGCATCCCACGCTTTTTAATGCTTTCTTTGAATCATAGCCTCACACGAAGTTGAATGGAAAATGTTCATAATTTCTTATGCATAAGAAAGTGAATTAATATTAAAAACTCCAATTTGGACCTTACAGTTTACGTTAGGAAATTAATCTGGAAAAGGAGGTATCTGTCGGTAGAACCTTTTAGGGGAAAGAATGTAAGTCGAAACCAATGTTCAAAAGCGTGAATTAAAAAAATGCGGTACCAGCCTTTAAGTCTTCCATTTATGGGGGCCGTTTCCAGGCTAGTGGTTCTGGGTTCTAATCCCGGTATAGCCCATGATTTTTTTATAGAGAAAAATATGGAATACGTATTGTAAATGGTTTGACCTGTCCTAAGTGGCCCCGAGGTTGGATATTAAACCCTCCTATATAATAGAAATTGTAAGAAATATTTTATAATAGGTATAATATATTTAGAACCATTGTGAAACTATAGATTTGATTATCTCTGACCATGCCGGTTATTTTTATCCCATTGTTTTTCAGGATTTCTCCATCTTCAGTGGCCATCACTGACCAATAGACAAGTTGGTAGATTATAACATATTATTAATAATCCAAACTAAAAAATTTAATTACACTCTGAGGTTTTTAGAGTTACCGTAAGTTTTGAAAGTCTGGGGTTTAGAAAATACGATTGTAAAGGCTTACCAATTAAATGACTTAATGGCACCAATAATTACAGCCGTGTTACAAATTTGCAGAAATGCTTCGGTAGAACACTGTCGATTCTATAAGCTCGTTAAGCCAGAACCGTATTTTCTTTTTGCGTTACCGCTCGAATAAAGATAACGATCCGTTTCTCCGGCAAGGGATGAAAATTGCATTCTCTGGCCTGTGTTAGTGAATAGAAATGGACCTGATTTTTCCTCTATGACAATGCAAGGCATCGTATTTCCCCGAGTGAGTGGCAAAAAGGTGGCACTTGTGCTGGGATGTTATCACACCATCCATAATTCCATATTCGTCGGGATTATCGGCTTCGGATCAATATTCTCTCTGAGATAAATTATTTAAATAAAAATCGACAAGGGGTGTAGTCCGCGTGGTTGATATCTCCGGTCGTTTTGCCTGGACTTCGTAACCACCCGTCCTATTCCTTCACATTCCCTCCGGATAAAATGAAAATAAATAAATTGACGCCGAAAGATTAAAAACTCAATATATTATAGCCATATTTTGCAAACGAAAGACTCTGAAGATGGTGCCCAAGTCTTGGCAAAAAAAAGGTGGTCGAAGAGAATCAACTAAAGCACCCTGGGAAATACGATTTCTCACGATAACATGAAGTCGAACGCGTACAAGATGATAATTAGTCTGAGCAAGTCAAAAGTGTTCCTCAAACTGCCAATCACTGCCAATAAATTCTGATGACCTCTTGTTTCTCAGTCCTTAGCCTACTTCATAAAAATGCTTCCAGCAATACGTCTGGCACCTTTGTTGGTTTCTGGCATAGTAAACTGCCTTCCATTTTCCGATCAAACGCCGCGATTGTTGGTTGTTGGTTTAGGCTGTGTAGCTGATGACACCTTCTGTGGTAACTAGATAACAGGTGATCAGGCAACAATTGGACCTTTTAAAACCTGATTGGCTATAACTAAAGAACTAGATATTGATTAGCTAATTTAAAAATCTAAAGCCTTTTCGCATAAGCAGAGATGATCATGGTGATGATGCTAAGAGGATAATAGGGGGCGGAAGTTTAGTAACACCCAAGTCTTCTGGCTTATTGTACTTTTCGTAGTATAAGTTCCATAGTCCAATTCAATCGAATCTATCTTTCTTTTAAGATAAAGAATCCCTCCGGGTCTTCTTGCTAATCAAGGTTATGTCTCCATTGAGCGGATGCTTCAGCATATTCAGGGATTTAAATTACCTTTAGTTTGAGCAAAATTTATCCCTGAACCGACAACGTCGTCGAATGCCTAAACGAAGGAGTTTCCCCGCAAAACCACCTCAACCCTCAACAGAATTGTACAGAACTTTAAATTGTGGCACTTTCTCAGATGCTATTTATTGATCGGTATCCTTAAGACTACTTTCAGTTTTTATCCAACCTAAACCTTAGGAATGTGCTCGTCTGGTTTGGTTAGGCTTAATCATGATTTCACTATGTCTGGCGTCTTTTAATTTTTTGTAGACCCATTTTGCGATGGAGTATATTTCATCATGTTGTTTCAATTCCGTTCAGCGGCTATATCCCTTCTTGGGACAGTTCTTTTGTGTCTGACCAAAATGGAGATTTTGAATGCATCCACTGATTATTATGCTGCAACGTTTTATAAGCCGATGCAATTTAGGGCTGTTCGTATGAGGATTTTTGACCATATAACCTCCTTGAAGATTAAGGCGCAAGCAAGCAATGGTGTATTTTTTGAAAGGCAGACGTATATGTATTGAGTGGTTCCATACTACAGGTTAATAACCTCGCAGTCCCTTAAGATTAAGCTTACATTAGATTAAGATTAGGTTATAAGACTGGCAGATTTCCATTTATTTTGGACATCTGTTTGTAAAGTTATAAATGTTGACTTTAAGAGATGTATATGCGGTAATTTCACGGGTTTTCTATTAAAGTACACGTTAGTTCATACAAATTCTGATTTTTTAGAGTATACTGCTGAATACCTCAGTGTATTTAATCCTTATAGCGTAGAAAATTGTCAAGGAGAAAATTGGTCGTTTGGTTTCATTAGGCTTCGAACTACAATATACCGACCCTTGTTTGAATTCGAATAATTATAAAAGATTCTTAACTAGTCAGAAAAACCCCAGTTAAACGGCATACGGTGGCTTATAATGTCGACTCATTCGTACCGGAGGATGTGAATTCAAATAAACCCACTTTCCGCCCAGCCCTGTGCATATTCATCCGGTGGAAAATGAGGGGGGTAAGAAATCCTATTATTCGACTTTAAAGTCCCTTTCCCTTCATTTAGAAATAAAAGTGACGCCGGGGGCATAGCTTTTTCCGTCCATAAAACTTTCCTTTTCCTTCCCTTTTTTTCCCAGTACCGAGAAATATTTTATATGATTAATTCAGGAAAAAAAATTGAACTATATAAACTTTACTGTTTCATGTTTGATCAAAAATTACTATGTTGTTAATAATTTTTTTTTTAAAGTGATTAGTTTTTTTTCGCGTGACACTTCGGGTAGAAATGACCCTGAGTCTCGCAACATTTTCCATGTAATAAAAATTGCACATTTATAACCGTCCATTATCACCACTGTGTTGGTAAACAATCACATTTTCAAATCTTAAGTGGGTCAGGTGCACGAGTAAAATCCGTCCAAAGGAAAGTGTCCCTTTCCAGGTACTCCAATGATGGATTAGTGAGTAACGGTGAGAGCGAGTGCAGCCAGAGCAACAATAAATAGCCTAATATTAGCCCAGGCGGTTTTAAAAGAGAAACCAGAAGTTTTATTTTTGAAAGCGGGCACTCGGCCAAAAACGCCGCGATGTCAAGAACTTTTTCCGGGTTGAGGGCGCGCATCTTGGCCACATAAAAAACCCCATCGAGAGTAACCTTTGAAATGAATGAACTCTTAAAAATCTATAATGAAATTCTTTTTACGTTTTAAATGTAATTCATGCGTCACGCACGCAAATGGAGGGACAAATGATAAAATACAATCGTGATTAATTTGCCCATCGCGATGTTCTTGAAGTGGTCGTTCATCCTGTAAACAGCCTCCTTTTAAGGCCATCGTCGATCGGCTCATTGAATATCCTTGAGTTTGTTTAAAACTAAAATTGAATATAAATAAAATATGCTGATTAGCAAAGAGTAAAATTACGATAAATAACTTATACACCATATTTGGACCGAGGAGTGGTTGAGGAGGGCGATTATTATTTGCCAAGCTAACGGTTGTGGGTTCGAATCCTGGCATGGTCCGTGGCGTCTTAATTGAGAATAATATGGAAAAAATTGTTGTGAAGAACCTTTCTCCGACGATAGTTGGACGTAGATGGTATGACAGGAATTACTTTTTGTTTGGTTAAATTATTTTTGGGTAATCCTATTTTCATTGTTGTTGTCATGTCACTCTATTGTTCAAGATACAGACAAATATATCCATATAACTAAATTTGAGAAAAAAACTGAACCAAACTTCAATCAATTCTAAAAACGAAATATAAAACGTGTGATGTAAAAATTAATTGAAGTGCCATTCCGTTCTTGTTGAGGGGGCATCGACATGAAAGAAAAATACGTGAAGGAACGCGGAATGAAACAATCTTAAAGATGGTCAGGTTGTGATAGATAGATACGCAACCTGAAATTTTATAACACCCCTATTTACAAATAACAATTAAACTTAAAAAATGGTTTTAATTTATTTTATTTGTTTTATGTTTTAGAGTTGCAGATCGGAAGAACGTCGGGAAAGGACGACTGAGGGGAGCAGGGAGTTGCTCGAGAGGGTCCTTGAAGGTCCTGGCCCTTATCCTTCCGTGGTCCTTCCGAACGGGGGTGGCTACTGGGTAGATTCCGGAGACACCCCCCAGACGTTACCACCTTCGACAGACCACCAACCTAAATATTACAGGCACCACTTCCTAGGCCAGGTAAGAACTAGTAATGTTCTCATTAGTACCAAGGTGATGATTGTTGTCTGAAATGTCAAAAGGGTGAAGAGAATTGACCTTCAACATGTAAATGTATTATCTGTTTCTTTAATGTCAGGAGGGGCCGAAAATTAAAAAAAAAAAAAAAAACAAATTTCAGACCTTAAGTGTTCGTACGAAATACCACAAAGTTTTAACAACAATCGATTGATTAGTAAAGCTTGTAACAACTGCGTTTCCTCCCTCCGGACAACGAGTTCGTTGAGAAGCCATAACGGTTGCGGTGTGCTGAAGCCAATTTTGGAAGTAGCAAGCACCACTGACCACAGCAAAAGAATGCTAGCATTTTTAGGTCTAATGTGATATCGAATTACTTTAACGCCAATGTGTTAATTACATTTTATAAGGCGGAGTAATAAAAATAATACCGAGTTCAAATCCTACAATTCTTCAACATTTAATTTACTACGTAAGGAAATTATTGTCCCATCACCACGTAATAATAACAATTTATATTGTTAACAAACTTTACTTCAGCGCCTAATTAAACGTTTACGAACTTTTTTTAAAAGTATATCAGACATAATAATTGTTAATTTTACAGTTTAAAATGCGATTTGAGGTTTTTAAAATTGTATTTTGTTAAAATTACCAGAGGACAATTGTTTCAACTTATATAGATTAATGTGAGACATTCAATGTTTGATCTGTAAATCGCCAAAATTCGGCTGCTGTTATAGCAATTAAACTTAAGTATTTGAAAAGGCCTAAATCTAAATAATCAAAATATTAATAGATATAGACATTTGGGAGTAGTAGCTGGAAGCTGGATTTTTTTATATAATAATTCACAAAACGTAAAAACTTGTTTACGCCATCCACTATACCGATGCCGTTGTTCTGCAAGGCTGCATCCTTGGCATTCATTATTCAATATACATTACACACATTCCCATCAATTCTTATATGAACTCCTCACATACATATTTATATGATACCGCTATCCTCTCATCTAATGCACATCCAGTAGCCTTTAGAAACCTCCTTGACCATCTCTTCTAAAGAAGGGTTTAAGAAATTGAGGATCAAAGTGACTGAAACAAAATCCCAGAAAATAACCTTTGCTAGTAATCTACTCCAATTTATACAATTATGTTCCTCGCCCAGTGACCAATTTCGTTCACTGTTTCGGATTTTATTAAATTGACAAAAAACTTCCTTGGACCGCATATTTGACTTAAAAAGGTAGAACTAACCCAAAGGTATAAATTATTCGAAAGACTACTTGATAACGGTTTCAAATAATTATGGCAAAACAACAACCGCTTCCTCTCGCATTATTATAACCAATCTGGACAGAATTGAACTGTGGTAATCAACCAGGCAGTCCAACCTCCAAAGAACTCAGTTCCAACCTCTTCGCACAATATGTGGACGATGCCGCCATCAGGTAACCGCCACAACTCCACTTCATAAAGCTCCAGGACAATGATTCAGACTCATTGAAACCTAATCCTAGCAAATCACTTCCCCTTCGCCGTATCACTTCTTTTCCTAAGTATTTCAACTTAGTTGCACTCCCAGCCACCAACGTCGTCCTCTATTACAACCAACCGACCGACTTTTCCTACAACCAACAAATCCAGTTCAGTTTCACACATATTATGTGGAGGTAACGCCTTTCTCTCTGCTATCCGATACCTTCAGAAATCTCAGCGATTACTCTACTGTTAGGCAGAATGGTTTAAAAAAATGGAGAATGAGAAGGAACGAAACTTAATCCCAAGGCACCCCTAGCTTTATCTCTTTTAATCTATTACAACTCTGTTCCACTCCCTGCAGCTAATGTTTCCCGCTATGACATCCATCTATTCGCTTAACTAGTCTATTTTTACTTGTATTGTATATATGTATATATATACAATACAATATAATATTGTATGCAATAGAAAAAATAGCAAACATAAAACTTATGTTAAAACTGAAAAAAACAAAACCCGGCGATGAATGAAAAAATGGTCAACATTATTGGTCAACTGAATTTTTTTTTATTGTATCTATATGTTTTAATATTTCTCCCTCATGTTTATTCAATGATTTATAAATCTGGCTAATAAATATGGATATAAGTATTTTATGTAAGGAAACAAAAGATAAAATTGTTAACATTTTCACATGAGTATAGGGATGGGTGTTCACGTTTTTAGCCCCGGCTTAAACAACTTTGCTCTGCCTCGCTTGTTTTGTAACTCTTATTGTTCTACCGTTGGGCAAGAGTGTGTTTTAATAATTCATTGTTATTCAGAGCAACTGAAGAGCTGAGGGCTTTTAGGGAAATGCAAACTGGGCCAATCCGCCAACCTACATCGCTAGACGATTCTCTTGAATGAAACTGGGCCAATTTGTAACAAAAGAAACATAATAATACCGGAGCGATTTAATCTTAAAACCTTTTTCCAATCGTAGGTTTTACAACAAAATATATTGTGAATACTATTTTTGGTGGTGTTGAGTTATATGACAGGCTCTAGGACTAAAAGGAAAATTAAGCTATTTTATCTAGGGCAGTCTACAAACATGGAATCGAGGACAATAGTAAAACTTTTTTTGGTGATTATGGATCGAAAAATATTAGACGCATGACTCGGACCATGAGTTGAAATATTTTTAACGCTAATTTACGTATATATTTTCTGTCTCTGTTGTATGTGTTTCAACGTTATATACTAATCAATACTTTTTTAATATATAGGGAATCGTAACTATATCAATAAATTCACTAATTTTGTGGTCCGCTTGACCAATTAATATATTACAATTTATTAAGGTTTTTAGTTGATAAAATGATTGTTTATAAAAAAGTCAATGGCACGAGCAGGATTCGAACCCACGACCTTCGTAGCGATGGTTTGAGTAATTCCGTCTTGATCTAGGTCTCGGTAGGTCTTCTGTTGTGGGGACAACTCTGATTGAAGAAAATTCACGGTAGACAACACGACGAATTGCGAAAGACTTTGTGTTCACTGTTCAACCTTTGTTGCCATCTGGAATAAATTGGTAAATAAAGAAGCTCGACAAGTGGGGACCGAACTAATCGAAGCCCACAAAAATCGTCGCTTTGAAAACTACATGTCTCCTCTGTTGCGCCACCAAAATGATCTATTTCTTGAGAGATGATAAATGGATTCTGTACCATAACAGGAAGCGAAAGATCAGTGGTTGGACAAGGATAAACAGCCAAAACACCCGAAACCAAATATACATCCAAATAAGGTTATAGTGATAGTTTGGGGTGTACTGTTGAAGTTGTTCACTGTAATTTCCTAAATTATATTGCTATATATTATTATATTAAAATATTGTCAAGAAATTGACAAATGCATGGGAAACTGCAACATCTTAATCCAACATTGGTAAACCGTAAAGGACCGATTCTTCTTGACGATAACGGCAGGCCACATGTCGCATTGCCAGCCCTGCGGAAACTTAGGATATGAAACATTATCGCACTCCATATTCACCTGACCTCTCCCCAATGGACTTTCACTTTTTTTAGGCATTTTGATCACTTGTTGAAGGATACAATTTTTGGAGAACACGGAAAATGCCATCCAAGACATTATTCTCAATCGAAATAAAAGGGCGGGGGGACACTGTTCTCGCTTTGTTGAGCGGCGTTCCAATAAAAAAAATAAAAAAAACACATAATACTCTGGATTGTATCTCCACGATATTATAACTGTTGGAAAGCCGTATTTTGCTACTTTCAATCTTTGTAAAGAAAGTTTGGATTATAATTATGAAAGAAAAAAAGGAAGGTAATCAACAAATATTCTCCAAACGTTTTATTTTATATCTCCGGTTCTAAATTATTTACTAGAGCAATTACGTGCAGTTTATAAGTTAAAACGCCGTCAAATTGCCTGTAGATCAACGCGTGTGTTCGCAAAACTACCACATTTTCTTGAGTTTTGAAAAAATAGTCCTAAAGAACACGAAAAATTGCAACCAGTTTTTTACTTTCCACAAAAACATGTATTCAGAAGTTTATATGGTGCAGAAAACGGCTCTTAATTGAATTGTTTCTTCAAAAGAATATTTTAACCTGCTTCGTCACTTCGCTCGCACATAAAATAATTATGTATTGAATTTTAACAAATAGGTCGAATTTGTTTTCTCACAGATTGATTAGATTTGTTTCGTTTTTGACCTAGAATCACCAAAAAAGGTTCCATAGAAAATCAAGTGTTCTCACGTTCATAGTCTCTCCCTGTAAGTATTGCCTACTTACTTTCTGATCAATATGTTGACACTTGGACTACTGTAAAATATTATAAATTGTTCATAATATAATTTGTTGTGAGGAATGGGAGAATAGACTGGTCGAAGGCCACTGTGTAAAAAGTACACATTTCAGAATCACGTGCTGTAAGTAAGAATGGGTTTAAATTACGATGGACGAGATAAAAAGTTCGACTTAAATTTTCTATATGGAGTTTGAAGTTATTTTATTTTTCTGGAATGAAAACATTTTGATAACAAAATGATCCTGGTCAAAATATTCAGGTTAATGTTTTGATGTTGATGTTCGAAATAAAGTTGGATTGTATTTAATCTATAAAACAGACTTATGTTTAATTTATTTTTCGTTGGGTAATTGAGAAGCATTAGTCGTTTTTATAGACCCCTTGGATGAAGACTATTAATTCGGTTGAGACCCCATACCGTGACAACTTGTTTTATGTCTACCTCCTTTGTCAAATCTTCTTTAACGACTTGAACATTGGTCACGTATGTAAGACTTTCAGAATGTAAAATCAACTGGACGTGGTAATATCTTCAGTTTTTTAAATTTTGGATTGATGTGGAAAGATAATATATGGTTTTGAGGAAGAAAAAAACCATACGCTGCGATCAAACGTTGGTGTTTGCTGGCATGCAATGTGATTTAAATAAACCGCAAAGTCTAATTTCCAGTGTAAGTGCATATCAGATCTGATCGTTCTCACAACGTACTAGTCAAAAGTTAAGAAGGGCAAGCCAACTCGTTATGAATAACAGGCTGGAGAGAAGAATATAAAAAAAGAAGATCCGGGCCATACTTAGATGTTGGTGCAATTGAACGTTCTTAGTCTAGAAATTGATCACCACCTCGGCTGGGACTTCTCCCACAATTGTTCAGCCGGGATCTCGAGTCCCACGAACGGTTTTATCTACGCCAGGATTGTTCTGGCGTTTCTCACCGGGTAACGAACCCGGCCTCTTTACCGGTGGGAACAGTTCCGCGTCTTGGCCAACGTTAGAATTTATGGAGAAGAGTAAGCCGGTGGTATTTCAGGGGGAGAAAGTCAGCCCGCTTTTAAAACGAACGGCATATTGGGGGTTGGGATTCATCACAGGGATTAGTTCTGACTAATTTTAGAAATGCATTACTACCAAAATGTAAAAACAGGTGACATTAGTGAAGACAAAGCTTTAGATTTTTTAAATTAGACTATGTGGCAATTTTGCCTATAAAAGGAAAAATAATGTCAAGAATAATCTGAAAACCCGTATTTCATTTTCTCTGAAAATGGTACACAATTCACACGTCACTCAATATAAACGTTTGCCTGGAGACCAGGGTATGCTTCTCGATAGAATATCCCGGAGAAAGAAGCTCTTCTATTCTCAAAGAGTTCAGGATAAAATGTCTGCGATTGTACACCATCAGAGGGCAAACCGGATCCTGTAGAACAAAATTGCACTTAACTATCAAGGCTAGGGGAAAAATGTCTCTGTGCGAAGATGACCCCTTCAGCAAGCGACTAACATAGTTCTCACACTATTAACTATCCAACAGTGACCAAGCTGTCTTCAAATTAATTCATCACCAATCTGTACATATTGGTATGGTATAAAATCTTCAGTTCCTTTCGCTAACACGTACGTTCACCTGACCGGATGCTGGCAATAGCGCAGGGTCCCTTAGAACGAGATAATAAGGGAAACTTTTTTTTTGTCAAAGAGAGTACACTGGATATGGCATGTTACACCAACACAAGAACAAACGGAATCCTGTAGTACTTGGAATTATGAAGATATACTCGTTTAGAATCCCTGGTCTGAAAAATCTTGGGACAAACAAGACTTAATTCTGGTGGTTATGTTGAGGGGGAAATTCCATTGTCTATTGACATTTCAACAAGCGACCACCATCGTTCCAGCCCAGTCGCATCCATACGTGAACAAGACATCCATCCCTAGCGGATCCCCTCCAGTTCAAATTTCTTGTCAATACAACATGCTACAGTACACTCCACTTCATCCGCAGACAGAGAATCCGTTGAATATTCTGAGCATGAAAGATTTGATCTCTGAGGATTAAGTTCATATTGTCTTTTATGTTTAGCCCGTTATACCAAACTGGAAGATTGTAAGCACTATCATATATTACGGGTAAGGCTTGATCTGTCACTCTCTCTCCCATCTCTCTTCCATTATGTTTTTTACCTCTTCCTTTCAATACCATACACTATACTCTCTATTGCGCTCTCTATCTTTCTCTGACCCCCTCCCAATATGTGTGTTGTTTTGGTTCTAATGAGACATGGAATTATACGAACTTTCACAGTATTTATTTACTTTAAAAATATAAAACAGAATGTTAATAAATTTTATTAGTAACTATAGGACCATTGTTGACCCTTCATACTGTTGCAACCATCGTGACACACCATATTGCCAGCTCTTTCCCGAGATTTATGTTAACTCTAGTAGGCAATGTGAAATCATGGTAAATTGCATAACTTATAACTTAGACGTTGCAACAGACTAGTTGGAAATGACGGTAAATGAGTCTCATGCGAATATATAGCATGAACTTCGGGTCATCAGCCTTCTAACCAGACACGACGGCATTATTACTTTTCTGAGACAGAATACACAAGTCATCTTCTGTAATTATTTTTAAAAAAGTTATATTTATTGTAGTTATTCTAAAATAAGATAGAGAAGCAACGATCTTAAATTTATATCGGTTTACTAAGATATGAAACTACTTTAAATCGCATAAACTGGCCAAGCAATTTTGACGCAACAAAGCTGTTATGAGGAAGTTCGTTGTTGATAAAAAACGTACAATTCGTTTGATGGAAAAGTGGTGAAACAATCGGCATCTGGCCGTTTTGCTCCGACCGGCACCTGCGGTGGAGTGCAGCTGGTGGTCGTTTATCCAGGCTGTTTGAACCCAAGAAGGACAGTTGGAGGTGAAAAGAAAGAAGCTGAAAGCTAAAAAGCCCTAAATCGAGCGTCCCGAATTCAGAAAAAGGAGACAGGACAAATCGTGAACTACACCCCACCCCATTCCCTATTTCGTTTTCGATTTAACATTATTTGTGCAGCGGTTGCAAAAGGATTCGTGACGGGTGGGACAAACGCGGGTACGAAATCACAATTTCTCGGGTCGGTGTCGTTGCAATCTCGACACCCGGGAAATCGGTCACTGCTCGATTTCTATCTAAAGGGTGGCATTCCTTCGGTTTTATATGCTGGAAGTCTAAACCAATAAACGAACCGTTGGAAAGATCCATCGGTTAAGGAAAACGAAAATAATAAGAAAATCAGATCACCAAATTATAAATGTTGCTGAAGGTTAAAATTTGTTCTATGATAAAACTAGCTAGAACTAAAAAAGGGTTATGTAGGTTAATAGAACATAATTTCCCAAGTAAATATTTTACGTGTTCGCAATGCCAAACACATTTACAGAACAAATAATATTTCGATATAATACGGAAGTGTCAAAGAATTTCGTCATTCATGAGTCAAGAGGTCCGAACTTAGCACTGTCCAACGTAGAAAGAGTACTTAACACCGATTGAACAATAGGAGAAACGTGATGACCAACTATCATGACCTTTTTGATAACAATGAAATTTATTATCTAGTAAAAATTGTAAACGGTTTTGAACGCAATGGTATCTTCAAAAAAAAGTATAGTCTGGCAGCAACGGTAAATTTGAATATAATTGTTAAATTTCTTATTGACTTAGTAATGGTTATATTTAAATGTTTGCACAACTGTAGTTTTGGTAATAAAACGATTTACATGTTTTATCCCATTCTTTTCAAATCGTTCAATTATTATATATTTAATTTCTTCTTATATTTTCCATAATATGTTGTTTTTAAATCCAATTGATGATAAGGTGGGTTGAATTTATCACGTTTTTTTTCTTTCAGGAACATATTAACCTGACGGGATGGGACGACGTCCACGGTCCAGTATTGGTCTCGGTCAAATACGAGACCATCGAAGACCAGACAAGGATAGTTCTTAGGCTGAAGACCGGCACTGTCCAACATCTCCTATCGTCCACAAACTCACCACCTCTCAACGTCGTGAAGGTAAAATTAAATTGAAGTTCTGTACGCCGATTTTCCTTCCATATGTGCAGGTTTAATCAGGTTAAAATAAAAAATTACATCCTTTTATTCGACCTTCTAAATCCTGTGGTTTTTAATACGGTACTACATTGTAGTACGAATGCCGTAAAACGTTGGATGTTTCATTAGCTCGGCGTTATTATGAAGAACA
This sequence comes from Cimex hemipterus, assembly GCA_039619505.1. Lineage (NCBI taxonomy): Eukaryota > Metazoa > Arthropoda > Insecta > Hemiptera > Cimicidae > Cimex > Cimex hemipterus. The sequence goes on along the minus strand of CM077103.1, from coordinate 19,696,073 downwards.
AAAATCGGCGAGGGCAAAATGAACCTTGGTGGGGAATAATTACGGCGTCGTTACGAAACGTTCTTGAAGGATATCTTGCATTCCGTGTCAAACAAGATCTTTTTACGATCCTCGACTCATAAACGATTGGGCTGTTTTGCAATTTGTCAACAGTACGATTTAACACTCTGGAGGATACGTTTTGATGGGTATTGAAAATTTTAAAACAGCGTCTTAGGACTTCTTTCTCATAATGAACAACCGCTTTTCCAAACGACTGTTCAAATGCAGAAAAGTTAAATAAAAGCGTGGGAAAGAGGCAATGGCGAAATCTTTAAACATGAGCTTCATTTGTACAACTTTCTAGACAAAATATCTTCAGGCGGTTTAATGCGTACGCTTAAAGATTCGTGAACAAAACGAAACTTTAAATTCTCTCAAGATTCGCAGTCCAGTTAACCAGTCGTCTTTGTATTGCGTTGGTGCAAAATTAATCCAGATTTTGAAAATTTGTTTTATTTTCGCAGTTGCTTGTTATATAAACAAAGCTAAATCATCAAATCTAATTTATGGATAATAATAAATACTTTTAACTTTAGCAAAACATTTTAGTTAATACAATTAAGTAAGGTTTTTAGTTAAGATAAAAAACACAATGGCACGAGCTGGATTCGAACCTACGATCTTCGGCTGGATACGCCACTGCTCTACCACTTGGGCTATTGTGATTTTGTTCCACTAGGACACAAACCTTCCCATCTTAACCCTACCTTTTGAATTTTTCCTCCTTTTTGCCATTTTTCAATTGTCGTGTAATCGGATGGATTCTCGGCGACAAATGAAATGGTCCATTGATGGTTCGAATTCCCCTCGTTCCAGTGACTTTATTAACTAAAATATCTTAATTAATTGTAATATATTAATTGGTAAAGCGGACCACGAAATTAGTGAATTTTAGTTAATATTGAATTTTATAAGAGTGAGGACCTGTGGAATTCAATTTGTTCTAAGTAGAGTTTCGTTAAATTTATTCGTGTGAATTTAAGCTTGAGCTACGTGTTACTCAAACCGCGCGAAACATCAATACATTTTGGGAAGAGGGAAACATTAACGAATGCAAAGTGCAGCATGGTTTCAGAGATTTCGTCTCGGATTTTGAATCTCGAGGATTGGGAAGGCCTCCGTCGTGGCCGACAACCAACAAAAAACGTTCATTGAAGAAAATGAAAAAGAAGATGTTAGACAACACGGGGAATTGCGGAAGTCTCTTAGTATTGACTGCTCAACCGTTGTTCGCCATCTGGAGCAAATTGGTAAAGTAAAGGAGCACGAAAAGTCGACACGAACGGACCGAAGCCCTACGAAATTGACGCTTGCAAATTTGCATTCTGTTGCGCCACCAAAATGATCCATATCTCGGCCAAAACATCACGTACGATGAAATATGGATTATGTACAATAACAGGAGGCGTGCAGGGCAGTGGTTGGATATGGATGAAGCGCCGAAATACTTCCCGAAACCATATTTGTCCTCTAAAAAGTTTCTGGTGTACTGGTGGGGTATAATTCGGTATACAAACTATCAGAGCAGAGAAATATTGCCAAGAAATTGACGAAATGCATGGGAAACTGCAACATCTTTGTCCAGCATTGGTTCTGGAAATTCTTCACGATAACGACAGGTTCCATGCGGAAACTTAACGACTTAGGATTTGAAACCTTATCGAATCCTCCTTATTCACCGACCTTTCGCCTGACTTCCACTTTTTTAGGCATTTTGATCATTTCTTGAAAGATAAAATTTTTAGAGCAATAAAGCCGAAAACGCCTTTATTGTTAGTCGTAATAAAGATTTTTATGTAGACTAAAAGAGCTAATTAATTACACGTTAGCAAAGCTGTACACATTGTGACGGAAAATATTTCTAAAACCTTTTCTCTAGTTTATAAAACTTAATAATAATTTTGACTGCTTTTCAAAACCTGCCTTACTTTTGCACCACCCCAATATCAAGAAAGAACACCACAGACCGCAAAATTACACGTTGGAATTACAATTACATATGAGATTTGATGATTCACCGTTGTAGATAAGAAAATTGCATCTGTACTTTAGTCGTTTGTAATTATTTTGCTTTGTCAGACACGTTTCTTTACTGAAGTTGGTGTGAAGCAAAAACAGAATATGAGCAAAAATAAAAGCATATTGTTAAGACATCAGAGTCGGACAACTCCAAGTTAGCCATTGTTAGAATTGAGATAGTTATTTGTGGATTCCAGAGAATGCTTGTGTTTTATTATATTCCTTGAAATTTGATAAAGTTCTTGTCTCACATTTTCAATTTTTTTTTCCAGGCGGTAAACAGGGATTTGAGTCTGGCCTGCCTCGAGCCCGTAATGTGCCCGAGGGCATCCCACCTCATCGCCGCGTATGACGAACACGTCCTAGTCTCACAGTACAAGTTCGGTGTGCTATACCAAAGGTTCGGCCAGACGGCGGAGGAGCAGCTTTTCTCAAACAGGGCCTCCAGCCCGGCCTTCGACGAATTCCTCTCCTGCCTCGGGCATAGGATCAACCTCAAATACCACAAAGGGTAAGCGTTTCAGAATTTGCTTTGCATACTTCAATTCATAACTGGAATACCAGGCTACTTTACGTTATTTATTTCCAAATTAGTCTGTTTACAAAAGTAGATAAATTTATAAATTCACCTATTACTTTTGTATATATTTTATTTATACAAAAAAATAATCATAAAAGAGACAAAACGTAGAAAATTAAATCATCTTTGTGATATAATATTATAAACAGTGCTGTTTGTTGTACGTCGCGTTTCGATTCAACCTTAACGAAATTAAAAAGATTTTAACGTAAACCCACTCTTTTATCGTAAGATCCAATAATGACCACGTGATACCATCGATAACCGAAAATATAAGCCACATCAGTGCAGACACGAAAGTCGATTATTTAATTCAGCCACACCTTTTTTAAACCTCAGCAGTTGAAATATTGCACAAGTATTGCAGTAAAATATTACGAATAATCGAAAACTTGTAAATTCCATTTTAGCCATCGGGGGGAAAATACGGTGTTTTAGCATTATGACAGCATTATTTCCTTACTGGGGATTATCTAATAATCCAATGATCTGGAGGGAATTTGGAGTAATGGCAAAACCCCGCTCAGGAATTGCATTGCATAATACCACAATCATAGGCTTGTCATTTTTTCTTTATGAAACAGTAAACTTTATTTCATTATGACGAAAAACTAGAGATGGTTAGCTCTGATCACTACCCGGTTGATATGATAGGACATGTATCTTTGTATATTTTGTACATCAGTTCAGATCCTATTGAGTTCCTTGAAGCCCCTTTACCTCTAGAACTTCATACGTCCCAACGTGATCCAGCGATGTACCACGGTATTGTACCCCCTTTGACGTGTGTTTTTTCACCATTCTTTCTGTCGCTTAGTCTGTATATAAAGAATGTATCTTGCAAACGCTACACGACTTATTTTAAACAAAGAATAAAGTATTTATTTTATTCGGTTAAGCAGAAAAATACTGAATCTGTTAATTAAATTTGTAGGAAAAGAAATCAGGATTTTATGTTTAATCTGCTAAGGTTCTCTGTTCTATCTGTTTTCCCTTACAGGTGCGGTTTTTGTTTATTTTTTGTATCCTTTATATTCTGAAACGTATTGAAAAGAGATAAATCGTATTGGATAGTGTCGAGGCAAGGGCCCATTTCCTCAATAGTGCACACGTTGTACCTTGTTACGTTAATAAAATATAAATTTACTAGGGGATCAATTTAAGGCTCTACCGGCAGGCTCATGTGGCAATAGCGGGGAACCCTTATTAACATTTCACTGTAAATAAACGCCCACCGTCTTATAGGGCTTTTCTCATATGTCCTCAATGTGCCTTCACTAACTTCAGATGGCTTCGTCGTCGAACAAACTTTTCCCGACGGGACGGGAATATTTTAACCGTTTATTCGAAAATTGCTTAATGGGAGGGAAAGGAGTTGCTCTTGACTTGTATAAAACGAGTACGAAATTGTGTGACTGTCTTCACCTAAGATTGATATAAGTACGAATGAATATCTTACAAATAAATTTTCTTTAAATCGATCGAATCAATTCTTAAAACAGCTTAGCATAGGATTTTGTAGAATACTACGCCGTCATTATTCCTTTACTAGTGAACCCGGAAAACACAGGTTAAGAGAAGCAAGGAGATGCAAGCATTAATATGAGTTACTAAGGGGTGAGGAGATCTCAAGGATGTTGTTTATTAAGGCTTGGGCGGTAGCTGAGTATGAATCGAAAGCTTGCTATATAACATTCAGAAGAGGAATCGGATCAGAGTTCATTGGCAATGAAATGTTGATGGCATTATGAATCTAATGACATTTGATTGGAAGGTTTGACATATTGTATTGATGCCCCCTGTTCTATTCAATATATCTAAAATACTCGCAGTAATGTCTTGTAAAGGGTTAGTTGAATTTTGATTGTCAAAACATAATCCGGATTTAAAAGTCTTGGTAGTTGCCCCATTCTTCTGTTAGGTTGTCTTTCTCTCTTGTCTGCTGTGTACGTCTACTTGAACAAATGTCAGTAGCTCCCTGTACTAAATGAAGGAGAGCAGCACCATTTTTAAAAGCCAGAGGAAGAGCTGTATTCTTAGAATGTGAGCAGGAGTGGAGGGTTTAGTCGGGATATCAGAGATAAAGTTGAGCTATAAGATTGGCCCGAGCACCCTGCTCTGTGGCACTCCCCATCCCATAGGGCAGTCAGTATTCGGACTAGTCCGATCTTCTGCAGACTCGGATAAATCGTTCTGTAAAGAGGAGCGAACATGGTGGAAAGACACGTTTTAATTTGTTCAGTACATCCTCATGTCACACGCGACCAACCTTGTGCCACGCCAACTAAGCGAACAAGAGAATTGTTTACTTACAAGGGTGATAATATGTGATGCACCACGCGAACACCTGCTAGGTTGTGGATCATTCTTTTCAAATATTTTTAAGAGAGTAAGTAGGCTGGCTGTGGGAAAAAACTTTATGAATGGGTTTACCGGATTTTGGAAAAAGGATGGTATTGGTGTATTTCCAAAGGAAAAGGAAGTGAGTGAGTGGTGGGGAATGCTATTATTGTAGAGATATGTTAGTAGGTTGATAGCATTTTTGGGGGATTCACGGAGGAGTCGGGACGTGATGATGCGTAATTTAATAAGATCAAAAAATTATTAAAACAAAAATGCAAATAGTAAGCCCAACGGTAGGAAACTAAGTATTGATTTTATTTACAAATAGACCTGGCAGCAACTTTACAATTATGTTTACAAAGGGAAAAATATTATAACAGAATATTCGCGGAATTAGTAAGGCCAAAAATTCTCAGAACTTAGAAGAATTGCCCAATCAAATGAATATAAAAACATACTAACGTACTATTGTTATGAATAAATGATACGAGTATCCAGCAGTTAATAAAAGTTGATAAAGCTAGAAAATCAGGGATGAAGTCATTAAGGTTGTTGAAACTTGTTGGCTGATGTCGACCGGCATTTGACGCCTTTCCCAGGACTTTGAAAACTTATTTTAAAAAACTTTATGATTAGCCCTCATGTGGCCTGAGTAGAATGTACCGGACAACTTATCCTTGGATCCCTGATCTCTCCTATCTTTATTTTTATCATTGAAGGCCGTTATTACCCTCAACAATAATAAAAGTTAAAAGTTTACAAACAAAAACAAAATAACGTAGGAATTTTATGAGCGAATACATCTTAACAGCAAAATTATTGTAGTGGCAAGTCTCCGAAAGAGGCAGATAATTGTGAGCCCAATGGATAGCAAAACTTGACTTTAAGCAGCTTTATATTCAGGTTTACAAAGGAAAAATAATCTGCTTAGTAAGGACCAAACGATTTTTAAGACAAATCATGACAAGTGAATGAAAAATGAAAATTAGTATGGCGAAAAGAGACTAACTGATGTATTATTCATCATTCCTAAAAAATTAAAGGGAGTTAAAATAGGATACACATTCTAGTCACAAATATCTGCGGAATAAGTCTGGCTAAAAGTTTTAAAAATTAAGCAGAGAGAACTTAAAACAGCCAGCATTTTAACGAATATTCTATTTGTTTCAATTATCTTTTGTCCTGATAAACGGTTGTGCCGTTTCTAAAACAACCAGCCAAGATTGTATAATGTTTTAAAGAGTCGTTACAAAATTCTAAGCCGTGGCAATACAATGGGTGGGCTACGACGGGCGGGTTACAAAGATCAATTACGAATTCCACAAATGGGACGACGCTGAATTCAAGATTGTGATTTTCTTTTCGTTCAAATTTTCTAAATTACAGTTGTATTTTTGTCTTTTAGATATCGAGGAGGTCTGGATACCCAGTTCGGACAAACGGGCGAAGAAGCCGTTTACCAAGTGTACAAAGAAAGCGAAATAATTTTTCACGTCTCAACCCTTCTTCCGTACACCGACAACGATCCTCAGCAACTCCAAAGAAAAAGGCATATCGGTGAGTAAACAATGATAAATATCACTTCATGGGTTTTATTGGTTAGCAATAAAAGCTTGGCAGTATTTATTTTTAAATAATATAACTTTAGAAACTTTATGTTGCACCTGAGATCTCTTAAGAAAGACATTTTAGAATTTAATAATCCAGAAAAGAGATATGTCTTTTAAATTTTGTAAAAAGTAAAATGCACCTTTTTGTACCTAATCAACGATTCCTGTTATTCAACAAGAGTATGTTCTTATTTTTGTACTAATTTTACTAGTACTAATAATTGCTTTTGTACTAAGCCTCCGGGTTGTGATCCTGAAGTTTTATCGTTCATTTTGGTTTGCCTATCCCACCGTAGGTTTGGCCTGACTTTTAACAATATTGGTTTGCAAAATGTTTCGGTTGTTCGTTGAACAATGTTGAATAATCTCATCGAGTCTTCCTTGAAATATCGCCAATAGTCGTAGCCACATTTCAAAATTTGCTAGTTGTAAAGTAAAATTATCATGCGACAAACCGGCGTTTAAGCTATAGAGAAAATCAACTTAAATAAGTAACGTTCACTCACCGCTCTACGTCTCTAAAATACGGCCCCTCAGAGGCACGTATATCTTGTCCCACGGCATTACTAAAATTGCACAATTTGCCGTTTATGGAAAAGCATGTTCGAAACATGTGCAAAGTAGGGGAAAGGTCTAAAAAAAACCCGAACACCAAAAGTGACCAAATGTTCGATTTCTTTAATTACAAAAAAAATAAGGTCGTGTTTTTTTAAATTATTCGACCTGTCAGATCTTGTCGAACAAACACAGTACAAAACGAAGAAATAACTCTTCTTAGGTGCTTGTTGAGGTTGCCTTTCACCTAGGAAGCGAGAGACAATAGCACTTTGACTTTTGCTCCAATGACAAAATACCAAATACCAAGGCCGCCACAGCCCCGATCTTAAAAGGGAACACTACTCCTTTCGCCTAGGGGGATTTACATTTGATGAGTTAAAGGCCATGATGTGTCGGCCGATCAAGACTTTTATAGACAATTGATAACACGTGCTCGAAACCATAATCTCCTCAGGCTTCCTACTTGTTGAACCTTTCTGAGCTAAATAAACCTTTACACTTTCGAGTATTACAAACTCTATACGTCGGATGAATCGGTGAACCTATTGCTGAACAGAAACGGTTGTATTGTCAAAAGTCAATTTTAAATAAGACAGTGAAGGTGTAGAGAGGTCAGTCAAAATTGATTTCAAATTTCATACCGTATACCTCAGCATGCAAACAACATCCATCCCTTCTGCACCGTACTATGGTGCAAATCATGGCTCATTAAAATTGATGAAAATAAGTAACAATTTATGCCTGAAGTGGAAACCTACCGTCCTTTTTTTGATTCTTCAAGCACCTTCTAGAAAAATCTCACTAGTACCTTTTGGGGACAAGGAAAAAAAGCACAGAAGGTATCTGTCGACCGGCAACCCACCCTTTGCGTTGATGTTGCATGTGCAAGAAGAAGAGAAGAAGAAGGGTGCACTCCATTATCTTTTTGGAATATGTAACATTTATAGAAGTCAAAAAGTTCAGAAGGCTAGCACGTTAGCATAGAGTTTAAATAAATATTTTAAATTAATTGATATAAATATATACCCATGACCATTAGCATAATTCACTGCATCGCATTTCGGATAGGTTTAACAGAATAATTTGAACTTTGTGGCAAGAAAAGAACCCTGGCGATCATTCGGAATGTACAGTGTCGCACTAGAGAGTCTGCTAGTCAAAATGCACCGCTCAGATATGGTTCGGTATCATGGATTTCCCCACACGACGAACCTAGGCTTCTTTCAGCAAGAAACGAACGAAAATTTGACGACTACAATGTACCTGGAACGTCTTTACGGAATGGGGCAATGAGGGGGTAAACCTGATTCTTTTGAATTTGCAAATAGGTTATCAAACGAGAATCCTCGTGAGAAAGGTTTAGTTACGACATGTTCAGCATAGTTACAATGCATAACCGAGGCTCTGCATTTTTGCGGTTCAGGGCGAGGCAAAGTTACTAAATCCTAGTATTTAATTGTTCTTCAATATTAAAATGAGACTATCTTGGATGCAAGGGAAAAGACTATTACCCAATTCAGTTTGACCATACTTCCGATTAATTTGAGACTCCTAAACACAAGAATGGGATTTCAATATAAACTGCTATGAACTTATAAAATCATCATACCATTTTCAAGACCATTTATCTGGACTTAAGACTTAAAATTTAGGGTAGTGTGGTGCGATATAATCTCCAATAAATCGAAAATTTCTAAAACATCCAAAGTAGAGGTAGACTCAAGTGCACTTTTTCAACAAAACTAAGGTCTTTCCCTGGAGCCTCTTGGCGTGAGAATTGAGTTACCTACGTGGATATAATATAGTGCTTCACATCCTAAAAGGATATGTGACGATATCCATTGCGTGAGGTTTTTCTTTCTCAATGTTTTCGTGCTCCAAGTTTAGCACATGATGCCCCTAGTTGTAATTCCGGTTCTATGATCGGCCTCATTTTTGGTCATTTGGTCAGCTTCTTGGTTTCCTCAAGGTAACCTTGTGGTTTTCTAGGGCTATTAAGCAATTTTCGCTTCCCCAGACTAGTTTGGAGATACAAGCATATCCATTTTAGGAGCTGTCTGTCCACAAGTATGTAAAACCGTCCATTTTCTTCTTTACAACTCCTTAGCACAGAGTTGGATTGGATGGACGTCGCTGGGGAAAGTACAAACGGTATCGATAAATAGTAATATCAGTATACCATATTACTTTCCTGAACCTAAGGTTTCCTCTCTTCCAAAGAACTCTTTTTATCTCTATGCCTCCTTCGAAAGGTCTCTCAAAATTGAGTTTCCTCTCATTATGTCAGGTACTGTTATAGCGAATTCATTTCTTTTAAATCTCTCCAGAATTTTATGATTTTCTTCCTAGATCTGGTTTTATTTCTTTAAATCTCGCTTTCAATCAAAACACTTCTTAAAGACCTCGATTTTCCTTTTGTAAAAGAACTAGTCCGATCCTGATTCCCCTCTCTAAATCCTTTGGCTATGGTCTTTTCCTCAACTATGAATAAACTTTCCACGAAGATAGAAAGCACATTGGATGGTTTTTACACTTCATTTGTAACACTTTTTGTGTGTTTACTAATTTAATATTTAATTAAATGTTAATTTATTTACAGGCAACGACATAGTGGCGATAGTTTTCCAAGAGAAGAACACGCCGTTCTCGCCGGATATGATCGCATCCCATTTCCTCCACGCTTTCATCGTAGTACAAGCTATTGAGCCGAACACTCCTAACACGAGGTGAGTCAAATATCGTCTCATCCCGCCGGGAAAGTCTTTTAAGTGAAAATTTCCGGAGATTAAGTTTTAAACGACGGACTTTTTTCTTCTAATTTTCAGACAGTAGCAATCGGCTCGGGAGATTAAACGTGGGAGAGGGTCCCGTCCATTGATTAAAAATTTAATTAGGCCTTAAATGTCTCAATTAAGTCCCGATGGGATTAATAATAATAATAAACGCGTTGGGCGATTTGAAAAGGGCGGAAGTCCCTGTACAATAAGCCCTCTGTTGCGGGCCAAATTGCTTTATTTTATGGAGTATTTCACCAGCTCCCTCTCGATACCGCCTTGGATTCTTTTCCCTCCCAACTATGTGCTCCTTGGTTTGGTTTCATTAGTGGAAATTAAATTCCTTCCTTGGAAGAACATTGAATGAATTAAAACCAAGCGGGAAAAGGTTTTAAAATTAAAAAGTTTTCCCATCGTTATTTATTCCTTCCTGCTGTAGCTTTTCCCAGGGTGAAGGCGAGGCTTAGATAATTTACCAAGATTTTTTTAAGATAGGTTAATAAATGTTATAGCCTCGTCTCACTCTGTACCATTTCAAACTGAAATTAATGCTAATTAATTAAAACTAAAGAATCATCCCTTAGGCCAATCAAATTTTGTATTATCTTTTTCTCAAAACTCATGCATAATTTTTTACATGTGTTGTGTACATATTTAGCCCTTTATTCAAGTAATCGCATTTCAAACAAACGTACAAACTAAAGTATTAGTATTGACTGAAAAAAAGAAAAAAAAAAAAAACAAGCTTTGGGTGTTTTCTGTCAGCTGCACTTCTTCGAACGAAACGTGTTTGGGTTAATAATAAGTACGAGAAGAAACAAAAACGTTGCAATAGACAAAGTGATAAAATTTATAGATGAATAAGTAAAGTAAGTATAGAACAGGAGAAACAATAATTCTTGAATGACGAGTTCTGCTGTCAATTTTAACATTCTAAAATACATAAAAGATACCCGAATGCAATTCTGATAAATATTTAGTAAGATGAAGTCAGTGGATAATCTTTAGTTTTATGCTTCGGTGGCTGGTTTGTCTGTTATGTCCAATTGTACAAGAAAGAACTGCGTCACATGCCAATATGAAAATCCTCGCGGAAAGAGTCAGCCCCTTGCCTCTCCCTCTTTATAAAACTGATCATTTTCCCACCCATTCATTCATTGGTAAAATAACGCAAAATTGGGAATAGCGAGAAGCCGAAACGAGCCTGACAGACGAAAATGGTGAGGTAAAATTACCAAATTATAGGATCGTCAGGCCATAGACTGCAAAGATAAATCTTTGAATTTTGTTCCACACCTACCAATGCAACTTAGAAATAATAAAGAGAGGAATGAATTTTAAGCACCAACATTAGAAAGAATCTTGAATATTTGACGACTTACCTTTTTCGTTGGGTCAGTTTTTCAGACAATTTTAAACAGAAAGCTCACATTTTTAGGTTGGTTTTATGGTTTTAGGTCTAGTAGAGAGAATTTCAAGAAATGTTCCTAACCTTTTTTTTATATAAAAAAAAGGTGGTGGTTCCTCCTATCATTAAGTGTAGTAATTTATTAATTTGCTAGTCAAAGCAGTAATGGATTTTATTACAATCAATAACATTACCTTCACTTAATGTGACTAGGAACCATCGTTTTAAAAAAAGGATTGAACTTCACACTCACTTCATCATTCCTACACTTTCTATGTTCCTAACCTCTTCGTTGAGTCAGGATTTCTGACAGTTTAGATCAAAATAATCACATTTGTCTTGCAAAATATGTTTTGAAATGGTTTCAATTATATATTAAGACCTACCTACCCCTGCTACAAAGAAATAATAGGAGGAAGTGAATTTTAACAATTAAAAACTGAAGAGTACGATAAAATATTTAAGATAGAACTTAACCTCTTCCTTGTTTTATTATTTCTGACAATTTAGGTCAAATTAATCACATTTTCTTTTAAAACCTTTCTAAAAGGTTTTTAATCGTAAATTTATACACTTTTACATCAAATGCAATCATAAAAACTGCAAATAGTTTTTTTCTGTCACTAACAGGACAAATTCAACAACCTTCAGGACATTGCTCATTCCACATGCAGATGGTGTATGTATCTCTCATCTATGAACTCATTGTCTACTTCTCTGGGTAGAAAAACTTTGCCAGCAAGAGAGGTTTTGTTGTTTTTGAATTGAAACGCGCTGGGGTTTCATGGTCGACTGTTCTTTGAGTTCTTTGCCCTTCGTACAACTTGCTTACTTATCGCAGATCGCTAGAGCAAAAATCGTTGATTGCAATTATCATCATGTGTACGTTGAAATATTAGAAATTTATTTAACAGTGCTTGAAAAATACTAAAATATTCGGTAAAAAATACTTGCAGTAGATCGTAAATTGCTTTCTAAACAATTATTACAAGAAAGTAAATTATTTAAATATATATTTTTGGTCTTCCGTCAAGTTTTATTAAGCTGGCAAGAAACGATCAATCTTGATCAGATGATAGAGAAGGAGTTTACCAACTCATACGTCTTGCAGAGGCTGCTGTTAAAAATTAGCTAAACTCTGCCTACATTTACTTATCTACCTTATATTCAGTGCAGTTTGTATTTTATATAATATTGTCTTAATTAGCCCGTCTTGTCGTTTTGTTCGTAAATGACTATTTTAAATATTATTGTTTGTTCCAGGTATAAGATCAGCGTGACTGCAAGGGACGATGTGCCGATGTTCGGCCCTGTCCTTCCCAATCCCCCGATATTCCGGAAAGGGCCCGAAGTCAGGGAATTCCTCCTGGACAAGCTCATCGCCGCAGAATCAGCCTGTTACAAGGCGAACAAGTTCGCTCAGCTGGAGGTGGGTATTTTGATAAATCGGCATTCTTTCGAGTAAAAGTTTCGCCCGATAGCAATGTTCATCCATTCCAATAAGTCTTATTAACGGAATTACTGGCCAAGAAACACCGTTTATACCAATTAGGGCTAAATCCCCAGCCTCAAATGGAATTAATGTCGCCGAGTCCCTTCTCCTGTAACTTTTGCCTTTTAATCTAAAGTAAGTCGGCCTGGATAAATTTGTTTATTCTACATGCTAGAGTGAAAGGAAGGAACAATGCTCAAATCTACCCCGCGGCTGAATGTATTGTTTTCATTAAATCCCAGCTTATAACTTAAAGCTTGGTGATATAATACTTCAGAATGTTAATGCACGTAGAAAATCCGAGTGAATTCCGTAATTAAAAAAACAAACAAAAAAACTCAAAAGGAAATTAAATTATCTCCCATAATAAAATAGTTATGTGATTTTTCTCTTTCATAACATATTAATCTTTTTTTTTTCAGCTTCGCACTAGGTCAAGCTTGCTTGAGTCGTTGGTATCCGATCTCCGCGAAAAGTCGCGAGAATTTCTGGGATCAACGCCGGATTCTCCAACTGATTTTCCTGACACACCCAAATCTGAGTCAGGCCCAGGATCCAGGTTCATAGACACCGTTAGGAAAGCGTTGATTGCTAGGGTGAGGAGCCAGGAGAGCAACAACAACAATAATAACAATAACAACAAAAAGCAAACGAACGGGCACTCTGATAATGAACCAAGCCAAGTAAGCAGATCAATCAAAAAAATATTGAAAACTAATTAACTGCTAGTTGATTTATTGACTATTGATCAATAAGCTAACAATTAATTTTTCATTTTTCTCTCTCAGGGAGGGAGTAACCCAGCTTCAAGGAGCAGCACTTTTGGCAAAAAGAGCTCACCTTCTTCTCCAGTATCCAGTCCAGACATTCATACACAAAGGATTACAAGGTAAAAGCTTATTAAAAAATAAATAAATAAATACGCCACAGGGATTTTTAAGAGCAATCTCAATGATGTTTAAAAATAACATTCAAGAGGGAGGCAAAGAGAGTACAGCTTTTTATAGCTAATATATGGTCACTTCAAACCAAATGGCTCTTGATAGAAAGAAAATAAAATTACAGTTCAAACATATTTTAAAACTTTGGAGATAATATTCGAGAACACCTTAAATTTAACAAATCCTAACCATCCCTAAACCCAACAACTTCAACATCACTTATCAAGAGTACTGTTGATGGGTGGCCCTCATAAAAAAAGTGTCATCCTCAACCAATTAGAGGGCATCCTTTTGGGTCCAAGCCTGTTTATACCCCACCTAATTAAACGGTGTTATTTGTTGACTCCATACCGAGAGAGCGGGCGGAAGAATGCTACTCGGCATGAGAATTGTGCTTGTGCATTGCAGCAATCTTTGGGTCCCCTGTTCCGATTCTTGGAGAAACAGGTTGTTCTATTTTAATAGTAATAGAGTGGATGTATTTATTAGCACGAGTGTGTGATGTGAGCTGGTCAATAGCAGAATATCAAGTTCCCCATCAACTCTTAATTTAGTATGTTGTATATGTGTTACAGCTTATGTGTGGGTGATTGCATTTATTAGCGTAAATGTATGATATGGTACATGACGATGGCTTGACGACCTTCTTGCCCCTTAATCCGTCATGCTTGTGTACGCTCCTGTTACTTTTACCTACTAAATATTGAACTATTGTGTTCATTAATTTCTTACACACTTGTGCCTCCAGCATGGGATCCCCTGCCTCACTATTTACCCACGACCCTTTAATTTAATATTGATAGTAGGACATTTTCACATTATACATATATGTACTTTTGTATATATACATCTGTCTTATTAGGATTAGGCAGGAATCAGTATAATCTGTTTTTCTTTCACATTGACTGAATGTTGGCTGATTTCTTTTAACTTTGGCTCTTTGTCGTCTTAGTTCAGGTTGCGAATAAATAGACAACAAACTGTGTCAAGTTCGAAATATAGAATTTTTTAAACCACCTATTGACCACAGAAGTAATAATAACGAGAATAAAGCCATTTGCAAATTATGAAAGGGACCGCTCATATAGTGTCAGCTAATAACATGTAATTTGTATTTTCGTATTTATAGGTAACAAGAAATTATTTATCTAAAAAAACTGATGATTAAGATTGTTAACGATTTTTTTGGTTTGTTTTTTTGTTTCAGTCGTGTATCAGAAAGTGATTGTTCATCATTGAATAGTGTCGAGATGGAAAACGGAGGCGATAGTGACACAGGCCTTGAAAGCATGTCGTCATCAGAAAACAAGACATGTTCACTTTGTCTTGAACCAGGAGATCTCACAGCTGAAGTAACAAGGCTGAAATGTGATAAACTTCACCTATTACGGCAGAATGTGGTAAGTTTATTTTCCATTTAGACAATAATTAATTTAAATTAAAAAATGCAGATTTAAACATTTTGCGTTGCTACAGACATGCCAGCGGGAGATAAAAAGGCTGCGAGAAAAGGAACTGGGACTTCAGTCGGAACTTGCTGCTGCGAGCAGAGAGATCCTTAGATTGCGGGAGCTCCTTAAAGACTACACTACTAAGGACAATGCGTCGACAATTTGAAATGGGTCTCATCCAAAACCAATCTTTAACAACCTTCTTCTTGTAAATAGCTTATATCTTCCTTCACCTCTACAAGATATAAAATTATAGCAAAAAACAAAAATCCAAGAAAGTAGTAATTGTATTGAATAGAATGGATATGATAAAAAGACACGGTTAATGATTGAAGCATGAGGGAATTGATTGTACTGGGAAATTTTGTAAAATTTGCAACCTTTTGTTGTAAATGAGTGTCGTTACCATCTTGTAAATAGCAGTTTGGCTTTTCCCAGGTTTACAGGTTATTTGTAAAGTGTACATTTTTAAAAAATAATATTAAAATTTAAAAAAAATCACATGTATCTTCACAGAAATCTGTCTAAAAATATTTAAGCAAATAGAAGCTGTCTGTGATTCTAAAAAAAATATAAAAACTAACATTAACAAGAAAGATGAATGAGCAATAATCGAAGAGTTGCGAAAGTTATTTTTCCTTTCTTTCTCTCTTCTATCTACCATGAGTATATTATATGTATTGTTAGATAGTATATTTAGAAAAACATATGTTAACAGTTAGTAATTAATATAGTTTATCTTCACTATTGATGTTATGCACAAAATTTACTGTAGTTATTTTCACAACACCCTTCCCCTGAAAAATCACAAACTCGTCTATACCAAAGTTATATATAATATTTGTTTAAAAGAGTTTTAATAACATAATTATTTGTTTTTGCTTGATGTAATGTATAAAGTATCAACTTAAAATTATTTTTTTATTAATTTCTCTTTATTTGTATTTTGTAAATATTTAATTTAACATTATTAGCTTATAAGTCAAAAAGAGAAAATTAGGTTTAATTTAGTGTTCATTTGCAAAGAATAATAGTAATAATTAAATAATTACTGTCAAGGCAACATAGTGTTGTATTCAATCAAAACCTGAAATCCCCCCCCATGCTTGAATATATCAAAAAACTTTTAAAAATAAGCCAAATTTGAACACTGAAACAGTTCACTTCTATCGAGATCTGCTAGGTGAGGTCAATCATCTTAAATCATCCAGGTCAAACTGTTTTCATTACTTTTTGTACAAGAACAGGACAAAATATGTGTCTGCAGTGCAATTTTCAATAATTCAATTTTATTCCCTTTGTGTGTTGAAACAATGTTCATTTAGTCATTATTCTTTTACAAGCAACAAAAACAATTAGTTGAGGCATTTTTATTTGTTTTGTTTAAAATTTCATCCTTTTACGAGATTCCTTCTTAATTTAAAATGGAGGAAAAATAGCGCCCAGAAATTTGGACATTTTTGATTGATTTGACAATCAATTGGAAATGGCCGATTCTATTGCATGACATAGTTCCATGTTTAACATGTAAGAACATGAAAAGTGTTTGATCTTGGTTGTTCTGCCTCGCCCCTCCTATTCTCCTGCCATTTTTTTCAGACACCTGGACAATGTTTCACAAGTATTTATTGAACAAAATTCATTAGAAAATGGGTTTATAGAATTTGTTAATAATAAAGACTCAAAATTCTATTCAAAGGGTAGAGAGAACTTTCTATCTCAGGAGAAATGAAAAATATTAAATTAGTTCTGTAAAGCACAGAAAATTTTAAATTTGTAAGCTGCATATCTTAGAATTTATTCTAAACCCTTTTTATTGGTTGAATTTGTTTATCGTAATAACACAGGAATAACCAAGATCTAACGTGGGAACAATAAAAAATTTTTAGGATTTTTGTGTGAATTTACTGGTTAGCTGGATGATGCCTCTGAGAGCTTGACAGGATGGATTTGTGACATGGAATGAGAATAGAAATTTAATTTACTATTGAAAATAATAGTGTATAACAATATAAGTAACTTTTTATGTGGCTCATGGGCCCTGGAGCACAATGACGACTTCAGAGGGTAGAAACAACCAAAACAGAATATTAGAAATTATATACATGCCATGGTTTTTACATAAAACAGGACTCCATTCTGACCGTAAAATGCCAACTGTTACCATACTAATCAAAGAACCCTATAAGAAGTATCACATCGTATTGTCAAACTACCTGGCAAGGCTGCAAAGAGGGATTTAAAAAAACCTTTACTGGATAGCTAATCTCAAGTTGAGTTTGAGCATTCAGTTTCTAATTCCTATAAATAAATATTTATTTCAAAATGTATGTTTCTGTAAAATTCTAGTTCGGTGCAGACACTGAGTTTGTACCCTAACGTAAACACGATATTACTTAAGCCATCAGACTCTAATGACATATCGTTATTGTAAATTAAATTTTGTTTTATTTTTGAAAATAATAAAGTTATCTTGTTCATTAAAAAATTAAATATTATAAATTTAATTAGATCAAATTAGTTACAATATAAACCATTAAAAAGAGCTTACCCTAATAATGTTGTTTTTAACAACTAGAAGAATTTTTAGATATTTGGTCTAAGATTAAGCTATGTTCGGGACCATTGGCCAGCCTTTGCTGCGAGTGGCAGCCTAAACTTCAGAGCGAGTAGCTTATTCCTCAAAATTTCCTAAACAGACTCCACTATTTTCAAAATAAAAATTCTTTCCAACTGAGAATGAATTAAGTTAAAGCGGGGCTTCTCACACTCTGGTCTGCTGAAACTAACCAAATGAAGGCGTTTGCGGCGAACTTTGAGAAAAATTAATAATGAAAATAAACATTGAACGTATGAATAAAATTACAAAAACTAATAACAATGAGTATTGAAAAGAAAAGTTTCTTTTATTTTGCTTATTGTGTTTTCCACAGACAAGCATTAGCTATTAAACAAATAGTAGATGATAGGGTTTGGTCTGCGAGCTGGTGAACTCATGTTTAACCGGCACACAGGCCCTTACTCGGTCTGTCTTCACTCACGTTTTTTTTTTTTTTTTTTGAGTTATTCAGTTTAGGCATTAAACAAATGCCAGCCTTTTTCAAAAAAGTTTAGGATCGTGGTCATTAAAGCAAAGACTTTTCTCAATTCTGTGTCAACATGGGAAGCCTTTATCATTCCTTCCTAACCATACAGAAGCAAAATAGCTGTCTTGTGGGAAAGGACATTCAAAATTACAAGAATTACATTCGGAAGCTATCTCTGTTAGACCACAATGATAAATTAGCCGACGATTTAAATGATGAGAAATACCAACATATAATGTTGTATTTATCAGATATTTCTATTGACATGAATGAGATGAATCTTTCTTGGGATGGAAAGAGCATTACAACTTTTGATTTTAATAACAACCCTCACATCTTCAAAAGAAAAGGTTTTCAATTGAATCTTTGAAGAAAGAATTTGTGGAATGTTTCCTGTATTAAATGACTTTTTAATAAACGAAAGAAAACAAACTGGATCTTGCGAACGCCTTTGATGGAAGAAATACGTGAACACCTTTGAAGTTTGGAGATGTCCTTTGAGCGGTACTTGCCACCAGCTTGACATACAATGCTTCAAGAATCATTGTGGTCGAACTGTTATCCAATTCGACAAAGCCAACCAGGGAATGTTTAAAACACATTACTTCAAAATCCACTTCTGCGTTCAACCCCCCCCCCCCATTTTTTCCTCTGTCTGGGAGACAAAAAATTTCAACTGCGCATTGTAAAAGTGTAAAGTTTTCTTTGTCAATTTGCCATCTATGCCAATGCAGAATTAATGTCAGTACAACAACCAAAATGACGAAGCGAAAAAATGAAACCCAACAGGCCGAAATTGTGCAGTGTAACCTCACTCTTACTGTTATTTCATTAATTGTTAATAATTTTGAAATTTGCTTGAGTTTTACATACCTATGGTTTCCGTTCTGTCCAGTTCGGTTCCTATGTTCTGCATTTTGTACATAAAGCTGAATATGAATATGTAAATCTAATATTTTAATAGCGGTCATCTCCATCGCCTGATCTGGCTAATTTATAAAACTTTAATGTAGTACTTACTACCTTACTGTAAGTATCTAATTTGAATTTTGAATGCGAAGTAATTTGTTCTGTGAAAGGGGTCTGCTAGTTTGGGCAGTCCTGGAGATGTGAGTAGGTCAAGAGTTATGAAAAAACAAATCTATGGATAGAACCATCATTTAGAAAAAATTGTGGTGATTAATCAGGGATCGAGAAGCAAGTGTGTGGGTTGAAAAAAACTTGAGAGCTTATTTTTACCATTTTACAAGGCTGTTATATGTACAGGGTAGTTATGTGGGAGGTCGGAAAAAAGTCAAGGCTTCCTACCTTTCAGAGGGATGGTGGGTCGCCTCTCCGGGTCCTTAAGTCGATTCGTCCAAAAGGACAAACGACGTTTTTCGTTATTTAGCACCAAAAAAGCAACAGTTAAGACTCACGAGACGGAGACCAACCGTCATTCTTCCCGGGCCTTCATCCATTTCTCCCACTCCCGAGGTCTTGGGTTTCCATTGGCCGATCCGGCCGGGGAAGGGACACAGACAAAGGATCGGCCGTTTGTGGTCAGTGGCGCTCTCTGGTTCGCCAGATTCTCTAACGGAAGTGTGGTGAAATTCGGCCGGTTTTCAGGATGTCCTCCAGCACAACATCCGCAAAGACGAATTGAACGAGATGAATTTCCACAGGCCGGTGGGAGCCGTGTGGCATCGACCAGGGTCAATCCCGAAGCTGGATGTTCCGCATGCAACATCCCGCCAGGATCCGTTGACTGTCCTGACCAAGACCCGAAAACCGCGCCGGATAACTGCGAAGCAAGAAAATCTCGGAAACCCAGGTCAGATCTGTATGTTTTATACGTAAAATTTGTAGCAACTCTATATACTACTACAGTAGAATCCCGGTATATCGTATCTCCAAGGGGACGGAAAAAAATACGATATATCGGGATGTTCGCTATAACGGGATTTTGTTAAATCGGGGGTATAAATGAAACAAAATACGGAATATCGAAGTTATATATATGTAATTACATATGTACACGTTTTATTACATAAAAATACATACATGTATGAAAATAAGTTTATTTTTTTTTTAAATACTTTTCCATTGTTGTTTGGACAACGCAATTATTAATTCGAGTGTTATCGATAGCTATATCGATGGTGTGAATAGCATTGAAAACATTATCGTCGACGTTCGATCTTGACAAATAATGACGAATCCGATTTATCATTTTTTTAGCCTCTTTATGACTGATATTCGGAACTTCTTCTTCTTCAGGTTCTTCCTCTTCTTCTACATCCACATCGTCTGCTAATTGGTTAAGAATTTCGTCCTCACTAAGCATTTCTGCTACTGCTACGTTATCGTCGAATGAAACAAATTCTTGAAAAGTGATAGGATTGTCATCGTGGGTCAAGCGGTTCCATTCGTTGGGAGTCGCAATTTCGTTGTCGGGTTCAGAGGGTGCTATGACACTGTCGTCTTTTATAAATCCGCTCGTCCTGAAGCAATTTCTGATGGTTTTTTCACTCACTTTTTTCCAAGATTTATCAGCTATGTACATGGCTGATAATAACGAGATTTTGTGATCGACATTTTCTTCCAAGCTATCTAGGAGTTGTTGGACGATTTCCGTTCGATAAAATGATTTGAACACCTTTATGACCCCTTGATCCAATGGCTGTAATATCGATGTAGTGTTGGGAGGTAAAAATTCGACTGCAACATGACTTAAATGCGGAGGGTTGTTATGTGCCGTACAATTGTCGATGAAAAGAAGGATTCGACGATTCTTTTTTTCCATTTCCGCATTAATAGACGTCACCCACTCATTAAACAAATCGCTCGTCATCCACGCTTTTTTGTTAGCTCGATATGCCATAGGAAATGAGTTAATGTTTTTAAAACACCTCGGTTTTGCCGACTTGCCGATCATTAGAGGTTTTAACTTCTCGGAGCCATCCATATTTGCTGCTAACAAAAGTGTAATTCGCTCTTTGCTACTTTTCCCGCCATGACACTTTTCTCCCTTGAAGCACATGGATCGATCTGGTAGGCATTTGAAGAACAATCCCGTTTCGTCGGCGTTGAAAATGTTTTTAGCTTCGTATTCCTGGATTATTGTTTTCAATTTTGCCTTCCATTCAGAACAAAGCTCGGTAGACACGCTGGCGCTCTCGCCACACACCTTCTTAAATTTTATGTTGTTTCGCTTTTTAAATCGATCAAACCAACCGTCACTGCACCGAAAATCTTCGTTTGAGATTCCCAATCTCGTTGCAAAAAACTTAGCTTTTTCCCTCAGAATCTGCCCTCCGACTGGCACATTTGAATTTCTGGCCTGGTTCATCCATTTAACGAGAGCGTTCTCTAAATCAGGAAACTCACCTTTTGCGAATCGCTTCTTTTTCGAGTTTTCATCCGCTGCTCTTATGGCGTCTTCTTTTTTTAAAATCGATGTTATCGTCGACGGTGCCACTTTATAACGCCGCGCGACACAAATTTGTTTTTCCCCACTTCTAATGGCACAAATAATTTCTTTTTTAACTTTTATAGAGAGTTCTATTCTCTTCGGAGGCATTTTGGATACTGATTCGAAAAATATTTTATTCGTTGCTGTTGTTCGAAAGACGGTACATCCGGTGTTGAAAACATTCTATGAAAAAATTCCTAGAAAACTCATTACTTCATTCCACGGAAAAATACGATATACAAGACGTTTGGCCCGAAAAAATACGAATTATAAGACGTATTTCCTATTTTCAAGGCGGAAAAAAATACGATATACCGAGGGGACCGAATTGCATTGGTTTTATACGAATTATCGAGATTTTTTCAAGGGACCAGAACTATCATACGATATACCGAGATATACGATAAATCGGGATACGATATAACGGGATTCTACTGTACTATACTATGGGGCTGGTGCATAATGCAGATTTTAAAAGGGCAGGCAAAATTATATTTAATTTTTATAAAACAAAAAACTATTTTTCATCACAAAGCAAACCACCTTTCCAACGTGTAATAAGCGCTTTTATCCATTCCCTTGACATAAAAATCTTGATTTCGATTCACAGAACAATTTCGATTCTTGGAAAGAGTTTTCGGCTTCACCACGTTCTCCAAAAATGTTATCCTTCACTTAACCTACCAATGCTGGCCAAGAAGTTGCAATTTCTCCCGCGCATTTTCTCACTTTCTTGGCAATATTTCTCCTCTGTGATAGTTTCGTCTTAATTCCGGAAATTATAGTGAACAACCTCAGCAGTACACCACCAGTCACCATAAACTTTGTTGCGAGGCAGATTTGGTGACGAGAAGTATTTTGGCGCCATTTAAAAGCTATTGTTTCCATCCTGTACTTAAAGCGGTAAGTCCTAGTTCTTCAAGGAACTTAATTAGTAGGCCCGGTTTCAGTGGTTGAATCTCTTCCAAGGATACGTTTTATGTCCCAAATACCTCCTCCTGCGGGCACTGTGTAGTACCATAGTTTGCTAATAGGTGTATTAGTGTCTCCTCTTTCTTTATAGAATCTTCACATGCTGTGTTGGGTTATGCTACATTCTTCAGATGATCGTTTAGTTTGCAGTTGAGAATCCTGTTACGATTTGCTGTTTTCTCTGATAAATTCTGTTTTTTCTTGCCTTTCAAAGTTTGTTATAAGGTTCTTGAATTTTTTGTGTTCGATGGGTGAGTTCCGTTGTGTTCTTTTATCCTTCTGGTCATTGATGGTGTGCATTCCTATGGCACATAAGAACTCTAGTCCTATCAGCTTTATAGCAGCCCTTCTTCTTGTAAGGACTTCCGCTTTCTCCGTTGCCTTCTACTTCTTGTTTCTTCTATTTTTCTTGTTTTTGTACCCTTTATTTAGATTGAATTGGGGGAATACTCTCGAAAGGTTCAGGGTAGTATGGACTAAGCTAACTTCTCCCGTTTGCCACTTCCGAGGGGCTCGGTCGGTATTGTATAACGTAGTATTGGACAACCAGTCACTATGGACTGAACTGCATCAGTCAGGATTCCGGCTGTATTACTTAGAGAAAAAACTGGGAATGTGGAGGACAGCGGCACCACCGAACAACATGCTCAACTCTTAACTGCCCGCCAGACGTCGCACCACTAACTAATATTCCATTCCCACGTAGTGCGCTACCTGGCTTGTAACTTGGAACATTGCACTACCCCTTGTTTCAATGTTTATGCACCCCCGTCTTTTCAGACAGAATCTGGTACTAACCCTAACCCATCTGAGCTACGATATCGTTCTGAGCACCCGCTGTCCGCCTGCTGAAATATAGCTAAGAAGAAAATACAGCTTGTTCATTAGATTGTTCACCAGCTCCACCATTCTGCTTTGCCTGAAAACCCCTTTGCATCCAAGTGTTGAGAAAGGTCTTAAAGAAAAATGCGATTGGACCTGAATTGAGAAAGGAAATGCCGACAATTTTTCAGGTTGTGGCCCACACCCCGGGCATGATATACCATCCTCATAGACCGGTAATAATAAAGTAAAATTAAATTAATAAAACGCCTTCCACGTCTTAACCGCTAAAAAATGGCATCATCATGGTATCAATATCATTGTATCATATATATATATATATATATTTTTTTTTTTTTTTTTTTAAATTATTATTATTTTTATATACGGTCCCTCCACCCCCAACTCCATACCAGCTCAGATTAGAACAATGTTTCGTATGAGGAAAATACAAGACTTAATTTAAACAATATTTCATTTATTGAGAATGAATTTATTTCTTTTATAAATATACTTAGAATTTTATTTATAATCTAAATATTTTTACAATAATCATACAATTAGTCATGAAAAAATACTTTTTACAATTGTCAACTTATATCAAAAAACAATTTTTTATTCATAACCTTTAACAATAATAAAATTGAAAAAAATTGATAAGACAACAACATAAAATGGGCAAGACAAAAAAAAAAAAAAGAAGAAAAAAAGAAAAAATATAAGGGAGGTTTTACACGTATTATTTACAGGGAGGGGGAGAGGCTGAGGCTTAACAATCGGTGAAAATGGGAAATGTTTTAAACACTACTATTGTTTCACAATTAAAAACAGTATAAAAAAAAATATTTACAATATTCCTTGGGCGTTTTCAAACTTAATTTGAAAGGGGAAAATAATGTGGCAACGGGACGGTGTAAACACTTTTGTTTTTAAAAATCAGCATCCCATCCGGTGATGTCGTCTGGCGGTGGGCCATCAGCATCCGGAGGATAATCGTCAAAATTTGATGTGTCAGTGACACTCCTCACTTTAGGCGCGAGTGGAGGAGTCAGAGTTCTAGATCGCAATCCTTCCCAGTTAAAACCATCAAACCATCTAGAAAAAAGTAATAATTAATTAAATAATTGGGATCATACCCTATATGTGTAATGACAGCTTGATTATTAAATAAATTACATTTTTCAATTAATATTTAAGAAAGGTATTGGCAACCTAAAAAAGGTCACGAGCGGGATACGAACATACGACCTTCGACACAATTCACCGATGCTCTATCCACTTGAGTTCTCGTGGCTTCAATCCGAGCCACTAAATTCCCTCCTCAATCCCACCTTTTGAATTTTCCCTCCTTTTTGCCATTTTTCGAATGCCAGGTAATATATTTGATTCTCGGCGACAAATTAAATGGCCATGGAGAGCTATTGTGAAGTATACTTCATTTTGCTCACTTCCATCCTCTCTCCGATGGGAAAATTCAAACTGTGCGGGTTGAGACTGGACGTTCGTGCCCGAGGGGATCGAATTATCGATAGCTCAAGTGGTAGAGCAGTCACGTATCTAACCGAAGGTCGTGGGTTCGAATCCCACTCGTCATACTGACTTTTTTATCTTAACCAATACCTTTCATAAATATTAATTAAATGTTAATTGGTCAGTCGGATCACAAACTGAAATGGATAAATTACACTGTTAACATTATTTACATTTTCTTAAAAAAAAACTAACTTGTGTTTTTGAATTTCGCTTATGCCACCTTTCTGATATCCTAGCCGCTCTGCTGGGTTGTCCCTGAGAATAATGAATCGTTCAATAAATATTCTGAATAATATAACTTCAATTTGTTAGTAATAACAATTTCCTTACCTGCAAAGCTTTTTGATTAAAACATTCGCATTTCTCGTTATATTTCTAGGAAATTCTATGGCATCAATGCCCTTAAGAATTATGTTATAAGTTTTCATCGGATCAGCTCCAGTGAATGGTGGGGTACCTAAATTAACATAAAGAAAACCCAAAGTTAATAAATATTAATATATGCCAATTATTGAATTTAGGATAATAAAAAGTTTAGGATGGTATAATTTCTAAACAAAAGAAATTTCTGTCATACAGTAGGGCTTGGACTTCCAACTACCATTAAGGTGTCACTCACTAGCTAAGCTGGGATTTGAACCCAGAACCGCTAATAAATTTAAAAACATATCCTTACATGATCATTAAAAATAATTTAAATGAAAAATCTTACTGTAATAAAAGAAATTGTAATGAAAATTAACAAAGTTTTACAAATTAATTTCCAAGTATATTATCATTGATATTTCTCGGGGTGACGGGAGAAGAAACTCCTCTATTCATGCGAATAAATTACATTTCTAGACTTCGTCCGTACTGCCCCAGAGGGCTCCTCACATTTATTCCTCATGAATGAATGCTTTGGCACTGCTAAGTTATAGTCATAGTACAGAACTCACTCATTCCAGCCCACTCCCGATATTCCTCGAGGAACACGGCCCCTCCATTCTGGCTAATACATACATTTGTTCCAATGCAAGCAGACAAACATAATTACGCAATGAAACACATTAGGTTTTGTTTATCGTTTGATGTGCGTAAGTGCCGGTCATCGATATAGTCAGTAAAAGTCATATAAACAAATATGGACGTTTAAGATAAAAATGTAAACCTGGATTTTTAGTTTTGATTTTTGGATCTGAGTTTTTTAGTCGCAACGACAAGTGAGATAAATGAAGCAATGGAAATCTATCATGTTATACAGGATAAGGGTAGTCACCCTGCAGATAAAAGATCGAAACGGTGGCACGATAAAGAAACTGTTTTTTGTATATGTATTAGTACATGTATTTGTATATGTATACTTTTAATCTAAGGTCTTGGCTAAGATGAAAAAGCAAGTGTCACGAGCGGGATTCGAACCCTCGACCTTCGACTCAACTCACCGATGCTCTAACCACTTGAGCTTTCGTTACTTCCATCCACTGGGTTCAAATTCAGCTCGTGACACTTCTTCAAACCTAGGCCTTAGTTCAATAATTTAAAATAATATGGTTAATTATTACTACTAAATACATATATGGATTCATATAATAATTACAGAAATACATAGATAACATTTCCACGTGGCAAAATCATAAGTTTTTGTTTGTAAAGCCGGCGAACCTATCGAATGGTGTGCTAAGATTGCTCCAATGAATCGATTGTTAAAGATTAATTGACTGTCAGGTTTGAGCTTAGCTTTTCTACTTTTCTTGTGTAAGGAGAAGTTGTTCACACTTAACGGTGGCAAACCCAATTCGTTTGACAGTTGAGCTTTTTGTAAGATCGGCCTCGATCACGTCTCTTAGAGGTCCTTTTTTCACTAGTTGTTCACCAATGAATGTTTTGTCATTTCTCTTCGGTGCCACCTGGACAAAACTGTAAACCGTTTTTCAGTATCTGATTTATTTTCAAAGCACGCTCCTTAGAAGATGAAATGACTGTGGGAAAGCGACCGCATTCTACTTTCAAAGTGGTAAGATAATGATCTTTTTTTTGTAATGGATTTATCGTTTGTTTCGTACAACAATGAATTGAAGATAAATGAATGATCCATTAACAACCTTTAAAGGGCAATGATTTTGTTCATGAAGAGCGGAATTTTTGGGAAATACGCGAATTTTTCTGACAGGAAAATTTGTTAAAATAGAAAATTCCATGATTTGTAATGTCAGGCAAAGCATCATTGGTGACGCGTCAAAATTTGTTCCTGTGCTGGAACGACCTAACTCATTAAATTTACCCGACAAGCTGTAGATTATCCTCGGCTTCCTTCACGTGTAAAATTAATTAAGCAAACCGTTAATTGGATAATGTTTGGAAAACTACTCCAAAAGCCTTTGTGATGATGGTATAAGGGATAAAAGTGTTGAGGGCATGTAAGACCGGCGTTTCTGATCGACTTTTCTATTTCCTCCTTTATTCTTCGACGTAAGAGTCTCGAGTCACGAAATAGTCGTAAAAGAGAACAAGTTTGGACCGAGCGACCATGAGTTGGAACAATAAAGCTAAAATTAAATCTCGCCTCACGACGTCATTGTGAGAAAGTTTTATAAAAACGTCCAGACGCAGCATAAATACGCGGATCCGTTGAAACATGGGATCACATAAAACCGACGGACCTTGAAAAGGCAAGATACAGACACGTTTCCCTATACGTCGGTGGTTGGAAATACCCAGTCCCTTGGTTTTGCAACACTTAACCAAACATCAGGTCAATTTCATCAGATTGATTGTAATAATTTATATTTCCTTTTGGGGTTATGAGCTTGTACTTTCGTTGTTTCCTGTCATTTTGGTCGATCTACAAGCCTATTTTGGCCTTAAAAGTTTTCTTTTCTAGCAGACTTGTCGTTTAGCTGTCCGTTTTTCTACTGGCAGGTCTTCATGTTATGGCACTGATCGGAGATATTAAAATTTGGCCAAACAATACCGCCGACAAACGCACCCCACGAACTTATAAATTTGTATAATTTGTCTTGATTTGTTTGATTGGAAGCGCTAGATGACTTTGGATTTGACCGAACCCCACGGTTCTACTCCAGATGTCCAGAGCAGTGGCAGTAATGCAGCAGTTTTGACAGTCTTGATTGTTCACTAAGTCTTTTATTATGTTGTTTCTTGCGGGATTCTACGTCTTTCTGATATCTAGATTGTTAACAGACTGGACTGGTAGTTGGCAAATTTTTGCTGTTGTACAGTGGAGAGAAACACTGCACATTTTCCTCAGTCTGTCTTCTCGACAAGTTTGATAAACTCAAGGATGCTGAACATCCTTGGATGTTGGAAGTTGCTTGGATAGGATTCGAGTTAGAAGAAAGGATTTCATTGTCATCTGCATCGTTGGGCGATATTACGGTGAACCATGAGACCAAGTAGGAGGCCGGATTGTGCAAAAATAATAAGCACCTCAGACTCAATACTGAAGATAGCTCAGAACTACAGAAGCTAGTTTTATTTCCCGAAAATTTGAGATATATAAGAATAGCTAATACTCTCTAATACTAGAGCATTTAGGTCAGAAACAATTTAAAATCTGTACAGTAAAACACATGTCGTTAACAATATAATAATATTAATTTTATAATCATATATTAAAAAAGATGGTGGTTAATTTTTAATGGATAACAGAATCAAAACTTTAATTTTTATGATTACTAGTTATCTACCACGCCTACAGAAACTTTAAGTATTACATTAAATTTATCGATCCAGATTACACTAACATGTGCAGCACAGTCTGTTAACAAAGTAGCATTGTATTTGTAATTTATTCGGGTTAAATTATATCCCAATTATAATTGGAGGGTAGCATAATGGTTAGGGTGTGCTAGGTTCGAATCTCGGCGTAGCACATGGAATTTTTAATTAAACTATTATGTTATGTGTTCCGTAGTCTTAAGACCCCCCCCCCGTATGGATGACTCAAAGGTAGTTTGATTTTAAGCTTCCTGCATCACAGCAATTTTTTTTTTTAAATTGTTGGTAAAAAAACGTTTACTCACCAGTAAGAAGTTCGAACATGAGTACTCCCAAAGACCAGTAATCTGCGCTAATATCGTGACCACGGTTCAAAATGACTTCAGGTGCGACGTATTCGGGCGTACCACAAAACGTCCACGTTTTTCGTCCGTGCTAAAAATAAATAAGCAATAATAATAATAACCCATTCTTGTGTGGCAAAAGTTGTAATACAATAATTGATTGCTTAATGATTTAAAAATACATAGTAGCACCTAGGGCAACACTGTGGCTGCCCCATGGCATATTACTAAGCCAACTCGTATTAATAATAATTAAAAGGAGCTATTAAAACATCGGGAGGAATACAAGCAAATAGGGATGTTGAGCCCTAAATATTGCGATATTCACATTAGATAAGAAATTTTAAATTATAATACTGGATAGAGCAGAATATGAGAATGGATTCCCCGCGAATTTCCTATGTAGTGCACATAAGTTGTAATGTAACCGCACCATCTCCAACCAAACACGAAACTTTGCGTTCTGCTGGACAACTTACAAGGAACCAACACACTAAAATTAAAAAAGACTCTGAACCAAATATACGGACGACTAAGACCTAAATAAAGTAAGTGCGCACAACGAACTAACAATATACAAAACGTTAATAAAACAGATTTGGACTTAACAAAGTCGAGCTTAGGGCTCACCTATACCTTCCAACATTCAAAAAATCCAATCAATTTCGTATTCAATAAACCAAAACATGTACAAATAAATAGACATTCGTTTCATTTCCACTCCAAACTCTTCTTCAACGCACCAAAATAGTACTCTACGCCACCTAAGAAGCCAGTGGCCTCTTGACCTAACACAACCCACAACGAACCATCCTAAATACGAGCAGTTTCTGCAGTACCAGGCTCCTAACAGTTCTTTATTTCTATTGTAGCTTTCTATTTGTACAGAAAGCAATTAACAAAGAGTATTTGAAAATAGCTTATTACTCAATTTGCATTTTAACAATGGCCAATAATTTCTGCCAAACATCAAGGGGAAGACAAGCTTAGTGTGACTCGGATGTTGATCAAATTTTTTGTCTACACTCCAAAATATTGGACACCACTTCTTGTGAATAGGCCCTGGTTTCGACAATTGTTTTTTTTTTTTTTTTTTTTAATAAATTTTCATTGTTTAATAATTTTTCCCCGTTCCTATTTCACCAAATCTACTATCTGAATTTGCATTTCGCAGAGTTTTTTTAATCAATAACCAAAAAAATTCTAAAAGTCAAATATTTTTCGAGTAAACTAGGTCATAAATTGTTTTGTTTTGTTCGTGAAATTAACATGATATTTCTTTTTAGTACTTCTAGAGACCCCTAAAAATAAATTGTTGTTTGAATTTAAATTTATCGATTTTTGACTATAAATTTTTTTCGATGTTTACTTTATTTACAGGAGTAATCCATTTTTGAGACTAACAGCTTTATTTTCTCAATTATTATGGTGTTTTCAATTTAATGTAAGCTAAAGAAAAACCAATCAATGTTTAGTTGATTCCTTCCAGCATTAGTCTGTTTATATATTTCATATAGTTGGCTTGACCAGGAGTAGGACTTCTAATTAAATTGAATTATATGAGCAGCTTGGGACTATACACTATACAATGTCACAAGTTATGGAGGAACAGCAAATCAATGAGAAATCTTCTATCTTACAGAGAGAGGATATTAATTGCTTCCAAAAGTGGAACATACTTATGAAGTTCTCTTTTAATTTTTAATAAATGCTGCAATTCTTAAGAAATGTTGGACTTTCCAGAAACAAAGTAGGATTATTGTACTTAGGGGCTCAAACTAAACTACCATAAACAATGGTTTTAAGAAGTCCTCGTGGAAATATCTGTTTTAAATAGATATAATTCAAAAACAGCTGAAAGGATTTATTCACACAAGAAGTGGCGGTCCACGTCCCATCAACCTGGTTAACACAAATGTTAAAATAAAATTGTCAATTTCACATCTAAACTGAACTGTTATTATAAAAAATATTGGTAAGCGTAAAAATGGAGATAGAAAAAATGCATATGTGATTAATAACCGTAACGTTATTACTAGCACAAAATGTGCACAAGCTTAACTCTAAGTCGTCTGTTTTGTGAAATAGTATATACTTTTAACTTAACTTTTACTCCACTTCCTGTTAAATTAAAGATAGTCGATTTGTTTGCTGACAAGATTGTGATAGCTGTTATTGATTTCATTAACAAATTTTGTCCGATTCCATTTTTTTACGATGTAAACAGCGAACATTGCTTTAAGCAATTAAACCAACAAGCTTCTTTACTAGGATTTCCGCTTTATCGCATAGGCGATAAAGGCGAGATTTTGTGTTAATAAATTTTACTACTCAAATTTGGGCATATTTTGCGATGATCTGTCCCGGGAAAAAATATATCACATCGCCATCAATAAATCCATCCTTTCAGCCAGGGATCGGCGAATGTCCGATAAGAGGCTCCGATCCGGTTTTTCTCGAACAGTTCCCACCACGGCCGGGTGCAGGAAACCTCGGATATACGAGATACGGATCAAATCTGTTAGGTATAACGCGGGATAACGGGACCCGTCGACCGACTAATCCAGCAGGTCGATAATTAACGCAAATTAACAACTTACGGTGAGTTTTTTTGCGAAGCCGAAATCAACTAGTTTCACGTATCCGCTAACGTCCAGCAACAGATTTTCAGGCTTGAGATCACGGTATATTATGTTCCGGGAATGTAGGTAGTCGAACGCTTCGATGACACATGCCGTGTAGAAACGAGTTGTATGATCGTCGAAGAACCCCTTATCCCTGGAGGAGAAGATACATTATTATTTATCCAAGACAGAAAACCAAACTAGTCATTTTATTTTACTACTCACCTAAGTATCGTCCAAAGTTCGCCTCCAAGGCAGGATTCCATCAACATGTAAAGATATTTGCGGTCCTTGAAAGTTTTGTACAGTTTGACTATAAATTCACTGTTCGCCTCTCCCATTATTTCCTTCTCGGACATAATGTGCTGCTGTTGTCTCGTTTCGACAATCTGCAACGTATTTCACGTTTTATTTCCAACCGAGAGTAAAACTGTTAATCCACTAACCTGACTCTTTTTCATTTGTTTCAACGCAAACGATCTCGTCGGATCATGTGCGATCTGTACAAGTTCGACTCTACCGAATCCACCGACGCCCAGCGTGGCCAAAACTCTCAGTTCGCTCAGTCTCAGCCCCTCAAACTCCTCGTTGAGCCTGGGAGAGAAAAAAAAACACTTTCTAAATCATATCGACAAAGAGTTAAACTTGTACTAAATGAACACACGCATCCATCAAATACTCACTTCTTCCATAAAAAATTTACATAAATTCCAAATGAGTATGCATTGATTCTCAAGCAATTACAATTGCGAGACTTCATCATTCCTTTCACTTCCATTCACTTACCTCTATTATCCACAACCACACTGAACCAGCAGTAAACAGAAAATAAACGATAGCGTCAATCTTCAGATTAGATTATTAAGAACAAAGATACATTTTAGTTTAAGGGATGCATGGGTGGGGGTGTGGAAAAATTTAAAGGTGATTTCGATAAAACCGATTAGTACAATGATGAAATTCTATCAAATGTGACAGAATGCAACAACGTTCATTAAAAAATCGTGTTTTTGTCTCTACTTATAGATTGAAGGGTTAATAGTTTTTTTAAATCAATTTAAGAATTTTTAATCATCATCTTGGCTACTGCCTTGCGTAAAAAATGCGTCACTGCTCTAGTCAATTATTTAAAATAAAAGTAATCTCTCTTACTAGAAATGATGAAGATGGGATATAGAGTTAAATATGTAAGTAGAACAATCATTCACAAAAAGTAAATCTGTATTCTAACAAGGATTATGTTTTATAATTAATTAATTTTTATATAAAGTATTGGGTGAGATAAAAAGGTCAGTGTCACGAAGGGGATTCGAACCTACGACCTTCGGCTTAATACGCCGCTGCTCTACCACTTGAGCTATCGTTACTTCGATCCACTTGGACACCAACTTCCCATCTCAACCTATCTTTCCAATTTTCTTTCTTTTTTGCCATTTTTCAAATTTTTTTATTTCAACCAATATCTTACATAAAAATTAATTAATTGAAAGAAGTTATTTGGTCAATCGGACCACGAAATATAATTGATTATGTTTTACTTTTTTTGTGTTGTTTACAAGTTGATCACACTTTCACTACTTAAGATGAGCATCTTTTTCCTAATAATTGTTCTTTTTATTAATTTATTATATTTTAATTAAATAACAGTTTTGAAAAGTCTAAAATAGCTCAAACAATTCATGCAGACATTTACTTTTGTTGGGTTAGGCTATTCTGAAAATTTTAACAATTAAAGATGATACAAATAAGGGCAAATAAATATCGGATCGTAAAATAACTCCGTACGATTTTTTAACTTTCATGAAAATTTCAACTACAACAGCCAAAATCCATGTTGTTTGGTAATTCCATCCTCCCAGAAATAGGGTAATTCCCATTTATAGAGTTTATCAAAGCACGGAATGAGTAAAACTATGATGTATCTTGTCAGGCGAATACGCCGGTTGGAGGAGCACATCCCAGCCATGCTCAATCCCAAACGTTCAGCTAGCTAATGCTGCTAGTTTTTGTCAATCGATGACTTTAATCCAATTATGTGCAGTATACAATAAAACTAACGGTTTTGATGGGCGGAAGGAGCTCATAATAAAGCACCGCCTTGCAGCCCCACCGTCAGCGCGTTTACAGTGTGTTTTAGGAGCGAATCGCCGTCAGATATGAGGTTCAATAAATTGGATTTCTGAGATACCTTGTGTTTGTTGAGTGTGGGTTATTATTACAAAAGCTTGATTTTGGTCGTCAACAGGCGAAAGAAGACCGCTTTCAGGTCTTCCAAATAAACTCTGAAATGAGCAAACATTTATGACGGTACTCTCTTCTAAAACATCGTACACAGCACATATTTTCCTACCAATCTGAGCTGCGATTTTACCTTCGCAGTAATAAAAAACCCCATTACATTTCGAAAATGCACTATTATTGGGGTTATTAACCAAATTATTGGTAATTAACATTTTTACACAAGGTTTTGGTTGAAATGTCATGAGCGGGATTCGAACCCACGACCTTCGGTCCGGAACGCCCTGTCACGAATCCCGCTCATGACATAATTTTTTTTTTTTTTTCATTTCAACCAAAACCTTGCATAAAAATGTTAATTAATTGAAAGAAATAATTTGGTTAATCAAACAGTAA
Organism: Cimex hemipterus; assembly: GCA_039619505.1. NCBI lineage: Eukaryota > Metazoa > Arthropoda > Insecta > Hemiptera > Cimicidae > Cimex > Cimex hemipterus. The sequence goes on along the minus strand of CM077103.1, from coordinate 19,661,666 downwards.
ATATAACGGATTAAATTATATTTAACCATCATTTCTGTTTCCTGACATATCAGTCACGATGAACATATAATATCGAATATGTAATTAAAAAAGAATAAATTCAAAAATTACAAGGATTTATGTATTATTCTGAAACGATTCGAAAAAATAATACAATGTCGTAGTTCTGTTTGATTTTCACCAACAGTGCAAATGTTGTGAACGTTTTTAATTCTGTATCATATTAGTATGTTTTCTTTCTACAGCTGCACGAACCGTAGATATATACGCAAGTTTATTTGTTTAATTTTTGAAACTTGTTTTAAAGCTTTAAAAGTTAAAACCTTTCGAGAAAAACCCAGCGTCGTTGACATTTGCAAACTCAAACCGTTACGTATAATTTTCGTCGCGAGAACTGGGCGCATTAGGACTAGAATGAAAACTCCCTTACCTTTTCCTGTCTATAAGCTCGTCTTTGTATCTCGTCCTGACTTCGTCCAGGCCGGAAATCAACTGGTTGAACGTCTCCCTGTCGATGACGAGGCAGGAGACACCTTCCGGATCATCGGCAATGATATTAGCGGTTCGGAGGTCATCACTAAACCATTTTTAAACATTAAAATATGCTCATAAGGATGGGTATTCCTTTATATTTGAAACGGTGCTCACCCCTGTAACGCCTTCTCGCCGAAGAAATCACCTTTCGTCAATGTCCTGATGAATTTTTCTTCGACCGAGGTTGGCTGTTTCATGGTCACTTTGACCTATATTGAACATCCAATTTAATATTTTTTGTTGCAAAATTAGCAAAACAAATCCTTGCTTACCTGCCCTTTGCTGATGATGAAAAAGGTATCACCTCGCGCTCCTTGTCGTATTATGTAATCTCCTTCGTTGTAGTACGTCTGAAAATGTAGAATATATTTAAATATCTGAATTGTATTGAATTAGAAAATTGCATTTGGTCGTTTATATATATTTTTTACTTTATTATTTATTCTTTTTTTACTGCCTACACACATCATAAATAACCTAAATTAAAGGAATATTAAGTGAAATCTTATAGAATATTTTATATCTTTTCCCTGAAGAACTTTACTCGTTTTTATAACCTGAAAATTTAACGAAACATTATGAAATGGTAACGGTAACTATTACTGTATCATTTACATTTTTTTTTTTTTTCAAAAAAAGACTCAACAGACAGGGAAACCGTGTTTTGCAGAACAAAACCTTTTAAAAGGTCGCGTTTCACTAAACTGTGGAGTTTGAAATTCTCCGCTGTTTTCATTAACCCCCCCACTTTGTCCCCGGTGATTCAATTACAATATTAAATCCCTCCCTGACATCTAGACTACACGATTTTCCTCCCCTCAAACCAAATCGTTTTTCCGATTTCACGCGAAATCCGAATAGGAAATGTGACCAACTCACCTCCTCCAATACGTCGGAAATTTTAATAAGCGTCTCCTCCGGGAGATTCTTGAAGATTGGCACGCTGCAACAGACAAACAGAGTCTTTGTTGTATTTTTAAAATCAGGTTGCGTCATATATGTTGTACAGATAGCATCTAACTATTGTATTCTGTGCTAATATCGAAACCATCGGCCAATTGTCTTTGTAATGTCACTAATTTTGTGACCCTGATCGATAAATTAAGAAAGGGCAATTATAGATTAAAATACCTCTGAGGGCTTCTGGATCAACTAATAGGACTTGTATGCCTGGAAGCATAAACATTCATTTTTAATGAACCAGAAGGACAGGTTCGCTTTCCCACGAAGCAATTAGGAGAATTCGACATAATAAATATTATCAAAAAAATCAAGTTAAAAAATTCACATAAATTTTGTACATGTTTGAAAGTATCGGATACCTCAACTTTCATAGATCTTAGAATCGTGAACCATTTGTTTGAAAAGTAGAAGAAAGGGATTCCCGGATAATTAGCACAGTTGAAAATTGTAGGTTAAAGTGTCGCATGTGTGCTGTCTCACCTCTTGAGGAAGTCTGTATATTCTGTTTGCCTAATCAGGCCGGTCCTCATCATAATAGTCTGAAAGCATTGTCTTTCGATTGCCCATAGTTTGCAATCGCTCGCGGCTGAAAAGTATAAACAAGTACATTACAAAAAGTATAAGGGCCTTTTAAATTCAGTTCATTTTTCCCTCCCAATTTTAGGATCGAAAAAAAATTACGAAGAACATGTGTTTTTTTTATAACAGTTAAACGTTACCCTTGATAGTAGCTGTCCTCTTGCAGTTGTACAAAATCGCCAGCTCTCCAAAAACCTCTCCGGACGCCAGCGTTCTGAGGTACTTGTTCTCTCTGGACGCCTCGACACGTCCCTCTGGAAAAAACAAAGAATGACTGATGAGAATTTACAGTCTAGACATGACAGTTTGTCTTTAATCGATGGTAGGAGTCTCGCTCTGAGTCAGAAACGGAAAGGATGGGATCTCTTAAGTAATCTTTCGTTTAAGCACAATAACCTTTTAAGCAACCGTGAGTCCGCTTCATATTAAGCAAAATTGCCTAAATAAATACAAAGGAGTCACGTCTCTATTGTCTTCTATTATCTAAAATAATTTCATTAGAATTCAAAATATTCTTAAAAGTATAAACGCTGCTATATCAGTTCAACAGCGTTCTATCAACCTGCAAAACCCACCTAGCACAAACACTATAGTAATTGTCCGAAATGCTTTACATTCAGAACTGTATTAAGAGATAAAGCAGAACACATCCAAACGATTCAAAGATCTAATTATCAATCCCAACTGATTTTTGTAATTACCTCAATATCGATTCAGAACAAAGAGATCTAGAAAGCTTTGGCTTTTATAACATTCTTTGTGAGAAATTTGAATTTCAAACACTTTCAGTCATTGAAATATGTTTAAATGAAGGTTAATGAAAGGACTTATTCATAATTCAATCATGAGTCGATTTGTGTATCACAAAATAAATTTTAAGTGCTTGCTAAATGAGCTTTCATACAATGAGACCCAAAGAGTTGGGTCGCCCCCACGGTGCAAAAAAACCGTTAAAAGTAACAGTTAATTGTGATTTCTGGAATGGGAAGATTGACAAACTGCAGAACTTATTTTCCCTTCCTCCTCGTGTGAACGGTTAAAGTAATAAACGGATAATAGTTTTATAACACATCCTTGGCAATATTACCAAAGCGGCTACAATGCTAAGATTGAAAAAATTGTCCATTTCTCTTCTCTTAGCAGTTGTTATAAGTTATATAAATCTTATCGAGATTTAGATGTCATCGTTGACGAAACGTCCTGACATACAAGTTATGATTATGACAGTATCATGCATTTCCATAAGACAGTTTAAGACACATTTTGGCGGATTTCTAACATAAAATCATGACACACTTCTGACGGCCAAGACTATTAGGTAATCTGCTATTCACAGTTGGATCTTATGGATGAATCCACTTTTCGATAAAGACAAAAACACTACACGTGTACACTACTCTCTCTCTCTCTCCATCACTCCCTCCCCCTCTCTCTCACCCCTTCTCTCTTATCTCTCTCTCTCTCTCCCTCTCTATCTACAGTACAGAAATTCGGACTACAATGACAAAAGGAGTAGCTGCAACGGTTTAGTCGTTGAGTCGGTGCGCTCTCATTCTCTATTTTTTTATGTATCTCTCTCCACTCTACTCCATTTCTTTCAATCTCACTCTCACCCCTTCACATGTTCACTCTCTTCTCTCCCTCACTTTTTCTTTTTTCTTTCTCCTCTTCCATTATTTATTTGAATCTCTCTCTCCCCTCTTCCTCTACTTATTTCAATCGCTCTCACTCTCTCTCTCACCCCCCTCTCTCTCTATCCATCTATCTATCTGTCTCACTCCCAGCCTCAATCTCACTCTTTCTTATTTCATTTTCCCTCTCACACATCTCTGTATATCTCTGTTTTTCTCTTTTTATTTGTTTTTCCCTCATTCAGCAGCTTCGTTTTATTCCTACTCTATCTATATCTCTTTCACTCTCACTTATTCACTCCCCCTCTTTCTCTTTCTCCTCTTCCTCTATTTATTTCAACCTCTCTCATATTCTCTCTCTCTCTATCAATCAATCTATCTATCTATCTATATCTCTCCCTTCCAGCCACAATCTCACTCTTTCTTATTTCATTTTCTCTCCATTTTCCCTCTCACAAATCTCTATTTATCTCTATCTATTTCTCATTCAGTAGCTTTGTTTGTTTTCTCTCAATCTCTACTCCCTCCCCTCCCTTTCTCTCACTCTATCTTCCAATCAACCTCTTTCTTTTTCTATATTACCCTGTTAAGTTAACTGTCCCATCTGTCTGTCTTACCGTCAATTGTCGTTCTGTGTCTAAGAGAAGTCGTTCCCGATTAAAATTTGCGAGAATTATTGGAATAAAATAATACTCATTGTCATTCTTTTTATCTTCCATTGCCTCTCTCTTCACTCTTTCCAATACATACACGCACGCACGCACGTTCCTTGGCGGTGATTCTTAAATCTATGTAGAAATATAAATGTTAACTACAATATACACATTGCATTATTGCAGTTTATACAATGTTTGATGATTGGCCAATACGCCTCTTTTTCGTCCAGACCTCTTCATTTTATTGGCAATGAGTCAGGCTTTGTTAAACTTTCACTTGTACAAGCACGTCTAAGGCCCTTAAGGACAAGCGTATTAGTGGAAATTAATACTCAAGACAATATTGGCCGTGAAGTTACATGGATTTGGCGTGATTATCTTCTTATAATAACAAGATTTCTTGTAGGCCATTTGCCAGGGCGCTCCTGCTTATCCGTGAGTCACAAAATTCGCCGTTCTTCTTAGTCAGTCCTTTGAAATTCATTTTAATTCTGTTGAACGTTTTTGTTCGCGTCATATGACTCACGGATTTATTTCAGTCGGGAAAGCTGTTTACTGAAAAGTAATTGTGCAAGCAAAATCGGCCGAGTTTTGACCAGGGTGGGGAGGATAGTGACTGACCTATTACAAAAATTAGTCACGATTGTACTCGTCGAAATATCTTGATCGACCACTTCAACAATTCTTTAATGACGCAAACTTCGAATTGAAAAATTCTCTAAACTGTCTAAACTATCCATCGTTTGAATTGAAGCAGTTCAGCAAACAATTGTGTGACGTATTTTCCAACTGGAGATTGCAAAACCTGAATAGCTTGTTCGATTGGTCAAGGGCCACAGCTTAGAAAATATCTCAGAACCAATTTCAAATTATATTGGTTTTTCCAAGGATTTTGTCGGTAGCCACAGTTTGTGCACGTATTAGCAATTATCTAGTTAATCATTTTGTTTGTAAACACTTTCCCTGTAATTTGAATCTGTTATATTTTTTTCTTCTTCTGGAAAGTTTGTCTTGTGTGACTGTTCTATTTTTATTTTTAAAGCAAGAAGAAATTCCTACAATGCTTGTGCTGCAATTAAGGCGGCCGACAAGACAAACAGATACAGTGAAAATTTAAAACTGCAAAAACATAAACTAACAGTACGATTCAGTCCTTATATTTGAATCAGAAAAACTGGTCTAATTGCTAAAATAAATGAGAGGGGAACGGAGTATGTGTAAAGACAGAAAGACAGTAGATCGAAAGCCCATTGGAGAGAAATATACATACAATAAAAAAAAGGAAGGCCAGTAGGTTGAGTTAAAAGGGTTTATAGAAAAATAGCATCGCTTCATACAACAATATTAGAATTAGCATATTCGAAACTTGAAAACTTAAAGGATAAGACTAGGTTGTTATGCCACAGATTTGGACCAAACTTTTTTTGGTAATTTTATACTCCAAAATATGGGACATATATTCGCCATTTGTTGTGAAAGGCTCTGGTTTCGCCAATTTTTAAAAAAATTGAAATATAGTTTCTATTGTTTTTAATAATTTTATTTCGCCGTTCTACTTACTCAAATCAACTACGTTAGCTATGATTATTTTTATATATATCGTACTTATCATCACCTATCATGTTACAGCATTTTTGATGTAGATTGAATTAAAAATAAATGGAAAGCTATCACAGTTTATCAATAACCAAACAGTTTTTTTTTTAAACTAAATATTTTTCAAGTAAACTAGGTCATAATTTTTTTCTTGAAACTAACATGACATTTCGCAAAAAAAAAATGTTTTAAAGTTTAAATTTTCATTATTTTAATATTTTTATTTCGCTGTTCTACTTGATCATAGCTACTATGTGAATATATCATTTTGAAACATTTTTGCGATGAAAGTACAGTATTTTTCAAGTAAACTAGGTCATAATTTTTTTTCATGAAACTAATGACATTTCTCAACAAAAAAAAATGTTTGAAAGTTTAAATTTTTCATTTTTGAATATTTTTCAAGTAAACATGGCCATAATTTTTTTCGCGAAACTAATATGAGATTTCGACAAAAACAATTTGTTTGAATTTAAATTGGTCGATTTTTTGACCCCTAAATTTTTCCGATTTTTAAGAAATCGTGCTCCGAATAATTGAAACGGCAATGATTGCAAAACGGCCGAAAGGATTTGAACGTCAAATATATCAGAAGGGAAATGTGGCCTTTTAACGACGTATATACCGTAAAAATGTATAAAAGATTTCTAGGAAAAACTACAAAAATAAGAAATTTTTCAGAAAGTAACGCAGTTTTTTTAGTTAATAATGTTTTGATAGTAATGTTTGGCACAGTTATAAAATGCAAGTGACAATTTAGTTCACAAATCTGTCTTCAAGGGATTGGGGATTGAAAAAAAAATGATTCCACTAGGATGTCCGTTACGCTGAAGATTATACGTCAAAAAATTAATTTACTCAAATTTCCACAAAAGCCGGTATTTTTAAGGGTTTTATAACGCTAGAATTGTGGCAATGACTTTTGACCACTTCCTGAATTTGCTTACAGAATGTTTGTTGTAATATGCATTTTGTTGATTTATGTTTTTAAATCATAGCAAATTAGTATATTTTTTGTTTTTATCTTTACTAACAATAAATTAATGCAAGTTAAAACTAAGTAATGATTTATGATAATTTAATTGCGACTAAAATTAGCTTTTGAAAAACGCTTCATAAACCCGATTAAGTCAATTTATATTAAGAAAACATAAATTTATTATTATTTGATAGAAACACTAAATGGGCCGGATATCGCAACGATGAAGAAAAAAATCTTATTTGATAACTTTTACTATTGTTTTTATTGCAACTTACATAAAAAAATGCTATAAAATGATATATTCACATTCTTTCAGTAATTACTGTAGAACGGCGAAACAAAAATATTAAAAACGAAAAATGCGATTTCAAATTTTTTTGGCAAATATTCACAAGAAATGGGGGTACTGGTCCCATATTTTTGAGTGTGGAATCACGAAAAAAAGGTTTAGTCCAAATTGCACCAACTTAGCCAAGTCGAAGTAACTACTTATTTTCTTTCAACAACATTTTGTTTATCGTGCCAACGTTTCGATCTTTATAGAGATCATCTTGTAGACGTGCACAATACAGAAAATGTTTTTCTGAAACCTACATCACACCAGATCGCATCTCAAGATTTTCGAATAATTCTCGACTAATGGTCACTAATCACCACACAGTACTATTTTTTTTATTTTTTTTTTTTATTATGATGTGTATATTTTTAGCAATAATTTCTTTCCGAAATATTGTATAAGGAAATATACACGGATTGTCAAAGCTTTTAACGGTACGGCCTTCTAAAGGGAGGGTAAAAAAACCTAAAGAACCTTGATTAAGCAAGGAAGTTGTAAAATACAAGGTCGCGGTAACGCCCAGCCCAGATCAAAACTGCTAAGCATATCTTTCGCCACTCGCGGAAATAGACGCGGAAGGAAGACGGATAGACTGTAAGCTTTCAAAACCTTGGGGTTGTAATTGGAAAAAAAATTAATCCACGGTGACTAAAAATCATCCAAGATTCGGCGGATCGTGATCACGTACGATTGGAACAGGACCGTCGGGCTCAGCATGACCACCGATACACGAAAAAGAGATTTCACAATAGGGCTCACAGATGATGCGAGATCACCGGGGATTTTTGTCTTCTATCTGCTCTTGAAAGTCGACTTGGCTATAGATGCATTTTTATTCTAATTTTTTCCCCTCTGCTGAATAGGACTGGTGATAAAGGAGAAAAAACCGCAATTATAACAGTGTCCACAGCTGAGAGGGCTTTTCACATCCGTCACGCATGAGGGAAAACTGAATTTTCCTCTCTGGAGGCACACCTCGACAGATATGTATCTACGTTTTCAACAGTCCGGAACCTTCACAAAACAATAAAAAAAGTCTTTCTTTCTCAATAAAGTCTTTAATTTCCATAATAACATATAGCGATTCGTTCCTCCACCTCTAGGACCAGCACAGACCTTGGTCTCGCCTCTTGTGAAATAATCAGTGGATTCAACTTAGTAATAGCAAGAACAGCTGTTCTACAAGCGATATTTTCGAAAAGAAAACCAATTTTTAAGTGAAAGTGCTCCCGCTCCTGTCGCACGGCCTTGCTCAATCAAAACTCGAGTACGTGCCCCGAATTCCCGCTACTCTTTCGGAATAAAAAGCCCTGCAAGCTTTTTCTTCGACTATCATTCGTGACAAGCAAGTCTTATTTAAAAGACATTGTAATGTTTCTATAGCGGGCCTTATAATTGCACTTGACGGGTACTTATGGCCCATTTTAAAAATGGTGGTACTCAACAATGTCAATCAAATACGTACTTTGCTCTTTTGCAATTTTATTTAGGTTTAATCAAGTCTATTTCAAAGCCTGCAATTGTACACTTATTGTTACATATTTATTGCTCATAAATGTTGATACAACGTGATAGAAAGGTCCTCCATAAAGCAGTCCTCTCAGTACTAAACAAGGTATTTTGTAATATCTCATGGAAGTTGCAAGAAACTTGAGATTTTTAAGTTATAATGAAGTCAACTCTGGGCGAGGCTTGATGGTTAGGTGAGATAGACTTGGCCTAGATGCCAGAATAGGTTTCCTCGCAGTTGCAGACGATTTCCTTCAGCCGGAAAATGTCTTCCCTATTCACGTTTGGTGCGTAGAACTGAACCTAGATAGTCGACTATGCAAGACGGAAATTATGAGGCCAATTAAAAAGCTGTTGTTAGACTGAGACGCAAGAAAACAAAGTGAAATTAAAATGGATCGAAAGAATAAAACTAACTACAGAAAAAGAACGTTTTGATTCAGATCATCTCGTGAAAATAGTAACCAGAAGGTTAGGTGACGCAAATATTGAATTATTTATCGACATTGGAGGGCAACATTATTGGAATATAGTTTGACTGATTTTACAGAGAAGAAAAGACAATTCAATTTTAACAGTTCAGACAATTCAATAACTCTTTAATTACATTTTTAATTTCTCGATGTTCAGTTCGGCAGATTTTGAGGGTTGAAGGTGGTTGGCGTGAGAGACTCTCGGCTAGTAGACCCCGGGGCCGCGGGTTCGATTCCCGCTGTCGCCTCTGGCCCTTTTTTCACGATACCCTTCCCCCAAAAAAACGAATAACGCAATAAATATATACAGTATCTGGCTAGATATGCATAGTTCATGAGGCCATTAAATTTAAAAAAAAAGTATTTATAAATCAATTCTAGCAATTAGGTAGGCTTACTTTTTCCAGAACCAAAGACAAAGGGCGAAAAAGGAAAAACCATCCGACATAAACATTCAGCGAATAAAAATAGACAGTAATATGGTAGAAGAGGCCAAAGGCAAAATTTTACCCAGACGTACTCCAAACTTGAGTTATGTTCACTTAAAAAGGATGAACCACACATCAACTGGAGGAAAAGAAAAGAAATTATAAAAGATTTCTCTTAATTAGTTTTAAAAAAGACTACAAGAAATAGGATACAGAGATCCACTGGAGAAATGAAAATCTAACTAAAACGAGATTATGTGGACGAGAACAAAATCTGACATCAAAAATATTCAATGTTTAGGTAATAAATATAGACAGCAAAAATCATCCGACATAAACACTCTGTGAATAAAAGTGGGCAGAATAACGATCAAGAGTAATATGGTAGAAGAGGCCAAAGGAAAAATCTTACCCAAACGTATTCCAAACTTGACTTACTTTAACAATGGATACCAACGACTGGAGGGGTTCCCTCCTGAGCTTATTGTACTATATCCCTGGCTCCATATTTTTGGGGGAGGGCTCACAACACAAACGTGAACTTGAGCCCCCGTTGTACCAGTGTTCTTCCATCGAAGAAACTCATTTTTTAAGGTGGTTGGAACCAAATTCAGGGTCGCTGAGATCCAATCCCGCCTCTTCCATTGATGAGTGCCGTGTCAATTTCTTTCAATTGCGGCCACCGGTCCCCTTAGGCATCAGAAATATTCCAGTGGCGGCGGTGAGGAACGAACCCATAACCGCGGTATCTACTAGCCGAGTTTGACACCTTAATCACTCGGCTACCGCGGCCCCCCCAATCACTTAATGACGAGCATACATCAACTGGAGGAAAAGAAAAAAATGATAAAATATTAATCTTGACTACTCGTAAGAAAGACGACTGCAAGAAATAACATGCACGCAGGCATCCACTGGAGAATTGAAAATCTGACTAAAACGAGATTATGTGGACGGGAACAAAGTCTGACATCATAAATATTCAGAGTTTCGCTAATAGATTTAGATAGGTAGGTCATTGCCAATAAAAATAAATGATCCCCTGTCTAACGTCCATCGGGCAATAAAAAGGACGACTATGGAAGAAAAAATTCGCAAATAACAACATGATACACACGATTAGAAAAATGTATCATAAATGATCGATGGGCTGGCGTGTGTTAGAAAATTGAACACATAAAAAATAAGCTCACATCCACTAGAAGTAGAGAATCGTCAAAACACTTCTGTATAATCATTCGTGTCGTGGTGGAGTCCGAGTATGCATGAAAGTGCATATAATGGGACGATCGATAAGCTCAATTGACTTTCACCAAACCTACAAAATGACAGCGCACAGTCATCCACTGAAGATACTAACCCTTTTTAAAAAAAGTCTGTATTAACATTGAACATTTGAAAAATCTAATATTGAATGATTGACAGTACAACCAACGTTGTATTAACTATAAAGAAAATTGAAAAGATAGAGGAAAAATAATTCTCATGAAATCTTGACTAGTTTTTTAATAAAAATTTTCTGAGATGTTAATAATAGCCCTGCTTGCATTAAATCATTATTTTAAAAAAATTATGTTCCATGTTCAGAAATAACAAAAACAAGGCTAAAGTCTCGATGAATGTGAAGGATCAAGAGTAAACGTACACTTGTTGAGTCATGTGAGTCCAGATGGAAGACAAACAAACCAATTGATTTTTTAATAATACAATATACAAATTAATAATATTAAAAAAAAGTAAAATGAAAATGCCTGGATACATAAATTTTCTAGCTGTGCGACATTGCGTCCACCGAGGTAAAAACATAAAGCTTTATGAAATCATTTATTTCTTTTCGTTAAAAAAAATGTTAAAGCCTCAATTCCAAAATGCTCAGACTGTTCAGAGAAACTTTCAAAATTATTAATATTAATCGTAACTTCGTTAAGGGCCTCCAGGGTCAGACTGGCTGGACCGAAAGTTTATCAATAAAGTAACGTGGCAGGTTAATGCTTAGTAAACTTATGATAATGGTGATGGGCTCGTCAAGATTAGAAAAAGGTTAAGCAGAATACCTAATTGTTATAACGTTAAACTTGTTGTTTGCCCTGTCCTTCCAGGCTTAATTGAAAATTTATAAGATATCTCAAATTTTTCTTTTATACAATAAATCGGATTTTCCAACTTACCTCAGCGATTTAACAAAAACCGGTCTTCACTAGAGGCGAACAGAAATCAAAAGATAAATGACAACTATCACAACTTACTATTGAGCTGGATTTGATAGCAAAGCATTCTCGATCAATATTTGATTCCTTTCGCTTATTTACGTCCGAATAACTCAGAGGCCAACAGAGTACTGTTTAAGGTTTACAAACTAGCTATATTTAACCTCTTATCCAAAGATTGGACCAAAGAGGAAGTGGGTTGTTTACACATAGGATTAATCCTCGCATCTTTGTCGAAATCCCACCAACCGGCAGTTTTTCCATACAAGCTGACTGGAAAATTAAACCCTTTGTAGAAACTAGGAGCTAGTTTACTTACAGCAAGTCGAGGAGTGGTCATTATAAGTTTGTCAACTTCCAACTAACCTAGAAACAAAAAACAAAACATTATTATAATGGAACAACAAGAAATAAAAAATAAGTATTACAAAATAAATTCAAATAAAAAATCGATGCAAATTTTCAAACTTTTCGCATAAATACTGGAGAAACTGAATCAAAATACTGTGTAACAGCTGTTCTAAACTAGAAAAGCAATCTGGAATAAACTAGAAAAAGTTACCAGCAATAAACATAATAAAAGCTTCTATACTTTAAATAAATAATATTGAATAATAAATATATAACAGAATTGTTAGAAGCTTGTCTAATTTTTCACGTTTGGTTTTCAATTGATAGACTGATATTGATTAAATATTTGCACATAATATAATACATATTATATATTTCTGTAATAATAACTAAAAAATTTAATTGTCGGCTGCAAAAATTTTTGATACTGTATATTTGAAAAAAACCCAACCGTATTTCACATAATTTACGTTTTTAAATAGTATTCTGCCTTTGAGTCTGAATTTTAAGTTTATTCTATATGTGCATTCGATTTTTTTTTCTTAACGTAGAATATGAAACTAATATCAGGATCACATTAAATACAAAATTAAAGGAAAATTTGTTTTATTTTTAAAGGAAAGCAATTCAGGTTCTTTGAAGTACATTTAACCCCTTCGAATTTTTATAGAAATAAAAAATTAAGCATTTTTGGCTGGATTTGCCGACCCACATTTCCGTTTTGGTGTAGATTTCATCCAGTGTCCTCAGTATTACAACAATTGGAAAAATTAATTTTTCTCATCTCAACATTTGGTTTTTATCCCATTATAAGAGCGAAAACTATGGAATCAATGAATGTACATAGATAAAAATCATAAATTAGGCCTGATAGTTATTCTGTAAAAATTACGTAAAATGTCTTGTACATCGATGAAGTCGTATTAAACTAACACATTTTGTGTGATTTTTAAGAGAAAAATCGAAGGCTTTTTTCCAAAAAATACAAACAAACATTCATTTCAGAATTTTTGGGGGTGCAGAAAAACAACAAATTTTCTCTTTCTATATATATATATATATTTACTTTGCTACGTCACTCAGGTACGAAATGAATATTACAATTATAGTAATACTATATAATAATAAATTGTTACTATTACTGTACATTTTTCAATATAGGAAATTTGCGTGCTATATTGGTTCATTTTTTTTAATGCAAAGTAGATTAAAATATTTTTCTTTTTCCTTCCCCCCCCCCAAAAAAAACCTGAATACAATTTTTGTGAAAATTAAAAACACAATTCAATAATTTCGTGGTCCGCTTGACCAATTAATATATTACAATTAATTAAGGATTTTTTAGTTGAGATAAAACACTCAATGACCCAAGCGGGATTCGACCACACGATCTTCGGCTTCAACTTCCCATCTCAACCCCACCTTTTGAATTTTCCGTCCTTTTGCCATTTTTCAAGTGGATCGAGGTCACGATAGCTCAAGTGGTAGAGCAGCGGCGTATCTAGCCGAATATCGTGGGTTCGAATCCCGCTCCTGCCAATGACCTTTTCATCTAAACTAAAAAACCTTAATTAATTGCACAAATGCAATTTTTCTCTGTCAGATTACTCATTACAATTTTAATCGGTTTTATGCCGAACATCACAAAAGTGATACCTTCGAAAAAACGACACCATCGATATGTAGAAAACAATATAAACTCCACGTATAAACATATCTTAGTCCTACGTAAATAAACGAGAATTTGAGACAAAAATAAAAAAACTTCATAAACAATTTCTTTTCATTTTTATATCTTTAATCTCGTTTTACTTTATTTTCTTATACTAGCGAAAACAAATAATTCGTGTGGACAAATAAAAAATCATAGACCCATATAAAATAATAATAACCAAAAATATAAAATTATTTAATAATTTGGCTTCTTGGGTCATTCACAAAAATGCAAGGACACGTAGCTTATATTTTTTGACCTATTATCACCAAAAAAGTGTTGTTAATGTCGGTGATCATACATACATACATACGTCTATAGCCTCTTCTTAAGATGAACGACAGAACATTTTTTCTGAACCCCGTTTTCTATTATATATCTCTTCATTTTGAGAAGAGACTATTTTTAATTTTCACTTTATAAGCACGACTAAGTTCCTTAAGAGCAAGACGTACTTATAAAATTAACTCATAGCGATTTATCACATTTTAGTCGCTTTAGAATGATGCATACAATTTTATATTATATTAATACAAAAGAAAACTAGACCCACATATATTGAGTGTGACCATAATTGATTGGATGACCGAACCGTTGATAAATTGCATTGGCCAATGAAGAGCCAGCTTTGAACAAAGTTTTCCATTCGAAAGGATTAATGGATAACCATTTGGCTTTCTCCGTGGTCGGCTTTATCGCCGTGTATAAACTATCTTCTTATAGAGAAAATAATTTTCATCTCCGGCCATAATCGTCTAAGAAAGTTGGGACAAGAAACAAAGAAAAGCTCACGTTACTAGGCTATTCAACTACTTTTACAATACCATACTTTTACTTTTCCTGCTTTTACGATTTATTAGACATGTGAGCTTTTTTTATTGGCACGAGAAAAAAATTGGCATTATCCAGTCACCAAATTAATTGATTTTAAATTATATTTATGTTGGAGACCAAATATAAATATAAACAATCATTATGAAGTTAGAATAAAAACAATATTATTAGAAATGAAAATGAATATTTAAAATACTTCTGCCTATAAGCCTCTCAAATAATAGTTGATCCGGTTGGAAATCAGAATTGATTATGTTTTCGTCAACAATTACAAAATCGGACAAGCAAGTACCACACTGAGGTTAAGCACTTCCTGACAAACTATGGCACCCTGAAAACGAGGAAGCTAATAAAATCAGGATTAGCATTTTTCCTCGTTGATCACAGTTTTGCCCAAACTTGAAAATCAGAAATAGTTTGTCACAGCAGCTGACGAAGAGCATCCAAATAAAATTTCACAACCTTGTTTGGCATTGGTTTCCATTTGGGGTAAAATAACTTTCACGATTACCAGACTTAAGAAACTTGACATTTTATTTTCAAAAAAGGTCGCAAAGAATTCGAGTTAAGAAGACAGAATTGCGGTGTCATACGCACAGGTGATGGTAGTGTTGAACAAACAAGTAGTTAGTATACGGAAAACAGAATGGGACTCAGATTGCCCCCTTGTGAGACGCCGGATTGTATCAGTCTAATACCTGAGTACTTGTTGACGCATCTCACTCTTAAGTCCCAAAGGGGTTGTCGGAAGAATTTAATTTTATGCTAGATACCCGTGCCAAATCCTATCAGTTCGATCCAGGAACGCACCCTACTAATATTCCCGTCAATATAAAGGTCTCCATATAGATCTACACTTTTTGAATTCACGCATGAGCATAAAATATGCAATTTTCTCTTACACATAAATTGTCATGCGCAAATGTTTTACTTACAACCTTGAGCTCCAGTCGAAACTTAATAGTTTGCAGCCCGTAGAAACTTTTAAATATATCATTTGACTGAGGTTTATTTTATCTTAACGTCTCACGTGTCACACTAACCTAGCATGAATATTGTTCCTTGAGTAAAATTGTTAGGGATATTCAAACCATGCTTTTTTTTTTACAATTTGTGGGCGGGGGAAGTGTAGGACAATAAAGCTTCTGTATGAACAGAGTGTCAAGGCTTGTCTTTGACCCGTTTAAACATTAAGAAACAGCTGGCCCGTTCGGCACCATCATAAAGAAGTCTCTTATGGCGTCTGTGCTTATCTTTATGTTCAATCTTCGTGTGAGACATGCGATATCCGTTCTTGTAATTACTTTAGAAAAATAATTTGTTAAGAAAACATGTTTAATTGTTCATAAAGTTTGGCGATGAGTTTTTAATTATGTTTATCATTATTTAATTTAAAATACACCGAATTTAAAAATATCCTTAAACATAATTAAAAAACTATTAGTGCAATTATTTTCTTCCACTCGGAAATCTGTTTTTGTACTGTTTTGAGTATGAAAGATCTATATAATTTAGCAATGATTAATTTAAAAATGTTTTTCACGTTAACAAGCTTAGTTTCTCTCGTTTATTTGTTATTGGAAACTTCGACAAATTTTAAGGCATCGGGACGTTTTATTATGCGTGGAAGGATAAAAACGGTTTCTCTTCCTGTCAAACCACTTGGCCATGGATGAATCTCTCAAGTTTTACGCAACTTTTCATTTTAAATATCTCCTCAGACCGGACTTTCTCGCTTTTATTATACAAGCGCGGAGATTAGCGTCGGAAATTTTCAGAAAAGAAGGAACACTTCGTTTCGTAATGAACCGTCTGGACGTCTTTTTCGAAAATAATCTTTCAAAAGGCTATCTCTTTTTAACGGATTAGTCTGACTACTGGATATGTTTCCTATGATTCTAAAAGCTAAAAATTTTTCCGAGATATGTCGAAAAGTGGGTCTATCGGAACAACTCTTAAAACATAGTATAGTACTATTATATGAAGGTATGCGAGGTGATGAGCATAATCATGTCCTCGTCCGATTATTCCAATCGTGACATAATTACATACACAAATAAAACATTATACCGACCTCTGACAAAACAGCCCAGATCCCTCACTAATTCAGATAAACTTTACAATAATCCGTAACACACAGATTAAGCTATTATTAATAATTATTCCAAAATCGTGAGATACCGTCTGGCGTGATTTAGGTTTCAAAAAAACATTTTTTTTATCATGCCAACGTTTCGATCTTTATTGATATCATCTTCAGTGCTCAAAGTGTTTGTTTTCTGCGTAATTGTGCCATTTTTGTGCTCCACTGTCAACACAACACACAAGAATGACACAATTACGCAGAAAACTGTGAACACTGAAGATGATCTCAATAAGGATCGAAACGTTGGCACGATAAAGAAAATGTTTTTCTTTTCTGAAACCTTAATCAGTCCAGACCGCATCTCACGATTTTGGAACAATTATTGATTAACAGTCACTAATAATCACCACACATTCCTCCCTACTATTAATGTAGAATGGGCAAAGCATCTAACAAACAAAACCAGCGGAACTAGGCTGATTGTCTTAGTCTATAGTGCTACATATTTAACACCTAGCTTGTATTTCACAACCAACCTGGGTGTATTCACTAAATAAAAAATAACCAATCATGAAAAAAACCCGCAATTTTTCTCATTTTCTAAAAAAAATATAGTAAAGTGATAATCCCTAACAGTAAAAATCTTGATACTTTTTTAGTTACCACCGTTATTTACATTTTACTTGTCATCCTTTCCGCAAAGCGATTCTTTTTTCCATCATACGGGATATTGTCTATGCAGTATCATACAACTTGAAATAGGTCTTTTAAATTTAAAAGCTTACTTTAGTGGGCATTTCTGCCTAAGGAAACATACCCGAAAATATCTAAAAATATTGATATCAAAAGCAGAGACTACTGAGAGAGAGTTTGATTTCTCCCATTTCACTTAAACATCAGGTGGATCGCGTTGTGGGACTTTTATCCCCTTTTGAATATAAACACTTTTTCGTGGTGTATTTTTCGATTTACCTCAAGAAATGGAGTATGGAACACTGATATGTTGGTGATGCTCGATGGCTTCCTCTTTTCATATACCTTCAACTACTTAAAAATGACATACTGGTATTGCCTTTTTTAAATTATTTCCAATAGCCGACATTTCTGCTCTACGTAATGCTGTCAGTAAACCTGAACGTTCTCTAGCTACACATAAGATTCAACCTTCTATGTCTTCCCTGCCATCTTTTAATATTTAAATCATATGATTGCCCCATCTCTCAAGGGACTGCTTTTTTTTTGTAAGCGTGTGTCCACCAGGGGAGAATCGTAGGACCTTGCCTATTCACAATATACACAGCCAATATGGATGCTACCCCTAACAATATCACATACACCTTTTCTAACGACCTGTCGTATAATCGTGATCCTTCACTTGATAGTCATAACAACCAAATAAATCCACTCACATTTTAATCCTGGAAAATTCACTTGTACCACAGATCTAACTTACACCACAATAACCAAGGCATTTACAAGGCCCTGTTGAAATATGGTCAAAGGGAATGTTTATGGATAAACACAAAAATCAATCTATTAAAAAACTTAAACTCTTCTTTGTACGTTTCAAACCAATACAATGACATCTGTATCCTATTCCGATATTATAACTTCAACAAAAATGAAAATCTTCACCCCAATCCTCTTGTGACAATCCTGTGTGTCACAATACTGTGTACCCTGTCGCAACGTCCCGGAAAATCTCGTCGTTTGAAGCGTTTATGGACGAGACGTCTCTCGACAGATAGACAAACATAATGTGAGGGCATGTGAAAATAATATGCAGAAAAACTTACAACGAAGAAATACAATTATTATTACAACAGGACATTCTCTTTAACTTACACAATTGCCGACGTAAACAAAAATTATTAAAATACATAATAAAATGATCTTATTAAATAGGATCAGCATAAGTTGCGGGGTAATTATGATCCTTGGTGGTTCCTGCCACCATAAACAAATTAAATGACACATTTAAAAAACGGTGAGCTTTCGGCAATTTATTTTTTATTCTTCGTCTTTTTAATGAATTAAAACGCAAAAGTATTTTTACACAATTTTAATGATTTCATTTCACATTTTTAAACCGTACGATAGAGGTGATTGACAAAACCAGTAAAATGTGGAGATGGCAAAAAAAAAAAAAAAAAAAAAAAAAAAAAAAAAAAAAAAAAAAAAAAACAACTTCGTAACTTCGCAGACCTTTATATCTTAAAAAATAGTACATTTTAAGTTGAGAACAATTTTCATAATCAGTTGTATAACCGAAAACTCGTTCATACAGGTTTTTCCTTTTTATGGATCGGGCACTGCTGTGCTGTCATAGCAGCTTGGAAAAAAGGTCGGTTGAATATGTACTGGACCCGATTAACATACGGATACACCATGCCCATAGGGTCAAACACCTCCACAATCCGTAGATCCGCCGCGTTTAAATTCAGCGTTCTTTCCATTTAAAACAAATCATCTCTCCCAAATGCTGGAACTATACGATGTCGCGATACAGTTCCTATTTGATAAATGGCCCATTGCTTAACACCGCAAACAAAGACTGAGCTCCATTATCTCTGTACGGGTTTATCACGTCGTTAGCATTCAGTTAAAAAAAAAACCTTCCGTCTGCCTTTGAAGGTCGGAAATAAATGATTTTTTGAACGCCACCTTCCCACCAAACAAACCTTGTGGATACTTTCTGCGTTTTGGGTTTTTAGGATTCGAAAGAGCTATTGTTAGCCTTTAAAATAAAGTACAAGGAGTTTTGGCCCCTTGTAAACAGATTGAGCAAGCCCAGAGGGAACTACCGTTTGTTTTTCGTTTTCGCACGTGTTTCCCTTACAATTGACTAAATAAACGGACGAGTGATATCGGTTGCCTTTACGTGACTTCAAATCAATTGTTTTTCAGTTTAAAATGCAAACTCGTTTCAAACAATCAACTTCCGCCTCAAATAAGCCGCTATAAAGTAAATATAAAACCGGGAAATGGGAACTCTTATCGCAACATGTGTCGTTCCCTATGATTAGCCTTTTTTCCCTTCTTTTAAACATAGCACAAAGGGAATATTTTAGGGGGTAAAGTGTTGTTTTTTGTATAGGACCGAGGACTTTTTTCACTTTAATTTGTTTGTAGGGTGTATTTTTCTTTAATTTTTTAACAATAATTTTCAACACGAGATGATTAACGGTCTTCCCGGCGCTGGCTGAAACTATGAAGTAACAATTAAGAAAATAACTGTGAATATAAATAAAAATATTGTTGTTAGTCATCCTATCAATTCTTGTTCTTTAGAAGAAAATCTTAAAAGAGGTCTCACTGACTAAAAATCCTCATTATTTCAGACAGCAAGCACTCCTAAAATTATCAGTAAAAACATTCCAAAAAATCAGTGAATGCATCCAAAATCTCCAAAACTCAAAGGTGTTCTTTTGAGTAATCAATAAAGCCAACTGGCCAGAGGAAGTCCATATGTGTTCAGCTACTCGTGTTTCAAACTTCGCCAGTAGATTCATTTTACATGGTACCCACAGTCCTTAATTATCTATGGTCCGAATCCCAAATGTTTCGGAGTTATTCCATTTTTCTGATTTTTAGGATTCGCGACCTCGCTTCAAATATAAAAGGATAACTCAAAAATTAGACGGTTTTACACACACACAGACACAAAAAAAATTAAAACTACGTTAAATTTCCAGTAAGACGTGATCAGTACTAAATTTGTAAATGTTGGTGAAATAAGTGTTTTAGTAGGCACAACGTTGAAATTTTTTTTTCAATATGAAAACCTTCCTTTGGTGATTCTAAACTACTATTTCCAAACCTACAGACAAGCAAATTTCAGAAAACGTACTCCATTTAATATTCGTTTTTGTGGTACAATTAGGTTTTAATTACTTTTATCACATATGAAGATTTTGATGAAGGAAAGGAAAAAACCGTGGTTGACGGTTTGTTAAGTTGGAAATATTTATAATGATAAAAAATAAAAACTTAAGGAAATTTTGAATGAATGAATTAAAAACGTTTTGATCTTAAAACTTTTTTCTAGGGAATAATACGATAATCGTTTAATCTAAGATGGAGATGTGTTGATAAATAAGTAAACAATTGGAAATTTTTTAAAATAAATTCATTAAAAATTTCCTTAAGTTTTGTTTAAATCTGTCCACCTTACCAATCCGACAACCACCGTTTTCACCTTTCCTTCATCACTTTCTTCATCTTTAGAAAAGTAATTAAAAAAGCAATTACATCACTGAATATAATATATGATATTAAGATAGTTATGGTGTACATGTTCTGAAATTTGCTGGTCTCTACGTTTGGGAGTAGTAGTTTAGAATCATCACAGAAAGTTTTTCAACGTTGATTTAAAAAAATTTTAAAACTAGTAAAATGCTTATTTTGCCGACGTTTACAAGTTAATGTTAACATCTCATTGGAAATTTAACGCAGTTTTCAGTGGTATCGGATTTGTCCAAAACCTTTTAGTTTTGGTGTCATCATTCGAAGGAAGGTCGTGAAATCTTAAAAAATCAGAAAAAATGGAATAACTCCGAAACTGTTGGGATTCGGGCCATAGTTAATAAGGATTTTTGGGTTTCATTTGAAATGTAGAATCTACTGGCACAACTTGAAACACGAGTAGTCGAACACTCTGCATATGGAAAATCATCTGGCCAGTTGCGATTTTTCATTACTCAAAAGAACACCTTTGTGTCCTGATACCCCAGATATTGTCAGGTTATTATTTTTTTTAAGTCTGTCATACCTCTCAGCGATGGAAAACCTACCTGGGAGGAATAAAATTAGCAAACTATTTCTAGATTTATTATCGAGTTGTTGTTTTTTTTTCAGTCTCTTTTCAACATAGATAGATATAGTGGAACCTTTCTTATCAAAAGGTCAAATAAGTGAAAACGTTATACGAAAGTTATATTTATCGTCTGGTATGATATAACGTCTGGACTGTTGATCGACGATTACATCCCAGTTTGATCCGATAGCGATGGAGAAGAAAAAACTTACAAAAGTGGGATTCAAAGTAGCCGGCGTTAATACAAAGCCACGACACTAGAAAATGCCACAAAAGTATCATTCTAAAGGCTTTTTTGCAATTTTTTTTTTTGGGGGGGGGGGAAGGAAAGAATTTCAATTGGGTTTTCAATGGAATTTAAAAAGTCCGGCCATTTGATTATTTATTTTGTCCTTGTAGAACAATGCAAGAACACGTGAATGCAATCTATCATAAATAAATTAAATTAATTTTTACGTCAATAAACACTAATACAAAAACACATAAATATAGATAGTGTGTAAAGAAAGTTTCTCATTGCCAAGAGTCCATTGGTTGTTAGCCCGTTAAGTAGTAGACCTTGGACTGTAATTTTTTTCTTTTAAAACAGCAATAATCCATTCCTTAGAAAAATCAGCCTAGGTGTATAGATAATGGTTTATGCGCATATTATGCATACAATAACATTGCTATTAAATGCGAATGTTCCCTAAACCAAAAAACCAACATGTTGTTCAATTTAATTAAGGCCTACACATAATGACATAGGCCAATAAATCTACTACGCATTTTGGGAAAACGTTTAGAAAAGGTCCTATTAAAAATAATTCATCCAATCTTAAGTTCTCAAAAGATTCCAGACCATCCAATTGGTTTTCGTAACTACCACCCAAATATCTAACAGAGCCATGGGATTCCGACAGGTCTTATGTTTGGGCATGTTCTAGGGCCTTTCTTGTCGTATGTGTAACGATGAATCAAATTTGGGATTCTTCCCTTCACCAGGATCTCATACTTAACAGCTCCTGACAAGTTTTCCGGTAATTGAAGGCCGTTTCATTTCCGCTTATGTTATCCATCCAAGTGTTTTTCAGGGTAGAGTTCTAGATCCCATATTTTACCAGGCACAGCAAACCTGTCAAGTAAACTGATCGAGTCGTTTAGACTCGAAATATTCAACACCACACAACTTGATTTTACTTAAAAATACGACAAATTTTCATAATTATAATAATCATGCTGAGACTGTTTACTGTTATTATTAGCCAGACAAGCTTATGGGGAATTTTTAAATTATGTAAAAAACACAATTCTAATTAAAAAAAGAAACAAAAATAAATTTTATAATTTTATTAAATTTGATGTAATTTAAAATGGGAATTTTGCATACATTTGGCCTTCTAAATTAAGAATTTTAAAAAGAAAAATTGAAGCTTGGATGGCAATAGGATAAATTTGATTACGAGTGAATGTTTGGAGTCAGAGCTTTAAAGCGCTCAGAAGGAATATAGCTAAACTAAGATAGAAGGTTTGGATGTTAGGGCGTGAAATGACATTATCCGTTAAAACGACCTTAAAAATTAATAATAATACTACTACGAGTGACATAGCCATCACTCTCCACAAAAAGAGCCAGGTTTTCTTTATTAACATTTCGCTTCCAACTGCTGACAAAAAGTGCCGTACTTAGGACAGTGCGTGCAACTCTTAAGGATCTATGACACAAGAAGGCTTGCTCTCATAAATAGAACACAGGTAACATCTTAGTGAAAGACTAGAAATGTGGGGTCTAATCAAGCATGCCAATATCCACTGCATCCAAAACGCTAAGCCATAATCTTAAGAAACATCCTTCATGGTCTATTCCTTCTGTTCCACTAAACTATTCCTACAGAACTATTATTTGCACACGTTACGCATTACTATGATATATTAGAGAACTGGCCAACAAATGATCCAGACGAACCGTCACACTGGATTTAAAACAAATGGCAAATCATAAAGTCTTTTGCCTAATTTTATTACAAATCGTAAGTGTTTTTGGAAAGTACCGGAAATCTTATATTCAAATGATTTCCTTACTTTTACGAACAAACAACAAAAAATGGCTATTTTATTAGGGTATGAAAAAGAACCAACCAAGGACCTTCGTGAATTATTGCTTGCGTTTATTATTGGACTTGAAAGGAGTATCTTGCACACCACCCTGCTTATATCCTTGACGCATATCCCTTATATCCTCGTTAACGGCAGTAGCACATTTTGTTAAACACTTCAATCAGAATACTACACCTACAATGCAATAAAATGACATTGTTAGATATTTCAATCGAAGTACGAGTAACTTCAACAATAGAAATTTATATTAAGTTAAAGCATGAGGACTGTTTAACAAAAAATTGTTCATAACAACACATAAATTAAATTGTATGTTTATATTCGATTTTTTCCTTCTCATAGTGAACTTTTTTATTAAATGGTTAACCTATTAGTCTATAATTAACGTCTTAAGGATAGATTTTGTAAACGCATGTAGCCCATTTATAGACGTGGTTCGAGTACTTTCACATCCTGTATGTACGATGTAGTAATACTAAGAAAAACAACCAATCGACGCAGCGAATTTGGTTTATTTAAGCCTACGTTAAAAAAAGAGTTGACACGCCGCAAATCACATTTTATCAGATATTAGTTAATAAAAATGTTCCGGATTAAAGGATTAAATAAGTAAACTTACCGTGTTTGTAATTTACATAGAGAAAACGATTAAAGTTATGTTGTAAGATTGGATTTGAAAGATGAGAGGTGCATCTTAGCCAAGGACGATGTTGAGAAAGAATAAAAAGGAGTTTTTAGATTAGAGCGACCTATAGGAAAATAACGTCGCGACCTTTTATTAAAAAGTCCGATACGCTTTTTTCGCATTGCCAATGATGTCCACTGGTGACATTCACGAGTATCATAATCGTGCCATGCCAATATTCAAACCCGGGGGCAACTAAAATCAACAAACGTTTGCATTGTCTCAGCCATGTTGTTAAAACGCAGAATAGATAAAATTTCCCCACATCCAAGACCATGTAATAATGTTCCGAGCGTGACTGAGGAAAATCGTAAAGTAATTATAGAACATGGACTGCAGTTACATCACATTTAATTTTTTTTTTAATGAATTTAAGTCAAGTCGATGGTCCGAGCTTAAGTATAAAGAAGGGGAGGTTACTTGAATTTGTTCTCTTTTTTTATTCGTTTTTGAACAATTACAACCGTAAAAATGTTATTAGAAGAAAATTGACATGACAAATATATGAGGATAAATCAGCAAGTGTTGAAGCCTCCTAAAAAAATCACAGTCGGCGGGTAGGATTATCTCAGATGTTAGTGGAACTCAGCTGATAGGTCAAGGCATTGAATGGGTGAAAAGGGACTGATGGAATATTTCCTAATTGCTTTTCGCTACTTCTGTGACAAAGGGAATGGTGAGATCTGATACATAACAAGGGGAGTTAATAATTTTTCTTAGGACTTTTGATTGTAATCTTACCATGTGTGGGCAGTTGGAATGCTTGGTTGATTCCCTGGGTACGATACCACAAGTCCCCACATAGAAACTATGGTATATATTGATCTTTTGAATTTATTTGATCATCAGTTTAGCCCGTTTCGTTTTAGTCGTTTTAGTGGGCGGGTTCCAAATAATCGTTTGTCCAGGTCCCAAGCAATTACGTGTTCGACAGGGGATAGTAATATCCGAATAAAGTAAATAAGTGGTAGCATTATACGTCTGAGTGAGAAGTTAATTGGCTCTTCTTAGATTTGTTCCACTTTTTGGACCAAACGTCCCGGAACCTTCAAAGGTTTGAAGGGTTCTGTATAAGGTGACTATGCGGGGGAAAAGATTGCTGCGTCGTCAGCACAACTGGAGGGAATTGTTCCTGGGAAAACAGAAATGTCTGGAGAAAATTAATTCGCGTAAAGGCGAGATTCAAGAATACTTCCTTGTTGGACTCCAGCCTCCAAAGGGTAGATTATAGGGTATTGTTGTGTCCTGACTAACTCTGAAGTGACGACTACACAAGTACGATTTTAGGATAATGTAGTGGTATGGGTACTTGCATTTAATGCAACATGACGGAGTTTCTTGCCGATGGATCATAAAAGCTTATAAAAATGAAGTAATTTATTAAACTGTACAAAAATAAAAAAGCTGTCGGTTAAGTACTATTTTTGGACATAAAAATTCGGCTTTGTTTTAAGAACTGTTAATATCTTTAAATACGAATTTTTATAGCAAACAAAAAAAAAAAAAAATATTTTTGGGCTCTGAGCGGTGTTTCACTTCATAATTCATAACTCCTTTGGATATGATCAAAATTCAACACCATTCCGACTAATTAATATTTATTGAGATAAAAAAGTCAATGTCACGAGCGGGATTCGAACCTACGACCTTCGGCTAAATATGCCGCTGCTTAACCATATGAGCTGCCGTGACTTCGATCTGCCCGGACACCAACGTCCCATCTCAACCTACAACCATTCGAATTTTTCTTCTTTTCGCCATTTTTCAAATTTCGTGTAATCTATTTGGTTTTCGGCGGCAAATGAAGCCGAAGGTCGTGGTTCGAATGCTCGTGACACTGAATTTTGATCTCAGCCAATACTGCCAAGAATATTAATCATTCGAAAAATGTTAATTTGTCAATCGGAGCACGAACTGAAAAGGATTTAATTATTCCAACTAACGGAAAACTTAATTTCTTTCTTTTTAAGCTGCGACAAGTTTCGATTTTAAGCCATTGTAAGTCAGAAAATTCAACATAAACTTCTTAAAGTTTTATTTTATATCTCCGGTTTTAATTTACGCATTAATTGCAAGCAGATTTGTGCAATAAATGAAATGTTGAAACTAACGTTTTATTATTACATAACGTACGCTTAATAATTTAAGCAGATAGTATTTAAAATATCTGATTTATGATAATTTATCTATGTGATATTTTGGTGAATTATTTGATAATTGTATAATTTTTCCGATACTTTCATACACAGTAATGTCCAGACGAGCGAGGAATTTATATGTTCAAAATGTCTAAAAAAAGTTTTCCGACGAAAGTAATTTTCTATTGTTTGTTAGAGGGTGTTTGAGTAAGAGGCGTTGCCCTTACTATACTACATGACTAGACGGACCACATTCACCGACCATGAAACCACATTCGAAAACAATTATCATTATTCACCGCTGTGGCATTAATTAAGGTGAAATTTTTTAAAATAAATCCTCCGTACATAAACAAACAGGCCTAAACGTTTTACAGGTTTTCACATTAGAAAGTATATTATTTTAGGATTATTTGATGGCGTGTCAAAATGCTTTGTCGAGGGAGGTTGTTGCATAATAATATTAAACATATCATTACGGATCTCGAAAAAAAAAGAATAGAAAGCAACTATTTTGGAATATTGTACAGGCAGTGGGAAAGCTGACAGGAAGGGTAGGTCGAGGTTTTTGACTCACGTGGGTGTCTACTTCCCACGGTCCCTTTCAATTCATCCGATCTTTTGAAGAAAAACGCTGGATTATCATGCTGGAAAAGATTATCTACCCCGCTTGGCTAGTCGAGGCCGAATGGAACGAAATCATTGTACAAACAAACGCTAATAAGAGTTTAAAGGGAAAAATAGATACTTCCGTTATCGTATTTTTCGGAATTTTCATTAATAAATGTCAACATTTTATTACCGAGTTAGTTATGTTCTTTGGTTTACATTGTATTGATATAACCTTAACCGGTTTACAATTTTCATTTACCGACTTTCCTGGTGATGGCGTGAAGCTGTATCAGTACGGATCAAGCTATCAACTTTTTGTTAATTGTCGAATCTTACACAAATTTTATGATCTACAGATTTAACGTTAACACTATATTTTTTTATTTATCTTCAAATATCAAAAGGATGAAATTATGATCTTTACAAAAAATTAACCATTAGTTTAAATTAATCATTAGATAAATTTTTATTATGTTCTTCAAGTGAGAGGATTATGAAACATTTAATAGATTTTAAGGGATATAAATAAAATATCATTGAGACCAGACTGTATTATTTTAATGGCCTTACGCTTTACTTTTGAGGATAAACAGTTTAGAAATGTGCTTGTTTAAACGGTCCGAATTACCTACTAATTACGTCTTTTTGTAAACACTTTCACTTGTTGTTTGTGTCGTTTTTACTTCTGTAGGGGAATTAGAAAAAAAAAACATTTCGCGGTGATTTGTTCAGATGTTCAGGAAATAGCGGAATTTTCTCTTAAGATCTGTATCAGCACGATAATAAACCTGCAATTTGGCAGTTTTTGTTTGTTTTAGCTTGGGTATGTTACAAGTTAGGTGAGGGGAGGAGTTGGATTACGGACTTTTATGAAACTTGTTTTGGTGATAATATGCCAAAAAATGTTAACCACATGCCCGAGCGTTCTTCCCAATTGGCCTTAGAAGGTCGTAAATAAATATTAAGTAATTTACATAGAATTGAAATATGTTTTTCTGCCCTTTTGGGAGAGTAACTCAAAGCAATTATATACTTTTCAATTTTTTAATCTAGGAAGGAAGAATAGAATCTAGGAAAATAATTCGCAAGGTCATATCTGAGATTAGATATACGAAAAGATACAAAGTCAAAAATACGCAATGAGTACAGTTGGTTAAAAGAATTTTTTTTAAATTAATACGTTTTTCTGTTTTATGAACCTTTCAACACCCCTAAAGAGTTTTCATGCCCCCAAAAATTCCTACTGACTACTCGATTGAATGAATGTATTTATTTGCGTGAAATGTTGTTTTCTACGTTCAAGGTCTGTGTGGAATATGTGTATCAGTAGGTTGACCTGTCGAACAAATTAGGTTAACTTAGTGAACACACGATTTTGACTCTGTGTGAAAGTATTTATTGGCGTGAATGAAGGAAGGGCGTGAATAATCGTAGGTTTAGGTTGTACTTAAGTATAGCGTTGTTGTTGTGGTCCCAGCAGTTTTTCGGGAGCCCTTGTGACAAAGAGTGCGCCAAAGTTAGATTAGGAAGTCGTTTTATTACAATTTTAATTGAATTGTACTGAATTTTGAAAGGTTTAAATGTTAAAGACAGTGGTAATAAAAAAAAATGCGGGATAGACAAAACGTGAGTTGTTGGCAATGGACCTAGCAAGTAGCCGGCCGGGAAAACCAAGACAAAAAGGTGTTCCAGTTTATAAACTTAAACCTGACTTTATATTATCTTTATATGTATGTATATCTTATCAGAATATAAGTTAAAAATAACCGGAAAAAAATTTGCTCTCTTTTTTTTATATATTTGTTTCAACAATATGAGAGGTTAGGCTTTATAAGGTAAATAACAACTGCGATAAAAATATAGGAAGATAAAAGGCATTGAAAGTTATATTTAGAGCTTTTAACCTCAAATCAAAAGGTTCATTGTTGAAGATCCCCGACGATCTTCCTAAGACTGAACAATACGAACCATTGAACAGCATAATTGCTGTCTTTCAACGCGTATATTTATTTAAAAGTCCTTGAAAGATAGCGAGTTCATTCCAAGCCTATGCGAAGTTGTAAATGCGGTTTGTAGGTAGGGTAGAGAAGAATGGAAATTGATATTTCGCAAACTGGGATATCAGGTTTCAAAATTGTTTTCCTGCGGCATTCCTCGTGCTCGTTTACAGCAATGAGTACTCAAGTCATTCATACTGTAAAGTCGTTTTATGCTGTGTATGCTTAACCCCTTTCTCATGATCGACTGTGTAGTTCACGAACACGTGGACAATGAGAAAAGAGCTGTGATGAAAGCTCAGCCACCGGGACGGTGTTTTGTGCCATGGCGTGGTGAAAGTGACCTACAAGGACGAAATAGCGAAACGGAAAGGGATTTTGTAGGTCCCATGCAAATCGGACGGGGGTCCGTTCGCTTTCGTTGCTACCCAAATTTATAATAAACATCCAGCTTTAACGTTATAAACGTTCCACGTTGTCAAATCCGTATTTAATTGATTTGTGTTGATATAAAACTTTCTAAAATTTTAGTTTTTTATACCATTTGAAAACAATGTTGTGTAACTTAAGGGTTCTTTCCTTATAAAGTTTTATTGAATCGAAAATGCCATAACCATCATAAAAATTACGCCTTTTATCTCTACATAGCATGCCTTCAATTCACGCCTCTTTGCATCTCATCTGCATATTGCGTACTTAAAATTGATGAAATACTTCTGCTCTTCGATTCGCAAGTTAATTTTTTAAAGTTAAGTAACAGCTCATTCTTTTGGAATCTGGTATTCCATTATTTCCGCCGTATTTTCACTTTTGTTATAATCCATTATATTGGCCGTGGCCCGATTGACTAAATAACTTCTTTCAATTAATTTAATCTTTTTGTAAAGTAATGGTTGAAATGTTAGTCATAATAAAAATCCCCTGAAAACCATCGACGTTTTTTGCTCCGTAAGAATTGAATTGATTAGCAAACAAAATAGGAATTTTCTTCGCGATTCGGGATCAATAAACTAGAAAATCGAATTGCTCACGAACTACTAATTATCTTTTCGATTACTATTGCTATTAACGCAAATTGATAATTATTTATTCAACACTTCAGTTGCAATGTGATAATTGTTTATTTTTTCCCACATCGTCAGGTTATCTAAGATAACACTCAATTCTTCAACATTTCATACGTTCCATCCAACCAAATGAAAATCTATTGTCAAATCTTGATGAATTTGTAATTTCTGAAGTTTGTTTATCTTATTTTTTGGTTTGGTAGACGTGTTACAGATTTGTACATTTTATGTGTTTTTTAATTTAACAGTTTTACTGAGCTGCCTGTAGTTTATGCCATATTTCGTCATTCGTAGTGTATGTTATGCTATAAGTACTTTTTATCTTTGGTATATTTTTCATTAAATCTTTTACGGAATTGCCCAATCTTGTTTTGATAATCGTTTGACATACAGATCGACAGCTGAACATGACAAAAAGCCGGAAAATGCCTCCTAAAATGTTAAAACGGCGAAAGTAGCCCAACAAGAAAATGGTTTTCTATAATATCCTTGAGCATCAAATCAGATTATTTGTGTTCTACGCCCGATAAATAACAGAAATGTGAATATCTTTATGTTTTTTATGACATAAATAGGAGAAAGATCTGCCTATTTTTCTTGGGGACAAAACAGCTACGATCATGAGAAAGATAAATGAACATTTCATTTATATTCACTAGTTTTCGTGGTCCGCTTGACCAATTTTCAATTAATTAAGGTTTTTAGTTGAGATAAAACACCTTAATTAATTGATTCATATATATGTTTTTACTTGTCCCTTGATTTATAATTTTGTTTTAAAGTGTGGTTGAGATGAAAAATTAGTGTCATGAACGGGACTCGAACGCACGACCTTCGGTTCGATACGCCGCCGCCTTAACCACTTGAGATATCATGACTTCGATTCCTGGGACACCAACCAAGGACTTGGATTCCGCTGGTGACATTAATTTATCTCAACCACACTTTACACGAAATTTATAATCAATTTAAATCGTTAAACAGGACAACTAAAATAAATATGGCGTAATATATAATCTACAAAAATCCGTGTATGTGAAAAGTAGGAGACGGGAGAAGTTGGGCATGTGGTGTGATAAGCAGCTACGTGTAATCTGTCAAGTTAAAGCCCCGGACGATCAAAACGGATGACAACTATAAACCTACGTTTCTTTGAAGAAAAATAAACATTCATACCCCTCCCTCCTACAGTGATACTCAAGTTCTCTTGTAATTTTTATTTATCAGTGGGCTGGCATTTTAAGATACTTAATTTCTCTTCGAGATTTTCTCTTTTCAAGACAACAATCTATTTCCTTGATATGACGTCAAGAAAAATGGATCTTTGAAACAATCAGCTTTGATATGGGAGAAAGCTTAATGAACCTTATTTACAATGACGGAGGACTTTGTCCGAAGAAAACGAACTGAATCCGTTCAAATAAACATGTCATTAATAATAGTATAACAATGTAGTAAAGTAGGCTAATCGACTGACACATAAAAAAGTATTGACTTTATAGCGTTTGGAGTTATGGACCAATGGAATACAAATTAATGTATCTGTCTCTTTTGCTTGGAAGTTTGACATGCCTTTAAAAAAAAAAAATATATATATATATATCAAATGTTATATCCAGCACACTAAATTTACTCGCTCATAAAAGCCCATAGACCCCTTTTAAAGAAGTGTACAGTTATTCCTTTCTTCGTACACTCGAGATGAGGACTACTTTCTGTATTTGTATCGTCATCTGGGATAATTCCTACCCATCATCTGATTATGTAGTTCAACAAAATCAGGATGAAAACACCGTCAAAAAATTCTTACATTGCGACAAAATCCTGCCAAATCATGTGGGGAATTATAACTAATTCAAGGTGCCACTTAGGTTGATAAATAATAGGAACTACTCCTAAATCAGATAAGAATAATTATTCTGAAGGAAACAATGAAAGTACATTATGATGAGGAGTCTCTTTCAATTATGTCAAGGTTAAATCCGTTCGCAATATTAATTTTTTAAATTCCAACGCACCTGCATTCGAACACGGGACCTTTACCTTACAGCGATGAGAGCCGTGTCTGGGATCTTATTATGCTACCCTATTATGCTGTTTTTATAATTAATAAAGGTAATAAATGCCGGGGCATGATTAGCCAACTCTAGTTTGTATTGTATATGAAATCGTGGTATCGTTATGAAATGACTTTTAAATCTGCAGGCGCTAATGAATTACTGTTCATAATGGGGTTTTTTGAATTGACATTACACGGAGCTCGTACTGGTTCCTTGTTTAGACATGCAAAATCAAAAGCGAAACGATGTTCGTCATCCGTTTCACAACAGCCTACACATCCCTTCAAAAAGACGTGACGTGTGCGATTTTAAAATCCGCTTCCGGGTTTTCACTTGTCATCCCTTTTTTTGATTTTTTTCTCTACCGCCATGGGGGGGCGAGTGGTTTTTTTTTCTCTTTTTTCGGACCGTGTGTAATCCCGTTTTCACTGAACGTGCCGCGAGGGGCTGTTGGAAATCGGCCGATCCCGATTATACTTGTGAAGATTAGGATCTTCGGGTGTGCTCAAGTCGGTCCGGGGCTGAGATAATAGGATATAAACTAGCGACAGCTCAAATTTGAATAAGTCAAATTATCGTCAATGACTTTCGACTGACAGCAGAAAGTTGCAGTTTAATTTTTTGCACGAACCAAGAGAAAGTTGCATGAATAAATAAAACAGTTAATACTTTTACATCACTTATAAATATGAAATGCAACTCTGTAACCGCTACATTAAAAAAACAAAAAACCTTCAGGGTAGATTACATTAACTGAAACATCGCCTGAAAAAGACAAAATTTCTGCCATTTAATAGACAGCTAAAAGATAATTCAGGTCTTACCAACATATTATGGTCCATTCATACTTCTTTTCTTTACAAAGCTATTAATATGGTTTGCGATATTACTGGGTATGTGGTACTTCAATGAATCATACACTGTATTATACAGTTGTCTAAATCCGGCAACTATATAATACAGTGTATAATTCATTGAAAGACCACATAGCCAATAACATCCCAACTAGATTATAACCAAAGCTGGTCAATAAATGAACAACCTCGTAAAAAGCATTAATGTATTGTAATTATGTGCCGTACTGCTTGTTTTTCTACCACAAGCCCTACCAAAAAGTAATCAGCTCCAATGCGAACTATTCACCAAAACGTCGTCAAAGATTCAAAAATGAAAGACAATGTGTTTTACTTTATTTTATAAATTTAGCTTTGCCATTTAGGATAAAAATCTTGTTTGATCTTCTACTATTTATTCATTAGCGAGTAAAAGCTTATTTTTAGGCGTTTTCCCCACCTATAAAAAGTACTTATTTTCTTTCAATATTTCTTTTTTTAAACTTTAAAATTCAGCTGATCTAGAAATGCTTATCCATTATTCAGGTATCGTGAGATGCGGTCTGGTGTGATGTAGATTTCAGAAAAACAGTTTTTTTTCTGCCAACTTTTCGGATCTGTATTGAGATCATCTTCAGAGCACTCCCAACAGGACACGCAAGAATGGCGCAATCACACAGAAGACTAACATTTTGAGCCCTGACGGCGATCGCAATAAAGATCGAAACGTTAAAGCACGATAAAGAAAATGCTTTTTCTGAAACCTACATCACACCAGACCGCATCTCATTATTTCTGAATTATTATCGATTAACAGTCACTAATCTGTACACAATGCTTATACAGTTTTTGTACTAGGTTGATACCTAATTTTTGTTAATTTTACGCTATAAATGTATAGAAGTGCATAATAGAAATTATTTATATTAAAAAATTTATTAACTTACAATGAATTTACACGTAATTCTGAAATTCTTCGCACACGCGTTAAGCGAATGTTTTAGATTAGTTGTTTGTAGTAACTTAGTTTCAGTTAGTCGTTTGTTACATGCCAAGCAATCAAGTACGACCGGTTGGTTTCACAAGGTCTTCACATAATTATTGTGAACACCGAAGATCTTAAAAGTCGTGAATATGCTATTTTTAGGTGTTTTACAATGGCGTCAATGCTAATGAGGCGGATAAATAGTTTACAAGATTAGGAAAAGAGGAGAGTTAAACTTCCTTGGCAACAAACAGAGCTGATTTTTAATATGTAAGTTTGTGATTATTATAGGAATTAGGTCGTGATTATTTTTAACTTATATCATTACCATAGAAATTAGGAGAACGGGTGCTTATATTCGACAAAATAATATAGTAATCGCGACAAATCGAATTAAATCATGGCAATTTAGACCTAAACTCCCGAAGGAAATGTAATAATAAAAGACCTCCTTTTGCTAAACTAGCGTTATTACTTAAAAGCTAAAAGAAAATCTTGGATAAGTTTCTGTGAACGTGGACATGCTTCCCACTGCGACAAGGACATATATAATTCCAACAAAAGGACGCTCAGCCAATCTTGGCCTTATTTTAAAGGGAGATGGGAGTAGAACCCACGACGAGAAAAGCACCCAGGAAGAAATGATTGCGGTCCATTTACCAAGGGCTAACCGTGTAGTTAGCTAAGAGAAGACCTCGAAAGAAACGAGCAGAAACTGCCAATTGCTCATACAGGCAGGAAGACTTTCAGATAATATATTTATTCCCAACACAGTTAAATGGGCAATAGGCACACTTTACGCCAACAAATCACTTGGAAGGGACAATATTTCAACCTTTTCAGAGCTAGCTATAAACTAGCACCTACCCAAAAGACATTGAGAACCACAAGGGTTGTGTTTGTGCTGAAAGGAGGAAGTCAAACACCTACGATTCGGCAAACGCAGTCCGACCCTATTGCCCAGAAGACAATGGAGAATATTATAGGCCAAGAAATGAAGAACAATCGTCAAAAATCGCCTTCATGATCAGCAGTATATGCCAAAATGGTAAATTATCAGAGACGGTTGTCACATCAGCATGTTGGTAAATCATTGTAATACAAGGAAATACCACTCTGCTGCTTCATGAATATAAACCCAATGAAATGAGTCTTAAGAATGGCAATAGTTCGTTCAAAGCCATTGAAACGGCTATACAAAAAGGCATAGACCTCCCGACTACAAATTGTATGAAAGAAGTAGGATAATAAGCACTGAACGTCGGCATGGGCTATTCAAATTGGACCTACATAAGGTTAACCCCAACACGAGGACCAAGGCATTAAGCATTGGCCAAGGAGTATGCAGTAAAAATTAATAATAAACCGCGGAATGGCGTACTGGTTATGCACCACAACGGCAAACCACTTGGTAGTATGGTGGTCAAATACACTAGACAAAGAGACAAAGACCTAACTACAATGAGTATGAAGACTAGAGTATGTCAATATTGTAGCAACGCCCCACTACAGCAATAGAAACTGCACTCAACTTCCCACCCTTTTATGCACAAAAGGTTGTTTTTGAGATGCCAATAGCCTCCGTAGATATAAACTAATAAAACCAGATCTAAGAAGTAGCAACCATAAATTCTATTAAAAAAATGAAAATAAATGAGATGGCTACAAGTGTCTCTGACAAAATGAGAGAAAGCTAAATTTTGACAGACAGACGATAGAGACATTTGGAAGAAAGGCGGACCCAAGTTTAAAGAAAGGGCCCTAATGGGGCAACACAGATGGAAGAAAGATAGAATAGGGAATAGAAGGGAAGGATTACACACCAACCCGAACGATTTGCCAGGCAAAAGTCCATACAACACAACTATATGCACACGAGCTAATAAAGAAAAATATGAAAGGTGCATAGATATACACTTCAGGCAGCCAGGCAGCTGGGCACTAAATGCATATGCTTTCGGCTCCAAACTTGTCTGGGAATGCCTAAACTGCCTAATGACTGTAAGAAATGAAAACAAGATAACCTTAAAGAGGAATGAAGGCACAGACGTAAATGAACAAGCTGACCAACTGACCAGAAAAAGGAGTAACCCTCTCACCCAAGGGCTCATAACAACAATTAAGTACTCCTGTGTGTATGCTTCAGTTGGGACGAGAAAAATGGATTGAGAAAGAAAAAGTCACACTGGAAAAACACTCCAGGTGTGAGAGTAGCTAAGAGATTTATGAACATCTAAAAACGGAAAACGAAAGAATTATTCTCTCTCAGTAGACAGGATATGAGGAGAATTATAGGCCTTTATACCGGCCACAGCCATAATTAATTATCGCCTGCAGAAGATGAACAAGCATGCCGGCTCTGTCAGGAGGAACTAGAGACATCGGCACATTTGCGATTGTAAAGAGTTACCCTCTTAAGATATAGCCACTTCGTTAGGACACTTTTATAAAGAGGTCCACGAAGAGGTACCAAGAAAAGTGCTCAGCTTTATAAGGAATAGCACACTTTCCAAGGTATGCCTATAAGCTATAGACGTTCTACAATAGACATGTTTAGGTCGCAGTGGAGGAAGAATTGTATTCAATCAACCCCCCCCCCAAAAAAAAAGGCATCCTTTGCAACCCAGCATTATTTTATTTTGTCTTCTAAAAATATCGAGCATCTGTTACACAATTATAATACAATCGCTTTTATTTCTTTGACAATAGAGGTTTTTGTTAGGATTTTTTATTGAAAAAGATAGATTTTTCTAAAAGAAATTCGCCTTTATTGCTTTACGTCCTTCATCTCGTTCATCCCGTAAACACGTTGTCGTGCTATTCTTATCTTCTTTCATCAATCATCATCCGGTCATTCATGTCACTATGACGACACTGGGTTTTCTAAATCGACACAGGAATTGCGTAGTTTAAATTGTCATTTATGTGCAGGGTCGCCGGTGTGAGAATTGTTCGGATTTAACGGAGAAAACGGCTTTCTTATTCGGCCGGTCGCAATGAGAAAGAGTCGTTTGCTACAGTAGCGTTCCCACAAGGAGAATAACGGGCGAAGAAGACGCGGCTTGAATCTCAATAACACAATATCTCCTTTTTTTAAATAAGCAAATTCACATCGCGTAGATGAAGAAAAACTCTCAAGTCGCTTTCTTCTGGAACATGAATATATATATTTTGCGTTTTCTATATTCCTTTGTTGTTTGCTTCATTTGGCTACCGTGAAAGTAATTTTGATCAAATGCCTTCGGGTCCCGGAGAGATCAATGATTGATTCTATCCTGAGCAATCAAGATAACCGTTGGTTCGCATCGGAAAGATGTTTCCCCTACGGAGGCTTTCACCATGCACACCTATATAATTTTCAAGCAAAGGAAACATGAAATACGACGGTTTTGTTTATGTCGTAACGAATGGCAACGGAACCGACTGCAATGTCTCTTTTTCGCAATAAACTTAAGGGCCTAAAGTACATTGCGAAAAAACAAAAACAGAAAATTAAAGCGGTGATAATAGACATAGGTAAAATAAAGTAGTAACAACCTAAATAGACCTAGTTTAGTAAAAAATGGTGTTTTTTCGCTATTAATTATTGTTATCAACTTTCTTTTCATTGCTCTCTGTTTCTTGTAAGCTAGAGAACGATATTGGATATTTGACTACGTATTAATGTGGAGTAGCATGTAAAAAAGAGACAGGGGCTACGGTGGAAACTGAACTCACTCGGTTACCGGAGTCCTCAGAAAGTTTGGCGACAATTTGCCTGATAACGTTTGACTGCAAGAATTGGATGTTTAGTTGGTGTGGCAATACCAGGGTGGTTAGGTCTTTGTCCTAAATGATCGATAATAAAGCAAGGTTAATTTTTAAGTCAAAACTGATTTGGGTTTAGGTTCTCGTCATCGTTCAACACTTCTCAGTGCACGTCAATCTGCTATTCTAAGCACAATCCTATCCTGTAGTTTTGTCTTTACCGATTATTACGATCTGCCAATACTCTCCGAGTGGGGCTGTCTGTCGCCTTATCAATCAGCGTTACGCCATCTTCCGTGGTGGATTTGGTAGTTAAAAGTTAGTAAAAAACCAAAGCCCCAACGGGTAAAACAAAGAGCAAATTAATGATAGAAATGATAAGAACAATGAACTCAAGGAATGACGATTTTTGCACAACGTAAGCCGAACGATTGAAATGTCACAACTTTTAATCATAAACCATAATTGAATTCAAAATTATTTTTTAGAAAAAATTTCCTTTATCGTGCAGACGTTTCGATCTTTATTGAGATCATCTTCAGGGCCGGGAATTTACAAACATTGTTCATAGTTAACGAATACATTTTTTACATTACAAATTTATTCAATATCCTAGATGTATATGTTAAATGTAAACAACGTTTGTGAATCTCAGGCTCTGAAGACGATCTCAATAAAGATCGAAACGTTAGCACGATAATGAAAATGTTTTTTCTGAAACCTACATCACTCCAGACCGCATCTCACGATTTCTGAATAATTATAATTATTAAAACTAGTAAAAGTATGTCATTTCTACAAAGAGAACAAGGAGAAACGCATCAGATTAAATTTTGTTAAAAACGTCCCTTTGTACACACATAGTGGTACGCTGATATTTTGAAGGTCCCCCCATAGCAATTCCCAGCCCTGACTGTAAGGCCAGACTAGTTTACATAGACTAGTTTCGAAATTGTTTCCGGAGACTTTTGCAGTCTAAAGAACGTGATAATTGTTATTTGCTCGGTCGGCACGGAGATTAGGAATAGCAGCAATAAACACCGATATGTGTAACGTTTACTGTAATAATGAGCCAATTGCATAATCTATGTTTATAAAACAATACTTGATGTTGTAAGAAACAAGGGAAAGTTTTAAAATTTTATCTTGGCGATGATACGCAATTATCTTTGGCGGATGTTGATCTGACCTTTCAGTTTGTCATTCCATTAGAACCAAATGGTTATAGTACTTTTAAATTAAATATTAATATTTTAATATATTTTATACAGGTATAAATTTCGTCTAGACATATTTAATTTCATTCTAACAAAATTCAATATAAACTAAAATGTTTTGTACAAAAGATCTGAGCGTTTAGCTTTGTTTACATGACAGCGACCTGCGAAAATAAACAAATTTTCAAATACTTCATTAATTTTGCACCAACCCAATATTATCGTCGTTATTGAAAAGCTAGGGTCCGATGCATTTGAATAAAATGAATTCTTCTCCTGGAAACTAATTGACCCTATTGAACCTAATCTACAAATGGAGCAAGTCTGCGCGGACCGGAGGCGACTCACGCTGCTTTTTTCCGTCTTGACCGGGCCAATTATTTTCCAGTCCCGGAGGGATTTAAAAGTTCACACGTGAGAGGGAGAGAATTTTCGACTTTGGCATAAGCCGAACGCGAGGCCTGAATCCGTTCGTTGTCCGGGTAGCCGTCGACCTTGGGCCCCGGTTTAGAACGGCAGCTCGCCGCCCGACAAAGGTCAAGGAGTCACAGTTTCCTTATGCACTCCGGTCCGGTTGCTCCCTCCTCCGGAATTCAGACCCGGGAGGCGTGCTGAACCGGCATAATGATAGCAGACCATTTCTCCGAACAACCGGGTAGGAGGGATATGAGATTAATGAAAGCATAACAAGATGGGATAGTCACCTAAACTAATCCGGATGCACTGGGTAGAACCGTCGTTACACATTGTAAATCCTTTTTATAATCAAGGTTACTTTGAACATTGCACCAATGACAATGACGATTCAAATTTCCCCAAAGAAATTATCTATCTTTCCATATTAAAAACCTAGACATCTCGTGGTTGAGTACAACATTCCTGGGTCCGCCTACGCTCGCTGAACGTTTAACGCATAAACTCCGTGTCATCTCTCGTGAGTAACTATGATAGTGAGAGTAGACGGATCAGTAACAATCAACCTGACATAACAATTTCTGAATGTCCTCGAGTCTTTTAAAAGCTAAAAGAAAGAAAATGAATTTGTGATATTCAACCAAGACTAAGATTTAAAAATTTCTTCTCTTATTTATTGTTTGCTTCTTTATTCAATTACCTAATACCTCAAAACCGGCAACGGAATAAAAAAAATGCAGAATTTACATTTTTCTAGAATAAAATTAATCCAACCCTAAACATGTAGTTCGATCGTTACTCATAATTTTGGTCTGTGGGGTGATTTTGCGGCAATTTGCATTGAATTCGGTCGCAAACCAACTGCAGGTTCATGATCCCAATGAGAGAAAGAAAGAACAAATAAAAGATACAAGGGGAAGAATGAAATCACCGGATGAGGTTTCACGGTTGCCAGGTGTGCACCGTGAGCCGAATGGTTGAGAAAACGCCACAACTTCAATCGTCAACCATTTCTTCTTAAATTCAGCCTAACATTGTTTTTAAATAGCTAAGAACTCTCAATTACTGGTCATTTCGGTCTGCTTATTCTCGCTGGGACGTTTTTTCAAACGTTTCACCATTTCGAAACCGACTCGCTGAATGTGGCGAAATGATCGTCTGAACCCGGTCTTCGAGGTGAAGAACTCGTCGTTCAGCAGTTTCCGAAACATCATGGGAGATCTACCCCATCTGCATTGGTGATTCTTTGATTTGATTTATAGTATGTTCAGTTTGAATTGAAAGTTGTACCACTTTTGACAGACAAGAACACTGGCCGACCAAAATCGGTCGAAAACTTAACTAAAAATAATGATAGTTGGTCCAATCGAGTGACTTGACTAGAATAAAAAGTTAAACTATTTTATGAAAAAACCGTAACATCGAATTTTCATCCACCTTTGCAAAAACATACAAGTTTCCGATTATTGTCATTTCTGGCGGAAATTGTACGTTACTTTGTATTTTCTAAATGATTCGTGAGCTCCGGAGCATAAAGTATAAATAAACGGTCGAGAATGTAGCAAACATTCAATGAACATGCCATTATTGAAAGTCAGTCGTTAATTGATTCTTCTGGTTTTCTTGTGGTTTGGAACTTTAACCATTCATGATTGCATGAAAATACATGCTTTAGAAAAAAATCAGCTGTATGTTACGATAGATCCATTAAATGCTTTAATTTGTACCTTATTTTGTTATACATATATATAATTGCTTAATGATATTTTTTAAAGTATTAAAGGAAAAGTGGGAAATTTGGTCGATATCAATCATTTTGGGTTGGCCTACGCGATTTTGCATGTTATTTTAATCCAAGCTTAATTTTTGTCATTTGGCCAATTAATACGTCCAAGGTCGTAAGAATCCAAACTGATTACACGACATATGAAATATCGCTAAAGGAGAGAAAACTATAAGGTGGGGTTGAGATGGGAAGTTGATGTCTGAGTGGATCGAGGTAAAGATAACTCAAGTGGTAGAGCAGCGGCATATCTACCCGAAAGTCGTGGGTTCGAATCCCTCTCGTGCCATTGACTTTTTTTCATCTCAACTAAAAACCTTAATTAATTGTTTTTTAAAGCAGTTGTGCTGGATGGATTTCAGTTGTTTTTTGTATCATCAAGGATGTTATCACATCAAAAACAAGTGGACTACAGTCAAGTATTTACTATGCATTTTTCAGGGCTTTGAATTGTAAGAAACAATTAGTGAGATTAATCCGTGGGATCTGTATGTTAGATGAACCTGAAATTCGTTGTTCCTGATCAATTTCAGTCTGCGTATCCTAGCAGGATTGGTCTGTAATACGTTTCGGCATTTTTCTTCGGTAGGTCTGTTTCATTCTGTGAAGTCATAATTTCGTCGATACTTATAATTTTTGTTCGAATATCCTCCTTGGGTTGGTCTATCAGGTAAATATTGTATGAAAAGGAATGTAAATTCTACTTTCCGTCCATCTTTTATGCAATAACGATGAGGATTTTACAGCGGCTAGATGTCAGCATATTCTGAATCTTCAGAATTTCTGGTGGTTTACGGCCGACTTTGACCACTCGGGATCTGTTCAAAGCGCAAGGTTTGGAAAAACGATCTGAATATTTTAAAATGGCGTAGAGATATGGAAAATTTTCAGTAATTATAGAATAGGTCTAGATTTACTGAGACCCAGAAAAAAAAGGAAAATAAGTCTGGGAGGACAAAATGATCGGACTTCGGGTTTAGGTTATCGCTGATCGCATAGAGAATAAATTAGCTAAACATTTCGAACTGGATCAATTTACTGGATTTAAGTTACACAAGTTTGAGAGTAAGGCCAGGCCGTCTTCGGGAAAAAACCATAAAGCCGAAAAGCCAAAGAGTGAAACTTAACGAACTAACGAAAATAGACGGACCCGGTAAAGCGTTTCATGTCGATCCGTTCAACATGAGCTCTCATCTATTCACAGACCAATCAATACCAACCGACCATAACTAAACAGCTATGGTAAATCTGAAAAAAAGTTTTTCATTTGTTGGCTGTTTATCCAAATACGCAAATTTAAAATAAAAAATTAATTAATTAAACTGTTTATCTATTTGTGCTCTTACAAAGTGAAGAGGTGTCGATTGAAATTCTCCTCTTGAGCCAAAGGTCATCAGAAAAATTAGGGAATACGTCAATCAGCGTATCTTTCTGAAAGATTTTCATCCAATTTTTTCAAATCGATACAAAATCGAACAAAAATTTTATTTCTCAAAAAAACACTGGCACCCCAAGGGTTGATATATAATCTGTGCTGCTGTTGCGAGCCCTCGTTTAAAAAAGTCAAAGAAAATTGAATAATGTTAATTATGCAGAAAGAGAATATTTTAGTTGCTAAAATTATATGCAAACTTTATTTTAACAAGTAAAACAAAGTCGTATAAATACAGAACTAGGAGCAAGATTTTTTGTAAATAAAACACCAGTTTAAAATGGAAAAAAGTCAGTACAATTTTTACAACCGATTAGTTTGATCGGCCTACGGGTGATTTACGTTTCTGAACAATTAGACCCCCCAGGGGGCAAACAGTCAAGAGAAGAGTAAAAGGAGCGTAACGAGAAAGTACAACCGTAATCGAGAGTAACTGAAGTCATTTGACGCCCCCTCCTCACCACATGATTCCAAATCATTTTCAGTTTCTCTCCTGGGTTTAAAGAGAATTTTCGTCCGGGCGAATCACTGTCGAAAGTGAAGTACCGACGGAGAATCAGGATCCTGAAGAAGTGTGTCGTTAGGGGTCAGCCAGCTGCAGGAGAAACAGCTGCATTCTATTGAGGCCTTACTTTCGTTGGCATTGTCAGTTTCTTTTCACTTTAAAAATATAAGAGGATGGCTTGTTGGTTTGAAATGAAAATTTCGTTATACGACCAACGGCTTAATTGGATCTTGTTCAATTAAATAAATCATCAAGGATCATCATGACATTGCTCATTGAAGGAAAAAAGGTTAATTGCACTGTGAAACAGCAAACTCTCAAGTTGTGTTGTTTCATTGCGCTTCAAACCATCAAAGATAGCGAAAAACCCAAGTAAAAATATATGTTATATCTTCGAAAATATAACAATTCCAACTAAAACAAGCTGGTATAAAATGACGCTTTATGTTGTTCTCCCTTGTTTGAGACAAATGAAATAATTCATTACTTCTTTCAATTAATAATTCTTTCTGTGTAAAGTCCTGGTTGAGATAAAAAAAGTCGGTGTCATGAGGAGGATTCGAACCCACGATCTTCGACTCATTTTTTTTTCATTTTTCAAATGTGTGTTTCGTGCAATCGGATTGAATTCTCGACGACAAATGAGCAAAAAGGAGGGAAAATTCAAAATGTGCAGTTGAGATGGGAAGTTAGTGTCAGAGTGGATCGAGGTCTCACGACAGATCAAATAGTAGAGCAAGGGCTTATCTAGCCGAAGATCGTGGGTTCACATCTCGCTTTTGATATTGACTTTTTTATTATTAAAATCCATATTAATTCCTAACTATTAACTTATGATATTCATAAGAATACACCCAAATCCAAATAATCCAATTTCATACAATAAAGTAA
This sequence comes from Cimex hemipterus, assembly GCA_039619505.1. Lineage (NCBI taxonomy): Eukaryota > Metazoa > Arthropoda > Insecta > Hemiptera > Cimicidae > Cimex > Cimex hemipterus. The sequence continues at coordinate 19,617,507 of CM077103.1, read as the reverse complement.
AGTATTAATTACGTTATTAATCTGTCATTTCGGTTGTTACCGATCAGTTTGGTCAGCCGATCCTCGCTCGAGTTGGAAGTCAGAGGCTTTTCGACATTCCCAAAGTTCAGTGCTCGGTCTGGTACCAGGACTAAACGGAAATAATAACGCACAGCCCGAACTGCAGGATATTTACGAGTGCCCTTAGGTCCTTAAAGTCTTTAGAGTCAACTCAACAGAAAAATTAAGAACTACGAAAACCTCTAGGACTGAAATCATTTGTGAGAAGTGATCGTTTTATAAAAATAATCATGGAAGGAAGTAAAAGTTGAATTGTAATTATTTTATATTTGAAAAACTAAATAAGTCTGTAGGAATATCCCATCAAACATGCCCAATTCAGATTTAAATTCTAATGTCAATACTCCTTGAATCCTTCATACACGGCCAACAAAGGCATAGTTTTCCTAACCAGCTTTTATAATGCTGCCAATACTCAATACCAATGTGTTTTGGACATCACCGCATTCTCTCTTGAACGGAGAATGCTTGTCGGGGAGGGAAGCCTTCCTCTGTATCGAACAGGCTTTCGATCGAGTCTGACACTTGGGTTTACTCTGGAAATTCAAGAACATTGAACGCTATACACGCTCCTCATCATCAAGTCCAAACTGGCCGACGGTACTTTAGAATATGAGGCTAATCCTATCCCCCCTCACTCTCCATTGTACAAGAGGGGTTACTCAGGGTCACGTTCTCGGTCCGCTACTGTGCTCAATATACACTCTTCATATAACGTCCCATCTAGTACAATATTGTTGACACCGTCATTCACCAAACCCCGGAGGCACATTTAGATTTCACTAAACAACCGCAAAATAATGCAGCGTAAAGTTCCCCTCACACTGCCACCTATATATTATTTTCTAACTGTTGTCCGCTACCTCATGCGATATCCAGACGAGCGGCTGGCCTGGAACCTATGTCTATCTATTTGTCATTTTGTAGGTTACTTACAGTTACGGAAATTAGGGCTGTCATAGGAAATAGCAATAAAGATAATAGATATATAGTATGTGAAACTTAATCAATTCGTTTCGACCATTTTGTCTTGCCTTTCTTCGCTGTGTTGGATCTATCACACGTTTTGGTATTTCGCGATTTTCAGCTAGGCCTGTGCACTGTTATGTCAGTCGAGTCTCATTTTTACGTCTACCTGAACCCGTTTTGAACAATGTCAAAACGCGTGTTACGAAATAATTGATAACGACTAAAGTACAGGACCTTCGCAGACCTCACGGGGAAATCTCACGAATTATGTTATAAATGTCATTTAACCTAAACGTCAAAATATAATAAAAAAATTGTTTTCCTCTCAAACATAACAGATCGCGACATGTTTTATATTCGTGTTATAGCAGGTGTTTGAATCACTTAACGTTTTACGTAATTTTATGTAAACACTTTAAAACCAGGAAAACAATCATTTCTTGAATAGTAGAAAAGATCAACTTTATTTACTTTGTAGTACTATAACTACATTATAATGACGTCATATCTAAAAAAAGTTCCTTTACATGGAAGGCATGATTACATCGTACGGACATATGTGAATCACAAACAAAACACTAAATATTTGTTTAATCGTTGTCCTCGATTAAACAAATTCTATCACGGAATCACGGACTGATATTGTATCTTTTGGTTTCATTGTGAATATCTTGATATTTGGTTTTATTTTTTTTTCCTTCCTGCATATTTTAATCGGCTTTTATAAATTCATGTCATATGTATAACGTTCTTTCAGCTCCTATATTGTTGAACATGTCAAGAAATCAAAGTCAAATCGAGAACGGTCCCCATTTCCTCGCCAGTCTGGTCTACAAGTCAATACCCGCAATCTTCAGGGTAGACAATCTTTCAACTTTCTGATTTGGATAGTTAAGTTCGCCTCTTCATCCTTATTGTTTTTGTATAATCCAATCCCACAATGCCAAACTAAAAAGTTGACACTGTGAAATAGAAAAAGCAATTAAAAAGAAAATAAAAAGAAAGAAATTGAAGTTTCATTAGATGAAATATAAGTATCAGTAATTGTCGAGAAATTAAAAAGGTAATAAATAAACGGAGACAGTTTGATTATGGTCTGCATATTCTAGCAATTTTAGTCAGAGTCAGGACCGATATTGTGTCTGTTAGTATTAACGGGATCATCGCTACATTGTGAGTTCAGAATATTTTTTACTTCCAGAAAAATTTGATTCGTCACATTTATTACAATGATATTAAGTCTGTACTAAGCTTGTTCAGCTCATATTTAGGCACAGATATGCCAAAAATTCAAGGACAAGTCATGTTTGGTCTGCAAGCTCTCGTAAGTATTGTCTAAAAATTGGGTTTTTCCGGCTTCTAATAATTTTCCGTGGTAGGCACTATTAATATTTCACGTTTTGTATAGTCAATTTTGAAAAGAAAATGTGTAGAGATTAGCGACTGTTAATCGATAATTACTCAGATATCGTGATATGCGGTCTGGTGTGATGTAGGTTTCAGAAAAACATTTTCTTTATCGCGTCAACGTTACTATCTTTAGTGAGATCATCTTCAGGACCCAAAGTGTTTGTTTTCTATGTACAATAATTGTGCGCAACTCTTTCCCAACACGACACGCAAGAATGGCACAATTACACAGAAAACAAACACTTACGGTCATGAAGATGATTTCAATAAAGATCGAAACGTTGGCACGATAAAGAAAATGCCTTTCTGAAACCTACATCACACCAGACCGCATCTCACGATCTCTAAATAATTATCGATTAACAGTCGCTAATCTCTACACATTTTCTTTTTTAAAAATTAAAATTTTAAAATTAAAAAAATTGATATTATTGGATGATCACTTTTCGCCGTCCGTAAAAGCTAATGACATTTTTTCTAAATGAATTTTCCCATGATGTTTCTCCATATTACTCGAATTTAATTTTTAGATATAAATATTTAGAGATCGTGAGATATGATCTGGTGTGACGTAGTTTCAGAAAAACATTTTCTTTATCGTGCCAACGTTTCGATCTTTATTGAGATCATCTTCAGGGCACTCTCAACACGACACGCAAGAATGGCGCAATTACACAGAAGAGAAAAACTTTGAGCCCTGAAGATGATCTCAATAAAAGATCGAAACGTTGGCACGATAAAGAAAATGCTTTTCTGCAACCTACATCACACCAGACCTCATCTCACGATTTCTAAATAATTTTGAATAGTAAATTTAAGCACCTTTGTCATGTTATTTTAGAAAAATCTAATCCAACAAACAGCCTAACTCGTTCATTAGAAATGTTAATCGTTTGAAGGTTGCGGCCTCGATTCGATAAACGACACCGTGGAAAGAGCGAAGCGGAATCTCGAAGAAAGCGGAAGTAAAAGTGGAACAACAAAGATGTTCAGATGTTGCGAGAAGCCCGATCGTGGCTTTCGGATCTAGTGACGCCAGAGTTCCAGTTACCCCGCACCGTGGAAAAAGCCACGGTTTTTGTGGTCGATTGGGAAACTGACGACGCAATCGGATAACACAGGATTTAAGTTAAACTTCGACTCTTTCTTATACGGAGACAGTGATAATTTAACACACTCCAACGCACACGCCTCGTCTGCGTGCCTTGGTTTCACAAATTGCCTTTCCTTACTATTAGATATAATTTTCTAAATTAGGGGGTGTTTAACTTCGAAACGTACTATACAATGAACAAATATCGGCCCCTTTGATAAAACTTTATGCGCCTTAATTTTTTCTATACTTAAAGAAATTGAGCTCCGTTTCTTCATCTAGTTCTTTAGCTTCCCATTCCTAACTACAGGGTCCGCAGCGAATTTTAAGAATGTTTACAAAAATAAACGTACAATTGGGTGAAGATTAGTGACCGTTAATCGATAATTATTTAGACATCGTGAGATGCGGTCTGGTGTGATAAATTCACTTTTCCACATCCAAAATGTATTTGCTAAACGTAAACAATGGTTGCAAATCCCAGGCCCTGAAGATGATCTCAATGAAGATCGAACTGTCGAAACGATAAACGAAAATAAAATAACAAATTTTTATTTTGTAACATTAATTATTATTTTCCACCCAGATGATTTAGTTATGCAAAGCCAGCCTATTTTAAGAAAGTTTGGCCTGTGCCTGTTTAAATTACTAATTCGCGGCCATTGAAGTCAAGATTTTTCACAATTGTATTTGTTTTCGCGGTCCGCTTGAGCAAATAAATTCTTTTCAATTAATTAAGGTTTTAGTTGAGATAAAAGTCAGTGTCACAAACGGGATTCGAAACCAAGAGTCAAGTGGTAGAACAAATGCGTATTTAGCCGAAGCTTATGGGTTCGAATCCCGCTCGTGATACTGTCTTTTTTATCTCAATTTAAAACCTTAATTAACTGAAAATAATTTTTTTCACGATACTATCTTACGATAAGGGAATCCTTCATTATTCTCCTCCTTATGAAGATTTGTCTTTCTCTCTCTCTCTCTACTACAGGAATTACGTTCTGAAGTTTATCTTGTTGTTGATGTACAGCAATGTCAAACTGTCAACGTTTTGAATGAAAAAAAAGTCGATGTATACTGTCGTATTTGTAAGATACCTCCATTAAAATGGAGGAGTCTTTCAAGGGAAGTGTATCACAACTTTCGATGCAAATGACAAAGATAGCGCCTTGAAAAATCCAGTTTTTCGTTTAATATGTTGAGTGTTTTACTGAGTTAAAGTTTTTTTTTTTTTTTTTTTTTTTAATGAAAAACTGGATCGATGAAATAGGTGAACACCAAATTGGGAGGAGTCATTTGAGCCCTACTTCCCAACAACTCGACATACAACGCTGCAAGACCAATGGATAGTCAAACCATTTTCAATTTCGACGAACGAACTAAACCTTCTAGTGAATACAAATGTTTGATATACAATACTTCATAATTCCACATTGAAATCTATCTTCGTGTCCAATACTTACTGATGACCGTCATAATCGATGCTGCGACGTTTCTAGACAAGATGATACCTATACGGCTTAAATTGTAAGTCCAGAGTATCTATAATTTATTTATTTTTTTTTAAATTTAAAACTTCTAACGCTCGGAGGGTGAAATTTGGATTTCCGAAAACATACAGTAAAATATCCAGTTCCAAATCGAAATTACGCTGCCGGTTTCCTGGTGATGGAACAGGAACTGAACGGTATCTCAGTTTAAGATGTGCTTTGAGCACTTCCAAACTGCTTGAAGTACAATCTGGCAAGACCATGAATGGGTGGTCATCAAACCGTTTTAAATTTCGACAAACGAACTAAATCGTCAAGCGAATACGAATGGTTGATACACATTATTTCAGATTCTACCTTGATATCTACTTTCGTGTCCAATACTTACTGATGACTGACATAATCGAAGCCCCTAAGTTCCTGGACAAGATGAGACCTTTACAGCCTAAACCCAGAGTATTTCTATAATTGTTGAAAAATGTAACTCTTCTAACATTTCGGAGGGAGAAATTTGGATTTCCCCGAACGTACAGAACAATATCCAGCTCCAAATCGAAATTACGCTGCGGGTTTCCTGGCGACGGAACAGCAACTCGGTACCTCAGATTAAGATGTACTTTGAGCACTTCCAGACTGCTTGAAGTACAATCTGGTAATACCATGAATAGGTGGTCAAACCATTTTCAGTTCCGAAAAAGCCACTTTCAAATATATTTTCGAGTCCGATACTGCCCGCATGTTTGATTGATGGAAGACAAAAATATTCATCCGTTCGTTGAAATAGCCATAACTAAATGCCGAACCTGTCCAGAAGCTGAACCGGACATCCGTCTCCAGCCATCAAAAATTAAAACAAACGTATCCAAATTATGCAGGCTAAAACAACCTCATTCTTAAAATTAAATGATTAATCATTCATGTTCAAATTATTATTTTTGAACGTGGCTCGAGTTTTTCATAACTGTTGATTCCATTCTCTTCGATATTTCGGATTTTGTATATACGGTATGTGAATCAAATGTTTGTTTTCATAGTGATATACTCCTCTATCACCTAATTAGGAAAGGCTAATTTATTAAACTTTAATTATACTATATACTATAAATATCGAATTTTAAATATTTGAATGGAAGGGGGTCCGCTGGCTAAAACGTTTGGGAAGCCCTGCTCTAGTTCGGTCTTTTCCCAAAATTTGAATCGCGCCTGAAAGACGCGTGCGAGGTTTATCCCAAAAAATTCAAATATTTTCTTATTTTTTCTGATATTGTGAATATCTGAAATGAATGAAACCCGTCTGACTGGCGAAAATTGTAAGACCAGAACGACACACACTCTAGACAGGAAATCTCAAAATCACTTTGTTCCCTGGAATCACCAAGCCTATAATAAACATTTATTAAAAACAATAAACACAGGTTGACCAAATCGCTTGTAAAATTAAATATTACATATGTTTTACTGAATGGCTAATGAATATTTAGTGTTGTTTTTATTCTCGAGGCTGTCGAACTAGTCCGTAATATTGATTGTAATTTAAATTAATTCTAAAAGGTATAAAGTATTGATAATTCTCGATTTCTTTGGTTGGCATTTCTAAAAAATCTAATCTAATCTACCAAAACGTATGGGAATCCCCCAACGCAGAGTCCAATTAAGGTCGTGGGAGTTCCAAATATTAATAACTCTTTGGAATTTTATAAACTCATATTTTCTTAATTACAAAAAAAATATAAATGAAAAATTTGAAAAATCAAATAACAAGATAATAGATTTTAAACTAGCTTAATTATATTATTTTTTAATCCATAAAACTTACCGAACTATTTTTTCTTTGATATTAGCTACTTGTTTAAATAGATTTGTTTCTTTCCTCAGGAGAGTTTTTTCACGTTGAGTCTTTATTTAAATTAAAAACAAACAATATAACAACAAAATAACAAACGGCCCCAGATATGGATTATCAATTTTAAGATTGTCATCAGCTAATCTACAGCCCAACTCCTTCATCCGGTTAAATCCTCATCCCATTAATCTCTTGGCGATTTCCAAAGGCTTGTTTATCTGTGTTAAATAAAGTAAAAACAAAAACCGTCTTCTGAGTAAAACGGCAGAAGTCAAGGATCACGATATCTGCTACTGACGAGCACAAAGAACAGTCTGGTTCAATCGGCGTTTATCAATGCAGTAACCCTTCAATAAATAAAGTCATACATTATAGTGCTATTTAATCTCTCTTATCTTTTGACACAAAAAATATATAAAGGAATTTATAAAAAATATATCATTTAAACAATTATTTTATTTAACAATTGGAGAGTGTCATCCAAAGTAATTAACATTCCAAGATCCTCTGTGAAACATGAAGAGGAGGTTTAGGATTTTTCCTACCAGTTGAGGGGATAGACTGGGATGTAGTTTAAGCTCTACCCTTTTCCGTGGCCATCCCTGTGAACTTCGGTGGTGTTGGGATTGGCAATTAAATCATTGTGATGGCAATCTTAGCACTGATAATTCTTATCTGTAGAGGTTTGTTATTCTGTTATTAATTTAAATAAAACTTCAAGGAAAGAACACTCCCACGAGGAAAAACAAATCTATTTAAAATTAGTTCCCAGTGGAAAACGATATACCCACGAACCGACTTCAACCGACAATCATCCGTGTCTAGGTAGGCAATTGAAAGATGAAATATGTCAAATTAACAAATAGAAAATTAATAGACGAACCAATCCTAATTCAACGGTACAGTAATATCATCCCGGAATTCAGTAGAATAATTCGGTTATTCGGAGATCGTGAGATGCGGTCTGGTGTGGCGAAGGTTTTAGAAAACATTTTCTTTATCATGCTACGTTCCGATCTTTGTTGAGACCATCTTCAGCACTCAAAGTGTATGAGCAACCTTGTGTTGTCTACACTTCAACAAAGAAAGTCTGCACGATAGCCGATGCAAGTTTCTTCTCATAGTTGGCGATGTCCTTTAGAATACTCTTTACTTTGTGCCCATATGTAATTGAAAACCCTTCATCCCATGTTCTTCGTTCTTCTCGTGTAGAAATGTGTGGCGTTTAGGGATGGTTAGTAGATGATCATTCGGAGATCGTGCGATGCGGTCTGGTGTGACGAAGGTTTTAGAAAAACATTTTCTTTATCGTGCCAACGTTTCGACCTTTATTGGGATCATCTTCAGGGCTTAAACTGCTTGTTTTCCGTAGTTGTGCCCTTCTTGTGTGTGTCTTGTAGAATAATTAGCCATGAAGCTAGGTAACTAATAAAATTTTAAATAACACGTCAAAAAGAAAAGGAATGAACTGTCGAAAACCGATACTTCATTAAGTACTTAGTCCATCAACAACAATAAATAAAATCAACACAAAGATGTATAGTATACAACTGTGGGGTTGTGCCAAAATAAGTGGTACTAACATAATACAATGGTTTTAAAATAAAGTACAATGAAGTATGGTAACTTTGGTATGCTGGCAATAGTGACTACTCCTGAACTAACTACAGTTTCAAAGTCACCTCAATTGTGAGGCCAGTAGTCTTCTAAAGAGTCAGCAGATTGTAAGACAACTGAAGAGGACTAAGCCGTTTGAGATAGTTCTTGAAAATTACGAGGTTGGCTTGGCTGGTTAAACTTTGGCACCATTGAGTCGACCTAAGTGTATTTATTAGTTTGCAACGTTAATAGAAGGCCAAATTTGATCATTCTAACTGATAAAATGTACTAGGCAAAAATGTACAATGATGTACTTTGCAATCGTGTAAGCTGAGGACTAGGTTAACCACACTAAATCTACAGGGGTACTTTTTGTTAATTACCTGTTGAAATTGTTTAACAGTACAAACATCTTGAATATGCCTCGTCTGACCTTTTAACAGCTGAAGCAGGTGGGCTGGTTTTATGGTTACATAATAATAATGTCACACTAATAACTAAATTCACTTTTTTATTCTGCTTCAAGGTATGTCATGTACTATGTACAGGTTTTTCAACAAAAAGCCATCATGTCTCCCATACCGAACACCGCCGTCGTTATGTCCTTAATCACCCCGATTACTGTCGTCTGAAAATTATATCACTTGAGTATAATTCAAAGCAATACTTTCTAATTCCCCCATTGGCATATTAAGCGAATAATATCCCTGAATGGAGAACTGTTCTTGTCTTCTTTTAAAAATCAGTGAGCGACATCAATTTAGATAGGCCTTAGGTGGATTTTCATTCGGATTGGATGTTAAAAATGAAATGGGATTTAATACGTTTAAATTGCACTCACTGGATAAATATACTTCACTTGTACTATCCAACGGTGGACAACCAACCATGACCGGTGGGGTTATATCCCTGAATAGACTCGTACCACAGTACATTTTGGGTCATTTTATCTTGGGGAGTGATTTGTTGATGGCCGTCAAAGATTTCAAATCTAGACCTAGCATACCTATCCGACTATGCGAGGTAGTGGCCTTGCCGTTTGTTCTTTTCTTTCGGAAAAACGGCCAAAACCAACGATCTGGTAGAATACCCATTATGGAGAGGTGTCTTCTCGGTGGGCAGTGGCCATATCAGCCTCCTAATTCCCTTCCTTGAAATAGAGATTAGCCATTTCGATTCTGCTGGTTTGATCACATTAACAAAATCTTTCGATTTCCTGTTCCGGAGGATAGATTCCACTCCTTAAGGAATTGTTTCATGCCCCAGTTTTTAATACTGCCTTCCGATGTGCTCATAGAGTGAGGTAATACCGGTTGTCGAGAAAGGCAGTATTAGAACCTTCTTTAGCCAGGCTATAGGCCTCTTCATTTTTTTAGTATATATACCGCGAGTACTACTAGGATCAGAGAAGGTGAGTTCGCTTCTTAGCTGTACGCTTTGTGTTAAAAGAATTAGTCTCCTCCAGTTACAGCGCAGTATCCGGCTTAGAAGTGAATTTATTACAGAACTACTACTCTCAATCCATTCCAATTATAAATAGCAGTGCAGGTATGAGTTTGCTAACGAACCTAAACTTTAAGGTTTCAAAATTTTTCAATTTTTGTTTTCGAATTGTTTTTTAATTTAATTTGTTTACTATTTTCTTCATGAGAGTTTGAGTTTACTGGATTTTAACTTTTTGTTTGCTTATATTGTAAAGTTATCCTTTTATTTAAACTGTGGCAAAATTGTATGTATTCTCATCTTTTTGTTATTTTACTGGTTTACATTGGATTCTAAACGTAATGAAATTAAGAAACACTTCTGTACAAAAGACTAATTAATCAAAGAACTGAAGGAATCCAACCATAGGCAAACATTCCCAGACGTAACTACTCGTTTGGTCGACTGTGTCAGATAAAAATCAAATTAAGACTTTCTCTAGGCCTCAATCAAATTCCGGTTATCAAGTTGTAGGGAAATCTCACATCTTAATTCTATTTTTTAATTGAAGACTATCAATGCAATTATTGGTGAAAGGGTATCAATTAATTCATATTCTCTATTAGGCAATTAAATACTTGCAATTTTTTTTAACAAATATAATTCACTAATAGTATGAAGTTAATATTCGACGGCTGGAAATAAATTTTTAAAAATATGAGGAAAGAACTGTTGATTTTTTTGAAGGTGTACTTCTTGATTCTATGGAACCCCATAATAAGATGATGGGTAAGAAATAAATTTTCTTTGCCGCAATAGTGATTTATTTCGTCAGGCGCGTTCGGACTAATATAGACCATTATCCGTGATTTAATATAAATTAGACTATATAAAAAGGTCTCTGAAGATGGGCTATAATAGTCCGAAACGAGTCTGACTAAATAAATGCCTATTGTAGAAAAGTCAATTTATTTCCTACCCATCATGTTAAATATGGCTTTCTTTTCTTGTGTATTTTTTAAATGGATTTATGATTCTGTAGATTTAATTACAGAACAAAATCTAGCCAACAACTTCTAGACTAAACAACCAAAAGTTCGGGGTAATGGTAAACATCAATATGTTACAGAGGCCAAATTTATCACACAACAAAAAATCCCCCTTACGATAACTTTTAATTTATTCCAATCGTATCTTCGCGTAAAATCTCCCGTTAGTTTAATGCCCAGCTGTGAAACCCAGCGGGGTTTAGAACGTCAAGCAAATTGTGAAACGACGCCGGGGTCGATGAAATTTTAATATCACGCCGGCCAAAATTGGTCTCGCGGGTCCGCCTGTTTTCTTATTCTTTCCTCTTATCGGATAGACGCATGATGTCAACATATAAAACCAATCTATTTTTAGCGCACAATCGCCTCAAAAAAACAAGGAAGTAAGCATTTCTTTTACTCACTACTCCAACGTATGATTTTATTTCTTTTTATTATTAATCTACAACTGCAGCAAAATTGATTCAAAAACGAAAGGAAACAACATAAATTATGTGTTAAATTTGATTGAGAGCAACATGACCACTTAGGTACCCGATGGATGGCTTTATGTTGGCTCAAGGAGAGATTAGGATAAGATTTGGATAATTTGGAGTGGAACTACGATATCGGTATTTGGCTACTTTTTGATTGGTGGTTTGGTTTTTTTAGCCGCCTTACAGTTCCAGGCTGTGTACACCTAATAGCCGGAAAAGCTGAGTAAATTATTTTATTTATGTTTGCCTAGCAAGTCCTGAGCGTATTTCTAGCAATTTTTGTAATAGTCCTAGGACCTAGGTAGGTCTCACGGATGTGGTTTCTGTGTCAATCTTTTTTATGTAACTTATCAAGTACTTTACACAATGTACTGATTGAAGTGTACTTTGTTTCAGATGTACGAGATAAAGAAGTTTGCATTTGAGGATAAAGGCCGCATGTTTTCCTCCATTTAATGAGCCATGGTTCGAAGGTAAGCAGGTGGTTTTGGAATGATAGAACTGCTAGTAGAGAGAATCTGAGTTTACAATTTTAAGTATCATCATGAACGTTTGGGTGTGTTAAGATGATGAGGAATGTCTGCCGTGTACGTTGTGAAAAGAAATGGACCTAATATCCTTCCTTGAGGGACACCATAAGAAGTTAAGGTGTGGTAGGTAACTTGGGAGAAATGAACCCGTGCCTTTTAGTCCAACGATGACTCCCTAGGGGCGCAGATATGACAGAATGGATCGGTTTGTTAGGTACCATGGAAGATATGATCAGATGAGTAGGATTATAGGATGGTATATTATGTACTATAAAGGAAGGATTTGAGATTCAGTTTAGAAAGACTCTTGGGCAGAACTGCTTGCGTTCAATAGGCGTATAAGTGCTGTGGTTTGTGGTAATTGCTCAAGCGCATTCGGTCGTCAGTAATAATGTTGCTTTTTATCACGTTGGAAGTTAGGTACTTGCACTAGAATCGGACCGGAAAAGATGGTTGTTATAAAAGGTAGCTCTTTGATTCGTGGCACACAGGCTTTGGCAGGAAAGAAAGGAAAAATTCAAACTGGTCTTGCAGTAAGCATTTCTTGCAGGCGCGATTGGAGTAGCCTGTGATGATAGGTATACTGGTAGGATGGTTTAGAAAACTCTGTTGTTCTTTAAGCTTTTAGATCGTTCTGACAGAAGATAATTTGGGGAGGAGAAGTGAGTCGTACTAAGGATGGTGTTCTAAATGGTAATGATCAGTACTATTGTTTTGATTAAAAATTATGGACGTTATTACCACAGGGCTCGGACTCTTGTTTCTGATAAGGTTGAGGGTGACCTTTTTACGACCAATATGAATCATGCAGCTGTTCTCAACGTTCTCATGCAAATCAAGTTGGACATGACGAACTTGCACTAGAATCAAACTGAAGAGCTGGCCGATACCAAAAGTAGTTTTTCATTCGTGTCACACAGGTTTTGTACGGAAAAGAAAGAAAATATTTGAATCGACGTTGCTGTGCGGCAAGTCTTCCTATCAGGTTGATAAAGAGGAAGAATGTAAACTTAACGATACTCGTCGGAGATGGGCGAAATCTTCTTAATTATTATGTTTAGAGTGGTTTTGCTCTGAGCAATCTTAAAAAAAAAACTTTCTGGTCTTTTGGATACAACTTCAAAACAGTTGAATAAAAGACTCTTCAAGTGTTCTGCTGTATAGATTCACGTCACATTTCAACGAATTCGCTGTAAAAATGTAAGAGATTTTTTTTTTTTTTTTTTTGGACCAGCTGGCAAACGGGGCAAAATCACCAGCCTGTATCTCGCGTCCGTGGACCGTGCATATCCAGATAACAATCCTCAATTTAAAACCGGAAAAAAGATTGGATTTCTGCGGATTTTCCCCTGTACTTTATGCTCGAAATTCAAATGACGAATTCGTTGCGTCATAGAAAAAAACAACTGTAAAATATAAAATGCGATCTGGTGCAATTATGAAATGGCTTTATGAATGGCTTAATTGAGTTGTCGTTTTTTTTTTTTACATTTGTGATCGGGTTAACTAAGCTGATGGAGCTACTACACCGCTGATATGACCCGAGCAGTACTGTAGCATAGCAATCAACCCATCTAAGAGCAGCTCAGACAGAAAGATAAAAAGAAAATAAAGAGATGAGAGAAAGCTCACTCAATGGACATACACAATCCAACTGCTTGTGCAGACTCTGCAAATAAGCAGAGGAAATACCAACAAATTGTCAGTCAGTCAAAACAATCTAACTTGCCAGCAGAAGAAAATATTTGGGGATGGATTTGCAAACAGTCAATTACAAATTGGTAATCTGTGATCATACAAAACGTCAGTGGTTTGCAGTCTTTGACTTGAGTGGACTGTCAATTTTTCAAAATTTTGAATGTAACTATAATTTGTATTTATATCATTTTTTTCCTATCTGTGAAGAGGTTTAACGGACCGGATTAATTACTATGGGTCGAGGATGTCAGTTTCGATTCGAACTTTTCTCTTTCACGGTTCGGTAACTGGGCCACTGCGGTCTCTTCTTCAGGAACCTTCATTTTCCTTCTTCCCGTTTTCATTCCGCAAGAAATAAATTTATAATAGCGAGCACATTTCAAGGGCCGTGTTATTATTTTACGACCAAATTAGCCGGTTCTAATCGAAACTTTCTAGATGTTGAGATATACATGAAACTATCGGTTAAATTCGAGTTTGTCCGGGTGAATTTTAGTCCGATTATCGTATAAGATAAGCAGATGGGCCAATCATAATTTCCACGTTTAATTCATAGCCATTCAAGGCGTCGCTAGTACCTTAGGTTGATCAGTATGACCAAAATGACAACAGATATTAAATAATAGATTTTTAACGAGTCGCTTTCAAAGAAAGGTTAAGTTAATTTTAATGATATTTTTTTCATACAGTTCACTCGAATTGTGAGAAGTTGGAAAAATATTGAAAAAGATTCGTCTTGATTTTCATACCGGTGCAATTCGACAAGTCATCAAATTTACGAGCGTCACTTTACGAGCCGAACCCGGAACCGCGGTGTGAAATGCGGTTTCGTGTTACATTTTTACGACCTCGTCCATTACTCGCCGCCAAGACAAAGGATCCAGGCCGTTTTATTTGATATGAGCGTGGGCGAAAGTCCCGGCTTTCAAAACGATGCTAATTAGGCCCTCCCTAATTGCAATGGGCATGCTTTATACGGTAGTCACCTGTGTATTAAAAAAAAGGAGAAAGTAGACCATCGCTGTTTCGTACTTATTCGGACACTATTGTCTTCAGAGAGGCGAAATGGAAAAATCGAAGGCGCCCCTCTTTTCCTTTCGGTTCTCAGACCTGTCCTAACAAAAACCCATTCCAAGATTACATTAAAAGACATAAAAGCACAATAAACTCTCTAAGGAATATTACATGTTCGGTCACTTTTTGTTTCGAGAGGTGAAAGTCTGACTGGAGGGCGACAAGTCCTTGGCTTTTACCAGGATTGTAAATCTCCTGCCAAGCCCTATTTAACAAAGACCGGTTAAAGTCTCGGTCGCCAAACAAGGAAATTTTCATTGAAATACAACTTAAGATATCCACTTATGAGGTCTGTTTCAAAATTAACTTCATGATTTGATTTTGGAACTGTACGAATATTTGGAAATTTAAAGGTTTAGATTCCTGGCTAAGAACAATTGAACATCTCAATTGATAAAAAATCATAAATGTTGTAAGAAAAAAAAAGTAACTAATAATACCTGCCAACCATAACAAGTAAAATGGTCTCTATCTTATTTCTATCTATTGAAGAACTTACATTGATTATTTATATTATTACAGCTTTGTTTTTTCTCTTCACTACACACGCCATCATGATTAGAAGATCGTCGGAAGCTCGTTAGATTTGCTAGGTAAATTGTTTATCGGAAATTATGAGAGTATAGAGCCTAATATATCTGGGTATCCTTGAAAATGCTGTTCCCTTTACCAACGTAGAAGTATAAACTGACGAAGTTTTAGAAAGGAAATTATGATTTACGATGGACCCTATAGGGTCATGAACCTGCAGTTTAGACGTTTCCGATTATTTTTATCCAGTCTGTCGTCAAGAAAGACCAATCTGGATGTGGAGAAATTGAGCAGATCAAATGGATTTTTGGCACAAATGGAATGATTGCGGAGCGGAACCGATCGGAGCCAACCGGGCATGTTGGGAGCATCATCCCCGACGGAAGCCTTTTGCAGGACTGTAACGGCGGCTCGGAATGAAAGTATTCGGACCGCTAATGGTTCCTTGAATGTTATGAATGATGATCGCAGTTGATAATGAACCGTGTCATCCGAGTCGTGAAGCTCTCGCTACAAATGGGGAAAGCTAACAAAAAACTGTAAAATCATAGTGAAACCTCTAGCTACTAAGTCATGGGATGCATCTATGACGCCAACTCGAAATTATAGAAAAGTGAGGATACATTCTTCATTAGGTCGAGAGAGAAAAAGAGATTTCCTTATCCCTTAATTAACCTTATCCCAGATTTTGTATATAAAGTTCTAAGATTGAAGGCTTCTGTTCAAAATAATATCCCTGAAAATCTTAGGTCAATTGTCGTTATTCGTTCAACAACCAAGAATAATTAGACAAAGTTTCAAGTTTCATTGCTCTTCGTGATTTTTGAACCATATTTCGTTAACGTAGTAAGCACAAAGTATCCTGTGTTGGTAGTAATTTGTAATTTGGATTAAGCTAAACAAAACTTTAATGATCGACACCCACCGATAAATAGTCACACGTCGTTTTTGAAACTGAGAAGAATTTTAAGTGCCAAGATAAGGTTAAATTTTTAACAGATCTCAAAGCTTTGTTAAAGACTTCAATGGCCACGGTTTTTCCTCAAAGAGAGAAAGATGTATCAGCCTGCATAGAACTTTGTACCAACAAAATGCATGTTTAACTGCTTCTTCTTCTTCCTTTTGTCAGAGGCATGTATCTGCTGCTTGACGTTTGCAACCAGAGTCTGCAGAGTCGCCAGTAGTCCTGTCATTCTAGTTCTGGTTACATAAGGTTTAGTGTTTGATGTTAGTTTCTGCAAGTTCCTTTAATCATCTCTTACGATTTAATGGTCTTATTTTGAACCTACTGTCTGATGGATCTACGTGTTTGGCAATTTGGTACTCCACAAAACGATTCAGGGAAGATATGTGATTGGACATTCCTCGGCGAATTATCAGCCTCCTCATTGTCCTCATTCCTCGTGTTCCCAGGTACCAGAAAAAGGTTAATTTTCTTGTTTTCCCCAATGTCGGACGTAAACCCAAACAGCTATAAACTTTACAATTTTAAGTAGTTCCTTAGAGTGCTGCCTAGATGTCAGAGATGTTGACATCAAAGGCAGTGGTATATTGGTAACTTGGATTCTTGGTTTATTCCCATAGATACCAGTTCCTGGCTTTTTGTCGGTCGTGGAAATATCTACCATATGCCTTTTAGAAATTAGAAGATAACTTTTTTTGTAATACGTAGCGTAAGAATGGAAACGCATTCTTCCCAATGTACGTTCGCAGAGATGATGAGTTAAAGCTAAACAATTTTAGTGATTCACTCCCCGTCATATCTAATCAACATATTATTAGCAGCTAGCCACTTCTAAGAGTCATTAGTCGAAGATGGAAGGAAAATTGTGATATCCACAATGAAATCAGACAAATTAAGATACAGCATTTTTTTGTCCTTTCGGAGGTCGAAGCCATTTATTTTTTAAGATTACTTTAATCATTAATCTAAGCATTAAACAAACAAACGCCAAATAATCTTATATTCTATTCTATGGGTGATTGACCAAAAATTTGTTTATTTGAATCAGTGGACCGTCAAATTAGTAAGTTCATTAAGTTAACACTTACATCATCACATTTACGCAGCGGCCATGAACTTCCATTACTAGTAACGTTTTTGAAATTTGCGCGTACACCGCGGGAGACAAACTATTAAATTTCAATTTCACCTATTCACTTTACTCCAAAAGAACATTAACTTAAAAAAAACACATAATAACGCTCGAAGAATCTAGCCAATAACATAATGGTCCAAATGTTCAGTCAGATGGATAAAAATGGTTGTCTTTCTCAAATATGTAACTTATATAGCATTTGTCAGTCAAATGAAACCTTTTCTCAATTAAATGAAACCTTTTTTTTAAACAAATGAAACCATTTTTCTCTTAAATGAAACTTTTTTCAATCAAATAAAACCTAGAACTTAATGATAATAATTATGTAGAGGAATGAATAAATGACATAGTATTAACAATAATTTTTATGACGATTGATTATTAATATTACCACAATTGAATTGAAGGCTTAGGTAGAGGATCGTTTCTTCTGAAGATCCGTATTCATCATGCTTTTCTACATCCACCCCGTCGAAATTTAATTAAGTGGTATAAAAAAGCGTTTTTGAGCGACTGAGGGGCGTTTTCGCGTTGGCGAAGGTGTCGGCGGATTCACTTTTGCAATTCACGTCGAAGGAAGTGTTTCAGAGAAACCCCTTCAACCTGTTGATGAGCTAAAGGGCTCTAAATCCGGATTATTGCGAAACAATTTACTGTGAGTAGGAACCATCTTTTTAAAAAGGATTGAACTCCACACCCACTCCATCATTGATAATTTCTATCGCAGAATGTTGTTGCTCGCCCAAAAACCCTTTTATATCCTACTGAATTAAATTTCGACAGGGTGGATGTAGAAAAGTATGATGAATACTTATATGATATTCGATCAACATAAAAATTCTGAAAGTACTATAATGTCATTTATTTATCCCTCTACATAATTATTGCCATTAGGTTTTAGATTTCATTTGCTTGAAAAAAAGTTTCATTTGGCTGAAAAAACGTTCCATTTGGCTGAAAAAAAGTTTCATTTGCTTGGAAAAATGATTTATTTAGCTGAAAAAATAAGTTTCATTTTCTTGGAAAAATGATTCAGTCGATTGAAAAAAAAATTCATTAGGCTGAAAAAACGTTTCATTTGATTGGAAAAATGATTCATTTAATTGAAAAAATTCATTTGGTTGAAAAATAAGTTTCATTTTCTTGGAAAAATGATTCAGTCGATTGAAAAAAAAATTCATTAGGCTGAAAAAACGTTTCATTTGATTGGAAAAATGATTCATTTAATTGAAAAAATTCATTTGGTTGAAAAATAAGTTTCATTTTCTTGGAAAAATGATTCAGTCGATTGAAAAAAAATTCATTAGGCTGAAAAAACGTTTCATTTGATTGGAAAAATGATTCATTTGATTGAAAAAATTCATTTGATTGAAAAAAAGGTTTCATTTGCTTGGAAAAATGATTTATTTGGCTGAAAAAATAAATTTCATTTTCTTGGAAAAATGATTCATTTGATTGAAAAAAATTCATTGGTCCGAAAAAACGTTTCATTTGTTTGAAAAAAGAATTCATTAGATTGAAAAAAAGTTTCATTTGCTTGGAAAAATGATTCATTTGATTGAAAAAAATTCATTTGGCTGAAAAAAAGGTTTCATTCCTTGGAAAAAGGATTTATTTGGCTGAAAACAGTTTCATATGCTTGGAAGAATGATTCATTTAATTGAAAAAATGTTTCATTTGGCTGAAAAAAATATCATTTGGTGGGAAAATGATTCAGTAGATTGAAAGTTTTATTTGGCTGAAAAAAGTTTCATTGGCTTGCAAAAAGGTTTCATTTCATTGAAAAAAGTTTCATTTGGCTGAAAAATGCTATAATTCCGATTCGACTATCGCGAAAGCTCGGTGAATTGTTTGCACAAGTTTGTAACTTCGTTCGAGACCATAAACCTGATCTTCTTCAACATTGAAAAAACTGGTCGATCCTCTCTCCATAACATTCTTTACTAGTAACTTACAAAATAGTGCAAAGTTCATCGAACGAACGACGTATTGCATTGAGTATTCTTGGGGGGGGGGGGATTTCAACACGAGCTATTTCCCGACTAATCTTGAATTTGAAGTATCTCACAAACATTGGCACACACAACCAATAGCCAGGTTCTCGTCCGTTGGAAATATAAACTTTAAAGCGCGAAAGGAAATCTTGTCGGGTATTTTTGTACATAAGGGTCAGAAAGTATGTCGAATTTACGGCCGCGGCGGGATATAAAAAAAAAAAAGCGAAAACCTCCGTCTTCGCTTTTACGAGGCCGGAGGACCGGCCTGGGCTTCGCTTCCATCAGCAAATCGAATCTAATTCCAATAAATTTACATTTAAATATAAACTCTTGCAATGCACGAATGGAGGCTTTTTTTACCTTTCCCCCTGTATTCTTCTTTCTAATGATCAAGAATGTTCCTCAGCCGGCCTATAATCCGTGGGATCATTGTCTTAATTGGCGTAAAGAATACGTGCAACTATTCAATACACTTTTTTCTCTCAAAGCCTTCTCTGATCAAACTATACAGTTTTGTACCTTCAGGTTTAATTCTATTGTAAATGCGTATTGAAAAATAAAATATTTACATTATTTGTCTAAAATATACGAAGAATCCGATGCAAGTGTATAGAAAGAAAATTGACTTTCCACTCTTAATATTTTATTATACAAATACTTAAAAAACAGAGTCCTTTATATCAACATTTTTGACAAAAATGTAAAATTAAAACGGTTACCACGGAGTTACGTAAACCAAATCCAAAAACGACGAACTATGAATTAGAGAAGAAAAATTCAGAGTATCATCGAATTAGCTTCATAATCATCAGACTAAAGTCAATAACTTTACAGCCGGGAAAAATTGTCTAGATAAGAACAACACGTAACACAAAAGAATATCACGCGTACGAATTTCACGAAGCATGCACTTGAAATGCAAAATACGTGAATATCAAATTGACAAATCGACTATAAAAAAAAGTACTTGTACATTCAGGGAGCACAAAAACTACATGCAGTTAGTATGATTGTATAACAAATTACAGCATGGAATGATAAGAAAATTAAAAAAAAAATCAATGCAAATGCAATACCTAAGATAAGGTGTCACATGCCAACGCTAATTATTAACAAAAATGAATGCAAATATAAAAAAACCTCACACACAAGATAAAGCAATAATCAGGTCGTGAAGGGTTTGCATACGGTATTCAAGGTCGGCATTCGATCGTTTTAATCACTAAGTAGGTCTTTGTTCCTAATCATAATTATCAAGCTTGAAGAGTTCTTTTAAGTGTGGCATTAACAGTACTCGTATGGCTATGTTTTTCATGCACATTTACTACCCTACAGAGCATCATGCACACAAAACACGCCTATAAATTTGGCAAAGAATATCTTTCAACAATCGATATAGAAAGTACAATCGTACAGACTTTATCACGAATGACAGACTCATGAGTTATGTTGAGTAAACTGAATTAAGTGATTAGAAAAGGTTGGTTGGGACCATTCCATTTTTCTGACTATGGGATTTCCTTGTTTAAGGGCAATACTGTAAAGAAACACGCTGTGAAAGATTCAATTAATTAAGGTTTTAAGTTGAGATAAAAAATCAGTGTCACGAGCGGGATTCGAACACCCATCTTCGGCTTGATACGCCGCTCGCTACCACTTGAGCTAAAGTGACTCCCATCTGACACTGACTTTTTAACTAAACTTAAAACCTTAATTAATTTTAATGTATTAATTGGTCGAGCGGACCACGAAAAATAGTGAACTGTGAAAGATGGTAGGAATTTGGCAAGTCAAATTTATGAGGCTATTGCTCTGAAATAGTCATACCGATTGATTAATTGAAGGAATTATTTGTGATGTTTAATTCCCTAGTTTCGTGGCCCGCTTGATCAATTAATACATTACCATTAGTTAAGGTTTTTAGTTGAGATGGAAAAAGTCAATGGCACGAGCGGGATTCGAACCCACGATCTTCGGCTAGATACGCCGCTGCTCTACCACTTGAGCTATTCTCGAGACACTCGGACACTAACTTCCCATTTTCACTCCACATTTTGAGTTTTCCCTCCTTTTTGCCATTTTCCGATCGAGGAGGAAAACTAAAAAGGTGGGGTTGCGATGGCAAGTTGGTGTCCGAATGGATCGCGGTCACTATAGCTGAAGTGGTAGAGCAGCTTCAACCGAAGATCATGGGTTCGAATCCCGTTCGTGCCATTGACTTTTGCTCATCTCAACTAAAAACATGAATTATTTGTGGTGTTTGTTGATCTAACTGTAGATAATCTATGTGGAGTTACAATCTTCCTGGAGGTCATTATTAGACAGGTGAAGCAAGAAAAGGGCCAACTGTTCGGGTCACCAAGCTTTCGGCATCTTATAGTGCCATCATCAGAGCTTTCCCAATAGTGCAGAAAGCGATTAACATGGAAAAACTATTGCAAAAGCGTCTTGGGTTTACGGTTATGAAACAGATGGCCAGCGTACCATATTTAACATGGTGAAAATAGTCAAATCACTAATCAAATCCATACGCCTATGGTTCAACAATTTTGTTCTGACTAGCAATTTCTTATGGGTAACATTTATGATCACAGAGTATTTTGACTAAAATGTATACCTTTTGAAAAGACTATGCACAGGATTAACAAAACTGAGTGAGAGAGTGCGACAACACCGTCGCCTCAGGTTGGACTGTTATGGTTAGTGAAGCTTGGTGAACCCAACTAGTCTTCTTCTTTCTTCACCTGTCTAATGAACTCCACGAAGATTGTAACTCCACATATAAGTCGGACCATGTTAAATACAATGGATTGTTTTATTTATTAAAGCTGCCAGTAGATTACTTCTGGGAATTCTCCAATTTGAGATCGGGTTTGAAATCGATCAAATCCCCGTCCTAGGGTTTACACAAGTTTGAACTAACAATTGAAAAAGAAAAATTAAAATGGAAAGCTGTTCACTCAAGCGTCTGGGTTTCTTTTGAAAACCGTACAGGAATTCAGGTATACAGGGTGTCTCATGTGACCAAGAAGCGTACTTCCTCCGTGCCTGGCCCATACTCGAGTCCAGTAGGCTGTATGAAAAGGTCATTTTACACTTTCACCTCAAGACCTCGATACTTCAAAAAAACACTCCGATTCAACATTCACTTCGACGTTCAAGGTGAGTCGAAAAATTCGTTAAAGAATTATCTGTCGTATTCTGATACTCACGGAAAGAAATCTTTATTAAACGCTCACCTGTAAAAAAAAAGAAGAAAAAAGAATTAGTCGACAGTTTATTGTTTTTAAGGAAGGATTTTGTGTCTTTGTAGTGGTAATGCATCTGGTGTCCGAAAGGAGAAAACAGCCCTGCAATTACGGTCGTGTTACGTGAACAAGGGTCTCCAATTATTCCCAATCATTTATGAAGCAATGCACATGAAAATTTCTCGGACTTGGTGGAAAACAAATTAAAAATCAAAGTTTTACTTTTTCTAATATTTCGACAAATTCTGAAGCAAAACTGAAAATAAATGCAATAACTGGGTCACTTTCTTGTGCAAAATACGAACATGTGAATATTCCGTGTCTTTCAATTTTTTGATGATTAGACGTAAGCTCCGGTTCCGGTTTCTTTCTAAGATAAAAATATCGTATTTATTCAAAATTGGCCAAACTAAATCACCACTGTTTGATATTCAACTGTATCAAGTTGAATGATTCACATTCGCCTATATTTGGTAGAATAGCACAGAATAAAAATAAACAAACTTTGGAAAATCTTAAAATAATAAATACAGGACGTGACAACGTTTATCATTTCTCACGTCCGTTTATATATAAAAAAAAGGAAATGAGGTCAAGCCGTAAATCCGACCTTTCGTCTTAGCCTTTGAAAAGTCACGTAAAGGAGTGGATTCCTCTATGTAAAAATATAGCATGTTTTGCTTGATCTTTATCCACATTAATTTCATTGTCCGTATTTAAAAAAATTCCACTTTAGAGGAATCTTAATCTTGCATCATCCGGTTTGTTGCGAGGGAGCTTTCACGATTAATCTCGTTTCGAACAGATAAACAATGGAACGGTCGGGTAATTTCCCATCGACCGTTTAGTTTCGTCAGTTTAAAATATGTAGGCTAATATTTTCCGAGACGAAAACTTATTCATCCGCCTCCCAGGGGATTGCTTAAACGCTGACTTAGCGGGCGGAACGCCACTGGTAGACACAAGGAAGCAAATCTTTTCCTAAAGGGAACAATAGTCACAATGGAGGCCGACGAATCCATCTTGGTACAATGGAAGTACAATCGTCCCCGATCCCGGGAGCAGAACGGGCAGATTTCTCAATCCCGATCACGAAGGTTCATCCGCTTGAGCAACCCTGATCCCCCACGGCTCGAGTAAATTATCGACGATTGAGATTAACTGGTCCTAAAGTAAAAGTAAAGTCTTATATTGCATGTTGCTTACACAACATTTATAGCTATTTTTAAACGGATTCTTATGAGTAAATAATGATCTAACAAAAGGTGAGGGGAAAATACGCGGACACTCACATTAAGTGAAATTCGGCAGCTGTTATACCAACCACGAAAAAAACAATTGATAGAATTTTTCTGAATAAAACTTATCAAGCAGTACGTTCTGTCACCATAGTTCATGATGTTCAAATGAATCAAGTTCCCAAATAAAAAAAAATGCATTATTAATATAAATAGTTATAGTTTCTATGTAAGGTTGTGTTAGTGTCACGACGTGGTTCGAACCCACGACCTTCGCTAAATATGCCGGTGCTCTACCACTTGAGTACCGTGACTTCGATCCTCTCGGACACCAATCTCCATCTTAACGTACAACCATTCTAATTTACCCTCTTTTTGCCAAAGCCCTTACATAGAAAGAATAATTAATTAATTGAAAGAAGTAACTTTTTCAATGAACGACGAAAACATTAATGGATTTAAAAAATAAAAACCTTATCACTTCACGAAACAGCTTCCCCTGGACACTTCATCACTCGCTGGGAATCCAATCCGATTACAAGACTTTTGAAAAATGGCAAACAATTCGGTTGTAAGTTGAGATGGAGAGTTGGTGTCCGAGAACATCGAAGTCACGATAGCCTAAGTGGTAGAGTAGCAGAGTATTTTTCCAAATGTCGTGGGGGTTCGAATCCCGCTCTTGACACCGGCTTTTTTTTTACCTCAACCAAGACTTTACATAGAAATAATAATAAATTAATTGATTGAAAGGAGTAACTTAGTCAATTGACTACGAAAGCATAAATGGATTTAAAAATCACTTCCATGACACAGCTCTCCGTGACCACTTCATTACTCGCTGAGAATCCAATCCGATTAAGCATTTGAAAAATGAAAAAAAAAAGAGGGAAAATTCGGACGGTTGTAGGTTGAGATGGAGAGTTGGTATCGAGCATCGAAGTCACGATAGCTCAAGCGGTAGAGCAGCGGCGTATCAAGCCGAAGATCGTGGGTTCGAATCTCGCTCGTGACACTGACTTTTTATCTCAATCAAGACCTTACACAGAAAGCATGATTAATTAATTGAAAGAAGTAACTTGATCAATTGACCACGAAAACGTAAATTTATAAATAGAATGACGACATTTTTTAGTTAAACGATTCAGATCTAGGATAAGAGAAGGCCTTTCTTTCGACCATATAAAATCAGGAAGCTTCATTCCTAACCAGGCCTTGTATGCTAGAATTGAATCCTGCAAGAATATCCAGTCTTCTCCCCCATTAAATGTGGCATCACGGAGTAACCATTTTAGCAAAGAAAACAAACTTTGTGGCAGAACGTGAAACAAAAGTAGTTAATTATCAGTAAAGTAAGAAATAGAAATGACAATGATCGGATGGACATTAATTAATTACAGTCGTTAATTTTCA
Source organism: Cimex hemipterus (assembly GCA_039619505.1). Taxonomy (NCBI): domain Eukaryota; kingdom Metazoa; phylum Arthropoda; class Insecta; order Hemiptera; family Cimicidae; genus Cimex; species Cimex hemipterus. The sequence goes on along the minus strand of CM077103.1, from coordinate 19,592,274 downwards.
ATTTTTTAGAGTGGCGCAGCTAGAACTGGGCTGAGAAAGAACAGAACTCCAATAAATCTTTGTTAATTTATTACAATGCGCGCATGAAATTATCAAAGAGGGCCAGTGTTTGGTCAGCATCGACCAATTATCGATATTGTTTTTATTATCAATTATCGACAGGAGGCGTCCTCCTCCAAGCTCACTGGAGAAACTTTTGACGTTTAAATTTTGTTCCAACCCGAACCCATTGTGACATCGTTTTTGAAAGTTATTACAAAATTATATATCCCTCTGGACGGTGAAGTAAACAGTTTTACGCTACAATCTCATTCTAGTGAATGATGTTTCTTATATGATAAAACCGGTGCTAAAACAAATTAAAAATATAGAAGACGGAAGCAATTTTAGTCTGAATTGCTGATTTACCACAAGAAGTTCAATATGATACCGTTGGCAATTCGATACAGGGTATCAAATTAAAACCGGGATTTTCTCAGGCATTGGATACAGGACGAAGGAAGATTATTTCCCAGTGTTTACATTAAAAAAATCGATAACATTCCAACTTTCAGCATGTATTAAAGAATTATAACAATAAAGTTGTCGCATATACGTGAAATTCAATGTTGATTATGGATAATATTTTTACAAGTCCTTCCATTATGTTAATAGTGGCTTGTTATGGTATATCAACGTTTCTATAATAGAAGGGGGGGGGGTCAAAAGTCAAAATTTTTGCCTTGCAAAACCGCGGCTCTTTCACAAAATGTTTAGTGTAGACACGGAGCGAAAAGTGTTATAGGTGCAAGAAATGGGATTGTCTCTATTTTTTAAGAAAACAATAGTTACGAGATACTTACCATTGTGTTATTCATTAGAAAGTACTTTGTGCTCGGACATTTCCTGAAGAAATTTGTTCATCAGGTTCGAAAATATCAGGAACAAGTGACACCAGCTTTTGTTTTTAAAAGCCCTCTGAATGCTAGGTAAACGTAAATTAATTTTTGGACATTTAATATTGATATTGGCAGCTTTGAAATGCAGTTGCTGAATTTGAAAAATAAAAAATTTTGGAACCCAAAATTCGAGCGTCTTTACACCGAATTACATCTATTGGTGAAAAATAAATGTGAATTAAGTGTACAGTACAAATGGTCTGCTTTGGAAGATCCGGCGAGGGAAGATCTTCTGAATTTTTAACACATGGATGATGGAAATCAACTGAAGAAAATAGTGTTTTCCCTTCTTTCCTTCTTTAGGATTACAAATTTAGGCAAAACAATAATTTTCAAGCATGAACTTTGTCAAGAGTAGATTAAGAAATCTTTTATCGATGGGGAACAAAATACAAATCGGACTTCACCCTACTTTCCAGGGAAATGCAGAGCCATTTTTCTCATAAATGTAATATTTGTAGTGTTTTTAAGGATACCTTTTATATTATTTAACTTGTTGTACTTTTAAACTTTAGAGTGTACTTTTAATTATAATTATCGCCATTAAAATGTCTACTAAAGCAAAGCTTAAGTTTAAAATATACATATTTATATAGCTTAGGTTTATATTTGACTCTATGGGATGACGAGTTTGCCGACCACTGCTCTACACCATAAAACTTGTGAGATCTATGAAATGGCGAGAAATATTAAGAAAAAGGTTTTTTTTAGTAGAGATGAAAAAAGTTAATGGCACGAGCGGGATTCGAACCCACGATCTTCGGCTAGATACGCGGCTGCTTTACCACTTGAGCTATCCTCGATCCACTCGGACACTAACTTCCCATTTTAACTCCACATTTTGCGTTTTCCCTCCTTTTTGCCATTTTTCGATCGAGGAGGAAAACTGAAAAGGTGGGGGTTGCGATAACTCAAGTGGTCCCGCTCGTGTTCGAATCCCGCTCGTGCCATTAACTTTTTTTCATCTCAACTAAAAATCTTAATAAAATATAATGTATAATTGGTCAAGCGGACCACGAAAATAGTGAATTAACTAAGAAAAAGTATTACAATGTGCATAGATGTTCATATTTTCAAACGGCAAGCAAAGCACTGTAAGTTGTAGACTCCACTCAAGTCTTCAACCTTTAACTCAGAGATTCGGTTTGGGAATGCCTAAAAAATCTCCAAGTCTGTATCTATGATTATGTGTCAAGACACGAGGGGATTAAAAACAGCGACAAAACAAACCGATAGCAACAAAACCGAAAATCGGTACGCCCCGAAGTATCATGCTTAAAGCCGAACTGAACCAGGCATAAGAATAAATAAATGGCCACTGGTTGAAAAAACAATCAAAGAAGTGCCTCAATATCTCAACCATGAAAACAAAACTGAACCACTTTCTCAGTAGGCAAAAATTATGGAAAAGCTGAATCCTGTGTGTGAATGCAGAAGCATCAGAACATGACGTATCTGATTGCAAATTAAACGGAGACAGTATAGCTTAAATAAGCAAAGAACTTCGGCAAATGCTAATATATTAAAACCAATGATTGTTAAATCAATTAGCGCGAATTAAATGTTGAGGCTTCATTGCTTTTGATTTACGTTCTGCCAATTACGGTAAATTTATAATTTGGATCCTTGCTTTGTTCAGTAGTGTCCCAGCCCCCACTCCGAATTGGATGTGCGGCTTTTCCGGCTTTTCGGTTCTTTATTACATTTTGCTACCAGGTAGGGGTATTTTCCGACAAAGGGCTACGCCGATTCTCGGTATGACCTGGTCGCCCGTGATTGGAACCGTTATGCATTTGTAAACGATTCTGTGGACAGTTAGGCCCCTCTTCTTTATTTTCAGGGAAAACCACCTCGTGTGAGATGTCATCGACCCGGTTCGTGAAATACACTGCCCATAAAAATAGAAAAAAAACCGACCTCCTAGTTCTTTAACCAAAAAATGTCCAACTTTGAATATGCATGTTTTCTCATCCTTTGCAGTCACAGACCTACGCTAAGCCTCAATTTTTTAGAACATTTTACGCTGAACTTTGCTTTTTCCTTTTTTTAATTTTTTTCCGAGCTTCAGTCTTTCATAATTTCATTACAAAATTCTGGAACGTGCCAATTTTTGCACTTTTTCGTTTTCGATTTATTCGCGATAATTGGGCAAAAAACGTGGTTTCCTACCTGCTGATGGAACGATCCGATCTCTCGCTCCCGATTTTCAAAATTCATAAATTCTGAAGAAATATTTTCGCAAATTTTACGCTCGACAACTTGCACCGAGGACATGTTCAAAAAGTAACGAGTGAAGCGAAAATTCTCAGTTGTTCTTTCTTTGACCTTTTGGGGTGCTGAATGCTTCTGATATTTCCCTCCCATTTCACAGGCGTTGTATGGCTTCGAAAAACGTATTGAAACAATAAGTTTATGTATGGTAAAATCGGAAGAATGGACAGTTTTGTCAATTCCAGGCAGAACCTGGGAGGGCCAGCCTTGGGGATGGTATGGTAAAATAGGATACCAGGAAGCGGATTTGTATTCCCCAGGCACTGCAGCCTTCTCGGCTTATTGTATCTTCGTTCCTTTGAAGTATCTTGTTACTGACTGTCGCTGCTACAATTTGATTTGCTAAGTTTTTCCATACGTTAGGTTAAACCTCCATTGAGCTGTTGCTTCGCATTCGAAGAAGCAACCATATGGGTGGCTGTTTCCTCCTCATCATTACATCATCTGAAAATGGGATCATTGTTGTATATACCATGTTGTGTAGATGTTTTATCAGATGCCACTGACCGGTTAGTAGTCCTACAACTCCTGTGAGACTGGCCCTTTCCAATTGCATCAGTGAATGTTCCAGTCTTGGTAAGGGTTGTTTCATCATTAGTTTACTAGAGTTTATCCACTTCTCCTTTTGCTTTGTTTGGACGACTCATTCTGCTATGAAGGATGCCTTCAAGGACTACATTGTATTGTGTAGATGTTTTCTCAGATACGAGTGTCATGTTAGTAGTCTTATCACTTCTCTGAGTCTGGCCTTCTACAATTGCAGCAGTGATTTTGACCGTCTTGGTGATGGTTGTTTCATCATACGTTTACTGGGTCTAGTACCGCTAGAGTTTATCCACTTCTCCTTTTCTTTTGTTTGGGTTCATTCTCGATGAAGGATTCTACATTTCTTTTTGTTATTCCAAGAATAGTTTCGGGGCCTATGTATGGTCTTGCAGATCCTCCTCTGGACAGTCTGCTTTCTCGTTTCCCAAAATTCACCTGTGTTCTGGCACCCAAGTATCATCAGGTTGTTGTGTTTCCCCAGGTTTTTGAGATTTTGGATGGATTCGCTGAATTAATTTTGAGTGATTTTTTTACATGCTAAAGCTTCAAATGGCTACTTGGCTATCACATCGTATGAGGCATTTTTTGCCCGTGTAACCTGTTTTAAGATTTCTAGGATAAAAGTTTTGATGGCGATGTATATCTGCCCGAAAGACCGAACTGTACATCCCTAATGAGTTGATTGTTCGTATCTAGGGGCTTGTGCAGAAAATGTGTTCTTCCTCTCCTTTATGTGAGGTTGTAAAGAATGTTTCTGTGATTATATAGTAAATCCTAATTCTAAGAATGGGTGTCTGATTTTGCTAATTGTTTGCATTTTGGTTGTATGCCCGAATTGTTTAGTTCTTATGCAATTCGATTACTTTAGTGCTTAAAAGAGCTTTTTCTTAACTTCTCCTTGTATAAATGTTTCCTGTGAAGGTAGATTTAGCAGAGTTTCTAGTGCACGTAAAGGGGTTGTTCTCATTGTCCTTGTGATACATGAGTTTGCTTTCTTTGTATTCTGTCATGTGATTGAGTAGCTACTTGTGGTTGAAATTTCTGGTACACTCGATAAATGATCCATAGGCTATTTTGGGTCTTATTACATTTTCCATAGTTATCGATAATTTAGTCATAACATGCGTTCTATTCGTTTGCATTGAGCTTAATAAGAAATTGTAACAAGAGAACTCCCATGCTGCTTAGATGTTTTCCCGATGCCGGTTAGTAGTATTGTCATTGTTCTGAGTTTGAGCAGTGATTTTGCCAATCTTGGTGAGGGTCGTTTCATCATACGTTTACTGGATCTAGCACTGCTGGAGATTATACACTTCTTATTTTGTTCTATTTGGATCCATTTTGTAGGATTCTATGTTTGTTTTTGTTATCCCAAGCATAGGTTCCGGGCCTATGTATGATCTTGGAGATCCTCGTCTGGCCAGTGTATGTACGGCGGGCATCGTTTGAGGTTAGTCCCTTTGTTAATAGATTCATCCCAGACTTAGGGAATTAATTAATTATTTATTTATTTTATTATTTTGTGTTGGTTTCTGTACATCTAAAAACGGAATTGTTTTAACATAATCTATGGTTCTGGTGGTATCTAAATCTATAGTAAATTCTAGAACCTCACTATCGCCTTGACAAGAATAACTAGCGAACCTCTTACCCCGACTACTGTCTTATCGATTAGAGAAAAGCCAGCGAACGTAGAGAAATTGTTCGACCTTCGAGAAGTCGCCGCTTACAACGACAAAATCGACCTTTTCAAATAAAAATTGTTATAGTTTCTTACAATGTTGGTGTTCTAAAACTTGTGGGTATAAAGCAAGGATACAGCATGCCGTGCATACGCAATTATTTAAAGAGAAAATCGTTAGACCTTAATAATTTGCATATAATACAAACCAAATAGAAGTGGGGGAGATCTAAAGTTCCTTAGCAAGTCCAGGAAGTTTTCTATTCAATAATTGCTAATAAATCAATTTCTAGGTCTGATCTGCCTTTCCCAGCCATCTTTCTTATAGGGGCCTACAAGTGAAAAAGTAAACCGGAAACTTCGCTTTTTTTAACCTGCGCCTCTTCGGAACGGAAGCAGTCCATTATCGTGAACCCAGAAACCAGAGAGGATCGGAATTATCTCGAGTGCACTTTCCTCGGCCGGGGGAAAAAAACCCAACCAGCTCTTCACAAACGTCTAATTGACGATTGCACAGCCCGCATAACTTAAGCTTGATTTAATGCTTGTCAGATAGCGGCTTATGAAGTCCTCGTCTTCATTACGGCCCTTTGTAATAAAATTCCAAGAAGATTATTATCGCTTAAAAAGCCAGCCCGACAATGAGATTATCTATCAGTTCTAATTCGAGTCATGCTCCTTTGACAAAGGAAATAAAACTAACGCCCTTCCTGCTTCATGAAACGTGCCTCGAAAATCATTTGTTTTATTGAGATTTAATTGTCAACGACGTTGTCCCAACTCGTGATACATTTCTAAAGCATATGCTTTTTTTATTACCTAAACCTTTGATTGCCAACCAACTACGAATCATCGTATCATTCGGATTTCTATTAATATCGGCCCAATTAACGATTCCCTCTGAACAGGATTTCTATCATGCAGATTCAACTAGAAATCTCACAACAGAAATGGTTGGTAAAAATGATAAACCTTCCTTTAGAAAGAAAATGCCCAACCAGCAATGGTAGGTGTACCAGGTTGACTGAAATCGTCCGACCTTCAGGTTCATTACTCTGCAAACTTCACGAATACCAGTACAGATGGTTGCCAAAAAGTAAAAACCTTTGGAAATAAATACCGCTATGCTTGAGGACTAAGATGATCGAAATCAAGCTGATGATACCTTGCACCTTAAGACTACAACAATGGTTCATGGCGAAGTGTCATGTCAATTAGAAGAAACAGCTATAATGTTCTATAATTTCAAGTGTACATGTTTAAAACCTTAGTAGAACACATCTAACTCGAAGAAACAACAGCTCAATCAATAAAACTCGGAATACCTTAAGAGTACAACATCCCAACACAGCGATGATGGACGGATCAGAATAAAATACGACCTGGACTAAAACAATTGTCTGTCGTTAACAATATTATCTGAGATTAGTTTTATTTAAAGATTATAAATTTATGGTATTTAATATTTGCGCTCGAGTCCCATTAATCCGAATGCCAGTAGATTCCGGTAGAGGTAAACGTTTTATTTGAAGAAGAAAAAAATAGGTTTTTAAAAATATTAATGGTCCTTGGTCAGTAATTTTGGCTTTGCCAACCATTACTACCAACATTTCGTTACACTTTCATCAAAAAAATTGTGAGCTCTCTGTGTCATGAACCTTCAGTTTGGTCCTTTCCTCACGCTCTCACGTTTTGGTCTGTCATAAGCGATTTACGTTACGATTTGCCAATTTCGGAGGCGGGTTAAACCAAAATTATTATTAAAAACCGAAGATAGAGAGAAGCCGGAGCGCAACCAGCTAAACCAAAACTGCCGAGATAGGCAGACCAAAACGATTTTAGTCGGCCTATCATCCTTATTCTAATCTGTCAGACTCGTGAAGATCTTCAGTAGCGTGTTTAAACCAAAATTACTAGAAAGAACTATGAATAGAAACGTTCCCGAAAAGTCTAAATTGCTAGACATTTACTACCCTAGTACTGCTTGTTCTAAACCTATTTTTCAACACATGTATGTCACCTATGTCGTGTCATAGAAACAATTATTCATCTTCAACATGGAAAACAGTTAAATATTTCACCGCCTTTACAATAAAAGTAAATACAACTGGATAGAATGCTGAAACATCCTTCGCTGTGCGGGCAACGAGCCTTCCGGAAAGCGGTCGATTTGCGAGAAATTCAATCGGCCCTCAAGGTTAATAGAACAATGAGGACATGGGGGTCAAAGTTTCCGGGTTAAGGACATTGTTTTAAATTTCAAAGCAAGCCGGTAAATTAGTCTAGATCGTTAAGACCAGAAAACGGCTTTAACGCGCTTCCGCAAATCAAGAAATGGCATCTGCCAAAAGCGTCCAACCACTGCTCCACTCCAGCCCCCGATCTCATCCCGCATTGATGTCACGAGCGAGCGCCTAATGAGTCGAAGGATGTTTACCACCAATGCTGTGTTGGGAAACAGTCGCGAAAAGAAGATAAGGATGCCGTTTCCTTTCCCGTCCGTGACTCCGGAATGGGACCTTGTTGGACCGTGAAGACCTCTCTCGTGGGAGGAACAGGAGTGCGGATTCGCTCGCGTATGACGAGCACAATAGGACTACGACCTCCCTTTCATTTCGACCCATCTCTGAAATCTCCCCAAGTGATAGTAACAAAAAAAGAAAATCCATACAAACACGTCAAACTCGAAAAAATAAATTAAGAATTTGTTCGTTTTAAAAGCCGATAAAATTTATAACTGAAAAAAAGAAAACGCTTTGTCCTCTAAAAAACGCTGAATGAAACCATCTGATAACTATTTTGTGAATTGCATAATATCAATGCTTCCTTTTCCTCTGATTGTTACGCAGTGGACTAGATTTAAAGAAAGAATCAAATCCGTTACTTGTTTTGTTACCATTCGCCATTCTCATTAGTAAAACAATGCGGCGAGTCGATGAACTGTCGATAGTTGGATCTAATTTTCAATCTGTGGTCCGCTTCTCCTCGCTGTTACAATACCGTGAAAAACACGTAGAAGAATATATTTCCTGGCATTATTTATTCAATGAACGAATTTTAATGTAAATATCGAGTAGGGATTATTTTAAAAATTTTCTTTTATAGTTCTTTTGACGAGTCGTTTAAGGAAATTGGGCTAGATTGTCCATTATTTTTTGCCGTACTCACTCCGTTCCTTTATGGCGATCAGTCGTGATTGAAATAGTAATCAAATTTCAAAAACCCTCAGCATTTGTGACAAATAAAAATACATAAACGACGGCGAGTCGTCCAACTGTCGACAGTTGGGTCCTATTTTCAATCTGTGGTCCGCTTCTCCTCGCTGTTATAATACCGGTGAAAAACCCGAAGTAGAATATATCAGTTTCCTGGCATTATTTATTCAATGAATGAATTGTAATGTTAAGATTGCACTCTCAACACGATACGCAAGAATGGCACAAGTACACAGAAGGCAAACACTTTTCGCACTGAAGATGATCTCAATAAAGGTAGAAACGTGGGATGATAAGGAAAATGTTTTCCTGAAACCTACATCACCACCAGACGGCAGAAACCAGTATAGAGCCTATGTTAATCATCGCTTATCGTTTTTCTTTTATAAGTCACATAAATTAGTAACATGTACATAATTAAAAATAAAAATAAATAATGAAGGAAGAAAATTGTATGTTTTTCCAAGCCAATTACAATAAATAAAAGCGAATAAACAAGACGAGGATAATAAATAATTTTTTTGTTATTTTGTTCGTAGAAAGAGAACACCTTGACTCTGTGAAAATGATTTTCTTGTTCAAATAAAATGTTTACATTTTGTTGTTTACTTTCATTCGTACCCATTATGAATCATTGTGGTAATGTTAAACCTCTTTTTGAATGTGTGGGATGCTTTTTTCTATTTTTTTTTTCTACCTAAAACAATCCTTAAATTAATTGATTATAACGAAAAAACTTTGGCCTTAACAAAAATATCCAAATAAGTAACTAGTCACTAAAATAAGTTCACGTAATTTAAATATGTACGAATGTATGGTGTTTAGTGACCGTTAGCCAATGATTATTTGGAGATTTTGAGATTAGGGATGGTGCGGTCCGGTGTGAGGTAGGTTTTAGAAAAACATTTTCTTCGCATTTCATTCGAGCTGCGTTTCGAGCTTTATTGAGATCATCTTCAGTGCTCAAAGTGTTTCTTTTCCGTGTAGGTGTGTCATTCTTGGTCAATGTTGGCAACTCTCAACACGACACGGAAGAATGGCACAGGTAGACAGAAGACAAACACTTTGGGCCCTGAAGATGATCTCAATAAAGATCGAAACGTTGGCACGATAAAGAAAAGGTTTTTTCTTAAACCTACAGCACACCGAACTGCATCTCACGATTTCCAAATAATTAAATTTGGATCTAATTTCCAATCTATGGTCCGCTTCTCCTCGCTGTTACGATACCGGTGAAAAATCCGTAAGCAGAATATATCAGTTTCCTGGCATTAATTATTAAATGAACGAATTTTACTGAAATTTTGAGTAGTGATTTTGTCCTTGATAATTTTTTTGGCGAGTTAGACTTAAGGAAGTTGGGCTATATTGTCCATTATGTTTTGCCTTATTCACTCTTTTCGATCGTGAAGATGTCGTAATTGAAATATTAATAAGAACAGGAATAATTTATTTTCAAATATGTACAGAATTGTGATGAACAAATTTCATGCTCCTTTCCTATATACTTTCGACTAATAAGTTGCACAATTTAAAAATAAACACTTATTTGTAAAGGAAAAAACAAAATAAAAAAACGACGTAATATCAATCAAATTTCCCAAACCCGCAGAATTCATGACAAATAGAAATATATAAACGAATCACATCATAATACTAGGTGAATTATTAGTACACTTCATGGCTTACATTGGTTTGCTTGATGATTATGTCATACAACTTTATATTATTTGCTAGTGATGTGAAACAATATAAAAATTTTAAATGTCCTCTTAAAATAAATAGCTTAAATAGACAACTAAGAATAGTACTTAGTAAGCAGAAGGCAAACAGCATCATCAGCCTTGCCTCTCAAGAGCTATCAGCTCTGGCTTAATGCTTACTCTATAAAAAAAACTCAAGATAGCAATACCAGGGCATAAAGCCATAACAGGATTTAGAAATATGAGCGGATTATCATTGTCGGCCGATGCGAAACCGAATGTAGTCGGCCATGCATAAATCGTGTGTCCCTCGAATAACTGAATTAATGAGGAAAGAAAAGTAACCCATGAATTTAATTAGGCCAGAATAAAGTCCAAGGCCGGGGTTCTTCACTTTCGCTGGATTATATACAAAATCGAGGGCAGAGTTTCTTGCATAAAATCCGGCAAGAATTTTAGTTTATTTTGACAACTGCATTTTTGAACTACTTTACCTGAAGTGTCGTCGAACCCAACACGACGGAATAAAATTATTTTTCAATAAATTCAAAGTTTATCTGGCGTAGCTGGTACAGTTTTTCGCAACTTGCCGGTCCCATTTCACCCCGTTTTCTCCGACCGTTACGACATCTCGTGGAAAATGTCAGCCCCGTGAAATAAATGATTTTCCGCGCCTAGAGGCGTTCCCTACGCTCCCACAGGGTTTGTTTTCACTGCCTGGAGCGAATGAGTCCAGAAAGGAAAAACGGTAATGTTTTCGATAAAGTTGTTGTTTTCAATTGATATATCAGAGCAATTCGTAATCGATTCGATAGCCGATAAATTCCCAATCTGTCAGCATTCTTGAAACGTTGAAGTTACTTACTAATTGACAAACAACTTGTAAGTTGAGGATATCAACCGAATTATCGTTATTCGTAAAAATTCTAAATGAGCGAAAAATTTGAAAGATGACATTTTTGTGTAAAAACTAAAAAATGCGCATACAATTGACAATAATAAAAATACGATTTAATAATTGTAATAGTCTAAAAAAAGTTATATTTAGGTTATTAGGTTTAATTTATAAAAGATTGCGTTTTTTGTTTATTTAGCGTACATGACCTAGTTTTAATTCCGAATAAGATTTAATATCAATTCTCTCAAAAATGATCGAACAAAATTAAAATTATATTTAAATAATTCCCAAATATAGAGCAATAAAATCAAAAATCCGTCATACTCAAAAGAGACTAATTGCAACGAAATTGGTCCAAGGTTCAACTTTCTTCTTGCAATTTTATTTTCCTTCAACGAATTGAAATTAAAAATTTCTACTTTCTTTTTTTTTTTTTTTTTCAATATTTACTCTGCTATTATAATTACCTTAGCGGTTTATTTTTCTTGTAAGGATTTGATTTTTTTAAAAACATTTTATACCCTATTTACTATCGATTCTTTACAAGACGACGCGACGGAAACGGATTTTAAATTGTTTTGATCGTAGTTGAGATGGTTCAGGATCATCAGTAAAGTTACATTCCTACGTCGGCTTATTTTTTGATTGGTTAACCAATTATGAAATGAAAAAATACAAACCATTAACTCGTAAGAGGGAAGACTACAGACTTGGGATCACTGGGTTTTATTAAACTTTTTAGGCAAAACTAAGTACAAAACTTTTTTTAGATTCATGACAAAATTTTCACAGCAGGTTAAAATATATTCCTAGCTAGACACCAAGTTTTATCCAAGTTCATTGCACCTTAAAAAAACTGAATACAAATGTTCGAAAAATTCAAATTTAAAACGATTTAAGAATAATGGAAACAGGCGTCCTATAAATAATTATTCAGATATCGTGAGATGCGGTCTGATGTGATGTAGGTTTCAGAAAAACATTTTCTTTATCGTGCCGACGTTTCGATCTTTTATTGAGATCATCTTCAGTGCCTGGTAATTACAAACATTGTTTAAATTTAACAAATCCACTTTTACCACAGCCTACATGTAAACAGTGTTTGTCCCAGGCCCTGAAGATGATCTCAATAAAGATCGAAACGTTGGCACAATAAAGAAAGTGCTTTCATGAAACCTACGTCATACCAGACCGCACCTCATGATCTACAAATAAATATATGAACTATGTTGAAGCTTTTGGTATTTTTAAAATAAAGTAATAAGTTAAAAGGCCATGATTTTTAATCACTTCAGAATGTCTTATAGTCTCCCAAGTTGTAAATTGTCATATGACCTATAGAAGTAGGAAATCGAAATAAATAACTATTGACCTGTGTCACCAGAAATGAATGAAATATTCTCAGCTTTAACTAATTATCCAAGAATTTCACGAGAAGTATATCCCAGAAGGGTGCTAGAATAAGATTTGTACCAAACCGATTTCTGAGGTTTTTGTAGCTTGTGGAATCGGCGCTCCCAACAGACGCGCAAGAATGGCACAAGTACACAGAAAGCAAACACTTTGAGCACTGAAGATGATCTCAATAAAAACCGAAACGATGGGACGATAAAGAAAAGACGATGCGGTCGATCTCACGATTTCTGAATAATTATCGCTTAATCCTTACACGCATATAAATAATTTAGAATTGTAGATACAAAATACAACTGAATTGTTTTTGATTGATTTTACAAATATTTTCCTCACTCAAATCTAATGACAAAATATGAACGTCTTGTCTTAACTGATATATGTATTTTCTAATCATAATTGTACGTATTAATTATTTTAAATAATTAAACTTTTTATCTAAGGTTTTGGTTGAAATGTAAAACAAAAAGGTAGCGCCGAGCTTCTTGTCATATTGTCCAATTTGTACGAAAAACGCAGTAATTTTAGGGTTTTTTTAGTGGAAAACAGAAAATCAAAGAGAAAAATTGCCCTCCCCGGGGAATCCAGCCAGAAAATGTCTATTTCTTCTTTCTATGAAAGGTCGTATTTATTAAAGCGTGCTTAAAACTAATCCGAACTGATTTTTTACAAAAAAAAATTTTTTTTACTGACGACGGATTTTTGTAATTTGTCATATATCTGGCCGATAACCTTGGCTCCGTAAATAAATGATAACAGGAGATATAAAATAAAATTTATGGACGGTTTGTTGATTTCATTCGTATTTTGCACATTTATAATTACATAAACCAAAATTGATATAAGCTGAAAGGAGAAAAATGTAGATTTTCGAAATTTAAAACACGTTTGCATCCGATCGTTTGATGATATATATTTTCAAAGAGTAGAAATTCAGCTATTCACGGGCGATAATAAAGTGATTATTGAATAACATTCGTGAGTTATTAATATTTAAGCGACATACCAATCAGAGAAAAATATATTCCCAGTGATCCAGCCCAAAAATGGTTATTTTTTGCTATAAAAAAGAGCCTTTAAGAACCTTAACCGACTTAAAGCACGTTTCCTATGCATGAGGTATATCTGTGGAGACTTTTACCAGCAGCTGTCGTATCGTAGCCGGAGAATATTACAGCTGTTTGGTCCGTATATATTGCAAGGTAGGTATATATATATAGACATGGACATCTGTGGCGTAAGGATATTAAGGGGTGGTTCGTATCCTCCCCAGCCAGACTGCACTAGTCAGATTAATCGGATCTTAATCGGACCCAAAAGAACTCTCGTGGATCCAGGCGGTGGATTAATTAATTTGGAAGGAACAGACCAGAAAGTATATAAGATGAGATGATGTATCGATCTGCACAACTTGAACAGAAGGATCTTTCAGTGAGGTCACAACAGAAACGACAATTTTTTAAGTTTCTGCCAAGCTTTCGAGGATTATATCGTCATCATCAGGGCCCATTTGTTTTGGGAAAATATCACAGTGAGAAACATGTTATATCATGTATTTTGGTTTTTAAATGATGACGATACGACCGTCGAAAGCTAGGCAAAAGCTTAACGAAATTTCGTTTCTGTTGTGACCTCAAATCTGAACATTATCACAATAGGCTCAAACAAGAAATCTTCATTTCTTCCAGATAGATTGCAAAATAACGTTGAATTTGGATAAAATCTAGAAAAGAAAGAATTTTTAAGTGGCATACGCTGGCCATAGGAGAAAAATTGTTCCCGGCTAATACCTGCCAAAATTAATTTTTGTTTGCTATTGGAATACGTATTTCAAGGCTTTAATGGAAAATCGAAAAAAATGAATTGATTTTATAAAACGAGCCTACGTTTTATTCAAGGATGTTTTCATTTTTGTGATTTATATATTATCTAATCTCATGGAATACGATCCTTCTTATTATTTTTTAAACAACATAATAATTATTACATAGTTGAAACAAATAATATTCAGTAATTATTCCGAGATCTTGGGATGCGGTCTGGTGTGATGTAAGTTTGAGAAAAACATTTTCTTTACCGTACCAACGTTTCTATCTTCATTGAGATCATGTTCAGAGCTCAAAGTCTTTGTCTTCTGCGTAATTGCATGTCGTGTTGAGAGCGAGTTGCAGAAGTACACAGAAGACAAAAAGAAAATTACAAGTTACACAGAAGACAATGACTTTGAGAACTGAAGATGATCTCAATGAAGATCGAACGTAGGTACGGTAAAGAAAATGTTTTTCTCAAACCTACATCACACCAGACCGCATTTCACGATTGCTTAATAATTATCGATTATCGGTCACTAACCACCACACATAATATTCAGTTTTCAACCATTGTGATAATTTCGATTTTTTTTTAAATCACTTAACATGGTCGACAAACCGTCCCCGGCTACTTCATCTCAATTTTTTTTAATCAAATTTAATGTATCTTTAATGGATGGTTGTAACGAAATTGAATCGATAGTGCAAAAGCTAAAAAAAATCGTTATCCCTAATGTTCATTTTTGCTAAACTCATTTAATACGATGCTGCGTTTTTTAATCCTACATTAACTGATCGAATTATATGTAATAACTTTTAAATACATGATTAAGGCAGAAAACTATAAATTGGGCACCTTGAGCCGATTGTCATGAAAACTCCAATTGCCAATGGGCCAGAACTGTCTAATTTTTTAGTACATCGCTAATTGTAAATTTGTAATAACAAAATTCCATAGAAAAAAATCATCAAAAAGCCAATACATGGGAAGCAAAAAAAAGAAAAAATGATTTCTCAAAATAAAAATGTAAAATGGACCGAGATTTCGGCAGATGAATGAGCAAGAGCCTTAATCAACTGTCATTAAAATTTTGTTTTGTACGTGTTTTATATGGAAGTGGACACGTTGTACTCGGCTGCATAGAATGCGTTATGAACGTGACGAATTTCAAAATTTTAATCAAACGTATTGAACATAGATTTTGTATAATATTCGACTACCTGGGCAGGATTTGTTTTGGGTCCTGGACTGTTGAGATTTCTGAGGATGGTTGTCCCCGCTGCCGGATCTTCCAGACTGCAGGACCATCCCGGTCCTCCTCTTCCTGATGCCATACGTGTGCACTGGTACGAGAAGCTTAGGCCGGGGTATGCTGAACTCCTCATCCTCGAAGGAGACCGTCTTCCCCCTGGGGACGTATTCGAATGAAGAGGCGACAGTCGACGTGACTGAGATCGGCTCGTCGCGGCTGTTTTCCAAACGTTTGAAAGGGCTCCTCAGGCCGGCCCAGTTGGCCTCGTAGCTGAGGCCCATTGCTTCTACCGGCCTCCCGGGATACGATCTCACCTTCATCTAACACATGGCACAGCCGGATCGAACCTACACACCTGAGCGACCGAGCTCCACTGGCGAGTGGCAGCTCCCCCACCGGACGGACCGCTTCATGGCTCTCTTCTCCTCGCCCTACCACCCTGCCACTACGATCACACGAATATCTACGGCAAAAAACGACCGTTTGACGACAATTTCGCTTTTTGATCTACCATTTAGCCTTCCCAGACTTTAATTATAGAACGCTCTTTGACACCTTGTTTGTTCTTAATACTACATAATTTTCACATATATATACTAATTTGCTATACTTTTCAGATGACTCGGCCGAATTTCTCTTGAACCAATGACGCTATCACAAAAACAAAAATTCATTTAAATATTTTTAGTATAGTTTCAAATTGTTACCTATTTTTTGGACAACAATTATACAGAGTACCTCAGGCCTGGATAAACTTCAAAATTCTAAGTACACTACACATCCTGACATACCATTTTAAAGGTTTCTTACAGCTGAAAACAATGGTGCAATCGGATTTTGAACTGGTCAAAAAATTACAATGTTAGGGAAAAAAGTTTGGCAAAACACGTTTGGTTTGTTTGGTAGTTAATCCATATAAGTTACTTCTTCACTAAAGTAAACATTAATTGGCCTTATGTTTACATTCTGTCATTGTTTGTCAAACTCGCATTATGAGAGGCCATTGTAATTACTGGAAGTAAACAAATTTTACATTAGTACCTACGAGACGTCAGTATTTCATTCAAAATGAACCGAAGAGCACACTTTTCCGAACAGTTGATAAGTACGACACGATTGATAGTGGTTCGACGCAATTTCCCGATCATCCCAGAGCAAACCGCAATACGTTTATTCGTGTTGCTGTTCTGTTACCTATTTTCCAACTATAATTCCGAATTCATCTCTTTTTAATAATGGAAGGGTTTTCGGTTCTTCAAAAATAAAATTAGATATGTACTCCGGACTTACAATTGTAACGACTCTCTCTTTCTTGTGTTTAGCTCTCTCTCCACTCACTCTCTCTCACTACCTCTCTCCCTCTTTCTTGTCAGTCCACCTCCTCCCACTCCCACTCTCTCTCTCTCTCTCTCTCTCTCTCTCTCTCTCTCTCTCTCTTTCTCGCTTTCAATCTCAATCTGTGTGAGGGAGGACAGAATCCTACAGTTAATAGTATTTCGGTATGTATGTAATATAACATCCACCAACACTAAATTTGAATGAAAATTTCCTGTTATATCTTGTACACCAAACGTTCAAAACTGTCCAAATTCTGTTTACTTATCTGGCGTTTTTGCACCAAAACACACACACACACACAGAGACTAAAGATTTTTTTTTAAAGTTCGGAGAATATTTGTAATTGTGTATGTGATTTCAAACCGTCATCTTATCATCGCAATTTGCAATTTTATCACTTACAAAGCGCAAAACCACTTAGTGTCGTTAGTTTAAAATCGTGTTTTGGACGTTTCACAGTTAGTTTCCCCGAACCCAACTATTTACAAACCTGCTTTTAAGAAAAGCAAAACCAATTGCAGTAGTATTTTTGTTCTATCTCACTTTCTATTCGGCCAGATCCAAAATATTATTTACGAATTGGGGGGTTTTGCCGTTATACAAAAGAGATAGTTGGCTAATAAAAATATATATTTTTCACAAAAGAGGAAACGGAAAAGGTCGTTACACTATCTTCCAATCGGGAGGTCTTCTAGGACGGAAAAATCAGGCTGAATTACATGAAAACTCCACAATTTACAACAGCCAAAAGCGTATCTAATGAGTATTGCGTACAATTCCCCAAGTTCCTTAAGTAAGTTTCAATAATTCTAATAAAGTTCAAACGCTTCCTGAGCCGCTTAGGTTGCAGTGAAAGTACATAAATTATGTAACAAGCGCCACGTTAATTTTAACATGGATATGTTTCAGGGATAAACAAATCTTTTGCGTGAATATTTTGATGCGATATTTCGCGTTAACGGGAAATGGCATGGGTTCTGGTAGGTTAGTATGTAGTATATTAGCTTAACGGTGAGGAAGGAATAGGTTAGGTTGAGTAGGGTTATGTTAGGCCAGATAGAGATAGGTAGAGTTAAGGTCTCATATCTATCTATGTTTTTCTTGAAGGGGAGAAAATATGTATAAAGGAAGTTCTTGTGATTCCTGCTCATTAGTCTTTAACCATAAAGCATTTAGCAATTCCTTCTGGTTAAGAGTTTTTCTTTCCGTTAGAAAGTCAAACAGTACAATTAGCGGTCAGAGGTTCACTGCAATGAATATTCCGTTGGTTCCATAGTTAATCTGGCCTTCTGGGTTGAAATATTTCAGCATTGATGGACGAACAACAAATTCTTTGCATGCCACGTTTCCAGCAACGCGCATCGTGTTAACAGTTGAGCACGATTGCTTTTTCAAAAAAATAAAATAAAATAAAATAAAAAATAAAACGGAATTATCGTGGATATTGAGAAGGCAATATTGAGCGATCCCTGTTGTAAGTCACATAAATTAAAAACATGTACATAATCAAAAATAAAAATAAATAATCTTTTAATTGAAGGAGGAAAACTGCATGTTTTTCCAAGGCAATCACAATAAATAAAAGGGAATAAACAATTAAACGAGGCTAATAAATTAGTTTTTGTTATTTCCTTTCGTAGAAACAGAACAGCTAGACTCCTTGAAAATCGTTTTCTTAGAATAAAATTATCACGTTTTCTTGTTTACTTTCTTTCGTATCCTTTACGAATCAGTGTGGTAATGTTAGACCTCTTTTTGAATGTGTAGTACTTTTTTACTTACAGCATACTGATTAAGGATTGGATTGCAAAGAAAAAAACTTTAGCTTTAACAAAAATACCCAAGCATAAGTCACTAAAATAATTTCGCGTAATTTAAATATGTACGAATGTGTGGTGTAAGCCAATGATTATTTGGAGATTTTGAGGTTAGGGATGGTGCGGTCTGGTGTGACGTACGTTTTAGATATTTTCTTTGTCATGCCAACGTTTCGAGCTTTATCGAGATCATCTTCAGAGCTCAAAGTGTTTTTCTACATAATTGGCCCATTCTAGTGTGCCGTTGGCAACTCTCAACAAAAAACAAAAAAACTTAATCTGTCATTTAGTCTGGGTAGGGTCTATATAGTGTTGCGTCCGTCGCTTGTCGCTAGGGGCGTTGCGTTAGGAGGCGTGGTCTCCATGTTCGTTGGTAGGTCTTGGTGGGGGTTATTTCCGTTGTAAATATTACTTGTGGGTTGTTGGTTTTTTGTTTTTTCCTGGTGTTAGCTGCAATGGTTTGTTCCGCTGAACCTTTTCGTTTTTTGTTGTAAAGTGTTTTTAGTGGTGTGTGATTGTGAGTGTGTTTGTGCGTTTATACGTTTTACGTCTTTAAGTGTTATTTGTTTGTATATCTCGAGGTTCGACAGTTTTTCCGTTCCACAAAAAAGCCACGAGTGAAGACAGGCCCCCCAGTAAGTGCCCGTTGCCGGTTCAACATGAGTTCGCCAACTCGCAGACCAAACCCCGTCATCTACTATAAAGATTAATTCAGTCTCAATATTGTGTTCTCAACTCAACTCTCAATTCTTTTTTGAAAAGAAAATCGTACCGAGTGTTTCGCAGCAGTCAATCTGAAAGTGTTAAGCCCAAATTTTCCCACAATATCTGTTCTACATTGTACGTTTTTCAAAAGAATCTATTTGTTATTGGGTCAAAGTGAAAATATTGAACACCTCTTGGTGAAAAGCAGCCAGAAGTCCTGATTAACCATACGACAAATATAACATTGCATCTATCTGACCGCTAATTGCACTGTTTGGCTTTCTAACGGGAAAGAATCTATTAACCAGAAGAAATTACAAACTGGCTTATGGTTAAAATGAAATGAGACGACATCACGAGGACTCAACCCTCTCCTCTTCTGAACTGTATGGTCGTAAGGTGCGCGCTCACAAGGGATCCTTTGACAATCGTTTGAAAGATTGTATTTCGTGCTCTTGAGTTCAATCGGAAGAAGAAAAACCAAAAATATTTTTGGCTTCAACTGATGGTGGCACTGCCTATGGAAAAATTGTAGTTCAATAAAATTTAGAGTGGTCGGAGAAGCCGCCCTTAAATTTTTGAAATTATTATCTAACGAGCCTGAAAACGTCCGATATTCTTTTATAGCTGTTTCGCCATGACACAATCAATCAGGAGAGGTGATGGATAATATCCGTTAGCCCTGAACAAGAACGACACTCTATTCTGAATTGCATATGTGGTTTACCAGGCTCACAAGGATTTTTTCCGAGCTGGTTTATATTTATGACCTGCCCTGATGAATTATGTAAGGGAGAAGTAGTATTTAAAGCCCTTCGAATGTTTTCACGTTCATTCTATGTAATTGAAAGATTTCATGGGGTGGCTTCCTAAATCATTGATCTGCACCTTTTCTATGGACGCCATCATCGGTATGGTATAGTGGAAAGGATACCAAGAAGCGGGGTTTGTATTCCCCAGGCACTGCAGCCTTCTGGGTTATTGTACATTCCTAGTTCCTTAGATCAGTCAATAGACTCAATCCTTTTTCTCAGAAGTATCAAGTCATTGACTGTTATTTCTTCAATGTGGTTCTCTGAGTCGTTTTTATGCGTTAGATTGAACCTCCATTGAGCTGTTGCTTCGCATTCGAAGATGATATGGGTGGCTGTTTCCTCCTCCTCATTACATAATCTTCAGATGGGTTCATCGCTGTATATACCCATGTAATGTAGATGTTTTCTCAGATACCAGTGACCGGTTAGTAATCCTACCACTCCTCTGAGTTTGGCCCTCTCCAACTGCCGCAGTTCTTCTGCCAATCTTGGTGAGGGGTGATTCATCATAAGTTTACTATGCCTAGCACCGCTAGAGTTTATCCCGTTCTCTTTTTGTTTTTGGATCCATTCTGCGATTTAGGATTCTATTTGTTTTTGGTATCCCAAGAATAGGTTCGGGGCTTATGTATGATCATGCAGATCCTCCTCTGGACAGCCTGCTTTCGCGTTACCCAAAATTCCCCTGTGCCCAGGCACCCAAGATATCATCAAGTTGTTGTGTTTCCCCAGGTGTTCGAAATTTTGGATGCATTCACTGACTAGTTTCGATGTTTTACATGATAATGCTTTAATATCTGCTTGGCTATCTGACCTTATGAGGATTTCTTTTGTCAGTGCAACCTCTTCCAAGATTTTCCAGCGCACAAGCATTGATAACTGCTCATGTTTTGGGATTGAACGAAAATGCCTCATCCGGTTCCTTCATTTGTTTTGGGAGCCATCTGTGAATATTTGATTGTATCTGATGCTCTCCAGTGTTCTTCCTCTGTGTTGAGACTTTATAGGAAGTTGTATTGATTGTTTCCGGGATCATGCAATCAGTCCCCATTTCTCATAATGGGTGTCTGATTTTGTTGATTATGTTTGTATGCCCGAATTGTTTAATTCCTTTCCAGTTTAATTGTTTCTGATGCCTAATGTTTTCCTAGTATGAATATTTCCAGTGGAGGTAGGTTTAGCAAAGTTTCTAATTCGTTTGTAGGGGTTGTTCTCATCGCCCCTGTGATATATTGGTTCGCTAGTCTCTGTATGCTGCCTAATGTTTGGGTAGCTACTCTTTGTTGATCTTTGTTCAACCAGATTAGTGATCCATAGGTTATTCTGCGTCTTATTACTACGCCATCATCGGATAAATCCAGTAACTTTTTTTTTAATTGTTGTAATATCTGACAACTCGCGGGACGTAAGTTTGAAGAAACACTTTACAAAATGCCCCCTAGACCCGTATACTATAATTTCAACGTCCACGCTTTTAAAGGAGATTTCATTGACGCATTATTGAGTTTCCTGCACAAGCCTAATAGAGATAATGGTCCCTCCTTGAAAAGAAAGTTTCCCCCATAAGTAATTTTCAAACTTCACTGAAGTATTATTTATTACCCATAATTCTTCACGAAGGTAGTACTGTCCAATGTGTACGAAATGACTCGTTTCAGATATATGGATCAGGTATTTATATTTTTTTTAAATAACGTTACAATGTTGACTTTGCCGTCGAAATAGACCGTGTTATTCAATTGTATAACAGTGAGATATACAATCTTTTGAGGTATCCCAGTTTATAGACTGTCCATGATAAATCCAGGTAAATTAGGTAGGACTATCGTAGCAGATTAAACTATGTACATATGTGACGCTACAACATTAAAATTGTAAAATACATTTTTACTTCTTTCCATCCTTTTACTTAGGAGATGCAGCGTTTTTTTTTTTTTCATTTATCTTTCTGCCCCTTAAAGTTCTATCGTTAAAAATATTTTACATTCTGGAGCGTCACATCGTTCGGTCGACATATTATACCTTATTTTATACTATAATAGGCCTAGTAAAATCTGTTCATAATTTTAACGTAGCACGCGGTTTTGTAAATTTTGATGCATATTCATGTAAAACAGGGAATTTGTTTATAAAAATCAAAAATCTAAAATGTGTCCCGGATTAAAATTGATATTACTGTAAAAACCAACAATAGTTAATTTGATTATTTGTTTATCAAAATTACATACCAAGGTAGATTAGATTAGATAAAATAGAGCCAATAGTTCAGTTTATTCATAACAGAACAAATCAAAACAGAATAGGAAAGAACTCAGCATAAAATAATAGTTTTTTTATAAAGAAAATAATAAAATAAAAATAAAGAGAGGAGGGAATGAAATACTGGATGTAATATACGAAATACTATGAACTACCACATTCTAACCTCCCTCACACAGATTGAGATTGAAAACGAAAAAGAGAGATAGATAGATAGATCTAAGAGAGAGAGAGAGAGAGAGAGAGAGAGAGAGACCGAAAGAGAGCGAGAGTTAAACTGGTAACAAAAAAAGTGAGAGACTGTGAGAGGGAGATAGAGACGAAAGAGAAGGCGAGATCTAGACTGGCAAAAAACGAATGATAGAGAGAGAAAGAGAGCAAACGAGGGAGAGATCTGATAAAAAAGAGGGACGGTGAGAGAGAGAGAGAGAGAGAGAGAGAGAGAGAGAGAGAGAAGGAGAGAGAGAGAGAGAGAGAGAGAGAG